>CM035123.1:65989177-67208783 GCA_020205555.1 Panax stipuleanatus | reverse complement strand
AACTCATGGAGATCTTGAGGAAGAACAAGCAGAGGCAAACCCCACCCAAACCCTGGTAAATATTTTGGTGGGAGCTTTGCAAGGAAGGCAAGCCAACGCATTACCAGCTGCACCTAATAACCCAACCACAACTCAGTTTAAAGATTTTAAACTAGTAGGACCACAGAAATTCAGGGGGTGAGAGCCAATAAAGGCTCAGACTTGGATTGCAGAGATGGAGAAAATGTTTAAAGTAACCAAGGTGAATGACGACCAAAAAGTGGATTTTGCCACTTTCTTTTTAAGGGAAGAAGCTAATCATTGGTGGGAAGCGAATAAGGGTAGAGCTAGAGAAGGTGCCACTAATTGGGACAAGTTCAAGGAGTTTACCTTTGCCAATTACTTTCCGACTTCGATGCAGGATCGTATGGAAGTTCAATTCTTGGAATTGAAACAAGGGGAGATGACGGTGTCACAACACGCAGCCAAATTCAATGAGTTGGCTAGGTTTGCATCACATCATGTAGATACCGAGGCAAGAAAGACAAGAAGATTTGAAGGGGTGCTGAAACCCCGGAGTATAATATCAGCGTTTCAGGTGAAGACTTTCGCGGAGATCTTGGAAAAGGCCATTATAACAGAGAAGGAAGGAGAGGCTTTATTACAGTTCCATAAAGAGAAGAGGGTTATTACAGGAAAGGGAAGCACAAGTGAGAGTAACAACAACAACAACAACAACAATAACAGGAACAACAATAAAAGAAGGTGGGAGGTAGCTTTTCCAAACAACCCTGGAAAAGGAGGATATAACCCTAGCAGCAATACCAACAAAGGAGGGAATAACAACAACAATCAAGAAATTGGACGCTGTCAGATATGTGGAAAGAATCACAAAGGGGCATGCTATTTTAGAGGGACGACGTGTTATACCTGCGGAGAAGATGGGCATTATTCCAATTGGTGTCCCAAAAAGAAGGAGAAGAGCAAGAATGTCAAATGTTTCAACTGTGGGACAGAGGGTCATATGCCTAAGTTTTGTCCAAAACCCAAGAAGGTGAATGTGGGAGAAGGTCAAAATTTCAACAATAACCCCGGAGCGGCGGCTGCAGAAGTCGCTCAGAATCGTCCGAATGCAAGAACGTTTAACATGACAGTGGGGGATGCTGTGGCAGCACAAGACATGGTGATAGGTATTATACCAATTGATGCCGTAAATGCTTATGTGTTGTTCGACTCTGGTGCTTCTTGTTCGTTTGCATGTGTTGATTTTGTTAAGAGACTAAAAATGCCATGTGAAGATCTAGATGTACCTTTCAACGTAGAAATTTCTAACAAAGAAATAATTCCTGTTCATACAGTACATAGGAATTGTAGTGTAGAAATTCAGGGGCATACGTTACCGGTAAACCTTATTCCTATACAACTAGGGGAGTTTGATGTAATCTTGGGGATGGATTGGTTGGGTAGGCATAAGGTAGTAATTGATTGCAAGCGGAAAAAAGTAAGTTTAAGGACATATTTGAAAACAAAGGTAGTGTTCAAGGGCAGTTGTTCACCAAAGTAAGTTCGATGTTTAACAGTTATGCAAGCTAAGAGATTGCTTCGAAAGGGTGGTATAGGGTAATTAGCCTATGTTGTGGATATGAGAAAAGAAGGGGGAAAGTTAGATCAAATCCCTATAGTAAATGAGTTTTCGGATGTGTTTCCAAGTGACCTACCTGGTCTTCCACCTGACAGAGAGATTGAGTTTGTGATTGGCCTTGCACTAGGTACAACACCAGTTTCAAAGGCACCATACAGAATGGCACCGGTAGAATTGAAGGAGTTGCATGTTCAGTTGCAAGAACTCTTAGACAAGAAGTACATACAACCTAGTGTTTCACCATGGGGAGCACTTGTGTTGTTTGTAAAGAAGAAAGATGGGACGTTAAGATTGTGTATAGATTATCGGGAGTTAAATAAGTTGACCATCAAGAATAAGTAATTGATGATTTGTTTGATCAATTAAAATGAGCCGAACATGTTTCAAAAATTGATCTACGATCGAGTTATCATCAACTGAAGGTAAGAAAGAAGATGTGCCAAAGACCGCTTTTAGGACACGATACGGACATTATGAGTTTTAGTGATGCCTTTGGGTTACAAACGCAACCAGCAGCTTTTATGGATGTAATGAATCGAGTGTTTAAGTCATGCTGTGGATAAGTTTCGGGGTGGTGTTTATTGATGATATCTTAATATACTCTAAGATACGGGAGAACATGCGGAACCACTTGAGAGAGGTATTAGAGATATTAAGAAAAGAACAACCTACGCAAAATTTTTCAAGTGTAAGTTCTGGTTAGAAGAAGTCCAGTGCTTAGGTCAACGTTATTGATAAGAATGGGGTGGCAGTGGATCCGGGGAGATAGAAACAACTCATGAATTGGGATCAACCAACAACACCAACTGAAGTTCACAATTTTCTTGTTTGGCAGGGTACTATTGTCGTTTATAAAAGATTTTCACAAAATAGCGACCCCGCTAACTAATTTAACTCGAAAGACGGTGAAGTACATTTGGACAGACAAGTGTGAGGAAAACTTCAAGAATTGAAGAAATTGTTAAGTAGGGCACCAGTACTGTCATTACCTGATGATACTGGTGGTCTTGTGGTTTATAGTGATGCTTCACCCAGGGGTTTAGGATGTGTGTTAATGCAACATGGGAAGGTAATCGCCTATGCTTCGCGACAACTTAAAGATTATGAGAAAAGATATCCTACTCATGATCTGGAGTTAGCCGCGGTAGTTTTGCTTTGAAGATATGGCGACATTATTTGTATGGGGGAAAGTGTGAAATATACACAGATCACAAAAGTCTGAAGTATTTTTTTACACAGAAGGAGTTGAATATGAGGCAGATGAGGTGGTTGGAGTTAATAAGGACTTTGATTGTGAGATCCTATATCATCCTGGAAAAGCCAACGTAGTTGCAGATGCATTGAGCCGAAAGAATCAAGAGAGGTTGAATATCATCACAACCAACGAGGTATTGATAAAAGAGTTTGAAAAACTCGAGATTGAAGTAAGAGCTCCAACTAACTCTAACCAGAAGCTATTTGTGATAGAGACAGCCTTAACTTTAATGGATAAAATCAAAGAGATACAGGAGAAGGATGAAGCATATTAGAAGTGTAAGAATGAGATAACTCAGGAGAAGAACATTAAGTTTCAACTAGACAAAGAGGGAGTGTTGAGGAATAAGGATAGAGTTTGGGTTCCATCGGTACAGGTACTAAAAGATGAAATCCTAACGGAAGCCCATAATTATAAGTTTGCTGTGTACCCGGGAAGTACTAAGATGTATAAGATTTGAGTCAGTATTTTGGTGGTCGAACATGAAAAGAGAGATAGTAGAATGGGTAAGCAAGTGTCTCACGTGCCAAAGAGTTAAAGCCAAACATCAAAGACCGAGTGGATTGCTACAACCTCTGCCAATTCCTGAATGGAAGTGGGAGCACATCACCATGGACTTTGTGGTAGGACTTCCTGTCACTCAGAAAGGCCACAATGCTATTTGGGTAATAGTTGATCGTCTCACCAAGTCAGCCCATTTTCTACCTATCAAGGTTACTTATAATCTCGATCAGTTGGCAAAGTTATATATAAAAGAGATTATTTCTAGACATGGAGTTCCTGTATCCATAGTGTCAGATATAGATCCACGGTTTACTTTGAACTTTTGGAGGAGTCTTCAGATGCACTTGGGAACCCAGCTGAAGTTGAGTACAGCATATCACCCGCAAACTGATGGACAAAGTGAGAGAACCATTCAGACGTTAGAGGATATGTTGAGAACCTGCATTATAGATTTTAAAGGGAGTTGGGAGGATCAGTTGCCTTTGGTGGAGTTCGCGTACAACAATAGTTATCATGCCAGTATTGGAATGCCACCGTATGAAGCCTTGTATGGTAGGAAGTGTAGAACACCTTTATGTTGGGATGACTTTGGGGAAAGGCAAATGCTTGGACCTGAGTTAGTTCAACAAACTACTGAAAAGATCCGAGTTATACGACAATGGTTGCAAGCATCTCAAGATCGACAGAAGAAATATGCGGATCAACACAGACAACTAAGAGAATTTAGTATTGGGAGTCATGTGTTTCTGAAAGTGTCTCCTTGGAAAGGCAAGATTCATTTTGGTAAAAAGGAAAAATTGAGCCCAAGATTCATTGGCCCATTTCAAATATTAAGGAGAATATGTGAAGTAGCCTACGAGGTAGCCCTATCCCCAGAGTTAGGACACATCCATAATGTGTTTCATGTGTCTGTGCTACGTCTGTATAAACCTGATTATAAGCACTTGATAAACTATGAACCTGTTCAGATAGAGAAAGGTTTATCGTATGTAGAAGTTCCAGTACAGATAGTTGATCGGAAAGAACAGTGTTGAGAAATAAGGTTATATCATCGGTTAAGGTAATCTGGAAGAATCATGATATTAAAGAAGCTACATAGGAGCTGGAGGATAAGATGCGAGAAGATTTTCAGCAATTGTTTTCATAGGGTGTAATTTCAATTTCGGGACGAAATTCTTATAAGAGGGGGTGATTGTAATATTCCAAACTTTGAACAGGAATATTAATATAAAAAGTAAATATTAATATATTTTATATCTTGTGTGATGTGTATTTAACTTTATTATTAGTATATATAATTATATATCAACACATAAGATATAACTATGTAAATATATATGGAAGGTTTTATAAGTAAACCGTAATTTAAGATTTTATCTAAATAAGGAACCCTAACCCTAATTGTTATAATTAATGGGAATTATAACATAATACATTGATAATGTTATATAGGATTATGAATATATATATATATATATATATATATATTAATTTAATATGATGTATTAAAGATTTAATTGAAGGAGATTGTAAGAAAGCCTAGGGATTAGAAAACCCTAATCCTAAATAGAAAACCCTAATTATTAATTAACAAACCCTAATGGTTTTAATTTTATTTTCAAGTTTCTAGAGAAAATATGAAATGACTAAATTACCCTTGTATTTAAGTAGGAAATTACCAAAATACCATTAGTACATGTAAAATAACAAAAATGCCCTTATTTATTCTCTTTTAAAATGAGATAGGAACAAATCTTTTGCTTAACAAGCAAAAGATTTGCCCAAGCTGATTTTTCATGATAGCTTGACAATACAACCTACAACATTAATAACCTAGGCTTACTTGTCAAAAGAGGAGAAAAACTTAATTTTTAACCCCACTTGAGCTTTTGATATAAGGCTAGGAAGTAAGGACTTAAGGCCATGAAAGTTACACTTAAAATACACACCTAACTAACTCAGAACAACACTCAGCAAGCCAGAAGCAGAATCAGAAAGGAAAGAACAAAAAATTGATCAAAAAGGGTAAAAACCTAACCCTAACTTTAAATCTTAGATTCTGAAATTTTATTGTTGTTGTTATTGTTTAAGGATGTTAATTAGGTTGTTGTTTAGTGATATGGGTTGCTAAAACATGGATCTATAACACTTAAAAGCATCAAAATGGAGATTTAAGCAAAACTGCCAAAATTGGAAAATATGGTCGACAGTGAATGTCAGGGCTCATAGATCATAATCTATTTGTTGTTGAGATGTTTTAAAGGCTTGTAGTTATAGTTTGCAGTGTTGTTAGTAGCCTGGAAGCGATAGAATGGACATCAGAACAATAGATTGGTAGTTATAAACGGTCAAAACCCGTTAACCGAGCTTGACCGCCCGTTTTCTGGGTAACCCAGAAAACGTATGAACACGCCTGACAGTCAAGTTTGACTGCTTAGATCTCTCGGTTGTCAGTTTGTTTAGATGGTAGTTGTTAGTAAGATTGTACCCTGACATAAGGTCTACACCACTAGAGTACTCTCAAACCTTAGGAAGTCACTGATTGGAAGTTATAGACGCTCAAAATGCGTTGACCGTTCAATTTAGCATTCTGGGTAACCCAGAAACGCATAAGTAGCGCTTGACAGTTAGAGGCTTAGATCGTGTTGGTTAATGATATCCAGACTTTGTTAGTGCTCCAACCTTGTACCCTAGTAGTTAGTCTACAATCCCAGACCACTAGAACACCTAAACTATGAACACATTGCACGATATAAGGTTTGAGAAAGCGTTGACCGACATTGATCATTCGTTTCTGGGCAGCCCAGAAATGAAGAACAACTTAGGTGGGGTGGTTTGACCTGCCATAGAATTTTGTAGAGATGTTGTTAGGCACTGAAATGACCATAAATGTGTAGTATTACACTAGCATTACAATTTCATTGAACTTTACTGCCCAGAAACCAAACCGATTGGAACCAAGATCCGATCAAACAGAGTCCTTGGGTGTTGACCGGACTGTTCTTGAGATGGTGAAGAACATCTATAAAGACGGATGGATTTTTAAAAATAATTAAAATAAATAAAAATAAATACTAAATAATTAATAAAAAATTCTAAAAATTCATTTTTAATTATAATAAATAATTTTTAATATTTTGACATAAAAATTTATTAATATTTAATTTATTTAAATATTAATGATAGTAAAGTATTTAATAATAAATTACTTAAAAATAATATTAATAGTTTAAAAAATCATTTTAAATAATAATAAATTATTTTAAAAAAATGATATTAATGATTTAAAAATCATTATTAATAAAAATAAATTATCTAAAATAATATTAATGATTTAAAAATCATTTTAAATGGTTATTAAATATTTAAAAAATAATAGTAATGATTTAAAAAATCATTTTAAATGATATTAAATCGTTTAAAAATTATTTTAATTATTTAAAAATTATTATAAATAATAATTAAAATATCTAACAAGATATTAAAACTTTTAAATAAAGTTTATCGAAAAACTAATTCGATAGCTATTCAATGAAGCTATAAAATACCGAACGGACTCCAAAATCAATCCAGACATGCACAAATAGTTTAATTAGAAATTAATTGTTATCATTTCTAATGACTGTTATAACATATATAGGTTGCGTGTATACTTTCAAATAGTTTAAGTAGCCTATCTTGATAAAGGCAAGTTTTTCTAACTTTATTTAATTTCTATATTAAATGTAAGTCATGTATATTGACATATGAACTTGTTATACCCATTATTCATGATATCTGTGATTTGAAGAAGGTTATGACTTATTGTTCAAGCATAACCAAGACATATGAACTATTATTTGCGTAAAACATTTTTGATTTGATATCAAAGCATAGACTGTGGTGAAACCAATATTATTTGGTACCAATATTATTTGGTACAAATATATATACTGATACTATCAATGACCGACAGTTTTACACTGACCGGGTAGTTATCAATGACCGGTAGTTTTATACTGACCGGGTAGTTATATATTGTGGTAGGATGATATGTATACTCCTAGATTGTTTGGTTGAACAAATTAACTCGGGTTGCTAAGTCTATGTGACTGACAGAAACTCATAATATGTGGGGTTTGACAGATCAAACCTCAGTATATATATGAAAAAATACTCTGAACTATATGTTCCTTCAATTCAGATATTGTGTGAGTATCAATTATAGAGCTTTAAAAGGCTCAGATCTTTAAAACTTGCTGAGCCTTTTAAAGCTCATCCTTGCAATTATTCTTTTCCTTTGCAGCTGCATCTCACACACCTGGAAGTTCAGACAATCATACTTGTGGGTAGAGAGTAACTCTATAATAATAGTTTTGTTGTAGTAAGACTACATTGTAATTAGTAATATTTTGATGTAATGGTTGAACCTTATGTAACCGGATGTTATTATGTTGTTAGTTTACTAGTTGAATAGTTTTACATTATTAATAGTGAATAGTAACAAGTACAGTATCTATATGAACTATACATCTGAATGAGGGTATTCAATGATCTTAGGAGTTCTGTAAGCACTGAGGTCGCCCCTCAGTTCCAAGAACAATCTTATCATTTGTATTGTGAATGTCAGATAGATAGGAATTATTAATATGCAAGAAATATCTATAAGATTATAAATCTATACATCCAAGTGAGGGTATCTAGATATGATAATTGTTCTGACGAGAACTCTTAACTGATTGGGATACTGTGAATTTTGAATTTATTGAAGTTATTGTCTTATAGAATGTTTATGTGAGCACCAAATCTGCTACAGAAAATGTAGAGAATTTGGGGGCGTCACACCTACCATCAATTACCATGCAACAAATTTTCCCTTGTACACGGCACCTAGTGTGAAACAAATTCTCCCGCTGTTCCAAACTCTCCTCCTTCACTTGAGCACTAAGCTCTCTCCTTGTAACCAATATCTCACCTTGTATAGTAACCTCCCTATCATCAACCTCCTCTAATGGTGGCATGAAATCGGTGTCACTATCCTCCCCTTCGACTTCCACCTCCCATTGTCAAGCAACAACATAGTTCTCTGATTAGGACATTGACTAGAAATATGTTTGCTGCCATGACATTTTTAGCAAACAATATCTCGGTTGCGACTAAAGGAATAAGAAGGGTCAGTTTTACCTTGTTATCCACTATAAGCCACATCCGGTTTGAACTCTATTCTCGGCTTATTCACAACTGACTTTTCCTCCCGCTTTGCGGCATTAGATTTCTATGATGAGCCTGTGGTAGAATTCGATCATTTTCCACCTCTCCTCTTAAGCTGTTTCTTAATCTTAATAGCCATGTGTACTATATCCCCTAGATCCACATAATGTTGTCGTTCCACCAAGTCAGCTATATCCCAATTTAACCCTGCTGAAAATCTAGCCATGGTCGCCTCACTATCCTCATCTATGTTGGCTCGGGCCATTAGCAGCTCCATCTCCTTGAAGTCCACACTCCTACTTCCTTGTTTCAGATTTTGCAAACTCTAAAACAAATCTCGATGGTAGTGACTCGGTATGAATCTCTTTTTCATCACTATTTTGATCTCCGCCCATGTCTCGATTGGACGTTCACCACATCTCCTTCGGCTAGTAGTTAACTGATCTCGCCAAGTAACTGTATAGTCGGAAAATTTTGTAACAACAATTCTAACTTTCTTGAGATCTGAGTAGTTATGACAATCAAATACCCATTCTATCTTCTTTTCCCATTCTAGGTACGCCCCGAATCACTTCTCCCTTGGAAAGCTAGAATTTTTATTTTAATACCATTCACGTTATCATCTTCTCTATTCCTACCTCCCATTTCTCTAGCACCTCGTTGACTTCGTTGTAGGAAATCAGATTCTCGTTCATCCTCTTACTAAATCCGCTTTCAAGGTAATTCTCCTTCGTTTTAGATTCTCTTTGTTGTGCTCTTCCCTTTTTCTGTGCCCCATGAGGCATTTGGGATGAGTCTCCTCGAGTCTTACTAATCTGTTCAAGACGTTCATTCATCATCTCCCATCTTTTATTCCATTCCTTATTTATAGCTTCCAACATAAACTTCATGTCAAACGTTGTGGAAGATTGATCTTCAAAAGTTCCTTTATCTTTGGAGCTAGACATATTTCCAGCAAAACAAGGGTTAGTATAAAACAGTTTCCTCACCACTCTCTTACGTGTTTTGCTCGAAGCAATGGTTCACTCGTGTATTCACTCAATAAATTGGCTTTTACCCTCGATTAATCTCACTACTGAGTCTTTTACCTCTAAATATTCTTTTTAACAAGTTCTTTTCGAATTTACCTAGCAAAATTCTTGGTTTTACTAATCAATTCAAAAATAACTTATCACGAAACAATTTTATAGAAGGTATGAAATCTCACAATAGCATACAAATTGATGAAAGTAAGAATCTAAATTTTTTTATCTATATTTATTTTTGCTTAACAATCTCAAACAACAAATAAGTAACTTGCTAGAAGACTTAGCTTTGATACCAAATGATAGACTCCATGGCACGCTTACGTGAGGTGGTCGTCGCCCGAATGGTTTCTAGCACAGTTGATAGTATGGAACTCTCTCGACACTTCAACCCAACGTCTATACGGAGATGAAAACCTTGGCATAATCGATCAAGAAATAAAATCTATGTTTTATGGAACACCAACGATGCCTAAACCCCGTGTTTATATTGAAATAGGAACCTCGACACAATCGAGGAATGATGCGGTAGAAGACGCCGCACACAACTATGTATTGTTGTATGATAAGTCAAATTGAATCTCAAAGAATAAACTAAGAAATTACTTAGGAGTTTTTCAAAGAACAAAAAGTAGAGAACAAACTCTCAAGTAAAATAAATCTGAATAATAATGAATTGTTGACTAATGTCTTACATCCATAAACCTTTAATAGTAATACTTGAAACCCTAAAAATCCTAAAAGGAATCAATAAGTGTATTTGGAATCAAAATCTAATCTAACATCCTAGTTATAATATGAATCTGATAATATATGGTAAATACTAAGTTTAGGAAACAAATCCACGCTCAAAATCTGTCAAAACGCGCATGCCTCAAAAAAAGTGCCAACTAAATCTGGGCCAATCCGTCGGGGCGGATATTTTTGGCCTGTGAAGTCCTCCGGGGGGGAGTTTGGCAAAGAGATACACGCCGGGGCGGGGTTAAGAGCTCGCTGGGGAGCATTTAGTCAGTGAGTTCTCCGCCGGAGCGGATATATTAAGCTTGGAAATCCGCCCGGATTTCCTGAATTTCCAATCCTGAAGTGTGCTTTCCTGGCTTGAATTGGATTAATTTGGGACACAACCTTGGACCATATTAATGAACTTGGGTATAGTTTCACCCTCCTTGGACCAAGTAACAATGCCATTCTCATTCCACATTGCTCGCACCAAAGTCATAAGTCCTTCTTTGAACCGTTTAGCTCGTTCTCTCGTCACGGGCCCAACTGGTACTTGCACCGAGTCTTATCCACTACCTTCAGTTGAGTCCAAGCTAGTCATGTCCTCATCACTCGGGCCCCTTATAATCAAAAGTGTCAACCTGTGATGGGTCCCACCCAAATGACAAATAAATAATAACATCCGCTCTAATCGATGTGTTAAATCTGCAATCTGTGATAGATGAGTCGGCTCTCGGACACAAACCACCTAATCGGTCATCATGACAGACCCCGAAATCACATCCCCCAGAAATTGGGTAGCCTGGGTTTGAACTTCGATAATGCGAGGCCCCCACCAAGTGGCAAAATCATCTAAAGTGGTGGGGCCATTCGACAAGAAGAATCCCTTTTAACCCGTTGTAGGAATATCTACAATTAGATGAGTCAAAAATCAGAACGGCTGAGCCAGAGGTAGGAAAGGGATGCGGATCTCCCCGGTAATACATCTGAAAGTGTGCTCCCCAAGGTAGAGCTCCCAGCCTCCATCAAATAGGAAAGAAATTTGACGGGTAGAAAAAGCGTACTCTGGCCTTATCGGGAGACCATCCTCAAACCCCTTAGCCAAGTGCTCCCCAGTATAAGGGATCCACGCTACATCAGATGCTGACAGCAGCTCTAGCTGAAGATGACTATGGGTAAAGTTCTTCGAAACCAGGACATCCGCCAAAGTCGACTTATGCCATCGATGCCCCCGAGGATATGTGTCCAAACCCAAGACGGTGAGAAGTCAAAGGCAAAAAAGCCTCTCGTAAGCCCAGACCTGTCAATCCAAAGAACACAACATCAGTAATAAAAAAGATAAAGCAAGAGCCAAAGAATTAAAATCAGTCAAGAGACTCACCAGAAGGAATGGATAAAACTCAAGCCAAGCATCAGTCACTCCCTCGGAGCGTAGTCGCATCCCGTGCAGAAAATAAACAAAGGTGAAAGACCCCCAATCATACTTTCTGATGCAATCAACATCACGGAGGGCCCTCACCAAGCTAAATAAAATAGCGAAGGAGTTGTTCGCAAAGAAACAACCACTCATAATCATTAGGAACAGACGCCGCAAGATGTGATCCCTCTCCGCCAAGTCCTCTAGGAAAAGAGCCTGCAAAATACCTTGGGTAGCATCAACGCTCAAAGGTCTCGAGCAAATACTACGGGCCTTAAAGGCCCGCTCCTGAGGAGAAAACCCAAGAAGGGTATGAACAGTAGTGGCAGTAATATCAGCCTCCAAAGGCACTGTGTCTCCGATAAACTGCAAACCCGTGATATATCTCCAGTCTATGGGTGTCATCATGACCTCTTAGTCCAGTAGATGAAGGGACTGACTCTGATGGAACCACCTCTCTGACAAAGCTCGGAGATAGCCCCAGGGCATCGACGGGGAGCAATGGTAAATAAAGCCTGTAAACCCCAAGAGTCCACTCGAGCCCGGTAATCAGGATGGAGTGACTCATGCAACCAAAAAATGCTGAACCAGTTCCTCCTCGGCTGGGTGAACTCAGGAACCTGCATGACATTATTAAGGTTAGAAAATTGACTTTTGTCAAGAGTGGGGAATTAATGCGAATTAATATAAAAACTCATGTACCTCATTTGCGTGCAAGTGGATGGATGGGTGACGGCTCAAGTCAGTGCCCAATAAATTAGGAACGACTACCTGGATACCAAGAAGAAATCGAGGGCAGCAGCGGACCGAGGAGGAACCTCAGGCTTAGGAATATCACCCTTCTCCTCATTTAAATAAGTCCGATCAATGCCGATGGAGCGAATCACTGACTTCGTCAGGCGGCAAACCTAGCGAGTAACCCACGGAGTGGGAACATTAGATACGGTACTCTGAAGACGGATCCCAGATGAAGCCCTATGGGGGAGGAACTGTTCGGTCTATCTGAGTCCACACCTAGACAACGAGGCTATTGAATTCAGAGTAAGATAAGGTATGTCCCTGCCCTATTCTATTTAATTCTGCATTTGCGATAACATAGAGACAATAGATTCCTAGGACTATAATTTGGATCGTAGCATCATGCATGTCCTGCACGTGCCCTAATAGATGCTCACATCATTTCAGCATATATCCTAGCATAGTTGAGCCTGAATGTGGGATCCTGCCATCTAACTTGTGATTTTTTCTTCTTTTAGAGTTTACCTTATAATATGGACTATCCACATGCAAGTAGGCATGCAATAAACCACCCTATAAGGGTATACAATCACAACCCAACAATCAGATAGGAAATTTAAGCAATTTTCTAATGCATTGTCTGAATACATGCCTAGACTAACTGTTTAAATGAAACCTGTTGCATCCATACTGTCCATATGATGATTCGTAAGCATGCATTGCATTATAACATGTCTATCAAGCTATCTATACATATATTTTCACCACATAGCATTTACTAAAGAAAACACAGTAAAAAATCGATGAAAACGTGAAAAAGAGGAGTGTATACATTACCCGTAGTGCGTGGAACGAACATAAGGTGACGAAATACTCAAAATCAAGCCCCAAGTGAGTAGATCTGAGAAGGAAGCTTGGAAATTATAGAGAGAATGCAAGAAAGCTTGGAACGAATGAATGAAAATAAGTTTAGCCAAATTGAGCCATATACCTCTCTCATACTGGTCTGACGAAGGCTTTAGCTACATTGCCAGTGTAATTGGATGAGATGACATCAAAGCATGATTTCATGAACTTTGATAGAGTTTGCATTGAAGTCAAAGCTTCCTTCTCTTTTCCATCTTCTATAAACGTGGTTGTACTGAATGAAGAAACATATGAGGATATTATTATTCCTGTGGAAGTGGAATACCAAAGCAGGCCCCTTTCTTGCCCAACCTGCAATGTCTTTGGTCACTCCCCCCTAAAGTGCCCGAAATCAAATTTTAAATGGGTTCCTAAGGTTCAACCTCCTTCTGGATTAGACATTCCCAAAGCTTCTGTGGCTATCCCTGCCCCTGCAGCATACCTTATTGTTGGATTTGTGGAATCGAATCCAAATCCTTGCTCTGCTGCTCCTACTGACTTGGTTACAATTTCTCGAGGAGGAAAAAATGAAAAGGACATTCCTTCTCCTCCCCTTCTGGTAACTTCAAATTCCTTCTCCTCATTGCCTTATCTGAAAGTTTCCACCTTTTGTCTGACATGGAATCTCCCCCTGTTGACAATCCCATCATGTCCAAATTGAAAGTTGTTGATGAAAAGGAATGCAAAGAGCTTAAGCATAAGCAAAGAGCTGGAAGAGAATCCTATGTTGATGCCAAAAGGAGAAATAAAGGCAAAGGTCCTAGTGGTAACAATCCCCTTTAATTTTATATTAATGCTAGCTACATATAATGTTAGAGGTATGAATAAAAAGCCAAAGCAGGCTTATGTTAAAAAGTTAATTCTGGATAATAGTATTTCCTTTATTGGGTTGCTGGAAACCAGGGTCAAGCAACATAAAGCTTCTAGAATCTCTAGAGCCATTTACAGGAACTTGAATTGGTTTTTTAATTATGATACCCACTCTGATGGTCGTATATGGGTTGGATGGAATTCCATTTTTTGGAATGTGGATATCATTTTTGTTTCCTCACAAATTATTCACTGTAAAATTAAGCAGGTTTCAAATGATAATTGTGTTTTCTATGTTTCTCTGATCTATGGACTTAAGTCCATCTTTGAAAGGAAGAATCTTTGGAGGGACCTTATCTCTCTAAATTCTTCACAAAACTGGTGCCTCATGGGTGATTTTAATGCTATCAAAAGCCTATCTAAAACTGATAGAGAGGATAGTAGCTGGGATTCTGGTATGGAAGACTTCAAAGAATGTCTACAAGCTATTGATGTTGATGATATTAGGGGTATTGGTCCTTTACACACTTGGTGGAACAACCAACTTGAAAACCCAATTCACAAGAAACTTGACAGAGCTCTTGGAAATGCTTCATGGTTTTCTTCCTTTCCCCTTGGTCAAGCTACTTTTGGACCTCGAGGGCTTTTTGATCACTCTTCTGTCCTCCTAAGCACTGGTATTCCTCACTTCCAACCCAGGAAAACTTTTTAATTTTTTAATCACATGCTTCTATTGGAGGGTTTTATATCTGCGTGGCAACCTCATGCCCAAGGGAATCCTTTCCATGTTTTCTTTGAAAAACCTAAGTGAACTAAAAGGGCTCTAAAAATCCTTAATCATACCGTGGGAAATCTATCGACCTCTGTCAAGCTAGCTATTATCGAGCTTCATAACATTCAATCTTTGTTATCTAACAATCCTCAGAACCTTGATCTTCTCTCTTAAGAAAAACAGTGTCTTCAGACCCTTTGGACTGCTCTGGACATGGAGGAAACCATGTTGCAGCAAAAATCCAGAGCAACTTGGCTAGCAACAGGTGATAGAAACTCAAAATTCTTCTCTAACTTAGTGAAAAGCAGATGGAACTCAAATAAAATCTTATCCATTCAAAATGCTGATGGGAAACTAGTTCATGGTCAACTTGAAGTGGAATCAGTTGCTGTTAATTTCTTTAAAGAAATATTCTGCCCCTTTTTTCCCACCTCTTATAATGGAATTGAGGATCTCAAAATCTCTCCACCAAATAAACTCAGCCCTCATCAAGGCTCTTTCTTAGCTGCTCCTATCACTGAAAATGAGATCTTCAAAGCTCTCCATCAAATGAAGCGCAATAAAAGCCCTGGTCCGGATGGATTTAATGTAAACTTCTTCTTACACTGTTGGGACATTGTTGGTGAAGACTTCACAAAGGCAGTAATGTACTTCTTCTCAATCTGCAGGTTGCCCAAAGGCATAAATTCGACTGCCATAACTCTTATTCCTAAATGCACAAATCCATCATCCATGTCAGATTTTTGTCCCATTGCCTGCTGCAACACTATTTATAAATGTATCTCCAAAATCCCCTCTGACAGACTAAAAGAAGTTCTTCCCTTTATCATTGACAAAGCTCAATCTGCTTTTATTAGAGGACGAAACATCAGTGATAACATTCTCTTGGCCCAAGAACTACTCAGGAACTATCATAGGAACTCTGGCTCCCCTAGATGCGCTCTCAAAATTGACTAGAAAAAGGCTTTTTAACACTGTTAATTGGGATTTCCTTTTTGATATTCTCAAACTGTTCTTGTTCCCTCCTGCTTTCATTGACTGGATCCACTCTTGTGTAACAACTGCTATGTTCTCCATTAAAGTTAATGGTTCCCTTGCAGGCTACTTTGATAGTTTTAGAGGACTTAGACAAGGAGACCCTTTATCCTCCTATCTTTTTGTTCTTGTCATGGAAATCCTTTCTCTAAAACTATCTAGGGCCTCAAAGCAATTTGGATTTAAATTCCACTGGCGTTTAAAGGCTTGTTCTCTTACTCATCTTCTCTTTGCTGATGATATCCTAATTTTTTGTCATGCAAACATCCAAACAGTCTCTATCATCCATTCCTGCATAAGTTCCTTCTCACTCTATTCTGGGCTCTTACCAAATGTACAAAAAAGCCAATGCTTCCTGGCTGGATCAGACCTTTCCACATCTTCGCTCATTATTTCTCTTCTTGGCTTCTCACCTGGTGCTCTTCCTACCAAATTCCTTGGTGTCCCCCTTATTTCAACAAAGCTTTCTTTCTGGATTACATTCCTCTTATCCATCGTATCACTTCTTGGACTGCTACTACTCTAGCCTACTCGGGTCGACTTTAACTCATAAAGTCTGTCTTATTTGCCATTCAGTCATTTTAGAGTAGTCATTTCATTTTGCCTAAAGGTGTTACCCGAGCCATTCAGTCACTCCTCTGCCGTTTCCTTTGGAAAGGTACTTCTCTTGCACATTATAGTGCTAAAGTTGTCTGCAAAGACATCTTCTTACTAACTGCAGAGGGATGTTTGGTTGTTAAAAACATTTTGGAATGGAATAAATCACTTATCCTGCTCCACCATCACCATGTTATTCAGTTTAATCCCAAATCCTTATGGGCTCAGTGGGTACAAGCAACCATTCTGAAAAGGTAAAATTTTTGGCATATCAATATTCCTTATGACTGTTCTTGGATCTGGCAACAGATCCTAAAGCTCAGAACCCTTGCCACACATCATTTAACTTATAAAGTGGGTCTTGGAGACAAAATAAGTTTATGGCTTGATCCATAGCTGAATAGAGCTGCTCTAAATCCTAGTCGCACTCTTCTTTCAAATACTGCATCTTCTGCTATTGCACGTGTGAATGACATCCTGCAGAACTAAACCTGGATCTTGCCCTAGTCAAATCACCATGAGGTTATTACTTTTTAAAGGGCCATTGAATCCATCCCACCACCTTTCCCCTCTGTAGACACAATTCTATGGAACTCAATGGATATTCATGCCATAAAGGCTCGACATATTTGGGATAGTATTAGAAGTAAAAAAGCAACAGGTAAACTGGTATCACATTACTTGGAACAAACTTCATGTCCCCAGATATTCTTTCATGTTATGGCTTGGTTTTTGGGAAAACTTCAGAAAAATGATATTACCAAAGCCTATACTGGACGAGTCATAAATTGCCCGCTTTGCAACAAACAACCTGAATCTTTCTCCCCTCTCTTCTTCTTATGTGAGTATTCATCTATCATCATTCAAGCTGCTTTGCACATTGGTGACTGGACTAAAATACCACTAGACTGGATAGGAATCACCACTTTTATTAGCAACTTTCAGGGAAGGAAACTGTCCAAACAGATCCTTTGCTTAACTTTGGCAGCCTCCTACTACAAAAATTGGGAAGCTAGGAACCGAAAGCTTCATCAAGATACTCTAATTCTCCTAACTATCTTGCAATTGATGTTGTTCATATTATCAAATCTAGGCTGTCTACATGTACTGCTTTTATCAAAGCCTTAATTTTTTGTCAATATTACTTTCATTGGATTTTGTAATTAGGAGATGATTTCTTCACTATAGCAAAGTCCTCTTTTGGTTTGTCTCTAGATGACCTTGTTATAGATTGGGGTATGCCCTTTAGCCAGTGTATTTTGGTTTCATTTATACAAACAAACAAATTTAGCAAAAAATAAATAAAATTGAGCCTGGCCGAGGGTATAAACCCAACCACGGATGGCCGCAGGGTACCTGCGGCTGACCATGGTGGGCCCCAAATCTCCCCTTTTGGTAAAATGTAGTCCAAGACGCATCCTTTTGGGTACAAAAAAGGGTGTTCAGATAGAAAGGTACCTGTTTGGATCATTTTAAGGCCTTAAAAATCCTGAAAAAGCCCCATAAAGGGATAGAAATCAGGAAGAGCTAAAAAATCCCGCTGTGGAACGACGAAAGACCAGAAGGTGCGATTAAAATCGCTTTATCAATAATCGATGATGTAATCTGTTAACAACAACCCAATGAAGGCGTTAGCAGTACCCGATGATGAATTCCTTGACAACAACCCGACGAAGGCATCGACAATACCCGATGATGAGTCCATTGACAACAACCCAATGAAGGCATCGGCAGTACCCGGTGATGAATCCGTTGGCAACAACCCGACGAAGGCATCAACAGTACCCGATGATGAATCCGTTGGCAACAATCCGATGAAGGCATCGACATTACCCGATGATGACTCCGTTGGAAACAACCCAAAGAAGGCATCGGCAGTACCCGATGATGAATCCGATGACAACAAAACGACAAAGGCATCATCAGTACCCGATGATGAATCCGTTGGCAACAACCCAACGAAGACATCTGCAGTACCTGATGATAAATTCGGTGGTAGCAACCCAACAAAGGCATCGGTAGTACCCGATGGTAGTGACATAATCTGATATGCGATTTGCGAGGCGCCTCAATAAGGAATTAATTTGTGATTTACAATATGTGAAGTGCGATTTGCGAAGTGCGAAGTCCTATAATATACAACTTGCGATGCGTTCAGCGAAGACATCAGCAGTACCCGATAAGATAATCCGTTGGCATTAACCCCAGCGAAGACATCGGCAGTACCCGGTGATGCAATCCGTTGACATTGACCCCAACGAAGGCGTCGACAGTGCCTGACGATATCAATATAATCATCATCTTCCCCAGCAGATGGGAGTAACCCTTTGAAATCTAGCTCATACATATCATTGCATACTTTACACATGGCATTGCATCATTAGATATACCTTATCATATACCGAGTGTCTAGTAATGTGACGCCCCCAAATTCGGACACTCATATCTCGAATTTGGTGCACCACGTACTAATTCTAATAATATACTAAACTCTCATGCAACGGAATAATAGAATAATTTACATTGATTTAATATAAATATTCGCGTCCCAAGGTCTCGTGACCGTTACTACATCATTTCAATATTTAAACTTAGAACATAACTTAAATAGAATTTAACCATCCCTAATATATTATCATAATATTAATAATAGTTCTTCTAATCTTAAAGGACTAAAGCTATTCTGAAGCCTTGCCCTTTCCTTTGTCCTTCCCTGAGGTACCGTCTTGTTCTGCCTTAACTGTAATGTTTTTAGGGAAGCAAGAATGAGCAACAAATTTGCCCAGCAAGTAATATAGCAATAAGGGTGAACAATATGAAATTCGAATCTCAAGGTATAACAGTAAATGATAGTTCAAGAATAATAAGAAGTATCAATAGTTCTTAATAAATGTCGCTATGGACTGAAAGATATCAACAAGATTCAAGTTTTAATCGTTTCAAGGTTCAAGAATAATGGACATTGAGTAGTCGCTAAGAACTATGAACTCCTACTAGAATTAACAGTATTTTGCTGAAAATCCAATATAAACAAGTACAATAGGTGATCAGCCTAAAGTAACCTATGTTACGCATAACATTTAAACATGCTAGTATGTGCACACATCGGTTCCCAGACAATTATATAATTTCCCCTTTAATGAGGGTTGTTCATCTAAGTAGATTTATAAGAGTCCGCACCAAGACAATTGGTTTGGATAACTTCTAACACATGATAATAGTCTAGCTGAATCAAATGGCTTAGACGACTTTTATAATGCATTTAGGAACGATAAATTCAATACTTGTAACGACATCAAGATATATAATTGATTTTTTGAATAAATATAATTATTTACTCGATATAAACATTGTCGATATAACAATGATTCAGATTTACACAATATATAAGGTTAAAAAGATTAGGAAACTTGCATTTAATATCAAAATCAAATGAAGTTAGGAAATTTGCCTTTCACGTAGTTTATCACTCTTTAGCTTATCGATACTTCAAATTCTTATTTTATCATAGTTATGTATATATATAATTAGTTATACAAGTTCTGTTGGGAATTGTATATTCAAATTTGATGTTGAAAGTAAATATATATGCTTATGTGTAAAGTCCTTCTGAGAATACATGTACAAGGACTTAGATGGTAGATCAAAAATTGTTAGGTTGATCTGAGCTAAATGTTTATCATTTTGTAAATGAATGTATAGAAGAAAGATCAAATCTGTTAGGTTTATCTCTTGCAATGTAATAAATAGGCCTCAACAGAATCATAATCTATCAAGCCAGCCGAGAGTTTGCAGAAGCCAAAGCAGAATCGTGGAGTATTGAGGAAGTTGCTCCAGAATCGTAGTCTATCTTGGAAGTGTCGATGTTAGAAAATTTAAGAACCCTGCGGGTCGGTTCATAACCCGGGTTTCCTCAAATCGATATTCCTAAGTTCTCTCTACCCCCACTTTTTTTATTTAGGAAAAATATTTTGAAGGATTTTTTTAGGAAAGAGGCCAACATGTATTTATGTCGATGATTTGAATGTTTAACAGAGTCGCCAGTTGGTAGATTTGAAAATGGTTGTACCAACTCAACCGAATTTAATTTAAAAAGAGGCCCAATTGCTGGACACTGTCGAAACTTGATCTTTAAAATCAGAGTTTTGAGTTCGGGGGCTTTGTTGAGTGTGGGGAAGGTGTTAGGCACCCCACGACTCCCGTGTAAACATGGTACCACATCTTTTTAATATTTCCCTTAAAATTGTGAATGCTGTTTGAAAATTGGGCCTATTGATTTGATTGATTAAAAGCTTTGACAGACCTCGTTGAGCCTATATACGAAGGGTTTGATTTGTTTTGAAAATCAGTCTTTGATTTGATTTGCAAAAGCATATAATTTGATTTACAAAAGCTTTTCTTTTGATTGAAAATGATGTTTTAAAAGTTGGTTTATCAAACCCTTACGCTGCCATAGGAATTGAAGCGTATTGTTACTTTCAATTTTTTATCTTTATAGCCTTAAGGCTGCATGTGAATGGTGTGATTTGTCAGGCTGCGAAGCATCCTCGACCACAGAAATAGACAAGTGTCAGTCTCCTCATGGGTATGAAAACCATTGGAGGGACGCTGACACGATAATGGACATTTTATTATTATGAGACCTTAAATTCGGATAACCGTTTTAAGTTCTGTGTATGTACATTTTACAGAAAAACTGGCAGGGTACATCTGTAAACTGGAGTTTGTCCATCGTGGGAATCAGATCCCGATCGATTTGATCGTGAATCCCACGATTCCTAGGCTCACATATGAGTAGCCCAGAAACCTGCACAGTTCAAATTTGCACAGAAGTGGATATATATACATCACCATGTCGTAATGGAACCAAGGATTCATCAATAAATCTTGGCTGCGAATGGCCAAAGCATCACGTTTCCACTAGATAGCGATCTAAGGGATGCGAGTTTGCTTTTAAAGCTGAAACTATATAAAAATAACTAGATTTAAAGAAATCTCAGCCATTATAGCTTCCAGGTTCTGTCGGGACCTGTTTGGACCGTTGAAAGCTAGAATTGGTGAGATTTAGATAAATCTAGTCCGCCCGCGGATATGTCAGTGCAAATTCATATACAAATGAATATTAAATG
Source organism: Panax stipuleanatus (assembly GCA_020205555.1). NCBI lineage: Eukaryota > Viridiplantae > Streptophyta > Magnoliopsida > Apiales > Araliaceae > Panax > Panax stipuleanatus. The sequence goes on along the minus strand of CM035123.1, from coordinate 67,187,064 downwards.
CAACAGTTGAATAAATTGAGTAAAGCAATATATATATATATATATATATATATAATTATATATACAAAAGCTATAAAAGGGCGATGAGTTTTCACTCGAAAGCTCGGACTTGAATTGAAATTAACAGAAAAGTAGTCAACCAGTGGCTGGGGAGAGCACCCAGTATGGCAAAATGTGCAAAAGTAGTAAAATGGCCACGAAGTAATCCAGGCCGGACTGAAAATATATATATATATATATATATATATATATATATATATATTGACAGAAATGTAGTCAACCAGGACTGCTGATATGAGTACCAGTGATGGTGAAATTCACTTATATATGCGTAAATATATATAAAAGCGGTAAACTACCACGGATTTGACATCCGGGCATGACAGAATTGAAATGTTAGTACATTTGCAGTTAAATATATACAAAAAAGGGCCAAACCTGGACTGGGGAGATAACCTAGTCCGGCGAAGTTGCCAAAAATATGTGTGCTAGTGCATTGAAGCTGTTGAAGCTGACAGATCGTCAATCCGAGTTGTAAAAATAAAAAAATTTGCGTTTCTGTACAGAAATGTACCAAATTTTGACGAAAACGGCCACGGAACTAAGTTCCGGGCATATTTAGAAGATGAAACTTCGTGTGCAAGTGGAAAACAATGCAAAGTAGTATTATTGACTTTCTGATCATAAAAATATTTATAATGGACTGCAATACAGGCTTTTTGCCAAATCGTAGGCTTTAAATGTCTAAATCTGCCGGTTATTTTCTGATATGTGGTAGTATATGGGTTTATCTACGTGTTGGAGTGAAAATATTTGGGTTTGGAAGTGGTGTAAAAGTCAAAAAATCAGACGGGTAGAGCTTCGCTGCGTTTCAAAAACTTGAAAATGAAGGGGGTGCAAGTTTATTTATAGTCCAGGGAGCCTTAGCTCTACTTGCGGCTACTGCAGGTAGAGGTGCAGCTCCCCAGGTGCGGCCCACGGTATCGAATTCGGTCGTCTCGAATTACGTGCATTCCGGACAACGCATAGTCGATGTCAGAACTTTCAAACTTTTGATCAGAGCGTCCGTTTGAGGCGTGCGATACCTTTTCAAAAAGCCCTAGCCGAGTGTGTCGTAATGACAGGGGATAAAATATTTTCCAGGTCTAAGAAGACGGGTTCATAACCAGGTCTTTGATTCCCCGCAGTTTGTCTGTTGAACTGTCTTGCACTATTGGCATTCGGGATCGTTGTTGTGGTTCATTCTGACTTCGATAGCATCAATTCGGCTTGAGTTTGACCTAATTGGTTGAGAGTTGGATAAAAAGACCATTTTGTCCCTCCCGGGGTGCCTGTGGTGTCGGCATGGCCTTTGATGGATCTGGCTTCCTAGGGTTGTCTCTGGGGCTGAACTGCACTTCCTGGCTTGATGCCGAGGCTTATCTGTACTTCCCGGGCTGAGACTGGGGATGATTTGACACGTTCTGGGTTAATGTCCAGGTTGACCTGTACCTCTCGGGTTGATGCCGGGGCTGACTTGAAGGCCCGATATTGAGATCGGGGTTTGACTGACTGTCCGATTGGAGATCAGAGCTGGATTAACGGTCCAATTGGAGATCGGAGCTGGATTGATGGTCCAGTTGGAGATCAGAGCTGGATTGACGGTCTGATTGGAGATCGAAGCTGGATTGACAGCCCGATTGGAGATCGGATCTAGATTGACAGTCTGATTAGAGATCGGAGCTGGATTGACGGTCCGATTGACTATCGGAGATGGATGGAATGCCGATATTGGGGATCGGATTTAGGTTACCAATATTGGGGATCGAATTTAGGTTCAAAGACCGGCATTGGTGGCCGGATTTGAATTGAAGGACTGGGATTGGTGGCCGGATTTGAATTGAAGGACCAATATTGGTGGTCGGATTTGAATTGAAGGACAGTTTTGCCCTCCTACAGTGTTAGTGTTGGGGCAAGGAAAATTTTGAGTGTCTACAGATGCCCCTCTTTATCATGTCCATGCAATGTAATGGGATGGACAGGATAAAGATTAGCAGACACTGGAAATAAAAAGTGCCAGAGCTGCTTCAAAGGCTGGGCGTCTTTGAATGGAATGGGGCTTCTGTTAGCTGCCTATGTTATCACTCTGTTGGGGATAACATTGTCATGTGCAGCCATTGATGTTGTTGGGAAGTTATCGCGAACTAATTTTATCATTTCCTGCTAGAGATGACATCATTTACGGTAACTTATTTGATTCTGATGGGGATGAGATTGTCGAAGATGAGATATCACAGATTGTCCACGTCTGGATCTGCTGGAGATGACGTTCTCCGCGATAGCTTTATAGATTCTGACTGAGGTTGATCTGATTGATACTACCTCAATGATCCCTTTGAGGATGTGTATAACAGATTCCATCCTTTGTGATGGATTACTATAATTGCATCCGTCACCGGATCCCTTCTGTTGCTTGGCTGGGGTTGAGCCGACAGTTGAAACGTCATTGGGGCTGAGCCAACGGTTGGACTGTATTTCAATCTGTATTCGAACTTTGCTGGGGCTGATAAGTAGGTTTTATACCTACTTATTGGACGCCAACTTACTCTGACTATGGCTTAAACTCAAGCACTTTAGTGTCTTTTAATGCGTTTATCTTTGTTTTGCATGTTTTAGGTAGGAAACTCCAAAAGGCAGGAAACGGTGTGATAAAGGCATGATATGGCGTGAAAATGAGCATATAGTATGAACTCGGCAACAAGGTTGGTGGATTGGCATGGAGACGGACAAAGTGGCATAGTATGGGCAAAAGCAGGCTTGTGGAGTTGGTGGAGAACCTATGTGAAGCAGATGGTGGCTTGGCATGAAGATGGTTTGAGGTGAGGAGCATATGATGACGGCCTCAATGCAACATTGTGAAGGAGCAAGAAGCAGCTAAGAAAGGAGCAAAGGATTGTCCAAGAAAGAAGGCACCAGAAAGTCAAGCTGCAGTAGGAAGAAGCACGTGCGGCCGCGCCCAAAACACATAGGAAGCCGGCGCGCCTGCGCCGATTGGCAGACCAGAGGGGAATTTTCTGGGCATTAGCGCGCCTGCGCCAGAGAAGCATAGTGAGGTCGCGCGGCAGCGCCGAGGCTTGACTGAAGAGTTGACCTTTTATTTTGTTTGCTCGACTGAATGTAGTAATTATAAGGCTTGGGTTTGCCTTTGAACAGAGATCACTTAGCATTTATTAGACTTATCAGATTAACTTGGAAGGGGTTGTTCATATATTCTAGGTTAGAGAGTGTGAAGGTTTAAGAGGCTTGTCTTCTTCTTCCTTCTTGCTCCAGTGTTATTACATTTCTAAGGGTTCATCTTGGAACTCATTTGTGGTCCAGACTTGAGTTTGCTATCTTCTATTGAAAGGGGGAAACCACAATTTTACACTTTCTTTCTCTTGTTTATCTCATTTCTTAGTTGCTCAATGCTTGGTTTGAATCCCATAATGGTGGGAGGTTCAGTGATGAACTAACTTCCATTATGGGATTCTAATGGATTCTATTTGCTAAACCTAGGGTTTATGTCTCTTTGATCTATATGGATGATAATATGTGGTTTGCCTAACATGGATGTTTGTATGCCTAGATGCTTGATCAACATCTACTCTAATAGTTTATATGAATTTGAAAAATGAAGTGTAAACTTAGATTTCTCCATGTTAGCATATGTTTGTGAAATTTGCATTGGTTGAGTTTCATGATTCGCTAGCCGGATAGAAATATACCGTATGGCCGTATGTAGTCTAATGGGAGCTTGTGCGTAAATTGGTTTAGCTTATAAGTCACATAGAAATATAGTGGTTTAAGCTTTGCCGATGTTCATGTGATTTCTATCTTAATTGTGGACATTATATGATTTGGGCTTGGTGTATTGAAAGATAGCCCAGTCTTACATTCGTGCTCCCGACTAGCATCTCTATATGATTATCCGTGTATGATTTGAGGTGTGGTTAACCTAGGTGATGCTTTAGATGAAGTTAGGATCCCATATCCCTCTAATTTGAACCCTTCGTTTATTAATTGGTTAAGTCTAGTTTAGTATAATTAATTAAAGAACATTGTGACAACCGTTTAAGCAGACAAAGATAATTAATGGACTGTTGCATAATAGATTAGGCCTGACTCCGTTCTCTGTGGGATGATCTCGACTTACCGAGTTATTACTTGCCGACCGTGTACACTTGCACGTGTTTTTGTGTCCATTTTTGTTAACACAGAAACGGCGTAACAGGGGCTAAGCCAATGGTTGAAACTGCTTTGGTCAGTACCCGAGCTTCGCTGGGGCTGAGCCAACGGCTGAAACTGCTTCGGTCAGTACCAGAACTTCGCTGGGGCTGAGCCAACGGCTGAAACTGCTTCAGTCAGTACCCGAACTTCGCTGGGGCTGAGCCAATGGCTGAAACTACTTCGGCCAGTACTCAAACTTCACTGGGGGCTGAGCCAACGGCTGAAACTACTTCGTTCAGTACCCGAACTTCGCTGGGGCTGAGCCAACTGCTGAAACTGCTTCGGTTAGTACTCGAACTTCGCTAGGGCTGAGCCAACGGCTGAAACTGCTTCGGTCAGTACCCGAACTTTGCTGGGGCTGAGCCAACGGCTAAAACTACTTCGGTCAGTACCTGAACTTCGCTGGGGCTGAGCCAAAGGCTGAAACTGCTTCTGTCAGTACCCGAACTTCGCTGGGGCTAAGCTAACGACTGAAACTGCTTCGGTCAGTACCCGAACTTTGCTGGGGCTGAGCTAATGGCTGAAACTTCTTCGGTTAGTACCCGAACTTCGCTGGGGCTGAGCCAACGGCTGAAACTACTTCGATCAGTACCCAAACTTCACTGGGGATGAGCCAACGGTTGAAACTGCTTCGATCAGTACCCGAACTTCGAAAAATGACAGTTGTCGGCAATTTTGCGCAATTTTTCCGCAGTTTGATTTGTTGATCCCCGGACAAGGCTCCGGGATGAATACCAAGGGTCTTCATGGAATTTCCCTTTTCGTCAGGATTACACTGTTTAAACGCAGGATTTCTAGCCAAACCGTTCAATCGCGTAGCGATTTCTCTTCAAATTTGACTTGGCAGCCCGTTTAAACTCTGTTTCAACACGAACTGAACCGGGCCTGGGGGAAGTGGGACCCACCTAGGCTGCCGCAGGTGGAGTTACGTTAGCCGCAGGTGGAGGTGCGGCTACCTGGCCTATTTAATGTGCTGCGGGATTTTCATTTTGCAAGTTTCCCGTTTTGAGTTTCGAAAGGATTCCGATCTTCTTTTTCAGATCTACGGAGCTTGGACAGCTATTTTATGAATCCGTCAGTTCCTACGCGTTCAGCGCAGCGCAGGTAACGATTTACATGCTTTTTTTTTTTTTTTTGCAGTTTTTGACCGTTAAAAGCATGCAAACCGCCTTGGGTGCTTTTAGACGCAATGTATGAAAAATATATGCCTATATGACTTGTAAATTTTTTTTACTACATATGTATGCATATCTTACTGTAATGCACGTTTGGATGTAAGAAAATTCAGGTTCTGAGACATTCAATTTTTGTACTTTTTGATCAGTTTAGTCATCCTTTTTGAGGCACAGTGAGCCTGGATTTTTGACTAAAAATGTCTATGGTAATTTGGCTACCATGTGAGGTTAATTTTTGATTTTCTTTCATAAATATGAAATGTTTCTATTTTTGGGTAGGTGTGCTACTGAATGGCCACCCAGGCATGCCTGTGTGCATGTGGACAGTCTATTTTACAAAGGAGACTCTGGCTAAATTTTTCCAAAATCTTGGGCTTTGAAAAACATGCATTTTTGACTCTATAAGGAAATTTTTTACTGACCCATGCAGGTTTTGAGTTGCTAGGTTTTGAGAATATACAGTTTTGACTTTACTGGGTATTTTTGACTGACCCATGCATGTCTTAGGACCTAGAGATATATGTTGGACTGATTAAAAATGATAAGCCACAGGTTTTAGGCTTACTGCACCCTTTCTGAGGTGATTTCGAGACTTGTTTCCTTAGATGGATCGTGATAGACCCGACAGTTCTAGTAGGGTCTCCTCGGGTATTAGACGTAGGAGGGCTTCTGATGTGCCACAGCCACGTCCGGCTAGGACGCCTCATAGACTGGTAGAGGGCAGGATTTATCCTGCACAAGACTAGCAACCACTTGATATTGATGATAAGGAGGCTCTGTTTACCATTCCTACTCCTACTCAGGCTCCACGTACGGAGGTCCCAGGCATTGCTATGCCTATTCAGAAGCTACTGTGCGACTTGAGTCGCCATCCTTCGAGATATCTTCATGCCAACGAGGTGACTTGAAATCTTTCTTCTCTCTAGATTCTTTTCTTCCTTCTTGCCATTTTTGGGGCTCAGGTTTTTTACATGGGTTAATTTTTTATGCAGATTCCCGGTTTTACGCAGCCTCGAGGGAACTGGTTTAGCGTGTACTCCCTGTATCACACTTTGCATGAGGATTACAGGAAGATTGTAGATGGCTGGGGATTTTAGGCCTTTTTCTCTATCCTTCCCCGTCGTTGCCCCTGGGGGTATATGAGGGCTTTGTCTGAGCGCTGGTTCCACCAGACTCAGTCCCTTCATTTGCTGGATTACGAGGTGATGATGACTCCTATGGATTGGAGATTTATCACCAGCATTGAGTTTGAGGGCGAGTCAGTGCTTGTTATGACTGACATTTTACCCGCTATCGTTCTGTCCCTGTTGGAGTCCCGACGACGGCATTCAAGGGTCGGGCAGTCCAATCTGGTCCTTTGAGTATAGATGGCCAGGATGGGACTTTGCAGTTGCCTCTGACTGATGACCCAAGGGCTAGAGATCGCATTCTGAGGTGATTGTTTTTATCGATCATCAGAGGTTGTTTCGTGGCGGACAACTCGTCTACTGTGTCCTTCGCTTTGATCAGCGCCACTCGACATGTAGAGCACCTCAGTGACTATGATTGGGGCTCCTATACCTTTGCCTATTTTCTCTGGGGCATGTGCATGCTTTCGGAGGGTACGACGGAGGCTTGGTTAGGATTTTACCCATTCCTGCTGGTGAGTACATCTTTATGTACTTTTTGATTTTAGCATTTTTGTCAGTCTTGATCACTGAGGACTTTTGGTATTTGTATGGTCAGCTTTGGGTATTTGAGAGGCTTCCTTGCCTATGGCCCGCTACTGCTTTAGGTCTGGAGACCTATCCTCGAGGACGGAGATGGCATCACTCCACTTTGATGGAGGTCCCTGTTGCTGAGGGATTCACTCATGCCCGTCTAAAGTTGGAGCTTTTGACGACGGATTTGATCACTTGGACGCCGTACACATCCGAGCACTTGACTGTCGGATTCGAGGGAGGAGTCCCTACTGGCCGAGAGTTAGAGAATCCGTTTTTGCTCTGATTGGCTTGCACCAGCAGGTGTGGATCCATCACAGAGATATTCCTTGATGTCTTAAAACCAAGGCTGCTTGACAGGAGGTATTTCATCTGATACTTCTCCCACATAATTCCCATATATCGGGGCTTTCTAAATCTTGAACTGAATATTGGGAAATCCACTCTTATCTGACATGCGAATTAATAAAGCCAACGTTGCTAATGCATCAACGAAGTCATTCCAACCCCGAGGAATGTGAACGAAGGTTATTGCTTCGAATTCCTAAGATATTTTGAGGACTTTCCAATGGTAGGGCAGCAAATGCAGTTCTTTAGTGAGATACGCGTCGGTAGTTTGTCTGATGACCAGCTCGGAATCTCCAAAGACGAGTAGGTGTTTGATAGACATGGATTGGGCTAGCTTCAACCCCATGATACAGCCTTCATACTCGGCCGTGTTGTTAGCCACATGATATTGATCACCTATACCAGAGATGAGGACTTCCCCAGCTCTAGCACCTTCCATGTTTACCGCTCGGACAAAATAGACTGTATTCTCAAACTGGAGTTGTTGAATTGTCATGATCCCATCATCCGGGAAATATGTCTCCAGGGGCTTAAACCCTCCTGAAGGTGCTTCTGCTAATTGATTTGCAATGCCTTGACCCTTAATTGACTTCTGAGTCACGTAGACAATGTCGAATTGCTGTAGGATCAACTGCCATTTGGACAGTCGGTAATTCAGCATTGGTTTGTTGAACACATATTTGAGCAGATCCATGCGGGATATGAGGTAGGTTGTGTACCCATGTAAATAGTGTTGCAACCTCATAGCGGACCATGCTAATGCACATCATGTCTTTTCGATCAGGGTGTATTTCTGTTCCCCACTGCTGAATCTTTTACTGATGTAGTAGATGGCTCTTTCCTTGCTACTATCATCCTTCTGTCCTAACATGCAGCCCATTGCATTGGCATTGACAGACAGGTACATGAACAAAGGGACTCCCTCCTTTGGGGGTATCAGAACAGGAGCTTCAGTCAGCTGTTTCTTGATGGCAAAGAAGGCTTGTTGACAATCCTCATTCCACGTGGTGGAGGAATTTTTCCTTAACAGCTTGAAGATGGGCTCACAAGTTGCTGTGAGCTGGAAAATGAATCTGCTTATGAAGTTGATCCTTCCCAGGAATCCACGTATCTCCTTCTCTGTACGAGGTACGGGCATTTCAGTAATGGCTTTGATTTTGGCAGGGTCGAGTTCAATGCCCCGGTTGCTCACCAGGAATCCTAATAGTTTGCCTGCTTTGACGCCAAAAGCACATTTGGCGGGATTTAGCTTGAGGTTGTACTTGCGTAACCTGTTGAACAGCTTCCTGAGATGGTCTATGTGATCATCCTCCCTTCGGGATTTGATGATGATGTCGTCAACATAGACTTCTATTTCTTTATGCATCATATCATGAAAGAGGGCCATCATGGCTCGCTGATATGTTGCTCCGGCATTGATGAGGCTGAAGGATAGTCGTCGGTAGCAGAAAGTTCCCTAGGGAGTGATAAAGGCTGTTTTCTCTCGGTCTTCTTCAGCAACCATGATTTGATGGTAACCAGCAAAGCAATCCACGAAGGAATACATGCCATACTGCGTAGTATTGTCGATTAGAATGTGGATGAAAGGTACTGGGAAGTTGTCCTTCAGGCAGGCTTTGTTCAAATCTTGGTAATCCACGCATACTCGTACCTTCCCTCCTGGTTTAGGTACGGGGACTATGTTTGATAGTCATTCAGGGTAGGTTGATACCATAATAATCCCGGCTTTGAATTGATTAACGACTTCTTCTTTGACTTTGAGGCTCCACTCAGGTTTCAATCGCCTGAGTTTTTGTTTGACTGGTTTGAACCCTTCTTTGATGGGCATTCGATGGATGACAATGTCTGTGGATAGATCGATCATGTCTTCATGTGACCATGCAAACACATCCTGGTACTGTGCTAGGAGTTCAATCAGGTCGGCTTTTTGATTTGGTGGGAGGTCTGAACCTATTTGAATTTCTTTGATGTTTTCGGAGGTTCCTATGTTGATGGTGAGGGTTTGGTCGAGGTTTGGTTTGGGTTTATCTTTGACCCATTCCTTGATCTCCTCTGGCACCTCATAGTCATCTTCCTCCTCTTGATCAATATCCATCAAGTCGAAGTTCAATTCTACATCCAAGTCGGAGTCATCTTGACAGGTTGGCATCTCATCAGCAGAGGCACACACATCCAATGCTTGGGTCCTGAAAACAAAAATGCTTTCATTAATATATACAACTGCTTAAACACATGGCATTTACAAAGCACGACAAAAGTTACTGCTCCAGCTGTGCAATCAAAAGTAAGCAGTAAATGAAAGCATGATTAAGGGCAGATGTACTCTCTGCCCCTTTACCCTTTTCGACTTAGGCAAGGGACACTGCTCCAGTTGTCCAGTGTCAGATTCTCATGAATTGGGAGAATCAAGGAATTGTGCTCGTCCGCCTCGTCCTGGATGATGACTGAGACATCCTTGAGAATAGGGCCAAGGTTTTTCTGTAGATCATTCCTCTTCTTGATATGAGGAATTTGGACATGGTCGTCATCACTGTCGGGGAGTTCGTCATTCATACCCTCGTAGTTGAGAATGACTCTCATGTTAGCGAATGGGTCTCGTCCTTCATACAGGATCTTTTCTTTTCCCTTTTTGCTGTTTACCTCAGGCTTGAGGGCTTTTCTTTCATAGACAGGTATGATTGGAGGAAATAGTACGGCTGATACCACCGTAGGGATCTTCCTCATAGGTTTCACCCATCCGGCATTTGTGAGGTTTGGGAGCAGAATTGTAGAGGCATGAGCCATGGGATGTTTGTGTGGATTCCGGTGGCTTGACCCAGATGAATATCCCAATCCTTCTATTCCCATTTGACTTGGGATTTGGACTGGCATCTTGATACCTTGCTTATCCTTTCCCAACCCTTCTCCAGGTTGGAAACCCAAAGATACCATCTCTTGGCCTACGGTCATTACTTCAATGGACACTTTAGGTTTTAAGGCTGGTGCCTCAATTAGTAGATATTGAATATCACTCACCTCGAAAGCTTAAAAACTTGCAGGTTCAATTCCCGCATCCAGGCTAATCACTGGCATGACCCCATGTATATAGGTAGGGTATTCTGGCTCGACATTGACCATGATGAGGCTGCCATTGATGATGTACTTGAGTTACTGATGGAGGGTGGATGGCACTGCTTCTACCATGTGGATCCATGGTCTGCCCAACAGCAAATTGTATCCAGTTGCAATATTGAGCACTTGGTAGGATATGTAGAAAGTGTGGGGACCAATTTCTAGAGGAAGCTCGATTTCCCCCATGGCCTGGCGGTGAGATCCATCGAAAGCCCGGATGACCATATGACTGGTTTTGATCCGGTTCGGATTGATCTTCATCCTTTCTAAGGTATCATATGGACAGATGTTGAGGGATAATCCTCCATTGATGAGCACACCTCCAATCACATATCCGAAGGACATTACAGCTATATGCAGGGACTTGTGGTAGCCTCTTCCCTCTGCCGGGATATCATCGTCTGTAAAGGAAATCACATTGCTGTTGAAGATGTGTTCTATCACATGACAGAATTTCTTTGTGTCTACCGTGTGTGGCAGATGGGCTTCTTCTAGTACCTTCACTAGAATGTTGCGATGGTCTTTTAATGATAAGACCAGGTCTAGGATAGACACTTGCTTGGGTGTGTCTTTCAAGCTTTGCACTATTTTGATTTCATTGTGTCCCATTTTGTTGAGGAACTCTCTGATCTTTTCTTCAGCCACCTTTTCTTTTGCTTTGGTAATTGGTTTAATCACCCGCTGAGGCAGGTATAATGGATTATCCTTCGATCGGATGGAAATGTTGTTTGAATTAGAGCTTTTAATGTCCCCGTAGTTCCATGGGACCTTCTTCAGACTGATGATTGGATATTGAGGTCTGAAGGGCAAGATTAGAGGCTGAGGTGCAGCCACCTTCACAGGATTTTGAACTTCTTGGACCCCTTTCCCTGTTAGTACCAGGGGTGTGAGGATTTATTCCTTATCGCAGGATACGACAGCCACTGTGTCCTGGTACCATGCATTGGGGATCCAGAGGCTATCTTTATCTGCCAAGTTAAAGATTTGATCTCCTCTGATTAGGTCACCTTTCTCCATCAGGTCTTCAATTAGGTTACGAAGTGCCCAGCATTCTTCCGTATCATGGCCGGGAGAGTTGGAATGGTACTGACATATTTGGTCAGGTTTGAATTTTCTGGATTGAGGGTTTAATGGGGGTAATAGATCTACAACCATCCCCTCGTTAATCATCATTTGGAGGATTTCTTCCATTGACTGGTTCAAATTGGTGAAATTCCTTTGAAACAGGAAGTTTCTGCCTTCTTGGGTATACTCATTTTTTACCATTGGTTGTTCGTGCAACTGGCAATGATCCCTATTGGGAATGGAATTGATTTCCTTCGAAGGAGAATGACTGCCAATAGATTGATGAATTTGCTTCAGCACCTTCCCGGTGAGTTGATGCTGGTAGACGACCAGTTCAGCCAACTGCTCGATTTGTTCCTTGAGAGACTTGATATCTTGCTCCATCAGGAATCGCTTCTCAAAAGTTTCCCAACTCTTCGGGCTACTAAGATTGGATTGACTTGGTTCCCCAACGTAGCTGAGGTACTTAGATCCTTCACCATTTGAGGCGCTGATCATGTTGACATTTTCCTCTATGTGCTTTGGGAGAGGATTGTCTTGGACATGGGGTTGGTCAGGCTTTAATTTCCCCGCTGTCAATCAAGTCTTGAATTTTATGCTTGAGAGACCAACAGTCTTGGGTATCATGGCCTGGAGATCCAGAATGATAAGCACATTTCTTGTTAGGGTCAAAATTCCTTCCATTAGTGTTGGTTGGTGGAAGGAGTTGAACAATCTTCTTCTGAGCTGTCAGGAGTTTGAACACATTCTCGAGGGAATCCCCTAGTGGGGTGAAATTTTTTCGACGCCTGACTTCCATGTTTTTCTAGAATTGAGGGTTTGCAGGCTGTGCTGAAGATTGGAAAGGGGTATAGTTCCTCCTTTGAATGGGCATGTGGTTTGACTCGCCCCTTGAATTTTGTCATTGTTAGACCAAGAAGACTTCTTCGTCTTTCTTTTTATGGACCCTCCGGGGATTACTCCCGTAATTTCTGGATTGGATATGTTCGGCGATAGCTTCGAGGGCGGTTAGATCTTTTATCTTCCCGAATGTGAGCCCCATTTCTGCCATCTCGCCATGCTTGATCATTTCAGAGAATGGTTTTCCTATTCCTGCTAGGACCCTCTCATAATAAGGCACTTCTTGGATATCGACGAAGGTCATGACTATTTCAAATTCAGTCATGGCAGGGGTAACTTGTGCTATGACCCGTCTCCATCGCAGGGCATATTCTCTGAATGATTCAGTGTTCTTTTTCATGATTTTGGTTATTTGATATCTGTCTGGAGCCAGCTGTGATTGGAAACTGTACTGGTTGAGGAAGGCATGGGCCAGCTCTTCCCAACTATGAATTTTGGAGTTGTCCAAGCGGGCATACCAAGCTCTAGCTTCTCCAGTTAGACTCTTCTGGAATAGTTGCATTCGAAGTTTCTAGTCCTCAGCATAGGATCCGAGTTCTCCGATGAAGACTTTCAGGTGTGTGTAAGGATCCCCCGTTCCATCATATTTCTCAAACTCAAGGACTTGAAACTTTTTGGGATACCTAGCCCCGGGGAATATGCAGAGGTCAGAGTAAGTAACACTGCCAAACGCCCCAGTCCCTTTGATAGACCGGAGGGTTTCTTCTATCTGTTGCATTTTCTTGAGAATGTCACCAGCTTCCAGCTCTTTGACGAGGGGGGTGATTTCAAGAGTCTTGTTGGAGGTGTCCTGGTTTTGTGGTCCAGGAATTTGAGTTTTGGCCTTGTCTACATCTTGACTGCCAGCACCACTACCAGATGTTCTTGGTTCTGGATGAGCTTGAGATTGTTTCTCTTTAAAGGCCTTACTTTGTTCTCGCAGAAAATCAGCTAGCTCGGCTATCTGATTTTTTAGTCCTTCGAATTCTTCTCTGGAGACAAGGGTGGATTCTGGTGGAGCACTTGAAGCCATATCCGCGGATAGACTGAGTGCTTTCTTGAATTTAGATCTGGTGACAGGACCAATTTTTACACCTACAACACAACATAGGCATGTCAATTTCCTGAGGTAGGTAAGGGTTGGATGCATGTTGTGTTTTTTAGTGTTTATCTTGCAAAACCGAGGTTAGTTGTTTTGATGGCCGGATGACGTGTATTTGACAGGGAAAGTAAATATTTCATTATTGATTTTTACATTGTGCTCCTTAGGAATTGGAGACTTGACATGGAATTAAAAGAGGAAGGTATGAAGAAGCTTCCCTCCGAATTTGGTTAATCAGAGGCTAACCTATCCTAGGTTTACTCTCGCGGCTTTTGTTTCGGCATGAAGGCTCCTAGATCATCGCAATCTACTAGCAGGGAAGTTAATCCGATCGTTCAACTGGAGCGAATCTGAGTGGTGTATTTTCATGAGGCACCCCCAGAGACTTAATCGTCCCCAGAGTCATTACTTAACACCGACCGGCTTATCCTCCTTGTGAGAGAGACACACAACATATATTCACATACATCGTGCCTCACCGTTGTGCATATGATGACATGGGTGCGAAGCACTGATAAGGGTGCGAAGCACTAAAAAGTAGGAAAGCATTCATTCACATTCATTCAATGTAAAGACGCATCATTCACTCATTCATTGACTGTGGAGACGCAGAATTTCACGCATTCAATAGTTTTGAAAGGGAAATGTTTGAAAAGATTAGAAAGTGGCCTAAGCCCTCTACTGTCCCCAGCAGAGTCTCCACCTGTCGACGTTGGAAAATTTAAGAACCCCGCGGGTCGGTTCATAACCCGGGTTTCCTCAAATCAATCTTCCTAAGTTCTCTCTATGCCCACTCTTTTTATTTAGGAAAAATATTTTGAAGGATTTTTTAGGAAAGAGGCCAACATGTATTTATGTCGACGATTTGAATGTTTAACAGAGTCGCCAGTTGGTAGATTTGAAAATGGTTGTACCAACTCAACCGAATTTAATTTGAAAAGAGGCCCAATTGCTGGACACTGTCGAAACTTGATCTTTAAAATTGGAGTTTTGAGTTTGCAGGCTTGGTTGAGTGTGGGGAAGGTGTTAGGCACCCCATGACTCCCGTGTAAACACGGTACCACATCTTTTTAATATTTCCCTTAAAATTGTGAATGCGTGAGTGAATGCTGTTTGAAAATTGGGCCTATTAATTTGATTGATTGAAAGCTTTGACAGACTTCGTTGAGCCTATATACGAAGGGTTTGATTTGTTTTGAAAATCAGTCTTTGATTTGATTTGCAAAAGCATTTAATTTGATTTACAAAAGCTTTTCTTTTGATTAAAAATGATGTTTTAAAAGCTGGTTTATCAAACCCTTACACTGCCATAATAATTAAAGCGTATCGCTACTTTTAATTTTTTTTTATCTTTATAGCCTTAAGGCTGCATGTGAATGGTGATTTGCCAGGCTACGAAGCATCCTCGACCACAGAAATAGACAAGTGACAGTCTCCTCATGGGTATGAAAAGCATCGGAGGGACGCTGACACGATAATGGACATTTCATTATTATGAGAACTTAAATCCGGATAACCGTTTTAAGGTCTGTGTATGTACATTTTACAGAAAAATTGGCAGGGTACATCTGTAAACTGGAGTTTGTCCATCGTGGGAATCAGATCCCGATCGATTTGATCGTGAATCCCATGATTCCTAGGCTCACATATGAGTAGCACATAAACCTGCACTGTTCAAATTTGCACAGAAGTGGATATATATACATCACCACGTCGCAATGGAACCAAGGATTCATCAATAAATCCTGGCTGCGAATGACCAAAACATCTCGTTTCCACAAGATAGCGATCTAAGGGACGCGAGTTTGCTTTTAAAGCTAAAACTATATAAAAATAACTAGATTTAAAGAAATCTTAGCCATTATAGCTTCCAGGTTCTGTTAAGACCTGTTTGGACCGTTGAAAGCTAGAATTGGCGAGATTTGAATAAATCTTGTCCGTCCGCGGATATGTCAGTGCAGATTCATATACAAATGAATATTAAATGCAACAGTTGAATAAATTGAGTAAAGAAATATATATATATATATATATATATATATATATATACAAAAGCTATAAAAGGGCGATGAGTTTTCACTCGCAAGCCCGGACTAGAATTAAAATTATCAGAAAAGTAGTCAACCAGTGACTGGGGAAAGCACCCAGTATGGCAAAGTGTGCAAAAGCAGTAAAATGGCCACGAAGTAATCCAGGCCGGACTGAAAATATATAAATATATATATTGACAGAAATGTAGTCAACCAGGACTGATATGAGTACCAGTGATGGTGAAATTCGCTTATATATGCGTAAATATATATAAAAGCGGTAAACTACCACGAATTTGACATCCGGGCATGACAGAATTGAAATGTTAGTACATTTGCAGTTAAATATATACAAAAAGGGCCAAACCCGGACTGGGGAGATAACCCAGTCAGGAGAAGTTGCCAAAAATGTGTGTACTAGTGCATTGAAGCTGCTGAAGCTGACAGATCGTCAATTCGAGTTGTAAAAATGCAAAAATTTACGTTTATGTACAGAAATGTACAAAATTTTGACGAAAATGGCCACGGAACTAAGTTCCGGGCATATTTAGAAGATGAAACTTTCTTGTGCAAGTGGAAAACAGTGCAAAGTAGTAGTATTGACTTTCTGATCGTAAAAATACTTATAATGGACTGCAATACGGGCTTTTTGCCAAATCATAGGCTTTAAACGTCCAAATCTACTGGTTATTTTCTGATATGTGGTAGTATATGGGTATATCTACGTGTTGGAGTGAAAATATTTGGACTTGGAAGAGGTGTAAAAGTCAGAAAATCAGACAGGCAGAGCTTCGCTGCGTTTTGAAAACTTAAAAATGAAGGGGGTGGACGTTTATTTATAGGCCAGGGAGCCTTAGCTCTACCTGTGGCTTCCGCAGGTAGAGGTGCGGCTCCCCAGGTGGGGTCCGCAGTGCTGGGTTCTGTCGTCTTGAAGTACGTGCACTCCAAATAACGCATAGTCAAAGTCGGAACTTTCAAACTTTTGATCGGAGCGTCCGTTTGAGGCATGCGATACCTTTTCTAAAAGCCCTCACCGAGAGTGTCGCAATGACATGGGATAAAACAGTTTTTGGGTCCAAGAAGACGGGTTTATAACCAGCTCTTCGATTCTCCGCAGTTTGTCCGTTGAGCTGTCTTGCGCTATTGGCATTCAGGATCATTGTTGTGGTTCATTCTGACTTTGATAGCATCAATTCGACTTGAGTTTGTTCGAATTGGTTGAGAGTTAGATAAAATGACCGTTTTGCCCCTCCAGGGGTTGCCTATGGTGTCGGTACGGCCTTTGATGGATCTAACTTCCCAGGGTTGTCTCTGGGGCTGAACTGCACTTCCTGGCTTAACGCCGAGGCTTATCTGTACTTCCCAGGCTAAGACCGGGGATGACTTAACACGTCCTGGGTTGATGTCCAGGTTGACCTGTACCTCCCGGGTTGATGCCGGGGCTGACTTGGAGGCCCGATATTGAGATTGGGGTTTGATTGACGGTCCAATTGGAGATCAGAGCTGGATTGATGGTCCGATTGGAGATCGGAGCTGGATTGACAGTCCGATTGACTATTGGAGATGGATAGAATACCGATATTGGGGATCGGATTTAGGTTACCGATATTGGGGATCGGATTTAGGTTACCGATATTGGGGATCAGATTTAAGTTCAAAGATCGACATTGGTGGTCGGATTTGAATTGAAGGACCGACATTGGTGGTCGGATTTGAATTAAAGGACCGGCATTGGTGGCCGGATTTGAATTGAAGGACCGGCATTGGTGGCCAAATTTGAATTGAAGGACCGGCATTGGTGGCCGGATTTGAATTGAAGGATGGTTTTGCCCTCCTACAGTGTTAGTGTTGGGGCAAGAAAAATTTTGAGTGTCTACAGGAAGCCACACTCAGAATCATGGAGATAGTCTGAGCGCCTGCGTAGCCAAGTCAAGAATCGCAGTCAGCTTTCGAAAATGTGGAGTCTGCTAAACGAGCAAGTAAAGTTCGTAGTCATAAGAGCTTAAGAGAAATCTTAGTGTTCTCTACGATTAAGACTGAATCAAGCACGAGCAAGTCAACACACAACGATCATGATTCAAAGACAACGATCGTGGTGTCTCTTCAGTTAACATCAAAGTATCAAAATTCGCTCATCTGATGCAAGAAGATGTCTAACGAATGAAGAATGACTTATGGACGTTGACATTATGGGAGTCCCAATGATCCAACATTCATCCTTAGTTTTTATCAAAGAAACGTATAGAAAAAGCTAAGGAAAGTGCTTTCTGTATGCTAAAAACATCTTTTCAGGTGTTAGGTGAGAAAACAGTCTGCTGTGTCAGGTGGGCCATGTGACAAACGAGAATTTTGTAAATTTAATTTAAATATTTATTGAATTAAATAAATATTTTGATGATTTATTTATTGAGTTAAATAATTATTTGATGGAATTATGGTATATTAATTTAATTATGTGTGTTGCATTGATTAAATTAATGTAGAAAATTTTTATAGTTCAAAGTATGTATTTAATTAAGTTTATTTAATTAAATAAATTATTTAATAAGCATAATTTTATTCTAATTAATTTAATAATTAATTAGAGATTTAATGATTTGACATAATTAATAAATGAGAATTTTAATTATGTGATGATGTGATTTAATGTGTAATATTATATATTTTTTAATATTGAATTTCAATAAGATTATTTGACTAATTAAAGTGTGACAATTAAACTATATACTACACACATTAATTAAAATAAAGGGAAAGGAAGAATAAAAGGAACAAATCAAACAAGCCCTTAAGGGAGTGGGTGTCAGTTAATATGAATTAACTGCTCCCCACTACCCCTGACAGTTATATATATATTATATGTATATGTATTAGACCTTATATAATATATATCAGTTAAGTTCATTATTTCATATATCATATATTCATCAGAGAAGATACAGAGAGAAAGAGAGAAAATTGAGAGGGAATTGTGAATTGAAGAAGAAGTAGTGAGGATTTATATAATCTAATCTCAACAAGTAGCAAGGGTAATCCCTCATCTTAAGTTTTCAAATTATGTTTACAAGTTTTCCATTAACGTGTATTTAAGTTCTCTATAAAAGCCTATTTTGTGATTAATGCATGAATTGATGATATATGTGTTACTAAATGGTTATAATATGTTTTCTATCATTTATTTATGCTTTAAAACATTCAAAATCATGTAAATATGCTTTCATCAATGTTTCATAAGTTACAGAGTATGAATATGGCCATTATGTACAAATTTGCATGCTTTAATTGTTTATTTAACTTAAAATTGAAGGTTGATTATGTATGTTAAAACGAACAAAATGAAATTCAAACAGACAGATTCGGTGTTATAACGAATCTGTAATGATGAATTTCATGATTTATCGCGAAACTTTGAAAAATACCAAAAACATGACATTTATGTGTTTTAATTCGACCAAGTATGTGATTTAAGTTGTCAAATGCATGCCATATATGTTATTACATGTTATGTGAAGTTTATACTTCATGGGTAACATTAAAAATCGCCGTGTTAGTTTAATTTGGGATTTATTTGGCTTTTCAATGTGCTATTCGCGAATTGCAGCAACTCTACCTGCGCAGTGGCGCGGCCGCGCCGCTCCAAGGCATAAGTGGAGCGCGCTCGTGCCATGTGGCGCTGCCGCGCCGTTCCAAGGCACAATTGGAGTGCGGCCGCGCCGATGAGCAGTTTGCCCAGAAATTTTATTAAGTGTTCAAAAGCCAAAAATGTATTTCAAACTTAATGTTATGAATATGACGACATATTAAATATATATTGAGATGTTAAAATAGTTTATTAACTTATTTTACGTGATTAATTGATAAGTTAAATACGTTATGTAAACCTGTTATTCATAAAGTCTAATAATGCGTTCAAGATGGATGTTTGTGAGTCGATGTGTATTATCGGACTTAGAACTAATTGGTATTGTGAATGTATTGATATGTAGGATTAATTAAGGGACATGAGTTATATTTGTAGCTTGCGCACGAGGCAAGTGTTCTATCTCTAACTCGTTATTGTTACGCAAGTTTCCTAATTCTTACTTTTAATTAAGCAAGCTTTTATCCTTGATTCATTATCATGATGCAAGTTCCTTAAACTCTAAGTTTATCATTGAACAAGTCCTAGACTTCTATTTCTATACTGAGCAAGTTCTTATTCTTGTTTATTCAAGTTGAGATTTCATATGAGATAATATAATTACTTTAAAGTATTACTTCAGTTATACAATACTTATTCGATTGTATACTCTTGAGATTTATTATTCGATTTGAATATCAATGTTATTGTTAAACCTTATAAGACTAGCGAACCCTTATTGATTCGACTAGTCCATAGTTGATGAACGTTCTAAATTCTAGAACTATTATTGAGCATATCCAAACCAAACTTCCTTTGGTGCGAACTCTGACGTCAAACTGAGATGAACAACCCTTATAGGGGATTATTTACGCGTTAGCGTTGAGATGATGTGCACATTATGGTACTAAGGGTTGATCCCCCTAAGTACGAGTAGTAGAGTCCATATAGTCTTATGACTGTTAAAGGTTTAAAGTAGAACTACTTGACAACCTGGGACATAGTTCTTGGCCTTATGACCCTCAGACATACTTTTGATTCTTGTTATTCATTCTTGATTCAAAAGTTGAGCTTTCTATTATTCAAAACCCTTTGATTTACTCGCATGTTATTATTACTGTTATGTTGTTATACTTGTAGGCAATCGTGTCCACTCTTGCATAATAACATTGAAGTTAAGAACGAACGGACTGACGAGCCTTCCACTAGTAAAGGTAAGGGCAAGATTAACAAGTGTTAAAGACTTGTTATTTTATTTGAGAATATTTGTTTAAGACTTATGTTGTGATGTTTGATACTTATTTGTTTATGTTTTTCGCATTGAGATTTAAGGTTAGTTCAACCTTGGATTTATTTATTATTCAGATGTTGTAACCCCATAAGGGGAGGATGTTTTTATCTATTTCATGAGATGCATTTATTATGGGTAGATAAATATGTGGTATTTGTACAGTGAACACCAAATCCCGTGAAAATTGAAGTACCCAAATTTAGGGGTGTTACAAGTTGGTATCAGAGCTATAGGTTATGAACCTTAGGTGGGGGAAAACCTTAGGGTAGTAGCCTTTTTAGAGATCGATAACATAGTGGTGATAACTCTTATCGAGTTCTAAGAAAGATAATAAATTACCTTATGTGTTATGTGTTTATATTTATGTACTCGCGAGTATCATCGAGTAATATCGAGTATCGATTAGCATCACGTAATAACTAAGACTTAAAATTTTGATTGTCAGGATGTCGGATGTTGGAGGATCCAGTCAGCCTAGGGAGGTTATACCCCGAGTGGCTATTGAGGAGGAGCCCCGAGACATTTATACAGTCTGGGAGCAGTTGGTTCGTAGAGAGCCATCTCCTTTGATCACAGTTGTTGGTCAGGAGCATGAGCCAGTATTCGATTCAGAGGAGGACTCTGTGAGGAGATTGAGGTTGAGGCTGAGGCAACTGAGGAGGAGGATGAAGACCCTGATGAGTTCCCACCAAACTCTATCAGTGCTGAGATGTACGACGAGCTGTATGACTGTAACATAGAGTTACAGGATACTATTCGGGAGCTGAAGGAGCAGACAGTTACTCAGCGAACTACCATCGAGCAGAAGGATGGCGAGATCGAGACTCTAGATACACGTCTTGGAGACGTAGAGTGGGAGTTGGTTCATGAGAAGGGCCAAAGTGAAGAAAAGTCAGCTGAGATAGAAAAGTTGAAGAATGATTTGCGAGAAGAATCAGTGACGCGTGCCCTAGCAGAGGATGCTTGGATGAGGGCTTCACGACGTGCAGATCTTACTGGGGATAACGATTGGACAAAGAAGGCTAAGATTGAGGAGACGGACTACACGTTTCAGATTGCGATTGATAAGGCCCGGGATCGGGTTATGTACTATCTAGTTTAGTTTGAGGACCTACCTTGGTATATACTGGGCCGTAGGACAATGTTCCGTATTATGGAGGAAGAGCGCAGCAAAGTTGTTCGACGCCTTAGTAAGCCGTGATAGGAATAACATGATTATGTGAATATTTCTTTGGTAATTAATAATGTAAATTCCGATGTGATTATAAACAAAGGAATATGTTAATAATTTAAATCCTGAAGATTCTTTATCTCGGGATAGTTAATGTAAATAGCAGTGATGCTATCTTATTTTGTTTAAAATTTTTTGATTAAATAAAATATCAGAGTTTATTTGAGATGATATGTGCTAATTGTTATCTTAAAATATTTAAGTTGAGCCTTAAATATTTAAGGAATTGAATAAAGATCTAAAAAGCGTATATCTTAAACAGAAATATGCCATTGAGAAGACGACCAATTCGTCAACCAGCCCAGGAAGGGTCAACGAATAACCATGATGCCAATGCCAACACCAACCCCGTTCAGCAGTTGGTAAACTTATTGACCAGAGCACTTAACAACCAGTTGCAAGCTCTACCAAACACATCATTCAAGGACTTCAAGGCGGTGGGACCGCCATAATTTAAGGGATCCATGAACCCAATTGAAGCTCAAACATGGGTTATGGAGATGGAGAAGGTTTTTGACATTGCTAGGGTGAGTGAGGACCAGAAGACGGCTTACGCAGCATTCATGCTGAAGGCGGAGGCCAGCTATTGGTGGTAAAAAAACAAGGTCCGGGGAGGACAGGGCGTGATAACCTGGGAGAGGTTCAAGGAGATGTTCTTCGAAATGTACTTCCCGACAAGCTCACAAAACCAAATGGAGGTTTAGTTTCTGGAGTTAAAATAAGGTAACATGTCAGTACCAGGTTATGCTGCAAGATTCAATGAGTTGGCCAGGTTTGCCACATATTAAGTGCATACTGACGAGAGGAAGGCTAGGAGATTCAAACAGGGACTGAAGCCCTGGTTGTATAGCAAAGTGTCAATATTCTAGTTAAACACTTTTGCGGGAGTATTAGAGAAGGCTATCATCGCTGAAGGTGGGAGCGATGCTATGACAATATACAACCAAGAGCTGAAGAAGAAGAAGAAGAGTGAGAGTGAAGGTAACAACAAGGCGAGTGGCAGTAACATTGGAGGAGTTAACAATCAGAAGAGAAGATGGAATGACAGCACATCAACTGGGAATCAGCAAGGGAGCCAGAAGAAGAGGATATAAGCATGTCTGACCTACGAGAAGAACCACCTGGGGGTCTGTATGAAGGGTAAAAGAGTCTACTATAATTGTGGTCAGGAAGGCCACATAGCACCTAATTGCCCTAACCCTAAGAAGGGCGCCTGCTTCACATGTGGGTCGAAGGACCATCTGGCAAGGGAATGTCCAAAGAAGGTATCCAGAGGGGCAAGGTCAGATGGGAATAGGGGAAACAACGGTGGTAATACTCTGACGATTACGGACCGACACCAACCAACTGACCTACTGCCAGGAATTTCAACATGATAGTGCAGGATGCGATGCAGTCTCGCGATGTGGTGTCAGGTATCATTCCGATCAATAAAGTTAATGCTTATATATTATTTTATTTAGGTGATACTTGCTCATTTATATCCGATGACTTTGCTAAGAATTTAGATTTGCCTAAGGACGAGTTAGAATACCTTATGAACATAGAGATTGCGAATAGGGAAGTGATCCCTGTTAAGTACGTACACAAGAAATGTAGGGTGGATATTAAGGCTAATGTGATGAACATAAATCTTATCCGGATTAGACTTGGAGAATTCGATGTTATTTTGGGAATGGATTGGCTATTCAATTATGGGGCGATAATTGATTGCCAAAGGAAGTGTATTAACCTTATGACTCCATCAAAGGATGTGTTTTATGGCAGCAAGTCGCCTAGACAAGCGAGTTATCTGACGATGATGCAGGACAAGAAGTTGTTGAGACAAGGCTGTGTAGGATATTTAGCCTATATAGTCGATAGTCTTAAAGAGAGCCCGGAATTAAAGGAAATACCAGTCGTAAGAGACTTCGTGGACGTATTTCCGGATGATTTCCCAGGACTTCCGCCAGATAGGGAAGTAGAGTTTGTGATCGATTTAGCGCCAAGAATCTCCTCAATATCGAAGGCACCGTACCGTATGGCTCCGATAGAGATGAGGGAATTGATGGTGCAGCTGCAAGAGCTACTGGACAAGAAGTATATTCAGCCGAGCGTATCGCCGTTGGGAGCGCTAATGTTATTTGTTAAGAAGAAGGGTGGGACGATGCGGTTCTGTATTGACTAGAGAGAGTTGAACAAGGTCACAATCAAGAACAAGTATCTGTTACCTAGGATCGACTACTTGTTTGACCACCAATTAAAGAGAGCGAGATACTTCTCGAAGATAGACTTGAGAAAGGGGTAATCATCAGTTGAAGGTGAGGACAGAGGATGTTCCGAAGACAGCGTTCAGGACTCGATATGGTCACTACAAGTTTCTGGTTATGTCATTTGGTCTAACGAATGCACCTGTAGCATTTATAGACCTAATGAATAGAGTGTTTAAACTATTTTTGGACAAATTCGTGGTGGTGTTTATCAATGACATTCTAGTATATTCGAAGACCAAAGAGGAACACGTAGATCATCTGAAGGTGACGTTAGAAGCGTTGAGAAAAGAGAAGTTGTACTCCAAGTTTTTGAAATGCGAATTCTGGATAGAGCGGGTGCAATTTCTTGGACATGTGATTGATAAGGACGAAATTTCGGTAGATCCATCCAAGGTCGAAGCAGTGATGAACTGAGATCAGCCGAAGACACCGTCGGAAGTGAGAAGTTTTCTTGGATTAGCCTGTTATTTAAGAAGATTCATTCAGAACTTTTTCAAAATCGCGATTCCGCTGACGAATTTGACTAAGAAATGTAATGATCAAGGATTTCCAAGTTTTATTATTAATTAAATAAAAAATTTAATTTCTAATGAATTAATTTTGTGTGGTTTAATTTAAAACTTTGTGACATAGTGAATAAATATTTTATTATTTATGTGGAAAGTGTATGTGGCTAAATAATTATATATATTGTAAATATGTATATATATTTAATTATTTGAAGTAAAAAGGGGAAGTTACATAACCTAATTATATATTAGGTATGGAAATTAAATAACCTAAGGGTTATGGTATTGAAGAATGTTAGTATTTAAAATTATACTAACCTAAGAGATCAATTTTATTATCTCAATTTATTATTTATTTTAAACCTAATTAAAGCAAGTCTAATTGGGTTATAAAATTAAATGTACATGACTAATTATTTAAAATCCAAAATGAGTGGATTAGAAACCCTAATTAAATAATTAGGTAATATAAAATTAATGTATTGGATCAATAACAAAAAAATTAATGTATTGGACCATGCTAATTTACATGGCCCAAATGATTTTATTGAGAGCCCAAACAAATAATTAAATGGCCCAATCTTAGCCCAATTAAAGAGGGGTACAATGGTCATTTGATTAAACTTATATTGCATTTAAAAATAAAACAAAAATGAGGAAAATATGGGGGGGGGGGGGGGAAGTATCCGGCTATGTATGAAGATATAAGGCACATGGAAAATTTTTATTTTGTCAAAGTAGCTTACCAACTAAGCTTTTGTGTCAAACCATGAAACAAGCCAACACATATGTTTTAACTTGCAAGCAACATGGGTTGGTATTTGGAATGATGAGTGAGAGAGAGTAAAGATTGCAAGTATGCTTCATTTGTTTTTCATTTACTTCCAAGTTGCTAAGTAAAAGAAAGAGAGAGAGAGAGAGAGATAGAGAGAGAGAGAGAGAGAGAGAGAGAGAGAGAGAGAAAGAGTAAGGAGAGTTCACGGCAAGGAGAAGAAAGAGAAGAGAAGCAAGATTTAATGCACCCAAAATTTATCAAATATTGTGGAAGATGAAGAAGGAGTGCTCAAAGAACAAGGTATACATCTTAAATCATAAACTTTATTTTTAATTTTTTTGGATTGTTGAAATATAAGGCTTGTGATCTTGAAGTTACCAAAATTCCTCACTGTTAGAAATCTGTGCACAACAGTTCAATTCCGGCCCAATTTCAGTGACCAAAACGGGTCCAAATTTGGAGTTTGATGATGGAATCTTGTAGTTCGGAAAGATACGAATCCAACGAATATGATTGGACCTCAATCGGAGTTGTAAATTTCGTTTGATGAAGGTTTTCGTAGGGGACCCCAAATCTGAAATTTTAATGAAAAATCTGCCAGTTCAGTTTTCCAGTGAACCGGCGGAACTTTCCGGCGACCGGTTCACCTACTTTCTGACCGGTTCTGGTGGTAAGTCTAGGACCCAAATTTTTTAAAATTGTGAAGAATATTAAAATATTTAATTCAGAATTTGTCGGAACAATTATGTAATTATCAAGTAATTAATGGTTTAAACTCATTTAAATCATTTAAAACCTACTAATTAATAATTATTAATGTCACTAAATGATTATTAAACTAATTATATATAATTTAAATGTAATTAACTATTTAATTATTATTTAAGTGATATTAAGTGATAATTAAATAGAATTAGTGATAATAAACTAACTATTGATTATTTAATTAAGATTAAATAATAAATAGAGTTAAACCATTGATTATTATTATTTAATTAATATTAAATAATGATTAAAGAATGTTTAAGTAAGATTATGTAATAATAATCAATACCACTGCAATCAATTCCGCCTCAGTATCTATTATTCAAATATTCGAATAATAACTTATTGAAATGTAATTCATGTTCTTCTACAATCAAATTCCATTGTTGAACATTGAACGATAAAATTCCTTTCTAATCATGATATATCTCCTTTGTATTTAAACTTGCTAAGCAAATTTGTTGCTTACACTTGCTACATGACGTTTATTTCAGCTAAGCCGGGATCCTCAAAGAAAGATAAAGGAAAGGGCAATGTTCAAGAATAGTTATTATGAACTAATTAAATATTTGATGTAATTATTTAAGTAAACCTTTTGTAATAGTAAAGGTAGGTTTATGTTAAGGTTATGAGACCATGAGATTAGGATGTAGAACTTTATGTTAATGAATAATGTATGTTTATTATTCCACAATAGTTTATAGAATGCTTATGATGATGCTGTATCATGAGCACCGAACTCGTGGTTAGAGAACCCTAATTTGGGGGCGTCACAGGAAATCGGTAAAATTCGTTTGGACGGAGAAGTGTGAGGAAAGTTTCCAAGAGCTTAAGAAGAGATTGAGTACGACAACTATGTTATCTCTTCCGGATAGCACAGGAAATTTTGTGGTGTATAGTGATGTGTCGCATAAAAGACTAGGCTGTGTGCTTATGCAGAACGACAAGGTCATTGCTTATGCGTAACGACAACTGAAAGATTATGAGAAGAGGTATCTGACCCATGACTTGGAATTGATTGCAGTGGTATTTGCTTTGAAGATCTGGAGACACTATCTCTATGGGGAGAAGTGTGAAATATAGGCTGACCACACGAGTCTAAAATATATTTTTACACAGAAGGATTTGAATATGCGTCAGAGAAGATGGTTGGATTTAATAAAGGATTACGACTGTGAGATCTTATACCATCCAGGTAAAGCGAATGTGGTCGCCGACGCCTTAAGCAGAAAGGGTCAAGAGAAATTGATGATGTTGACTGCCTAAAAGGAACTAATTTGAGCAATGGAGAAACTGGAATTAGAGGTGAAATATCCAATGGAGACTGACGAGAAATTGTTCTAGATGGGAGCTGGTACAACTTTATTGGATAAGGTTAAGGAAGCACAACTCCAAGATAAGGAATGTGTAAAGATAAGAATAAGGATATCCGATGGGAATGAACTGAAATTCAAGGTGGACAGTGAAGGACTGTTGAGATTCGAGAGCAGAGTTTGGGTACCACCAGTGCTAAAGATTAAGGAGAATATTTTAAGCGAGGCTCATAGTTCGCGGTATTCGATTCACCTCGGAAGCACCAAGATGTACCAGGATCTCCGACAGCATTTTTGGTGACCGAATATGAAACGAGATGTTGCCGATTATGTTGCCAAGTGCCTAACGTGTCAAAAAGTGAAAGCAGAACATCAGAGGCAGAGTGGTTTGCTACAACCACTAGAGATCCCAGAATGGAAATGGGAGCACATTACTATGGATTTCGTAGTTGGCCTTCCGACAACTCAGAAAGGCTACGACGCAGTATAGGTTATCGTTGATCGACTGACAAAATCAGCACACTTCCTACCAATCAAGATTAGATTCAACCTAGAGCAGTTGGCGAAGCTATATGTGAAGGAGATTGTTTCAAGGCACGGAGTTCCGGTGTCGATTGTCTCCGATAGAGATTCGAGATTCACATCGAACTTCTGGAAGCGACTACAAGAATGCATGGGGACGCAGTTGAGAATGAGTATGGCATATCACCCTCAGACCGACATGCAGAGTGAAAGGACGATCCAGACATTGGAAGATATACCAAGAGCGTGCATCATGGATTTCAAAGGAAATTGGGATGATCACCTACCGCTCGTAGAATTCGGTTATAACAACAGTTACCACGCAAGTATTGGTATGCCGCCTTACAAAGCGTTGTACGGCAGAAAGTGTAGAACTCCATTATACTGGGATGAAGTCGACGAAAGACAATTGCTAGGACCAGAATTGGTACAACAGACAGCTGAGATCGTCAAGGTGATCCGGACAAGATTAGTAGCTGCTCAGGATAGGCAGAAGAAATATGCCGATCCACACCGCAAAAATATAGAATTTGAATCGGGTAGCTTTATTTTCTTGAAAGTCTCTCCCTAGAAGGGAAAGATCAGATTCGGCAAGAAGGAAAAATTGAGCCCGAGGTTCATTGGACCCTTTGAGGTGCTGCGAAGAATCGAAGAAGTTGCGTATGAGGTTGCCCTACCTCCAGCGTTAGAACACATCCATAACGTTTTTCATGTTTCAGTCTTACGTCCGTACAAACTCAATTACAAACATGTTATTGAATATGAACCCCTGCAATTGAGAAAGACTACTATGAAGAAGTTCCTGTTCAAATTGTTGACAGGAAAGAAAAAGTTCTCAGAAATAAAGTGATACTGTGACACCCCCAAATCCGGGTACTTCAATTCCATGGGATTTGGTGTGACGCCCCCAGAATAGGTCCATTCAACCCAACCCATTCTGAGTCGCCAAATACATGGTACAGAATTCAAATACAAACTTTATATCATACGGTCGTGCAAAATATGACCACACAACTGTGAGTGTCAATACAAATATGTAGAAAATATTAAGATTCAAACTAAGTCCTCATTACAATTATTATCACACTATTTATCAGATATAGTGAGGACTACTACTGCTCTAACTCGGACCATCACTCTGTCCCCCGACTAGTTCCCGCAACATTCTCATTTCCTGAAGAGGACAACAGATGAAAAGGGTGAGCTCAACTAGCTCAGTAAAGAATATTATGACTAAGATAATGAAAAATAAATTATCGTTAGTCTTCAACAAATCAGATAAAATATAATGGACAACCAATCTTAGATCAATATTCGCAGCGGAAATAACAAATCATTAGAAGAGTTAAGCAGAGAATCAAGTCTACTATCTTCTATGATTTAAAAGTCCATTATCAATATTTTATCCCTGTAACATCAATCAATATACATCTCGAATCAAATATTCATCTTTGCACTACAGGCCAAAGATATTCATTTGTATCATCAGTGGTCATATTCATCTCAACATCTGTCATCTTTGCACTACAGGCCAAAGATATTCATCAGGTAATCATTCATCTTTGCTCTACAGGCCAAAGATATTCATCAAGTAATCATTCATCTTTGCTCTACAGGCCAAAGATATTCAGTTACATCACCTTTTAGGACTGAGAATGATGAAAAATATTTAAAAAAACGAATCCAGTGAGATAAAAGACAAAGACTAAGGATTCGTATTTTAGTATATCCAATTCAAAAATACCTCGTAATAATCAATTATGGAGCAAAATTCAAGAATAGAGCTCAAAACTTGGATACAACCAAAGATAGTAACCTTAACAAGCAATTTGGACAAATAGAAGAAAATTTAATTTTTCTGTGAATAGTGCCGTATACGTGAATAGTAACCCCGACGGAAAAAAGTAAGAATTTCAACATAAAATCCATGACAATATTTCTGTATAATGATATTGAAAAGAATAATATCATTTACGAAAGAAAATAACATCCCTTACCTCAAAAGAATAACACTTCTGGTTGGAATATCGGATATAATACCGAAAGAAACTTGCGCTGAATACTAATACTCAAAGTATTGAAATACTCACAAAAATACGCTCGATATTATAAAGAGAGAAAACTTCTGATTCTGGTGTGATTTTCAATTCTAACCTAAGCACCCTATTTATAGGAAAAGCTTAGGATGCCAAAGGAGATTAAAATAATAAAATAATATTATTATTTTTAAAATTCTTCAGCCGCCGGCTGCTACCAAAAATATCAGATTTTTCAACCAACAACAAAAGTGGGGCCCACCATTTTATTTAAAAAATATTTATTTTCCGAAACTTCAATAATTCATAACAAATAGCCCCTTTGTCAGAAAAATACAAATTCTATGTCTTTCCATAGGAAATTTAATTCTCTACAACTTTGTAGAAGGAAGTTTTTCCAAATTCCAAACATAAATTATCCGAAATCCAAAAATAGATGATTTCTCACACCAAAATATTGATAAAAACTCACCAGCGCCAATTCCTTCTTTAATATCCACAAAATAAATATTTCTTTATCATATAAATCAATAATTAATTATTCACAAATAATATTATAGAACTACAATATTAACAACCAGGTCGTTCCCAGGACAGAGGGGGCCTTCCGATAAGGACTTCTCCTTACTGGCGCGCAATTAAATAACCCCTCCTAGACAGAACTTCCTTAGACATTGTCAATAATGCTATCTAATAATATTATTCAAATAATATGAATTATTGAGTTGATAATGTGAAATACTGTGCAATGACAATTATTGAATCAATACTACAAAATATCAACTGTAGCCATTATTGAATCAATCATAAAAAATAGCAACGTAGCAATTATTGAGTCAATAAAATATCAATGCAGCAATTATTGAGTCTATAATATAAAATATCAACGTAGCAATTATTGAGTCAATAATATAAAATATTGAACAGTAATTACTGTAACAATTATTGAGTAATGGCTTCTCACGTAAGACTCAATAATTCGAAATACTGTGCGATACCGTGTGCTACTGTGCAACACCGCGTATCACTGTATTTTAACCACCGGGTATTTCAACAGTACTAACGGTAACAACTACGCCGTTATCTTGTAAAAAAAGTTATTTCTGTCGCTTTCTATATCCGACAGTTATTCCATTGTGGGGGCCCACAAATAGCTGCGCCGTCGTACGAATATTCCCCGACAACAAGAATATTCCACGACCAAACGAATATTCCCCGACAACAAGAATATTTTATAACCACTTGCTCATTTTAAAAATGTTCGCACATTTCACCCATAACTTTCGTATTTATCAAAACAACACCTTACTGTTTCGAAATAATATATAAAGAAAATTAAATTTTTATTCATAAAAGTTGGGGTCTTACAACCTCCCCTCCTTATGAAATTTCGTCCTCGAAATTGACGTACGTACCTGGTATGTCGAAAAGGTGAGGATACCTCGCTTTCATTTTCGATTCCAACTCCCACGTCATTTCCTCAATTGCATGGTTTCTCCACAAAACTTTAACTTGAGGTATAATTTTCGAGCGTAGGACATGCTCCTTCCTATCCAAGATTTTGACAGGTACCTCCTCGTACGTTAAATCTTCAGCTATCTCGTCTGGTTCTAACTCAATAATGCGGTTTTGATCCTTCACATATTTACATAACACGGATATGTGAAACACGTTATGAACACGAGACATGCTTGGAGGTAAAGCGAGTCTATAAGCCACATTTCCTATTCAGTCAAGAATCTCAAATGGACCAATGAATCGTGGGTTGAGCTTTCTTCTCTTCCCAAACCTCGTAACTCCCTTCCATGGAGCAATATGTAATAACACATAGTCTCCAACATTAAATTTCACGTCCTTTCAATGAAGATCCGCATAACTCTTTTGTCGATCTTGTGAGGTTTGTATACGTTGTCGAATCATTTGGATCTTTTCTGTAGTCATACGTACTAACTCCGGTCCCAACAATGTTGTTTCACCCACCTCGTTCTAACATACTGGAGAGCGACACTTTCTCCCATACAACGCTTCGAATGGAGCTACGCCTATACTTGCCTGATAACTGTTGTTGTAGGAGAATTCCACCAATGGTAAGTACTTATCCCAACTCCCTTTGAAGTCTAGAACACAGAGTCTCAATAGATCTTCAAGAGTTTGGATAGTCCTTTCCGATTGTCCGTCTGTTTGAGGATGATAAGCCGAACTGAATCGTAAATCCGTGCCCATAACTTTCTGCAAACTGATCCAAAATCGTGAAGTAAATCTGGGATCACGATCCGAAACTATGGATACTGGCATGCCATGCAACCTCACAATCTCATTTACGTACATATGAGCAAGACGTTCAAGGGAATAAGTCTCTCGTATCGGCAAGAAATGAGCAGACTTGGTTAATCTATCAACAATAACCCAAATCGCATCTAAGCCTTGAGAAACCTTGGGAAGACCCGTAACGAAATCCATCGTAATGTGTTCCCACTTCCATTTCAGAATCTCCAGTGGTTGCAATGGACCCTTCGGCACTTGATGCTCCGCCTTTACACGTTGACAAGTTAAACATCTCGAGATGAACTCCGCGATCTCTCTCTTTATATTGCTCCACCAAAATGTATGTCGAAGATCACGATACATTTTAGTACTCCCAGGATGGATCGCAAACGGTGTGTTGTGTGCCTCCATCCTGATTCTATACTTCAAGTCGGAATCGTTAGGAACACAAAGTCTGGAGTTGACTCGAAGTATTCCATCTTCATCGATTCTCGCTTCTGGAATTGCACCTTCTTGCACCTTCTTCTTCATCTTCATCAGTTCCGCATCCGTAGCTTGAGCAGCTTTAACTTTATCAATCAAAGCTGGTTCTACGCGTATACTTGACATCATCGCACTCGTTCCCACATATGATCTTCTACTCAACGCGTCAGCTACCACGTTTGCTTTTCCAGGATGGTATTGGATAGTATGATCGTAATCTTTCAACAGCTCAAGCCAACGTCGTTGCCGCATGTTGAGTTCCTTCTGAGTGAAGAAATATTTAAGGCTTTTATGATCCGTATAAATCTCCACTTTCTCTCCGTACAAGTAATTTCTCCAGATCTTCAATGCGAAAACGACTGCTGCCAACTCTAGATCATGAGTAGGATAATTCCTCTCATATTCTTTGAGTTGTCGCGAGGCATAGGCTATGACTTTCCCATGTTGCATGAGAACACATCCTAACCCTTTGCCCGAAGCATCGCTGTAAATAACAAATCCATCCGAACCAGATGGTATTGTCAGAACAGGTGCCGAGATAAGTCTCCTCTTGAGCTCTTGGAAGCTCTTCTCGCATTCCCCGGCCCAAACGAATTTTGTATCTTTCCTAGTCAACTGAGTTAATGGAGTAGCGATTCGAGAAAATCCCTCTACGAATCTCCGATAATAACCAGCTAAGCCCAGAAAGCTTCGTACTTCAGTCACCGACTTAGGTTGCTCCCAGCTTTGTATTGCTTCAATCTTCGCCGGGTCAACAGATACTCCACGTTTCTATACCACGTGCCCAAGGAATGCTACTTCCTCAAGCCAGAACTCGCATTTCTTCAGCTTGGCGTATAGCTTGTTCTCACGAAGCTTTTGAAGTACTAACTTCAAATGGTGTTCATGATCTTCACGGCTTTTAGAATAAATGAGGATGTCATCAATAAAGACAACAACGAATTGATCCAAATACTCCTTAAATACACGGTTCATCATATCCATGAAAGTAGCAGGAGCATTAGTCAATCCAAAAGACATGACTAAGAACTCATAATGCCCGTACCGTGTTCTGAAAGCAGTCTTTGGAATATCCTCAGTTTTAATCTTCAACTGATGATATCCAGAACGAAGATCGATCTTTGAAAAGAATTGCGCTCCTTGCAACTGGTCGAACAGGTCATCAATACGAGGTAACGGATACCTATTCTTAATGGTGACATGGTTCAACTCCCGATAGTCAATACAAAGTCGCATACTCCCGTCTTTCTTCTTTACTAATAAAACAGGAGCACCCCAAGGAGACGTACTAGGACGAATAAAATCGATGTCTAACAACTCTTGTAATTGGATCTTTAACTCCTGAAGTTCAATAGGAGCCATTCGATATGGGGTTTTAGAAATGGGCTTTGTACTGGGCTCAAGGTCAATAAAGAATTCAATTCACGTTCTGGGGGTAGACCGGGAAGTTCTTCGGGAAATACATCAGGAAACTCATTAACAACGGAAATATCATTCAAATCTGATGTATTCTGATTTAGATCAGTGACATGAGCTAAGAAAGCTTGACATCCGTTTTTCAATAAACGAATAGCCTTGGGATTTGAAATGATATTGACTAATTTTAGTGGTTTGGTGGTTTGAATTCGTACAACAGGTTGATTAGGCATATGAAAACTAACAACCTTACGAAAACAATCAATTTTGGCATGGTAAGTGGTTAACCAGTCAATTCCTAAAATCACGTCAAATGCAAGTATTTTCAAAGATATAAGATCAACAGGTAAGGTAAGGGTACCAATCTGAATCAAGCAAGATTTGTAAACTGTAGATGTAACAAAGGTTTCTCCTAACGGAGTTTCAACAGATAAGTCAAAGTCTAATTTATCAGAAGTCAAGTTCAAACGTTGAGCACAAGCAGGTGAAATAAAGGAATGGGTAGCACCGGTATCTAACAAGGTATAAACTTCGCAAGAGTTTATGATCAGCTTACCCGTAATCACCTCGTGTGGATTCCTCGCGTTTTGGGCTGTCACGACAAACGCTCTTCCAGGAATCACCGACTTTGACTTGTCTGCAACCGCCTTTGGAATCACCACCCCAGCTGAACTTGGTTTCGCAACAGGACAATCTCGAGCTATATGTCCTTTTTTTCCACAGTTATAGCATCCTTTGAATTGTTGTGGGCAATTTGGGCTAATATGTCCCTCTTTCCCGCATTTAAAGCATACGACCGGTGGTCGTTCTCCTCCCCTCGAAACAGTTGATGCTGGTGCTGATGTCGACGTCTTCACGTTCTCATTATTGTACCTTCTCTTCTTGAAATCTCCCCCCGATTCGCTTCTTCTACTATCATGACCACGATAACCACCAGAGTGGTTACCGCTTCTGTCATACTTTCCTCCTCGCTGGTTGTCATTGCTTCGATGACTGCTGCCACCGGTACGACCTTGGTTGTGGTCCCTCGGTTGAACGTAATCATTATCTCATTCTAATAACTGGGCCCTGTTTACTACATCCGAATATAAAGAAAATTTATGACAAATGAGGTATTGACGTATTTCGGGTTTCAAACCTCTTAGAAACATCCGCGTCATACGTTCCTCATTCTCCACCAAATGAGGTACAAACCTGGACAGCTCCGCGAACTTAGCCTCGTACTGGGATACCGTCATGTTATTTTATTCCAGTCGGATAAACTCTACCTCTTTCATATGACGAATACTTTCAGGAAAGTACTTGTCATTGAACAATTTTTGGAACGCTTCCCAAGACATCTGGAGTGCGGCAGGCTGGGTACGCTTCACGGATTCCCACCAGTAATCTGCCTCTCCACGGAACATAAACGTGGCGAATGGAACCTTCTGTTCCTCCGTGCATCCCAAGACATCAAATATCTTGGTAATTTGTTTAATCCACGTCTCCGCCTTGATCGGATCTGGCTTTCCCAAAAACTCTGGTGGTCCCAATTCTTTGAACTGCTTGGCAGTGACAGCTCGTGTGTTGTTATTATCTCCACCTATATGTTGCACACGAGTCTCCCTCGTCTGGTTTTGCATAAACTGCAAAAAACTTCTAAACATCTCATCGTTTATCGTCTGACCAGCGTTATTTTCAGGATGAACATTGCCTTCTTGTTGCACGTTCTCCTGGTTAATGATTAAAGGTGTCTCCACGATCTCATTCACTTCGTTGTTAACATTCTCAGCTGCCATTCTCAAATACTTCCATAAAACAAGGGTTAATTAAACAAATCAACATATCACATATTAACCCTATGCTCCGACTGACCAATTAAATACCACATAAGCTTAGGTAGGACACACTAGCGAAGGATTTACTCGTCTCTCCCCTCCTAGTTCTATTCCCCGATCTCCGCCAGAGATCATATCCCTAAGCTTTGATACCAACTGTGACGCCCCCAGAATAGGTCCATTCAACCCAACCCATTCTGAGTCGCCAAATACATGGTACAGAATTCAAATACAAACTTTATATCATACGGTCGTGCAAAATACGACCACACAACTGTGAGTGTCAATACAAATATGTAGAAAATATTAAGATTCAAACTAAGTCCTCATTACAATTATTATCACACTATTTATCAGAAATAGTGAGGACTACTACTGCTCTAACTCGGACCATCACTCTGTCCCCCGACTAGTTCCCGCAACATTCTCATTTCCTGAAGAGGACAACAGATGAAAAGGGTGAGCTCAACTAGCTCAGTAAAGAATATTATGACTAAGATAATGAAAAATAAATTATCGTTAGTCTTCAACAAATCAGATAAAATATAATGGACAACCAATCTTAGATCAATATTCGCAGCGGAAATAACAAATCATTAGAAGAGTTAAGCAGAGAATCAAGTCTGCTATCTTCTATGATTTAAAAGTCCATTATCAATATTTTATCCCTGTAACATCAATCAATATACATCTCGAATCAAATATTCATCTTTGCACTACAGGCCAAAGATATTCATTTGTATCATCAGTGGTCATATTCATCTCAACACCTGTCATCTTTGCACTACAGGCCAAAGATATTCATCAGGTAATCATTCATCTTTGCTCTACAGGCCAAAGATATTCATCAAGTAATCATTTATCTTTGCTCTACAGGCCAAAGATATTCAGTTACATCACCTTTTAGGACTGAGAATGATGAAAAATATTTAAAAAAACGAATCCAGTGAGATAAAAGACAAAGACTAAGGATTCGTATTTTAGTATATCCAATTCAAAAATACCTCGTAATAATCAATTATGGAGCAAAATTCAAGAATAGAGCTCAAAACTTGGATACAACCAAAGATAGTAACCTTAACAAGCAATTTGGACAAATAGAAGAAAATTTAATTTTTCCGTGAATAGTGCCGTATACGTGAATAGTAACCCCGACGGAAAAAGTAAGAATTTCAACATAAAATCCATGACAATATTTCTGTATAATGATATTGAAAAGAATAATATCATTTACGAAAGAAAATAACATCCCTTACCTCAAAAGAATAAAACTTCTGGTTGAAATATCGGATATAATACCGAAAGAAACTTGCGCTGAATACTAATACTCAAAGTATTGAAATACTCACAAAAATACGCTCGATATTATAGAGAGAGAAAACTTCTGATTCTGGTGTGATTTTCAATTCTAACCTAAGCACCCTATTTATAGGAAAAGCTTAGGATGCCAAAGGAGACTAAAATAATAAAATAATATTATTATTTTTAAAATTCTCCAGCCGCCGGCTGCTACCAAAAAAATCAGATTTTTCAACCAACAACAAAAGTGGGGCCCACCATTTTATTTAAAAAATATTTATTTTCCGAAACTTCAATAATTCATAACAAATAGCCCCTTTGTCAGAAAAATAAAAATTCTATGTTCTTTCATAGGAAATTTAATTCTCTACAACTTTGTAGAAGGAAGTTTTTCCAAATTCCAAACATAAATTATCCGAAATCCAAAAACAGATGATTTCTCACACCAAAATATTGATAAAAACTCACCAGCGCCAATTCCTTCTTTAATATCCACAAAATAAATATTTCCTTATCATATAAATCAATAATTAATTATTCACAAATAATATTATAGAACTACAATATTAACAACCAGGTCGTTCCCAGGACAGAGGGGGCCTTTCGATAAGGACTTCTCCTTACTGGCGCGCAATTAAATAACCCCTCCTAGACAGAACTTCCTTAGACATTGTCAATAATGCTATCTAATAATATTATTCAAATAATATGAATTATTGAGTTGATAATGTGAAATACTGTGCAATGACAATTATTGAATCAATACTACAAAATATCAACTGTAGCCATTATTGAATCAATCATAAAAAATAGCAACGTAGCAATTATTGAGTCAATAAAATATCAATGCAGCAATTATTGAGTCAATAATATAAAATATCAACGTAGCAATTATTGAGTCAATAATATAAAATATTGAACAGTAATTACTGTAACAATTATTGAGTAATGGCTTCTCACGTAAGACTCAATAATTCGAAATACTGTGCGATACCGTGTGCTACTGTGCAACACCGCGTATCACTGTATTTTAACCACCGGGTATTTCAACAGTACTAACGGTAACAACTACGCCGTTATCTTGTAAAAAAAGTTATTTCTGTCGCTTTCTATATCCGACAGTTATTCCGTTGTGGGGGCCCACAAATAGCTGCGCCGTCGTAAGAATATTCCCCGACAACAAGAATATTCCACCACCAAACGAATATTCCTCGACAACAAGAATATTTTATAACCACTTGCTCATTTTAAAAATGTTCGCACATTTCACCCATAACTTTCGTATTTATCAAAACAACACCTTACTGTTTCGAAATAATATATAAAGAAAATTAAATTTTTATTCATAAAAGTTGGGGTCTTACATTTGGTGCTCACTATCTAAATAAAATACAACTACTGCCCAATAATAAGGAATGCAAAATAAATTACAACCTTATAATTAAATAAAAATCTTCCTTATAAAGGATTACAACCTTAATCAAAATATCCCAGGGTTTATCTAACCTTAACATCAATACATAAGTGCGGAAAATAAAACCTAACATCATAAAGTCTTATTACAACATAATCAAAACACAACAAGTCTTCACTTATTCATCTTGCTTTTTCCTTTACTTGTTAACGGTGCGTCAACATTCTTGATTTTAGCTGCAATGGTTATTAATTGCAAGAGTGAGCAAACAAAAGCTCACTTGGAATAATATCAATAATAGTGATGACATAATCTGAATAACTTCAAAAGATTTGAATAACTTTTCTTTCATCAATAATAAAGAATTGAATAATACTCCTCCCGTCCTAGGATAAAAGTCTTTATTACAATTTCAGGTAGTCCCAAGTTAAATGTCTACTTACCTTAAATGATCTATTTTTACAATAATTTGCCTATAAAACCTTTATTATTAATTGTTATATTTATATTCTCTATGCATATTTATGGAGCATCACTAGTAATATGCAGAAAACTATGCAATTAAGTGAGAATTTAAATATGGACAATTTTATCATTTTATTCTCTTTCTTAATATGCGCAAAAAGTCAACTAGGACTTTTATCCTGGGACGGAGGGAGTAATTCTTTCATCAACATTTAGAACTCGAATATAGAAATTATTTGAGGGTCATAAGACCTTGAACTATGTCCTAGGTTATAAATATTTCTATTTAAAACCTTTAATAGTCTTTTAGATTATATGGACTCTTAACTTGTACTTAAGGGGATCAGCCCTTTGTACCATGTATTGTGCATAAACATCTTAACGCTTTCGCATGGTAATCCCCTATTAAATAGGGTTGTTCATCTCAGTATGTGATACAAGTCCGCACCAAAGAAAGTTTGGTTTGGATAAGCTTAAAAGAAATTTGGAGTTCAACTACTATCAACTAAGGAGTAGTTGAATCGACTTACAATAATCTAGAATAATTCAATAATAAAGAATTATGAAATAACTTATGCTTTAGAATTAAACTTAAAGCATTCGAAAGATAAAATAGACCTTACTTGAACAATTAAGTCAATGTCACTTTAATTAAATCGTGAACTTTAAATAATTACTTGTCCATTGCAGAAATAAAAGGACAGGCGTAAATACAATTAAGATTTGAATTTAAAACACTTGCATATAAATTACAAGTTTAGGGATAGAGAACTTGCTCAAATAAAGTTTGAGTTTAGAAAACTTGCCTCAAGCGCAAGCTACAAGTTATACTCACGTTCCTTAATTAACCCTACATATATGTAATTAACAATAATAATATAATTAGTTATCATATAACTAATTCACATAACTTAGTTAACCCATCTAGGTTAACTCATTCGCTTTAAATTATTAAGTTTAATAATTAATTATCACATCACATGATCATATTACATTTGCACATAATTAATCAAATAATAATTATGTACCCATATTAATTAAATTATAGTTAAACAAATTATAATTTAAATTAAACATTTACTTTAATTATAAATAATCAAATTATAATTTCATTTTATATTAAATAAATTATAATTAAA
Organism: Panax stipuleanatus; assembly: GCA_020205555.1. Taxonomy (NCBI): domain Eukaryota; kingdom Viridiplantae; phylum Streptophyta; class Magnoliopsida; order Apiales; family Araliaceae; genus Panax; species Panax stipuleanatus. The sequence goes on along the minus strand of CM035123.1, from coordinate 67,146,798 downwards.
TAAATTATAATTTAAATTAAATATTTACTTTGATTATAATTAATCAAATTATAATTACATATTATATCCTAACAATATAATTCATTACTGTTCATTTAGCATTTTAATTTTATTAACATGTTTTATAATTTATTACATCATTAATCTCATAACATTGTATAATTAAAAATAGCTTTCTGCCCAATCTGCAGGACCAGCGCTGCCGCGCTCCAATTAGCCTTGGGAGCGGCGTGGCCGCGCCACTATGTAGACAGGTCTGACAGTGTCGCGAACTTTGCAGAGAAAAAACCAATTTGGCTTATTTTTTCACACCAAATTCCATATTTAACCAACATATTGGATATAACATTTTATAGAAAACATAATTCTAAGTTTCTAATAGGTTTTAACATATTAATCATCATAACACATAATCAAAACTCTCAATTTTGGAGAAAAAAATATTTTTCAGTGTTCTTGATAAAATTGAACACTGTAAGTTTATTTCTAAATCAAAATACACAATTCAAAGCATATTAAATTTTTTTATTGACATATTAACATTATCTAAAATCAATTTGTACATTAATATACAATCAAACATAAATTTTGATTTTAAAAGAGCCAATTATCAAACTACTTCACTGTATCTTTTGATGAACATGAATTCTTCATGTTTATTATGTTTACATCGATTTAATCACTTAAATCATTATACTAATCACATATAAGCATGTTATAACAATAATTGCATATAAAATTCATGCTTTCATCAATTTTATACTAAATTCATATATACAAAGAACCAAAAATATGGAGAACTAAAACATAATTTTAAACTAGAAGTTTAGAAATTATACCCTTTACTTGTTGAAGTGAAGAAGAAGATGATGATGGTGTAGCAAGGATTCTCTCAAAGCCTCTTCCCCTTTCCTTTTCTTCTTCTCTCTTCTTTTCTCTCTAACTTTCTCTGTATTTTTCTTTGTTCTTTGTACTTAACTGACGTAGTTTTACAAAATATAACTGATATACATTATACATATAATACATATAATTATATAATATATGTAACTGTCATCTACTTAATACGTATAATAATTACAATTAATTCCTTAATAATTACATCAATTTTATATTTTTAAACCCTTTTATTAAAAAAAATATAGATTTTTGAACTTAAGGCCTTGTTTGGTAAAAACTCTTTAAAATAGGTGCAAGGGCCTTGTTTGGTAAAACTAATTTAAAAACCCTTTTTAATTCTTTTAACACATACTTTCTATGTTACACTTTAATTAATTAAATCTTAACATTTTAATTTAATTAAATTAAAGCTAACATCAATTAACCAAATAATTTTGTCACATAACAATTATAATTACTCGCTAATCATAATCTCATGTAATAATTTTCATATAAAATTCATCTAATTAATTATCTCAATTACATTAGAACTATACCATAAAATTGCTTACACAATAATTACTATTAAATATTCACTTAACATATTGCACTTAATTAAATTACTCCACAACAACCACAAAAAATATTTATTTAACTCAATAAATAAATCAGTTAAAATATTTATTTAATTCAATAAATATTAAAATTCATATACAAAATTCTCATTCGTTGCAATCTTCCCTCCATAAATGGATTCTGTCCCCAGAATCACAATTAAAAAAAATCTCATCCCACTACAAGAAAACCAGCTAAGTCCGACAGAGCTAACCTCGACGGACTATAATCCCTCGAATTTAATCTAATTTCGACAGAATATTCCGTCGATATTAACTCCCTCGAAAATAATCTAATTACGACGGAATTCCGTCGGTAGTAGAAGGCCCTCCCTGGCGCCAAGTTTCCCGCCAGCGCGAAAACTAACTTCGACAGACTTCTGTTATATCCGAGGGAATGCCCGTCGAGAATAACGTAATTACGAGGGACTTAAGACCGATGGACATTCTGTCGAAATTAACTTATAAAACCTAAAATTAGAACAGATTAGCCCCAGTTGCCCATTTCTTTTCTCTCCTCCAGCTCTCTCTATCTCTCATCTCTGTCGACGGAAAAGGCTCCCTCTGGTTTTCCTGCCGAAGCTCCCTCCCGTTTTTCCGGCCGAAGCTCCTCACTGTGCAACTCCTATTTTTTCGGGCGAAGCTCCTCACTGTCCTTGGTTTTTCGGCGAAGCTCGTGGCGGCGTCGTTTCCTCCTCCTCCTCTACCATTATCAGCTAGCTTAAGGCTTTAAGGTTCTGCCCTAATTGTTCCCCTATTTAGCAGTCTCCAATTTGTATATGCTATGTTAAGAAATTATATGCTATGTTCATATATTCTGCAAATTGGCATATTATTCATATATATTGTTCTGCAAATTTTTGTTTTGGCTGAAATTATTTGTAAATTAGCTGAAATTATATGATATGTTCATATAATTCTATTGTTTAGGCTGAAATTGGGTTCAAACGAAGTTCTGTAATTTTTTTTACTAAAATTGGGTTCAAATGAAGTTCTGCAAATTTATTTTGGCTAAAATTATCCTATTTCGTTGCATATATTTGGCATTGTATATATTTGTTGAAATTTGTATATATTTGCTATTTCTGACGAAATTCCCGACGAAATTTCTGTCAGAAATGTGCAATTGCAATATTTGTGGGCCCTATTTCAATAACATTAATTAATTAGCATTTAATAAGTTTTACATAATATAATATATGATAATATAATAGAATTAAATATAATTAAATTAAATAGAATTAAATAGAATTAAATAGAATTAAATAGAATTAAATTAAATTAAATAGAATTGAATTAAATTAAATTAAATAGAATTAAATTAAATAGAATAAAATAAAATAGAATAGAATAAAATAAAATAAAATAAAATAAAATTGAATTGAATTAAATAAATAGAATTAAATTAAATTGAATTGAATTGAATTGAATTAAATTCAATTAAATTAAATAAATTTACTTTAATATACTATACTATAATATAATATAATATAAAAATAAATAAAATAAAATAAAATACTAAGTTGTACTTGCTTAGTATTCTACAACCAAAGTAAATTAATTAAAAATTAAATGAAATTAAAATAAAATAAAATACTAAGTAGTGCTTGCTTAGTCTTCTACAACTAAAGTAAATTAATTTAAAATTAAATAAAATTAAAATAAAATACTATGTAGTACTTGCTTTGTTTTCTACAACTAAAGTAAATTAAATGAAAATGAAAAATAATTAATAAATTAAATTAAATTAAAAACTAAGTAGTACTTGCTTAGTCTTCATAACTAAAGAAAATTAAATGAAAATAAAAAAAATTTAATAAAAAAAATAATACTAAGTAGTACTTGCTTAGTCTTCTATAAAATTAATAAAAAAATAAAAAAATACTTAGTTTTGCATTGGTAAAATAAACTAAGTAGCATTTGCTTAGTTTGTCGCGATATTCAATAAACTCAATAAGACTTATTCACATTGACTTTGAGTTTTAAGGTTGCATGATACCTCGAGGTGTCAACTTAGAAACCCGTTTGACATTCACTCAGTAGGAGTGAATGTCGAATACTCCCTAGTTTGGGACTATTACTGGATGTTATGTCTTTCACTTAGGCCGGTGCCAATACGAAACAGTACGTTTTTGTTGTTTTGAGGATTTTCGGCTGTTATCTCTACATGTTCTTCGAGTACATACTTAGATTAAATTATCTTAATCTATTTCGTGTACTTGGAGACCATGGGGAGGTGCTGCCAAAATTTTCTTAAAATAGTAGAAACGTGCTTAACGTGTTAGCACTAGTGAAGAGACGCATCCAGGAACGGGATAGAAGCCTGAATTACCCCTGTCCTATAGTGGAGATGCTGCCGAAAAATATAATTCATGCATGGACCACAGTTACAGAAAGCAAAGAAACTGTACTAAATGCGTCTTATGTGCAGCATCAATATGTCAGCCGACCGGAGTTGGATGTACCGTAGGATACCCATTGATCGGAGGGGATTAGTGTCAGCTTATCGTGATGGAGTGTCTAACTTTTTGAACAAAGCAATAGAACATGCTGATGATCTGAACAAAAAAATAAGATGTCCGTGTGTCAAATGTAAAAATCTTATCTGGAAGAAAGCCGACGAGATTAGATTTGACTTATTTTCCCGTGGATTTGTGGATGGGTACACCCTATGGATTCATCACGGGGAATCAGTTGAGTTGAGGGAACCTGCAAATAGTGTAGACCAACCAGCTGAGTTGAGGGATTAACCAGTGGATAACTATGATGACGTGGAGATGTTGGTCGATGCGTATGGGCCTAACACTATAAATTGGGCCGATAACGAGCATGTGTCAGGCAATGCTCAACAAGACCCAAATGATTCAACTGTTGCCTTTTACAAGATGTTACATGAATCTGGGTACCATTGTATCCTGGAAATGACAAGCACAGCAGGTTATCTACAGTGACTAAGCTCTTACACTTTAAGAATGATGAAAACTGCAGTGAGAGAAGTTTCAATAATTTGCTTGCTCTTATCTGTGATTTTTTACCCACGGATAATACCTTGCCTGCAAATTATTACGAAGTGAAGAAGATGGTCAAGGGTTTGAATATGGGTATCAGAAGATCGATGCTTGTGAGTAGGATTGCATGTTATACTATGGGGCGGACAGAGATAAGGGATAGTGTGATATATGCAGCTTGCCTCGCTTCAAGGTGACAAAACGTGGGGGGAAGGAGAAACATGTTCCCAGGAAGATCTTACGATACTTTCCTCTTGCGCCGAGGCTTCAATAGCTATTCATGTCATCCCATACGGCTCAACATATGAGTTAGCATAGAACAAGAGATGTCATGCCTGGTCAGCTGACTCACCCTGCAGATGGAGATGAGTGGAAGAAGTTTGATAAAAAAATTTTTGGATTTGCAGAGGATGATAGGAATGTCAGGCTTGGCATGGCTACAGATGGGTTTTGTCCGTTTAATAATTTTAGCCAACCCTACTCTGTTTGGCCAGTAATAATGGTTGCTAACAATCTTCAACCGCCAATGTGCATGAGGGATCCGTATCTGTTCTTAACTTTACTGATACCAGGGGATAAAAGTCCTACAAAAGATATAAACGTGTACCTCAGGCCGTTAGTCGATGAACTTAAGATGTTGTGGGAGACGGGTGTTCAGACCTATGATAAAGCGAAGATGCAAAATTTTGTGATGAAAGCAGCTTTGTTGTGGACTATCACTGACTTTCCGGCACTTCGGATGATCAGTGGTTGGTCAACTCATGGGAAGCTGTTATGTCCAGTTTATATGGGGGATGTGCAAGGCATACAACTACGTCATGGGCGTAAAACCAGTTGGTTAGGAACTGCTCGTAGATTCTTGCCTGCTGACCACAATTACAGAAAGTTGTTTGCACAGTTTAACAAAAAGACAGAGATAAAAGGGGTTGTTGGACATTTATCGGGCAGCGAGATATCGGGCTGGCTTAACGATCTATCTTTTCCACCGCTAGGTAAGGAGCATGGTAAGTTGAGAGCAGTTGCTTATTGTGACGCCCCCAAATTCGGACCACCACATCGTCTCGAATTTGGTTTGTCACGTTCTACAATCTAATATAATGATACGACTAAATGTCGTATCGCACAACGGAATAACACGTAATATACGAATAGATTACATTTATTTAATATAATCCTTCATGTCCCAAGGTTTTGCAACTTAAACATTTATTACATCTTAAACATAGCTTAAGGATACGTAATCATAACTAATACATAATAAAATCTTATTACATTATCATAAGAGTTCTACATAATATAAAGCTACTCCGTAGCCTTGCCTTTGCCTTTATCGGTGCCCGAGGGTCTGCCTTGCTCTGTCTTAACAGAAATGTTTTTAGGAGAAAAGCAAGAATCAGCAACAAGTTTGCTCAGCAAGTAATATATCAATAAGGGGATCAATATAGTTTTCAGTTTCTCAAGGGTACAACAATAAGGATAGTTCAAATATAATATGAAGTATTAATAGTTCTCAACATCAGTCGCTAGGGGCAGAAAGATATCAATAAGATTCAAGGTTTAACCTTATCACAGTTCAAGGGAAAAGAATACTGAGCAGTCACTAAGGACTATGAACTTCTACTAGAATTAATAAAAATATACTGATAATCCAATAAAACAAGTACAACAGGTGATCAGCTTAAAGTACCCTACATTATGCATAACATTTAATCGTACTCAAGTGCGCACGTCGGTCTCCCGACAGATATAGTTTCCCCTTCAAAGAAGGTTGTTCATCTCAGTCAATACAAGATTTCTGCACCAATCGATTGGTTTGTATAGTTTTCTAATCATGATATAGGTCTAACCTAATCAAATGGCATAGACCGCTCTTTCAATGTATATAAGAACAACTATAAGTTCAATACTCGATATTATAGTTCGAAGAATATAATCAACTTTATCTTAGCTATGAAGCAATGAGTCATAAGATATGAATTGTAATTTCAATGGTTTACTCGTTCGATAATTAATAGTATAAGTCTAAGCAATACTCAAAAAGGAGTAGGGTTCGAGAACTTGCTTATAATATCCGTTGAATAAAGTAAATGCAAGGGTTTAGGATACTTTCCTTAAGCATAGATTATCAACCTTTAGCTTATCAATACTTTGAATTCCTATCGTAATATATTTACATGTATAGGATATTCATTAGCTAAGTATATTCGATACACAAGCTCGATATGTAAGTTAAATGTATATATCAGCATCAATCACATTCTGCTTAACATATTGGAGTGGCATTATAAGTAACTGACACAAATCAGAAACAACAAAATGTCCAGATCAGATTCCAGCATGGCGCAGCTGCGCCCTGGTTAAGCCTAGGGACAACGCAGCTGCGCTGTCCCCTAGCCAGACTAGGGTGGGGCTTGTGCACTGCTGCTTCTGTCTAAACCTTTAACATGCTAAGTCACTACCACTTATCATGCATACATGCTAGAGGACTTTACATACTTGTATGACCATTCTAAGTTCATTTTACACATCATGGTCTTAGTTTGAGATTTCTAAGGAAAAAGGCCAATTGGGGTCATACATCACAAGGACTACCCTGCTTACCACGTACACACATAAGGTAGTCATGAAATCAGTTTAGTATGCATGCTCACTAAGACCTTCATCATATACGCATAGCTAGCATCGTTATTTGCTTGAAAACTTAATCAAACTCATACTTGATTAACTTGCATTGTATCTAATAAGTTGGGTGCACATATAGGACATTTTAGTGATGTTAGAAGTACTAGCATGCATAACAAAATATCAGAATGTATTCTTTAACATGCTCATTAACATTAGTTCTTCAAAACTTTCAAGTTTCTCTTTAAAAGTCATCTTGAACTAGGCTAACACGACTTAACACATGTAAACAGATTTTAGACTGTATTTCATTCATAACCTACCCACATACGCATGCTCATATGGTCATAATATAAACATGATACCTATATGTCAAAGTTCACTACAAAATTATAAGTCCATTTTCAAACTATAAGTTTTCAATCAATAATGTATACTAACATAGTCAAACATGTTTATGCTAGGTCTAGGTACATTACAACACATGCTAAACCTGTTATCATGCTTGTCTAAGGGATACCAACAAGTTAGCATTATACAGAAACTAACATAAACAGAAAACTAAAACATGTGCCTGGCGCAGCTGCGCTGCACCCTAGTACAAAATGGGCGCAGCTGCGCCGTGTCTCGGCCAGAACTAGAGAAGCTTTCTGATTCGGCAGTTAACAACCCAACATCAAAATTTCCTTCATGAATCGGTTCTAAACAACTACATTGCAGTTCTAAGTTTCATATAAGCTAATATAACAACTAATAAACATTCTCCAATCAACTTAACATGTAATTCAAGTATAATTAAGGACTTAGCAATTTCCAGAAAATGACGAACAAGAATGTTATACCTCTGCTAAATGGTTGATATGAGTTTGCTGCTAGAATGCTTCTACAATGCTGCTATACTAACTCTCAATTCCCTCTATAATCCACTTAGCAATATCTCAACAAAAGAAATGAAGAAGGAGAGAGCTATATTTATAGGAAAACAAATACACAGTTAATGCATTTCCACTTCAAATTAAACTAATGGGAAGAAGAATTGTATGATGGTTAAGGAAGAGTTGTTGATAGTTGGTGAATTCCATCATGATGCCCACTCCCCTTATGATGATTTGCTATAATTCTTGCTGAGTTTGAGAAGGAATAGGCTTAGGCTTTATAAGCTATACACGTGAGAAGGAATCGAGTCAGCTTATTATTCTTTTCCATCATGATATATCTTCATTTGAACTTAAACTTACTGGGCAAACTTGTTGCTCACCCTTGCTATATCATGATAAACATTTCAGATTAAAGAAGAAACTTCGGACACAATCAAAGGCAAAGACAAGTTCCAGGATGGAATTATTATACGGTTAAAATGGTAATAGTATAGGATACAAATGACATTGTATGTCGTGTAGGATATTGAATGAAGGTATTAAGTTAAGGTTACAGACCTTGGGGTTTATGTTATAAAAGTTTTTATATAAACAATTTATGTTTATATCTTTCGCAATAGTTATAGAAATGATGTATCGTAACGTACCAGGTCCGAGGTTCTGGGGACCCGAATTTGGGGGCGTCACAGATAAAGGACGTAAAGATTTAGAGGAAATGAATATCAGGTCGAAATTATGGCTTCAACCTAATAACTCAAAACCAAAAGCGTCATTTTATCTAACCAAGAAACAGGTTGAAGACGTGTGCAAGTGGGTAAGTGCGTTGCAGCTCTCGAATGGATATGCTTCTAACATATCTCGTTGCACCAAGGTTGAGCAGCTAAAAATGACTGGGTTCAAATCTCACGATTGCCATATATTCATGCAGAAGTTAATGCCAATTGCATTTCATGAGATGATACCTAGGAAATTTGTTGATGCCTTGGCCGAAGTATCAGCTTTCTTTCGGGATATGTGCTCAACAGTAATAAGGTACAGTGATGTTGAGCAGATGGAGAAGAATATAGTGCTGACAATGTGCAAGCTCGAAATGATCTTACCTCCAGGGTTCTTTGACTAGATGGAGCATTTGCCTATACATTTACCATATGAACTGAAACTTGGAGGACCGGTGCAATATCGGTAGATGTATCCTTTTGAGAGGTAACTAATATCATCTTTTTGTTTAAATTTTGATGATTTTTCCAAGGCATATTATTAGTAATAATTGCGTGCAATCATATTTCAGGTATATGCGTCGATTAAAGCATAAAGTGAAAAACAAAGCTCGTGTAGAGGGTTCAATTGCTGAACGTTATCTTGTCAATTTTTGCTCTATGTACTTCGACGATGTAGTCTCAACTAAGCATACTCGTTTAAGTAGGAATGAGGTCCTTGGTGATCAATCTTATTCTGACGATGAGTTAGCTGTATTCACATATCCGGCAAAACCATTTGGCCATGAGACAATGACTTACTTAAGAGACAGAGATTTGAAGATTGTATCCACATACGTGCTTCTAAATTTGCCTGAATTGACGGAAGACATCAAGTATGTATTATTATACGTACACATGTCAATACACTAAGATTATGATTATAATAATGATTTTATTATATTATTTCAGTGCATTCGAAGAGGAAAAGAATGCTTCTAATCCGGGAATGACTCCAGTACAGTTGGAAGCATTCACTACTGGAAATTTTCACCAGTGATTTAAGAGCAGAGTTGGAGCGGATAGCACTTATGACTGTTTCAGAGACGTTGTTTCAGGCCCGTACAAACTAATAAGTTCATTTTCTGGTTGCATCGTGAATGGGTATAGATTCAAGGTTGATGACTTGAATGAAATGACATTAGTCAATTCGGGCGTTGTCGTGTTGGGAAGTTGCTACCAAGACTTCGAGTCGAATTACTATGGACGATTAGAGGAAGTGGTTGTACTAAATTATCCCAATGGTAAAAAGGTTGTTAAATTCAGGTGTCGCTGGTTAGATACTATTAAGGGTGTTAAAATTGATCGTAATAGAATCGTCACGGTAGACATAAAGTCAAAACTACAGTCTAATGATGTATTCGTTCTAGCCAGCCAAGCCACTCAAGTGTACTGCGCCTCGAATGTCTTAAATTATCGAAGCCCCTGGTATACAGTTGTCACAACAAAGACTCGTGCTTTTGATGGTACTAATCTGTCGGGAATGTAAGACCCCGGATTTTATGAAATAGAAGTACTCAATTTTTTCTATAATTATTATTCAGTAAATGGTTAAATTGATAAAAGGTTAAAGTTAAGGGTAATATATGTAAATTTTACAAAGTAAGTAAGTGGTTATAAAATATTCATTCTTGTCTGAGAATATTCGTTTGGTCATGAAATATTCTTGTTGTCGGGGAATATTTGTACGACGGAGCAGCCATTTGTGGGCCCCATAACTGGAAAACTGTCGGATGAAGAAAACAACAAGAATAAATTTTCTAAAAATAACGGCGTAACGGTTACCGTTAAAACTGTTGGAATATCCGGTGGTTAAAATAAAGTAATACGAGTTGTTGCACAGTAGCACACGGTATTGCACAGTATTTTATATTATTGCTAATTCAATAATTGTCACTACACAGTATTTCACATTATCAAATCAATAATTCATATTATTTGAATAATATTATTAGACAGCAATATTGGTAATGTCTAGGAAGTTCTGTCTAGGAAAGGGGTTAGTTAATCTAATTGCGCTCCAGTAAGGAGAAAACCTTATCGGAAAGCCCCCTCTTTCCTGGAAACGACCTGGTTGTCAATATTGTGGTTTCTGTAATATTATTTGTAAATAATTAATTATTGATAAAAATAATAAAGAAATATTTATTCGATGTGGATATAAGTGGAGGAATTTTTAGCAAAAGAGACGATTGTTGAAAATTGATATTTTATCTTTTCTGATAAAATAATTCATTCAAATATATTATTATAATATTACATTATAAGTGTATAATGTGATAATATAATAATATAATAATGGTGATATTTTTACAATGAATGCACGATATATGAATAAAATAAGGAGAAAGAGAGTAAATTAGGTCTGGAGTATTTTTGTTACAAAAAATACGTTAAATATATTGGTGGACCCCATTTTTGACTGAAGTTTGATTATAGCCTTTAAATTCATCCGTATGTAAATTTAGGTCATTTTTCGTTAGAAATTTGGAAAAACTTTCTTCTACAAAGTTGTAGAGAATTAAATTTGCTATGAAATGGACATAAGATTCGTATTTTTCTGATAAAAGGGCTATTTATTATGAATTATTGAAGTTTTGAAATATTGGGTCTGAATTATTTTTGTTACAAAAGGTAATTAAAACATGTTTTGTGTGGGTGGGTCCCACTTGTGGTTGGCTAATTATTGGAAAATTTTGCTGGTTAGCGTCTGTTGAAAAAAAAATATAATAATATTTTATTAAATTTTCTGCTTTGGCGTCCTAAGTATTTTCCTATAAATAGGGTGCTTAGTTAGAATTAAAAATCACACCAGAATAAGAAGTTTCTCTCTCTATAATATTGAGCGTATTTTTGTGAGTATTTAGATACTTTGAGAGTTGATAAGCAGTGCAAGTTTTCTTCAGCATTATATTCGATATTCTAGTCAGAAGTACTTGTCTTTTAAGGTAAGAGATGCTATTTTTTCTCGTAAATGGTGTTATTGCTTTCAATATCATTTTACCGAAATATTGGTATGAATTTTATTATGAATTTTTTACATTTTCATGTCGGGATTTCTATTCACGTATACGACACTATTGACGTATACGGCACTATTTACGAATACGGTACTATTCAAGAGTACTATTCACAAAGTATGATATTTATTATGAAATTTCTACCTTTTTTATGTTGGGGTTACTATTCACGTATACGACACTATTTACGTATACGGCACTATTCACGAATACGTTACTATTCACAGAAAAAATTAAATTTTCTTTTCTTTGTCCAAGTTGTCTGTTATGGTTCCTATATTTGATTGGATATATGTTTTGAACTTCATTCTTGAATTTTGCTTCACAATTGATTATTATGGAGTATTCTTGAACTTGGATAAACTAATTTACGAATCCCTAATCTTTGTCCTTTATCTCACTGGATTCGTTATTAATATTGTTTTTCATCATTTTCAGTCTTAAATGGTGATATAAACAAATATCTTTGGCATGTAGTGCAAAGATGAATGGTTACTTGATGAATATCTTTGGCCTGTAGTGCAAAGATGAATGATTATTTGATGAATGTCTTTGGCCTATAGTGCAAAGATGAATGTTTACCTGATGAATATCTTTGGCCTGTAGTGTAAAGATGAATATTTGATTTGAGATATATATTGATTGATGTTACAGGGATAAAATATTGATGATGGACTTTTAAATCATAGAAGATAGTAGACATCATTTTCTACTTAACTCTTCTGATGCATTGTTACTTCCGCTGCAGTTGTTGATCTAAAACTTGTTGTCCATAATATTTTATCTGATTTGTTGAAGACTAACGATAATTTATTCTTCATTATCTTAGCCATAATATTCTTTACTGGGCTAGTTGAGCTCACCCTTTTATTCTATTGTCCTCTTCAGGAAATGAGAATGTCGCAGGGACTAGTCGGGGGACAGAGTGGTGGCCAGGGTAGAGCAGTAGTAGTCCTCACTATTTTTGTATAATAGTGTGATAATAATTGTAACTGATGAAGACTGAATTTGAGCATTTATATTTCATATTATATACAATATGTATTGAAGGTCAAAGCTTGTGTGGTCGTATTTCTCACGACCGTTTGATATAAAAGTTTGTATTTGAATTCTGTACCATGTATTTGGCGACTCAGAATGGGTTGGGTTGATTGGACCTATTCTGGGGGGCGTCACAGTTGGTATCAGAGCTTAGGAATATGATCTCTGGCGGAGATCTGGGAATAGAACTAGGAGGGGAGAGACGAGTAAATCCTTCGCTAGTGTGTCCTACCTAAGCTTACGTGGTATTTAATTGGTCGGTAAGAGTATAGGGTGATATGTTAATTTATTTAATTAACCATTGTTTTATGGCAGTATTTGAGAATGACATCTAAAAATTTAAGCAATGGAGCATTTGAGACCGTTGAGGCACCGCTACTCGTAGTCTTACTTTTAGCGGTAGTTATCTATGTAGTGATTGAAGAATTAATAGTTGCACCCGAGCTCAACGCAGAAGTAGCAGCTGAGAGTGTGGAAGAAGAGGAACCTGAGGAATATTTATTAGGAGAATTTTATGATCAAAATATGGAACTGCAAAATCGTTTTCATGAGTTAGAAGAGTAGGGTGAAGAACGGCAGGTGGCCGTGGAACAAAGGGATACAACAATTCAAGATTTTGCTACTCTATATGCGAGGCTTGAACAGAAGCTCTCTTTGGAAGAGTATATGATATTAGAACTGGAAGCTGAGAATGCAATTGTCAAAATTTTGATGAAAGAAGAAACAACTAAACGAATGAGAATGGAGGATTTATGGGTAAAAGCCGCACGATGCGTTGATATTTTAGACAGAGACGTTCGATCCAAGAAGGCCAAAATAGACGATTTGGATTTCACTTTTTGGACAGCAATTGGGTGAATCCAACATCGAGTTTGGAATTACCTTATACAGAGTGATCAACCCCAATTCGATATGGATCGAAGAGTAATAATTCAAATCATGGATCAGGAGTGCGATGAAGCAGTTGAGGGTGGAATGAGCTTTATTGAAAAGTCAAGACCAGCTGGGATAGTGACACCAAAGGCTGTCCTGGACAAGTCAAAGTCGGTGGTTCCTGGAAGAGCGTTTGTCGTGATTGCCTAAAACGCGAGGAACCTGAATGAGGTGATCACGAGTAAGCTAATCGTAAACTCTTGCGAAGTTTATACCTTATTAGATACCGGTTCTACCCATTCTTTTATTTCACCTGCTTGTGCTCAACGTTTGAACTTGACTCCTGAAAAATTAGACTTTGACTTATCTGTTGAAACTCCATTGGGTGAAACCTTCGTTACATCTACAGTTTACAAATCTTGTTTGATTCAAATTGGCATCCTCACCCTACCTATTGATCTTATATCTTTGAAAATACTTGTATTTGATGTGATTTTAGGAATTGATTGGTTAACCACTTATCATTCTAAAATTGATTGTTTTCATAAGGTTGTTAGTTTTCATATTCCTAACCAACCTGTTGTGCGAATTCAAACAACCAAACCACTAAAATCAATCAATGTCATTTCAAGTCATAAAGCCATTCGTTTATTGAAAAATGGATGTCAAGCTTTCTTAGCCCATGTTATTGATCTAAACCAGAATACGTTAGGTTTGAATGATATTTCTGTTTAATGAGTTTCCTAATGTATTTCCTGAAGAACTTCCTGGTCTACCCCCAGAACGTGGAGTTGAATTCTTTATTGACCTTGAACTCGGTATAAAGCCCATTTCTAAAACCCCATGTCGAATGACTCCTATTGAACTTCAGGAGTTAAAGGTCCAACTACAGAAGTTGTTAGACATCGGTTTTATTCGTCCTAGTACATCTCCTTGGGGTGCTCATGTTTTATTTCGTAAAGAAGAAAGACGGTAGTATGTGACTTTGTATTGACTATCGGGAGTTGAACCATGTCACCATCAAGAATAGGTATTTGTTATCTCGCATTGATGAACTGTTCGACCAGTTGCAATGTGCACAATTCTTTTCAAAGATCGATCTTCGTTCTTGATATCATCAGTTAAAGGTTAGAACTAATGACATTCCAAAGACTACCTTTAGAACTAGATACGCGCATTACGAATTTCTAGTTATATCTTTTGGATTGACCAATGTCCATGCTGCATTCATGGACATGATGAACCGAATATTTATAAAATATTTGGATCATTTCGTGGTTGTCATTATTGATGACATCCTAATATACTCCAAAAGCCTCAAATATTTATTTACTTAGAACGAACTCATCATGCGACAACGACGTTGGGTTGAAGCTATTTAAAGATTACGACTATACCATTCAATACCATCTTAGAAAAGCAAACGTGGTAGTTGACGGGTTGAGTAGAAGATCATATGCTGGTACAAGTGTGATATTGTCAACACGAAGCCCATTTTGTATGACGTACAAAAGATGGAGATAGAGTTCAAGAATCCGGGGACCCACGTGATGATGTCAAATATACGCGTAGAACCAGCTTTAATGGATAGAGTTAAAGCTGCTCAATCTACAGACCCAGAGCTGATGAAGATGAAGAAGAAAGTGCAAGAAGGTGCTATTCCAGAAGCAAGAATCGATGAAGAAGGAATACTTCGAGTCAATCCAGACTTTTGTGTTCCTAACGACTCTGATTTGAAGTATAGAATCATGATGGAGGCACACAACACACCGTTTGCAATCCATCCTGGAAGTATCAAAATGTATCATGATCTTCGACATACATTTTGGTGGAGTAATATGAAGAGAGAAATCGCGAAGTTTATCTCGAGGTGTTTAACGTGTCAACATGTCAAGGCAAAGCATCAAGAGCCATAAGGTGTGAAGAGCCTCGAGCCTCTCACTGGTGACTTCTTGTGTGGGATGCAGCGAAGCCAGACTCTCTGTAGGGGACGCCGATTTTGTGCGGTGGCAAACTGATAGGTACCATTGTGATGTGCTATAGTTGAGGCACCATGAGAGTCACAGTTGGAATCGAAGAAATGACATGGGAGTTAGAATCGAAAATGAAAGCGTGGTATTCTCACCTCTTCGAATTACCAGGTACGTAAATTTCGGGGACGAAATTTCATAAGGAGGGGAGATTGTAAGACCCCAGATTATATGAAATAGAAGTACTCAATTTTTCCTATAATTATTATTTAGTAAATGGTTAAATTGATAAAAGGTTAAAGTTAAGGGTAATATATATAAATTTTACAAAGTAAGCAATTGGATATAAAATTTTCATTGTTGTCGGAGAATATTCGTTTGGTCGTGGAATATTCGTACGACGGTGCAGCCATTTGTGGGCCCCATAACGGAAAACTGTCGGATGAAGAAAATGACAAGAATAAGTTTTCTAAAAATAACGGCGTAACGGTTACGGTTAAAACTGTTGGAATACCTGGTAGTTAAAATAAAGTAATACGCGTTGTTGCACAGTAGCACACGGTATTGCACAGTATTTTATATTATTGCTAATTCAATAATTGTCACTGCACAGTATTTCACATTATCAAATCAATAATTCAGATTATTTGAATAATATTATTAGACAACATTATTGACAATGTTTAGGAAGTTTTGTCTAGGAAAGGGGTTAGTTAATCTAATTGCGCGCCAGTAAGGAAAAATCCTTATCGAAAAGCCCCCTCTTTTCTGGGAACGACCTGGTTGTCAATATTGTGGTTCTGTAATATTATTTATAAATAATTAATTATTGATAAAAATGATAAGGAAATATTTATTCGATGTGGATATAAGTGGAGGAATTTTTAGCAAAAGAGACGATTGCTGAAAATTGATATTTTATCTTTTCTGATAAAATAATTCATTCAAATATATTATTATAATATTACATTATAAGTGTATAATGTGATAATATAATAATATAATAATGATAATATTTTTACAATGAATGCACGATATATGAATAAAATAAGGAGAAAGAGAGCAAATTAGGTCTGGAGTATTTTTGTTACAAAAAATACGTTAAATATATTGGTGGGCCCCATTTTTGTCTGAAGTTTGATTATAGCCTTTAAATTCATCCGTATGTAAATTTAGGTCATTTTTCGTTAGAAATTTGGAAAAACTTTCTTCTACAAAGTTGTAGAGAATTAAATTTGCTATAAAATGGACATAAGATTCGTATTTTTCTAATAAAAGGGCAATTTATTATGAATTATTGAAGTTCTGAAATATTGGGTCAGAATTATTTCTGTTACAAAAGGTGATTAAAACATGTTTTGTGTGGGTGGGTTCCACTTGTGGTTGGCTAATTGCTGGAAATTTTTGCTGGTTGGTGTCCGTTGAAAATAATAATAATAATATTTTATTAAATTTTCTGCTTTGGCGTCCTAAGCATTTTCCTATAAATAGAGTGCTTAGTTAGAATTGAAAATCACACCAGAATAAGAAGTTTCTCTCTCTATAATATCGAGCGTATTTTTGTGAGTATTTAGATACTTTGAGAGTTGATAAGCAGTGCAAGTTTTTTTCAGCATTATATTCGATATTCTAGTCAGAAGTACTTGTCTTTTGAGGTAAGGGATGTTATTTTTTCTTGTAAATGATGTTATTGCTTTCAATATCATTTTACCGAAACATTGGTATGAATTTTATTATGAAATTTTTACCTTTTTATGTCGAGATTACTATTCACGTATACGGCACTATTCACGTATACTGCACTATTCACAAATACAGTACTATTCAAGAGTACTATTCACAAAGTATGATTTTTTTATGAAATTTCTATCCTTTTCATGTCGGAGTTACTATTCACATATACAGCACTATTCACGTATACAGCACTATTCATGAATACGTTACTATTCACAGAAAAATTAAATTTTCTTTTCTTTGTCCAAGTTGTCTGTTATGGTTCCTATCTTTGATTGGATCCATGTTTTGAACTTCATTCTTGAATTTTACTCCACAATTGATTATTATGGAGTATTCTTGAACTTGGATAAATTAATTTACAAATCCCTAATTTTTGTCCTTTATCTCACTGGATTCGTTATTAATATTGTTTTTTCATCATTTTCAGTCTTAAATGGTGATATAAACGAATATCTTTGGCCTGTAGTGCAAATATGAATGGTTACTTGATGAATATCTTTGGCCTGTAGTGTAAAGATGAATGATTATTTGATGAATATCTTTAGCCTGTAGTGCAAAGATGAATGTTTACCTGATGAATATCTTTAGTCCGTAGTGCAAAGATGGACAGGTGTTGAGATGAACATGACCACTGGTGATACAAATGAATATCTTTGGCCCGTAGTGCAAAGATGAATATTTGATTTGAGATATATATTGATTGATGTTACAGGGATAAAATATTGATGATGGACTTTTAAATCATAGAAGATAGTAGACATCATTTTCTACTTAACTCTTCTGATGCATTGTTACTTCCGCTGCAGTTGTTGATCTAAAACTTGTTATCCATAATATTTTATCTGATTTGTTGAAGACTAACGATAATTTATTCTTCATTATCTTAGCCATAATATTCTTTACTGGGCTAGTTGAGCTCACCCTTTTATTCTATTGTCCTCTTCAGGAAATGAGAATGTCGCAGGGACTAGTCGGGGGACAGAGTGTGGTCAGAGTAGAGCAGTAGTAGTCCTTACTATTTTTGTATAATAGTATGATAATAATTGTAACTGATGAAGACTGAATTTGAGCGTTTATATTTCGTATTATATACGATAAGTATTGATGCTCAAAGCTTGTGTGGTCGTATTTCTCACTACCGTTTGATATAAAAGTTTGTATTTAGATTCTGTACCATGTATTTGGCTACTCAGAATGGGTTGGGTTGATTGGACCTATTCTGGGGGGCGTCACAGGGAATAGATGAGCCGTTGCAAGAACACATTAGCAATCCCGAGGTAGATGTCTTACGGGATGATGATATGGTTTTTGACCTCATTGACATACCTGATGTTGAGGAAGACGTGGTTGTCAATGACTATATCTTTGTACACGAAGACGACGAGTACGAAACCGATACGGAGGTAGAGGAGTCAGAATCAGATGACGAAGTTGAGATTGATTTTGACGGGTTTGATGACGTACGTAGTCTTAACTTAAATGGTTTTCTGTAATCGAATAATAATTTAATTTAGATAAATTAACTACAACTTAATTAATAGATTAATAAGTTGGTTATTTCAGTAGTGCGCTGATATATGGCTAGACCTAGCGGGGGAGGTCGTCGTGGTGGTGGTCGTTCGGGATCAGATGACGGCACCCACGGCCAGGGATCTTCATCAGATAATATTTTTCCAAACTTAAATATTAAATTTATTGGAATTATATATGAAAATATTATATTTATATAATGTTATTTATACAGATAGTGCTCGTCGACGTCAGCAAGGCACTAACCTCGAATTATTTGGCCGACCACTGGCATAGCCACACGTTGTCCGGGTAGATGTCGACTCGGCGCAGTAAGCATCCCTTTTAATATGTCAATTGTAATAAATTAACATGTATATATATATATAATTACATTATTAATATAACAAATTATTTTATTTTTCTCGCATTATATTGTAGCATTGGACATTGTCGCTAAGGCGACACTACACGCCATCTGCCTGACACACTTGCCTATGGCTGTATGTGCTTTAGCCAGTTTGCCCAGTATGATGCCTCATTCATGGATACTGTGCTGCGCGATTTTCACGTAAGTCTAATTACATAGCTTGAAATAAACAATGCATTATCTTTTACCATTATATACTTTTCAAATAAATTCTGATATGTCGATACAACTTTTCTTATAGGTTTATTTTAGATACGAGGAGGGCATATCTCTAGCAGTCGGAGACAGTGTTATTACTGCACATATCGCGAAAAACTACTTCGGCTGGCTTTACGAGATGAGACAGCGGGCGGGAAGGGAGGTTGGCGAGCAGGCTGGGACAACGATCAGATCTCATCAGCCCCGCATAGTCGGTGATCAGGATTAGGAGGCTATATGTCGGCACTGGGATGATGAGTTGTTCAAGAAGAAGCCGGAGCAAGCGAAAAAAAATCGGACACGACTGGCTCACAGTCATTTGAGGAGGTGAAGTCGGTAAGTATTGCGTATTTTGTTGTTTAGTTAGTCAATTGTTAGTAACATACTTAATACAGTTTTAATTATCTTAATTATTAGGCCTTGAGCTCGAGCTTGGGCCGACCCCCTACGATGATTGAGTTCTGGGATAGGGTCCACACCTCTAAGGAGTCTCGCATATTGTCTCCTACAGCAAATAATTGGGGATAAGTTTTCTTCATTACATCTTTGAGTTCTCACGTAGCTTCTTCAGCACTATGGTTCCTCCAGATTACCTTAATAGAAGGTATCACTTTATTTCTAAGTATTTATTCTTTTTTTATCAACTATTTAAAGTTTTTATCAAATTTTAAAGGCTCGTATTCTATTACATATTTGTAGTCTTGTTTGTACGATCGCAACACAGAAATGTGAAAAACATTATGTATATTATCTAGCTCCGGAGGTAACGCAACCTCGTAAGCCACTTCACCAACCCTCTGTAGTATCTCGAAAGGTCTAATAAATCGGGGACTCAGCTTCCCCATCTTGCCAAATCGAATCTTCCCTTTCCAGGGAGATACCTTCAGGAAAACAAAGCTTCCTGCTATAAATTCTCGATTCTGTCGATGTTGATCGGCATACTTCTTCTGTCTGTCTTGATCAGCAACCAGTCTCGTTCTGATCAGCTTCATGATCTCAGCCGTTTGTTGCACCAATTTCGGTCCCAATAATTGTCGTTCACCAACCTCATCCCAGCACAATGGAGTTCTGCACTTTCTACCGTATAACGCTTTGTAAGGCGGCGGAAGACCCACCACAAAATTCATCGTGATGTGCTCCCGCTTTTATTCTGGAATCTTTAGAGGTTGTAATAATCCACTCGGTCTCTAATGTTTTTCTTTGACCTTCTGGCATGTTAAACATCTTGCAACGCATTCAGCAACGTCTCTCTTCATATTCGGCCACCAAAAATGCTGTTTGAGATCTTGGTACATCTTCTTACTCCCAGGGTGAATCGAATATCTCGAACTGTGAGCTTCGCCTAAAATATCCTCTTTGACATCTGGTACTGGCGGTACCCAGATTCTTCCTTCAAATCATAGCAGACCTTTATTATCGATCTTGAACTTGATTTCTTCGCCATCAGCTATTCTTTTTTGGATCTTTTCGCACTCCTCATCGTGAAGTTGTGCCTCTTTCGCCTTGTCTACCAGATTAGAACCAGTAGTTACTTGAAATAGCTTCTCATCAGACTCCTTCGGATACTTGACTTCCAGCTCTAACTTAGCCATCTCTTCTATCAATTGATCCTGATCAGATAACATATTTAACTTCTCCCGACCCTTCCTGCTCAAAGCGTTGACAACAACGTTAGCTTTATCCGGATGGTAAAGAATCTCGCAGTCATAGTCCTTGATAAGTTCCAACCATCTCCTTTGGTGCATGTTTAAATCCTTCGGTGTAAAGATATACTTCAGACTCTTATGATTTGTGTATATCTCACACTTTTCTCCATACAGGTAGTGTCTCCAAATTTTTAGAGCAAACACTACTGCGACTAATTCCAAGTCATGGGCCGGATACCCTTTCTCATAGTCCTTCAGTTGGCGTGACGCATATGCAATAACCTTGCCGCTCTGCATCAATACACAGCCTAATCCCTTATGTGAAGCATCGGTGTATACCACAAAATTTCCTGTACTATCCGGCAATGACAACACCGGTGCAGTACTCAACCTCTTCTTCAGTTCCTAAAAACTTTCCTCACACTTTTCTGTCCAAATAAACTTAATTGTTTTACTAATCAAATTCGTCAACGAAGTTGCGATTTTGGAAAAGTCTTGGATAAATCTTCGGTGATAACCTGCCAATCCCAAGAAACTCCTCACTTCAGACGGCGTCTTCGGTTGATCCCAATTCATCACTACTTTAACCTTCAATGGATTTACTAAAATCCCATTCTTGTCAATCACGTGGGAAAGAAATTTCACACATTCTAACCAGAATTCGCAGTTCAAGAATTTTGCATAAAGCTTCTCCCGTCTCAGCGATTCCAATGTCAACCTGAAATGTTCAGTGTGTTCTTCCTCAGTATTGGAATAGACCAAAATGTCATCTATGAACACCACTACGAACTTGTCTAGAAATGGCTTAAACACCCTATTCATTATGTCCATAAATGCAGCTGGTGCATTCGTTGACCAAATGACATCATCACTAAGAACTCGTAATGTCCATACTGAGTTCTAATAACCGTCTTCGGTATATCTTCTCTTCTTACCTTCAACTGATGATATCCACTTCTTAAATCAATTTACGAGAAGTATCTAGCACCCTTCAGTTGATCGAACAAGTCATAGATCCTAGGTAAAGGATACCTATTCTTGATCGTAACTTTGTTCAACTCCCTATAATCAATGCAAAGCCGCATCGATCTATCCTTCTTCTTCACGAGCAATACTGGCGCTCCCCACTGTGAAACACTCGGTTGAATATACTTCTTATCCAGCAATTCCTGCAGTTGAACCATCAACTCCTTCATCTCTATTGGAGCCATTCTGTACGGAGCTTTCGAAATCGGAGTAGTTCCCAGTGCTAAGTCGATCACGAACTCTATCTCTCTATCTGGCGGAAGTCCTGGCAAAATGTTCCAAAAGACGTCCACAAACTCCCTATGTAGGCTCTCCTTACGAATGTCCACTATGTAGGCTAAATACCCTACACAGCCTTGATTCAACAACTTGCTTATCTAGGCGATTTGCTACCATAAAACACTACCTTCGACGGAGTCGTAAGGTTTACAGATTTTTTTGACAATCGATTACCGCCCCATAGTTGAACAACCAATCCATACCCAGTATAAAATCGAATTCCCCAAGTCTTATCGGAATCAAATCTACCCTCAATTCCTGGCCCTTAATGTCCAATCTACAGTTCTTGTATACAAACCTAATAGGAATAACCTCCCTATTTGCAATCTCTATGTTCAAGGGGTAAACTAATTCCTCTTTAGGTAAGTCTAGGGTCTTAGCAAATTCATTAGATATGAATGAACAAGTAGCACCCGAATCAAATAATACATACGCATTTATACTATTGACCGGAATAATACTTGAGACCACATCCTTTGACTTCACAACATCCTACACCGTCATGTTAAACGTCCTAGCAGTGGGTCGAACGGCCTGCAGTGGTCTAGCGATAGCCAAAGTGTTGCCGCTGCCATTTCCCCTGCTCCTTGTTGACCCTGCCGCTGGCTTCCTCGGGAAACTTCGGGCCATGTGATCCTTGGATCCACATGTGTAGCAAGTTCTCTTCTTTGGGTTTGGGCAATTCAGAGCAATGTGGCCTTCCTGACCACAGTTGAAGCATACCCTCTTCCCCCTCAGACACACTTCAGTGTGATTCTTCCTGGATGTCACACATGCTTCAATCTTCTTCTTCTGCTGGCTTCCCTACTGACTCCCAACAGAAGTGTTGTCATTCCACTTCCTTTTCTAATTGATAGCCCCGCTACCACCAGCCTTGGTTTCTGTCTCATTCTTCTTCTTCTGATTCTGATTGAACTTGGTCTCCGCGTTGCTTCCACCTTCAGCGAGGATGGCCTTTTCCAATACAGCTGTAAACGTATTCAGCTGGAACATGGAGAACTTGTTGTAGAGCCAGGGCTTCAGTCCCCACTCAAACCTTCTCGCCTTCCTTGCGTCAGTACTAACCTGGGATGTAGCGAACCTGGCCAGCTCATTAAATTTTGCGGCATATTCTGACACCGTCATTCCTCCCTGTTTAAACTCTAGAAATTGGACCTCTATCTAGTCATGTGAGCTAACGGGGAAGTACATTTCAAAGAACATCTCTTTGAAACGGTTCTATGCTATAACTCATTCTCCTTCCCTCGTTTTATTGGTCTGCCACCAAAAACTAGCATCCGACTTCAACATGAAAGTTGCGAAAGCCGTCTTCTGGTCCTTGCTAACTCTAGCTACGTTGAAGACCTTTTCCATCTCCATTATCCATGTCTGAGCCTCTATCGGATTCACCGATCCCTGAAACTTCAGCGGTCCTACTGCCTTAAATTCCTTAAATGTCGTCGTGCCCTGCACTTGCTGCTGATTCGCAAGCGCTCCTATCAGCAGGTTGATCAACTGCTGAACCGAATTGGGATTCGTCCCATCGTTATTGTTGTTGTTATTATTCGTCGAACCCTCAAGGTGTAGACGTGTAGGTCTTCTTCTAGGAGGCATTTTTCTGTTAAAAAAATACTCTTATTAGATCCTTTACTTATTTCTTAAATATTCAAGTTCAATTTAAATATTTAAATTAACTCAATTCACACTTGAACACATAACACGTCAATAAACTTTTTTATTTATTCATAGTTTTAAAAACATAGAATAGATAGCATTTCTGCTATTTACTGTTGGATTTGTACGTAACGCAATCATGCAATCAAATCACATAAATAGGGCGGAAGCGTAAAAACTAGGTTTTCAAAATTTATACAAACCCATAACCATGATCATGCTTTGTGCTTGTTATCAATAACAGAAAAGAGAGAACATGGAATTATACCTTTGAAGATCTAAGCTTCCTCAGGTACAAGTTCTACTCCTTTGATTCCTTTGATTCCTCTGTAGTGGCTCCTTCCTTTGATCAATGTCAGCCACCCAAATGTTTGGCCTCTAACGGTGATCCACCAAGGAAAATGAAGAACTCAAGAAGATGGGTTATTGGCTTAACCCTTGTTTCTATCTTTATAGAATATATGTACTCCCAACTCTTGGAAAATTTCACGTCCCTTATTTCTGATATAAGACTCTCTTATATAGATATTAGGTTAACCCTCCTAATCCAATTAGAATAGGGTTTTATTTAATTAATTTATATCCTAATCTTTATTAGGATTGAGAGAGAGTACTGATATTATATTAATTCCTAAAATCCTTTAGAATTAAAATAATAATAATAATAATAATATTAATAAGACTCCTCTTATTAATTTATATTTAATATTTCTAAAATATTAAATAATAAATATTAAGCTATTTAATTTATTCTATCATCATAGATTAAATTAATTATACTTAATGCATTATTACCATCATGCCATTTTTTTCTTAAATAATTCTTCTTCATTTTATGGTGTGACCCTTTAGGTTCTCCATATTAAACCGGTTGTGAATAAATCAATTAGAACAATTCTAATCTTATTTAAATAAATAAATTAAACTAATAATCTATTTAAATAAATAACATTTATTCTACAATAGGGATAAGCCTCCCTAGCGATCAACGACTTTCCAGATAATATAGATTTCAACATTAATCATAAAAGAACCTGTGAGTTAATAGTTACCGTATAATTCAATCCTTCCACCATACAATGTCCCAATTAAATATAAGACATGGATTTACTGTCAAGTCTTAATTTATTTAATCATATGTATTTCGATTAGAAAATGCACAACTCCAAATAATGCAAATTAGAAACCTCTTTCTAATTTCATTCTACCTTGGCCAAGGATTCCTGGGTTGTCATTTAACGAATCACATAGGACATATCTCCTCTTTTACTAGAGGTGGTAGATTCTTTATTGATCATTCATTATCTCCATATGTAACTCATTACACCCAAGCATACCCTATATATGCCTTAAAAGGCCTTAAGGAATTAGTCAAAGTATAATTTGTTACATACAAGATACTATGATGATCTCAAGTCCAAGGATCACATGTACTACTATCACATTAGGAATTTCTATTGACAGGCGAGTAAAACTCCATTAGGTATTCCATAGCGAGTCACGTTCAGTGAACTTATTCTCCAATAAGCACCTACATACTTGCTTTAGTGTCTCCACACAAATGACCATGAGATCAGTCATCTTCATCCAATGAGCAAGCAACATATGTACCAATCTATTTGGATTTACTAATCCCCTTTTTAGTAATCCCACGATTGGAAACTATTTTAGTTTTAAAGCTTTCTAAGAATTTAGATCTCATTAGCATGATCAACATCATGATTCTAAAAGCATTGCTTAAAACTATGGGTTATTTACATATTATAAAAACAGCACCATGTAGATAATTAAATGCCTTTAATAAATAAATATTTTATTAATAAATAAATAAGATTATTTACAAAGTATGTGCTTTATCATCATACATGATTGGCTTGTATGCACACTACTATCAATCTCCCACTTGCACTAAAGCCAATCGCCATGGTATCTCATACCCATCTTCTCTAAGTGACGATCAAACTGCTGTTGTGTTAAAGCTTTAGTAAATGGATCTGCAATGTTGTCTTGAGAGTCTACACGCTCCAAGGTGACGTCTCCTCTTTCAATGATCTCCTTGATCAAGTGAAATCGCCGCAACACGTGTTTAGATTTCTGATGAGACCTGGGTTCCTTAGCCTGTGCAACCGCTCCGGTGTTGTCACAGTATACGGGAACTTCTTCTCCAATGCTAGGAACCACACCAAGTTCAGTCATGAACTTCTTCATCCAAACAGCTTCCTTTGCAGCTTCACTTGCAGCTATATACTCTGCCTCTGTCACTGAATCAGCAACCGTTTGCTGCTTGGAACTCTTCCAACTCACTGCACCTCCGTTCAAGGTAAACACATACCCTGAAACAGATTTACTGTCATCTTGGTCTGTTTGAAAACTTGAGTCCGTGAATCCCTCGAGTTTTAATTCAGACCCACCGTAGACAAGAAAAATATCTTTAGTCCTTCTCAAGTACTTTAGGATATTTTTCACTGCCTTCCAGTGCTCTTCTCCTGGATTCGACTGGTATCTTCTTGTTACACTAAGTGCGTGAGCAACATCCGGTCTAGTACATATCATACCGTACATGATAGATCCTATTGCAGAAGCATAAGGGATCTTACTCATACGGTCTCTCTCCTCAGGTGTCTTTGGGGCCTGGTTCTTGGAGAGATTTATTCCATGGCTCATCGGCATGAGACCTCTTTTGGAATCTTCCATGCTAAACCTCTTTAGCATCGTATCAATGTACGTTCCTTGGGATAAGCCAAGCATCCTTTTAGATCTATCTCTATAGATCTTTATCCCCAAAATATAGGATGCTTCACCCAAGTCCTTCATGGAGAAGTTTTTAGATAACCAGATTTTAATGGATTGTAACATAGGAATGTCATTCCCTATCAGTAATATATCATCAACATATAATACAAGGAATGATACTGCGCTCCCACTAACCTTCTTGTATACACATGGTTCATCCTCGTTTTTGATAAAATCAAACTCTTTGATTGTCTCATCAAAACGAATGTTCCATCTACGAGAAGCTTGCTTCAACCCATAAATGGATCGTTGTAGCTTACAGACTTGATTTGTTCCAACTTTTGAAATAAATCCCTCTGGCTGTGTCATATACACATCCTCCTCAATTTTCCCATTGAGGAAGGCCGTTTTCACGTCCATCTGCCAGATCTCATAGTCGTTGTAAGCTGCAATAGCAAGCAAAATCCGAATGGACTTGAGCATGGCTACTGGTGAGAAGGTTTCATCATAGTCAACTCCTTGTCTTTGTTTGAAACCTTTTGCAACCAGTCGGGCCTTATAGGTCTCTACCTTTCCGTCTGCTCCAGTCTTTTTCTTAAAAACCCATTTACACCCAATAGGTTTAATACCTTCAGGTGGTGAAACCAAAGACCATACTTTGTTTTCATACATGGAGTCCATTTCGGATTTCATGGCTTCAAGCCATTTCCCTGAGTCTTTATTACTCATAGCCTGTTCGTAATTCAATGGATCATCATCATTCATGATGTGTACCTCATCGTCATCCTCTATAACGAATCTATACCTCTCAGGTATCTTCGGTACTCTTCCAGATTTACGAACATGGTGTGGTACAGTAGGTTCTTCTACTTGGTTAGGTACCTGACTTTGGTCCGTGGTAACTTGTGGTTCTTGAACTTCTTCAAGATATATCTTACTCCCACTGACCCCTTCATGGATAAACTCTTTCTCCAAGAAGGTAGCATGTTTCGCAACAAACACCTTTTGATCAGTTGGATGACAGAAATAATACCCTACGGTTTCTTTAGGGTATCCCACAAATCTACACTTATCGGATTTAGTCTGTAGCTTATCATTTTCAAACTTTTTGACATAAGCTGGACAACCCCAAGTCTTAACATGTTTAAGATTTGGTTTCCTCCCTTTCCACATCTCATATGGAGTCTTTGGGGCGGATTTGGTAGGTACCTTGTTAAGTAGGTATGCAGCCGTTTCTAGGGCATATCCCCAGAAGGAAATTGGAAGGTCGGTAAAACTCATCATGGATCGAACCATGTCCAACAGTGTTCGATTTCTCCTTTCAGATACTCCATTTAACTGTGGTGTACCTGGAGGAGTCCATTGTGAGATTATACCATTTTCTCTGAGACAATTGAGAAACTCACTGCTTAAGTATTCTCCACCTCGATCTGATCGAAGTATCTTAATACTCTTGCCCGTTTGTTTCTCTACTTCACTTCTGAACTCTTTGAACTTTTTGAATGATTCTGATTTGTATTTCATTAAATACACATATCCAAATCTTGAGTGATCATCAGTGAAAGTAATAAAATAAGAATACCCACCCCGTGCACTTGTTGTCATAGGTCCACAAACGTCTGTGTGAATCAATGCCAACAACTCTGTAACTCTCTCCCCTTTTCCACTAAAAGGAGATTTAGTCATTTTACCCATGAGACAAGATTCACAAGTTGGATATGATTCATAATCAGATAGCTCGAGGAGCCCATCTTTATGCAACTTGGATAATCTTGTTTCATTGATATGACCGAGTCTACAGTGCCACATATAGGTATAATTAATATCATCTCTTTTTCTTTTCTTAATTTGTTCAATTTGAAATATATTTTCTTGCAAGTCAAGTGTATAAAGTCCATTTCGCAAATTTCCAATACCATATAAAACATCGTCTTTATAAATAGAACAACCATTGTTCTTTATAATAACGTCAAAACCTTCCATATCCAATACAGAAATTGAAATAATATTTTTAATAATATTCGGAACATAATAACAATTATTAAGATAAATGGATTTGCCCGAAGGCATTGCTAAACAATAAGTTCCTACAGCTAATGCAGCAACTTTTGCTCCATTTCCCACTCGTAGGATCACCTCATCTTTGTTCAGCTTTCTACTTCTGACCAGTCCCTGCACAGTATTACATATGTGAGAACCACAGCCGGTATCCAATACCCAAGTAGAATTATGACTTTCAGAAAAATTAATTTCAATCATAAACAAACCTTGATTGGAAGTCGAAGCTTTTCCAAGCTTCTTCTCTGCTAGAAACTTCTTGCAGTTCCTCTTCCAATGTCCCGGCTCATTGCAATGAAAGCACATTCCTTTAGCTGGTTTAGGTTTCTTTTGCTCCTTTTCTTTCCCTTTTCCCTTAGCCTTCTTAGATTTCTTCTTTTCATAAGACACCTTGGGCCTCTTCCTGTTATTGGAAGAATCCACCATCAAGACATGGTTCTTCTTGGATGAGAAGTGACCTTCTGCAGTTTTCAGCATGTTAAGCAGCTCAGGTAAGCTGACATCTAGCTTATTCATGTGAAAATTAACCACAAACTGCGAGAAGGTCTCAGGGAGTGACTGCAAGACCAAGTCTTGACTCAACTCCCCATCCATGACGAACCCAAGCTGTCCAAGGCGTTCAATCAAATTGATTACCTTCAGAACATGAGTCTCGACGATAGTGCCCTCGGTCATCCGAGATCGGAAGAGCTCCTTAGATATCTCATATCTAGCAGTCCTACTCTGTTCACCATACAACTCATTGAGGTGAAGCAGCATAGCAGGAACATCCATTTTTTCGTGCTGACGCTGAAGCTCGTTATTTATGGATGCGAGCATGATGCATTGAGCCACAGATGCATCATCTTGCCACTTATTGAAAGTGGCAATCTCTTCCTCAGAGGCTGTTTCTGAAACAGATTCAGGGATAGTGGAATTTAGGGCATAAGAAATCTTTTCAGCAGTGAGAACAATTCTCAGATTTCTTAGCCAGTCCTCATAATTCGGGTCGGTAAGCTTATTTGCATCAAGTATGCTTCGTAGTGAGATTAGTGATTTTGACATTTTTAAAATTATGCATGTGAAAAGACAACATTTTAGCAAACATTCATTTTATTAACTTTGCATACCAAAATAAATTTAGGTCTTTATTTTAAATTGGTATCTCCCACTATTTTCATCAAACTATATTACCCTCACTCATATAGTTCGGCAACATCTAATTAAAGATTTTCTAGTGAGATTAAGGATCCCATTTCAAATGTATATAACCTTGTGGATAGCACAACAAGCGATATACAAATAAATAGGTAGACAACTCTTGTCAATTACATCACCATGTAACTCCTTTTATTTTGCCTCTTATATCATAATGGTCATGTGTGTGCACATCCAAACTAAAATGATTTAAGTTAAGTCCAGCCTAGCACTTCCATAAATTCAAAAAGAAAAATTTTCGTCCTTGTGGATAGCACAACAAGACTAGATCGTTCAATTTTCTTGATAAGCATCAAATGTGATTAATTAACATCTTAAATATTCAATACTCGCCTTGTGGATAGCACAACAAACTCATATTAAATATTTAATACTCTATTAACTAATCATGCTAGAAGGCGACGTTCGATATTCCAAATATCATTTGAACGCTTCAGACTTAATATTATTTCTTTGAAGGGTTTGTTATTATTTGTCTCATCTTTTAAGCGCGCATGCACATATATATATAAAATACGCGTCATTTTATTAAACATGCGAAGCATGTTTGTATAAAATATAATATATATAATATTTAGCATGCGATATAGAATACTATATTCTACCCGGATTGATTATGGACTTTTATTCTAGTTTGGTTCACTAGAGCCACCAAGTGAACCAAAAGGTCAAACCTAGGAGTGCAAGAATTTAAATTTTAAATGTAACTATTACATTTAAACCCGGGCTCCATACAAACGGGTCTTCACGCGCTCCTTGCTCCTTGGTCTCCAATTTCTTCAAAATAATTCTAACTATCTATATTACATTAACTATTTTAAAATTAAATAGAAACCTTGATCAGCAGTCAAGGGGAAGTACATAGAAAGGAGATAGAATTTACATCGAGAATAAAACTAGAGAAGACGAGGTACGCAGACCCCATTTTATAAAACCCATACATTCAAGCATTCATCCAAAATAAAATCCAATCACATTGGTCATAGTCCATAATCAACCCCATTTATTATCATACACATCAACATATGAATCAATAAATATCCATTCATCTCATGAATAACAATGCTATTCCATATATGGATCGATGTTATTTAATGGACAAATGTTTTGCTAAATTTTATTTTTGAAACAAAATAAACTCTTTTATTTTAATCAAAAATAAATCCAAATTAAACTCCTTTAATTTTAGCATTCTGAAATTATATTTCAGATAAAATAAACTTCTTTATTTTAAAACATTATCAATTAAATAAACAGTTTACTTAATTAATTAAAATCAATTTTCAGGGTCTGTCCAGGTACCGGCGCAGCTGCGCCAGTAATGAACTGGGAGGCTGCGCAGCTACGCAGGTAGACGGAAGCAGCAGTTTTTGCAGACCGGCGCAGCTGCGCCAGTAATGAACTAGGAGGCTGCGCAGCTGCGCCGTTCACCGCAGAAACTTGCAGAAAACAATTTTTTGTCCAGAAAAACGATCCAATTCTCACATCAATTCATACATGGAATTATAAAATTGATAATTAGCACAAAGTTAGGCTCTGATACCACTGTTGGTTTGTACGTAACGCAATCATGCAATCAAATCAGATAAATAGGGCGGAAGCGTAAAAACTAGGTTTTCAAAATTTATACAAACCCATAACCATGATCATGCTTTGTGCTTGTTATCAATAACAGAAAAGAGAGAACATGGAATTATACCTTTGAAGATCTAAGCTTCCTTAGGTACAAGTTCTACTCCTTTGATTCCTTTGATTCCTCTGTAGTGGCTCCTTCCCTTGATCAATGTCAGCCACCCAAATGTTTGGCCTCTAACGGTGATCCACCAAGGAAGATGAAGAACTCAAGAAGATGGGTTATTGGCTTAACCCTTGTTTCTATCTCTATAGAATATGTGTACTCCCAACTCTTGGAAAATTTCACGTCCCTTATTTCTGATATAAGACTCTCTTATATAGATATTAGGTTAACCCTCCTAATCCAATTAGAATAGGGTTTTATTTAATTAATTTATATCCTAATCTTTATTAGGATTGAGAGAGAGTACTGATATTATATTAATTCCTAAACTCCTTTAGAATTAAAATAATAATAATAATAATATTAATAAGACTCCTCTTATTAATTTATATTTAATATTTCTAAAATACTAAATAATAAACATTAAGCTATTTAATTTATTCTATCATCATAGATTAAATTAATTATACTTAATGCATTATTACTATCATGCCATTTTCTTCTTAAATAATTCTTCTTCCTTTTATGGTGTGACCCTTTAGGTTCTCCATATTAAACAGGTTGTGAATAAATCAATTAGAACAATTCTAATCTTATTTAAATAAACAAATTAAACTAATAATTTATTTAAATAAATAACATTTATTCTACAATAGGGATAAGCCTCCCTAGCGATCAACGACTTTCCAGATAATATAGATTTTAACATTAATCATAAAAGAACCTGTGAGTTAATAGTTACCGTACAATTCAATCCTTCTACCATACAATGTCCCAATTAAATATAAGACATGGATTTACTGTCAAGTCTTAATTTATTTAATCATATGTATTTCGATTAGAAAATGCACAACTCCAAATAATGCAAATTAGAAACCTCTTTCTAATTTCATTCTACCTTGGCCAAGGATTCCTGGGTTGTCATTTAACGAATCACATAGGACATATCTCCTCTTTTACTAGAGGTGGTAGATTCTTTATTGATCATTCATTATCTCCATATGTAACTCATTACACCCAAGCATACCCTATATATGCCTTAAAAGGCCTTAAGGAATTAGTCAAATTATAATTTGTTACATACAAGATACTATGATGATCTCAAGTGTAAGGATCACATGCACTACTATCACATTAGGAATTCCTATTGACAGGCGAGTAAAACTCCATTAGGTATTCCATAGCGAGTCACGTTCAGTGAACTTATTCTCCAATAAGCACCTACATACTTGCTTTAGTGTCTCCACACAAATGACCATGAGATCAGTCATCCTCATCCAATGAGCAAGCAACATATGTACCAATCTATTCGGATTTACTAATCCCCTTTTTAGTAATCCCACGATTGGGAACTATTTTAGTTTTAAAGCTTTCTAAGAATTTAGATCTCATTAGCATGATCAACATCATGATTCTAAAAGCATTGCTTAAAACTATGGGTTATTTACATATTATAAAAACAGCACCATGTAGATAATTAAATGCTTTTAATAAATAAATATTTTATTAATAAATAAATAAGATTGTTTACAAAGTATGTGCTTTATCATCATACATGATTGGCTTGTATGCACACTACTATCATTTACTTCATCTTTCCTGAACTAAACAAGTTAAAGGATTACATTATTATCTCATCCCATTATTATCTCAAATTCTGGGATTTACATTTATTTAATTAAAAAGAAACACATAATTAAAGACACTACTATCTCGGCATGTTAAGACGTCGCACAGCTTCTCAACGTTCTTCTTCTATCACCCGAAATACTGTTCTGCGATCCATCATGTACCACGATAAATCTTTGAACTGAGCTGGGTAATAGAAGACACGATCCTGGGCCCTATCTATAGCCGTATTGAAAGCATAGTCTGTCTCCCTTAGCTTGGCCTTCTTCACTTGAACCTCATCCTCAACTCGATCTGCACGTTGAGTAGCACTCAAGCTTGTCTCCTCTGCTCTGGCGCGCTTTGCTGACTCCTCTTGGATGTCGTTCTTCAGCTTCGCTAGCTCAGCCAGTGCATTATCTCTTTCACTCTCCACGTGGACTAGATCTCACTTTGCGTTTCCAAGCTCACTGTCCAACTCTTTAATGGTCTCGTCTCGCTGCTGTATGGTAGTTCGACCCTCGTCCACCAGTTCCTCAAGCTCTCCAACTCTCCCATGAAGTTCCACGTTGCGGTCGTAGATCTCCTCGTACATCTCAGCGCTAGTCTAGTGAGGTGGGAATTCCTCTTCAGGATCCTCCTCTGACTCATCTTGGTCATATACTGGCTCATGCCCCTGACCAGCTATGGTGATCAATAGAGATGGCTCTCTCTAAACCAACTGCTCCCAGACAACATGGATGTCTCGGGGCTCCTCATCTCTAGACATCTGGGGTAACTCCTCCCTAGCCTGACTGGACTCTCCAACGTTCGTCATCCTGACAAACACGTAGCACATAAGGTAGTTTATTATCTTTAACTATCATCATTATCTTTTCGATCTCCTACAAGGCTACTACCTAAGGTTTCCCCACCTAAGGTTCATAACCTAAAGCTTTGATACCAACCTGTGACACCCCCAAATCCGAGTACTTCAATTCCACTGGATTTGGTGCTCACTATCTAAATAAAATACAACTACTGCCCAATAATAAGGAATGCAAAATAAATTATAACTTTATAATTAAATAAAAATCTTTCTTATAAAGGATTACAACCTTAATCAAAATATCCCAGGGTTTATCTAACCTTAATATCAATACATAAGTATGAAAAATAAAATATAACATCATAAAGTCTTATTACAACATAATCAAAACACAACAAGTCTTCACTTGTTTATCCTTTTCCTTTACTTGTTGACGATGCGTCAACATTCTCGATTTTAGCTGCAATGGTTATTAATTGCAAGAGTGAGCAAACAAAAGCTCACTTGGAATAATATCAATAATAGTGATGACATAATCTGAATAACTTCAAAAGATTTGAATAACTTTTCTTTCATCAATAATAAAGAATTGAATAATAATTCTTTCATCAACATTTAGAACTCGAATATAGAAATCATCTGAGGGTCATAAGACCTTGAACTATGTCCTAGGTTATAAACATTTTTATTTAAAACCTTTAACAGTCTTTTAGACTATATGGACTCTTAATTCGTACTTAGGGGGATCAGCCCTTCGTACCATGTATTGTACACAAATATTTTAACGCTTTCGCATGGTAATCCCCTATTAAATAGGGTTGTTCATCTCAGTATTTGATACAAGTCCGCACTAAAGAAAGTTTGGTTTGGATAAGCTTAAAGAAAATTTAGAGTTCAATTATCATCAACTAAGGAGTAGTTGAATCGACTTACAATAATCTAGAATAATTCAATAATAAAGAATTATGAATAACTTATGCTTTAGAATTAAACTTAAAGCATTCGAAAGATAAAATAGACCTTACTTGAACAATTAAGTCAATGTCACTTTAATTAAATCGTGAACTTTAAATAATTACTTGTCCATTGAAGAAATAAAAGGACAGGCGTAAATATAATTAAGATTTGAATTTAAAACACTTGCATATAAATTAAAAGTTTAGGGATAGAGAACTTGCTCAAATAAAGTTTGAGTTTAGAAAACTTGTCTCAAGCGCAAGCTACAAGTTATACTCACGTTCCTTAATTAACCCTACATATATATAATTAACAATAATAATATAATTAGTTATCATATAACTAATTCACATAACTTAGTTAACCCATCTAAGTTAACTCATTCCCCTTAAATTATTAAGTTTAATAATTAATTATCACATCACATAATCACATCACATGATCATATTACATTTGCACATAATTAATCAAATAATAATTATGTACCCATATTAATTAAATTATAATTAAATAAATTATAATTTAAATTAAATATTTACTTTAATTATAACTAATCAAATTATAATTTCATTTTATATTAATTAAATTATAAATAAATAAATTATAATTTAAATTAAATATTTACTTTGATTATAATCAATCAAATTATAATTCCATATTATATCCTAACAATACAATTCATTACTGTCTATTTAACATTTTAATTTTATTAACATGCTTTATAATTTATTACATCATTAATCTCATAACATTGTATAATTAAAAATAGCTTTCTGCCCAATCTGTAGGACCAACTCGGCCGCGCTTCCAATTAACCTTGGGAGCGGCACGGCCGCGCCACTGTGCAGACAGGTCTGACAGTGTCGCGAACTTTGCAAAAAAAAAAAAAACCAATTTGACTTATTTCTCCACACCAAATTCCGTATTTAACCAACATATTGCATATAGCACTTTATAAAAAATATAATTCTAAGCTTCTAACAGGTTTTAACATATATAATCATCACAACACATAATCAAGACTCTAAATTTTGTAAATTTTGGAGAAAAAACCATTTTTCAGTGTTCCTTGATAAAATTAAACAATGTAAGTTTATTTCTAAATAAAAATACACAATTCAAAGCATATTGAATTTGTTTATTGACATATTAACATAATCTAAAATCAATTTATACAATAATATACAATCAAACAAAAATTTTAATTTTAAAGGAGCCAATTATCAAACTACTTCATTGTATCTTTTGATGAACATGAATTCTTCATGGTCATCATGTTTACATGGATTTAATCACTTAAATCATTATACTAATCACATATGAGCATGTTATAACAATAATTGCATATAAAATTCATGCTTTCATCAATTTCATACTAAATTCATATCTACAGAAAACCAAAAATATGAAGAACATAAAACATAATTTTAAACTATAAGTTTAGAAATTATACCCTTTACTTGTTGAAGTGAAGAAGAAGATGATGGTGGTGTAGCGAGGATTCTCTTTCTAAAACACTCTATTGGATTTCTAATCCTGCCTCAAACAAATGACAACGCCTTCCTTTTATAGAGTAAGGAAAGTGGAACCATTACAGACTCTATAATTACAAACAGCTTTAACTATTGCTGAACAGTAATGCTTTACAAAAGTAAATGATACAGATGCATTATTGAACACTTTTGACTAAATATAGACGTATTAATTGAAAAAGAAAATACAACTTTAGACTAAAAGACCAAATGGCCGACAGTGGAAAGATGACTCCACCAAAATACGAATGACTCATGCCTTTGCTTTCGGCTGCATTATCATTACTTTCGGCTGCTTTTAAAAAAGGAGCACTTTTTGATGATGACTTCTGGTGAGTCACTGATAATGACTCATGCAATTGGGTGAGTATCCTATGCAAAAGAATCTTGAGCATCTTGAAGACTTACGCTGTCGTATGGATCCTCAGCACTGGATGCCTGCTTACTGGAACTTAAGGAAGACGATGAACTTTCTGAAGCTGCAATGTCTTCATGCAGTTTATCGACTCTGTTTTGAATAATTTGTGCAAGCATTTTTAACTATGCACTTGAACACTTAATAATATCTGAAAAATCTAATTTTGACTGGGAAGATTTCTTGGATTTACTGGAGGATTCTTTGGGAGAAACCGATTTAATAGGAACATGATTAACTGGAAATTCTTTCTGACCTTGACCTATGATATGATAAATATCAAATTTATCCCACCATTTAATGGAGAAAGTTCGAGTAACAAAAGTTAGTTGACTAACATGAGAAGCAGCAGTAGTTTGACGGCTTGATGACTGGAACACAGATTCAACAACTAGAGATAAGATACCATATTGCCATTTAAGAATCCATGGGATTTTATATTTACTGACAAACTGAAGAAGAACAGGAATACAATTAAATTTTGAATTGTGTGGACTTCTACAGCAGAAATGACTAACTAGGGGTTTAAGTTCTTGGGAAAATATATCAAAGGTGGGTCCAAACCTTGTCCACCAAAGAGTAAACCAGTGAGGAAGCTGACTCTTGAATTTGTGGTCAAATTGAATAAACCACGAATGACTAAAGGAAGGATTTTGGAATAAGAAAATCTTATTCCATGCTTCAATATAATCATAATAGCAGAATTGGCTATCAAGATTATCTAACTGCTTAAGATCAGAAGGATGATTATCCCAATCAGTCATTGAGATAATCTGTTTAATATAAAGAGAATGATATATAACTTTGGAATTATCATTCCTATCATAGATAGGTTTGATAAGAATTGACTAAGTTTGAAGAAAAACTTTCTTATAATACGCAAGGGATTTATAAGGAGCTAGAGGAATGAAATGTCATCCAGTTGGGAAAAACTGGGCAGCCAATTTGACTGGATCATCAATAGGTTTCATATGAGGTTCAATATAAAATAGATTGACTGTATAATTGGGAACATACTGCGAATGCAGCAGTTGAACTGAATTAGGGCTACTAGACGAAGAAGACGAAGCGAAAGGGTCAATTGACTTTGTTGACTGAGCCAAAACTGTGTTATAGGGCTTTGGAACAGTACCAAGGAGATGATACCGGTTGGCTACGTCCACTGCAGGAACTGGGCTTACTGGATGAGGAATTAAGGCTCCTTTAGGCCTTTGACTTTGACTTGGGCCTGGAGGGGGCCTAACTGAAGAGTTACCACCTCTCACGCTCATTTTTCTGGTGTACCTGAATTAATAAACTCTCGGGTAAGAAAATCAAGAACTGAATTTTGACTTCCTTTAATATATTCAATATCAAAATAAAAAATACTTAATAGAGATTGTCATCTAGCAAAAATATGCTTAGCAGCTATATTTTTAACATCTTTTTCCAAAATATATTTGGCAGATTTGCAATCAATTCTAACAAAAAATCTTTGATTTATTAAATCATTTTGAAATTTACTAATGCATAAGACTAATGCTAAAATTTCTTTTTTAATTGTGCTATAATTACTTTGAGCCGGATTCCATGCACCAGAATGAAATCGAACAATTTGCTCAGAAGAAGCAGGGGTTAATTTTTATTTCAGAATACCACCGAATCCAATTTCAGAGGCATTGGTTTCAACAATTTTGAATGCAGATTCATTAGAGATGCCAAGACAAGGTAAAACTTTGACATATTTTTTGACTTGTTGGACGATGGATGTATGTTCATCAGTCCAAGGAGGGGGATTCTTTTGTAAACGATGAAACAGAGGTTTACAAATTTTTCTAAGATTTTGGTAAAATTTACCAACATAATTCAGAGATCCTAAAAATCGCTGAAGTTGAGTTTTATCAATGATTTTATCAAGAAATTTATCTGCAAATTGAATGACCCTCTGAATGGGTCGAATAAGACCATGATTAATATCATGACCAAGGAATTTGACTCTAGTCTGAAAAAGACTACATTTGATAGGGGAAATGACTAAACCATTGACTTTGATAGTTTTGAAGAACAAATTCAAATGTTTGAAATATTCTTCAATTGATTTGGAGAAGACAAGAATATCATTAATGTAAACAATGATGAAAAGGTTAAATGGATTCAAAATTTCATTAAGAATATTTTGAAATTCACTGGGAGCATTTTTGAGTCTGAATGGTTGAACAATCCATTCGTAATGACCAAAAGGAGTTGTGAAAGCAGTCTTATATCTATCACTGGGATGAATACTAACCTGCCAAAACCCTGATTTAAGGTTAAACTTACTAAAAACGGTTGCATTACTAAGTCTACTAAGGAGCCAAGTTGTTTGTTTGATAATTGTTGATCTTTAAATGTTCAATCTTAGTCATTTTCGAAAATCAAAAATTCTTCTTTCTTCTCTGTTCTTAAGTCACCTAGTTTTTACTGTGGAACACCGTGTTTGCCCGGTCTTTTGCCCTTTGTAAGTCTCAGAGTGGAGCAGTGTTAGGTGTCTGACCTAAAACATATGTATGCGTCTGCTTAAGGTAAGAAGGGTATGTATGGCAGAACTTTGAATCATTTGGAATTTTAATTTTCTAAATACGAGTAGATTGTTCAGATATAGTTTTTCAGTTAGCAATTGGTTGGCTTTACCTCCTGTTCCAGACATAGTTAACCAAGAATAACATAGTTATGAAAACATTAATCACACCTTGAGTAATTGGAACATACCTAGTGTATCTCCGAAGGAGATTTATCAGTCAACCTTTATAGATAACTTTAAAACTGATTATAATGTTAAAACTGTTGAACGTGTTTATGATATTAACAAAGAATATAAAAATTATAGTCTTTTATCTCCTGATGTTATTAAAAAACATAGGAAGAAAGGTTATAATTTTATTCATATTGGATTAGTTCAAGTTGTAGTTAAGCCTTTAAATATTAAGGGAATTAATTCGAGTATCTTTCTGTGTCTCAGAGATGCCCGTTTCCTTAATTATGCTCCTAGCATTATTGGTATTATGGAATCAAGTCTGCATGATGGACCTATCCATTTTAATTGCTTTCCTTATCTCCCTCTGAGCCTTTGTGATACTAATTTATTAAAAGCTTTAACCTTGAACATAAAGACATCTGGTGAAATTACTCAAATGATTGAGGGTTCTCAGCCTATAGCATTAATTTACAGAATTTATTATAAAGTTATGAACACTAATTTAAATGTTCATGCACTAAATAAAAGTCCTAAAGATCATACTGTTTTAATTCAAAGCAGTACTAGTAATGCTAATATCCAGACTCTAAGAACCATTCTTTGGAAGGATATTACATTACCTAGTCAGTGGATCTTACCCAATGAAATTCCACAAAATTCAGTAATTAACAATTTGTTGAATATAGAAAATATTAAACAATTCTCTGATGGTACAGTCAGAGTTAGTTTTGAACGTACCAGAAGACATTTAATCATAGAAGAATTTACTGGTTCCTCAGTTCCTTTAGTTACTTCGAGAAGAGACACTGAAGTTCTAAGTCATATCTCTATGCCTGATATTAAGATGAAAGGTATATTAAATCACGGCCAAACCAGTTATCCTTGTTACACTACTACTGATATTGTAGAAGAAGATCAAGATCTTTCACCTACATCTTCATTAGGACCTACCCCTTCAGATTTTGAAGCCTCGATAATCCTCAGTTAAGAGTTCTTACTAAAGAATTTAAATTAGATTGAAATAATCTGGTTGCAGATTTTAATTCCAAATCTAATAAGGATAAAAGGCATGCTTTTCGTAACAAATACGAAAAAAATGACAAAGATAAAATTGTTAAAAAATGGAAAAAATTTATTAACAATGAAAAAATGAACATTACTTTTTATGATTGATATGAAAAATATCATTCTCATTGTAAGGTTCTGACCAAAAGTCAGTGGACTAAATAGGATAAGACAAGAATTTTAGCTAGTCATCCTCCTTTAGAGACTGTTCCTTTGAATATTAAAAATACTTCAGTTGTTGCCAGTCCATTTAAAGTTGCTGATGGCAAAACTGACGAAAAGAAAATTATTGAACAAAATAACTTCACTAATCAGTACTTAGCCACTATTGGAAAGCAGTTAGATAAGATTGAAGAAAAATTTGATCAATCTACGATTAAAAATATTGATAAAAAGATAGATCAGTCTTTATTGACTCTCCCTGAAAACAGAGATAGTTTGGGATTGCCTAACAAAGATTCTGATTTAGTCAAAACAATAGATAAATTACTTAAAAATATGAGTTCTGATAAAATTAGTGGTACTATTGCTATTATAGATCAGATTGAAGAATCTGAAGATGAAAGCATTAGTCAATCAGATAAATCTAAGACAGTTTCAATTCTAGAACTAAACGACCAGTTAAACAAGTTAACTTTTAATAACACAAGCATAACAAAAAATTGGTATTCTAGACCTACTACTCCAGATCTTCAGTTTGAAGAGAAGAATCTAGATAATTAATTTTCTGTTTCTTCTAATAAGATTTATGAATGGAACATTGATGGATTTAGTGCACATCAAATTCTTACTAAAATGAATATTTTGTCCATGGTTGCCAATAGTTATATTACAGCATTCAGTAGCTTAACACAACCTGAAATTGTTGAAATATTAACTAATGGATTTACTGGTGTCTTTCGTTCTTGGTGGGAGAAACACCATGATGAGGATGCAAGGCATTCTATAATTCCTGCGCGCCAGTTGGATGATGATGGTCATCTAATCTTCAGAGAAGATATTGGTTTTGGAATTCCTGATGGAGTAAATACATTAATATTTACTATAATAAAACATTTTATTGGAACTCCTAGTAATATTACAGAAAGAATTCATAATCAGTTAAGTAATCTCACTTGTCCCACTCTAAGTGATTTTAGATGGTACAAAGATGTTTTTATTTCTCGTGTCATGATGCGTAGTGATAGTAAAAACCTTTTTGGAAAGAAAAGTTTGTTAATGGCCTTCCTAATTTGTTTGCACACAAAATTAGAGAAGAGCTCAGTAAAACTTTAAGATATATTGATTATGATAACCTAACTTATGGTGATATAATCAATTATATTCAAAAGATTGGCTTAAAGATGTGTATTGATTATAAACTTGCTAAACAAGCTAGTAAAGATAAAAATAAAGCTAAATATGAGCTTGAAACTTTCTGCGAACAATATGGTTTACCTCCTGTTGCTCCCTCTAGAGGAAAGCATCGAAAAAAACATATTGAAAAACGCAAGAGTAGTAAGCATCACAAAAAGAGATCTAGTCAGTCTAAAAATCAAGATAACTATTATGAGAAACCTAAGTCAAAAAGAAAAACTCATAATAAAAAGTCTGCTCATAAATTAAAAGGTAACGAGAAAAGTAAAATTACATGTTATAATTGTGGCCAGAAAGGTCATTATATAAATGAATGTAAGATTAAACAGAAATTAAGTCAGTTAAACATCTCTGCAGAAGAAACAGATAAACTTTTGGAGTTAATAAGAATAGAGAATGATGTTGATAACAACGATTCTGATATTCCTTATTCCTCTGATAATGATGAAGATAGTCAAAACAATAGTGAAAAAAATGAAGTCACTTTGTG
Organism: Panax stipuleanatus; assembly: GCA_020205555.1. Classification (NCBI taxonomy): domain Eukaryota; kingdom Viridiplantae; phylum Streptophyta; class Magnoliopsida; order Apiales; family Araliaceae; genus Panax; species Panax stipuleanatus. The sequence goes on along the minus strand of CM035123.1, from coordinate 67,103,990 downwards.
TACAGATAATTGCAGATCTGATTAATGTAATAAAACAATTAATGTGCTTAACAAAGATGACGAAGAAAGCTTTTTGTTAATTGATTTAATTAGTAAAATTACTGTCACTGAGTTAAAAACACAATACATGAAGCAACTTAAAGAATTGTTATCTAAAAATAATTCAGGAAAAAATAAGGTTATTAAGGAAAAAAATAAACCTATTATCAGCCTTAATAAAACCTTAGAAAGATTTAAGACTCCCGATAGAGAAGTCACCCTACCCGAGTTAAATCAAGAAGTTAATAAGCTTAAAAAGGAAATTTTAGGTCTTAAGACTGAAATTTCTAATTTACGAAAAGAAGTGACCAATCTTGTAGCCAAAGGGTAGGATCTTCACATTTCTGATTCATCAAAAAATGATGAGAAAGCTGAATCTTCCAACGCTAAAGATAATGTGTCAATTCTCATGGTCCAAGGTAATTCTTTAAAAAGATTAAAATATATTACCATTCAAAAATGGTATTTTATTGTTAAGCTAGTCATCGATGGAACTTTTGCAATTGAGCTTCCTACTTTAGTTGATACTGGCACAGACCTTAATTGTATTCAAGAAGGTTTAATCCCTACTAAGTTTTATAAGAAAACTAGTGAGAGATTAAATTCTGCTAATGGTAACAAAATGGAAATAAAATATAAGCTTTCTAAAGTTCATATTTGTCAGGATAATATGTGTTTTAAAACCACTTTTGTTTTAATTCGTAACCTGACGGATAAGATTATTTTAGGTCTTCCATTTATATATTTGTTGTATCCATTTACTACTAGTAATAATGGTTTAACCACTGAACATTTGGGTCAAAAGGTAGTGTTTAAATTCATTACTCAACCCAAAGAGAGAGATTTAAAATTCATTCAAGATGAATCTATTTCGAAATCCTTAAACTTGTTAGATTATAAAACTTCTCAGTTAAAATTCTTAAAGCAAGAAAGTAAGTATAAACAGGTTGAAGATCTTCTCCTACTTGAAAATGTAGAGAATAAGATTGAAGACCTTAGAAATTTTATGACAAAAACCCTTTGTGCTGATTCTCCTAATGCTTTTTGGCACAGAAGAAAGCATGTTGTAAGGTTACCTTATGCAAAGGAATTTAAAGAACACCTAATTCCTACTAAGGCTAGACTTATAGAAATGAATCACCAACAAATAAAACTTTGTAAGCAATAAATTAATGATATGCTCGCAAAGGGTCTTATTAAAAATAGTAAATCTCCTTGGTCTTATCCAGCCTTTTATGTTAATAACGAAGCTGAGAAAGAGAGAGGAGTCCCTAGATTAGTTATTAATTACAAGCCGTTAAACAAGGTCTTAGAGTGGATTAGGTAGCCGTTGCCTAACAAAGAAGACCTCCTTAGTAGACTTAGTAATGCAACCGTTTTTAGTAAGTTTGACCTTAAATCAGGGTTTTGGCATGTTAGTATTCATCCTAGTGATAGATATAAGACTTCTTTCACAACTCTTTTTGGTCATTACAAATGGATTGTTCAACCATTCGGACTCAAGAATGCTCCCAGTGAATTTCAGAATATTCTTAATGAAATTTTGAATCCATTTAGCCATTTCATTATTGTTTACATTGATGATATTCTTGTCTTCTCCAAATCAATAGAAGAACATTTCAAACATTTGAATTCGTCCTTCAAAACTATCAAAGTCAATGGTTTAGTCCTTTCCCCTACTAAATGTAGTCTTTTTCATACTAGAGTCAAATTCCTTGGTCATGGTATTAATCATGGTCTGATTCGACCCATTCAGAGGGTCATTCAATTTGCAGATAAATTTTCTGATAAAATCATTGATAAAACTTAACTTCAGCGATTTTTAGGATCTCTGAATTATGTTGTTAAATTTGACCAAAATCTTAGAAAAATTTGTAAACATCTGGTTCATCGTTTATAAAAGAATCCCCCTCCTTGGACTGATGAACATACATCCATCGTCCAACAAGTCAAAAAATATGTCAAAGTTTTGCCTTGTCTTAGCATCTCTAATGAATCTGCATTCAAAATTGTTGAAACCGATGCCTCTGAAATTGGATTCGGTGGTATTCTGAAACAGAAATTAACCCCTGCTTCTTCTGAGCAAATTGTTCGATTTCATTCTGCTGCATGGAATTCGGCTCAAAGTAATTATAGCACAATTAAATTTTTTTTTTAGCATTAGTCTTATGTATTAGTAAATTTTAAAATGATTTAATAAATCAAAGATTTTTGGTTAGAATTGATTGCAAATCTGCCAAATATATTTTGGAAAAGATGTTAAAAATATAGCTGCTAAGCATATTTTTGCTAGATGGCAATCTTTATTAAGTATTTTTGATTTTGATATTGAATATATTAAAGGAAGTCAAAATTCAGTTCCTAATTTTCTTACCAGAGAGTTTATTAATTCAGGTACACCAGAAAAATGAGCGTGAGAGGTGGTAACTCTTCAGTTAGGCCCCCTCCAGGCCCAAGTCAAAGTCAAAGGCCCAAAGGAGCCTTAATTCCTCATCCAGTAAGCCTAGTTCCTGCAGTGGACGTAGCCAACCGGTATCATCTCCTTGGTATTGTTCCAAAGCCCTATAACACGGTTTTGGCTCAGTCACCAAAGTCAATTGACCCTTTCGCTTCGTCTTCTTCGTCTAGTAACCTTAATTCAGTTCAACTGCTGCATTCGCAGTATGTTCCCAATTACACAGTCAATCTATTTCATATTGAACCTCATATGAAACCTATTGATGATCCAGTCAAATTGGCTACCCAGTTTTTTCCAACTAGATGGCATTTCCTTCCTCTAGCTCCTTATAAATCCTTTGCGTATTATAAGGAAGTTCTTCTTCAAACTCAGTCAATTCTTATCAAACCTATCTATGATAGGAATGATAATTCCAAAGTTATATACCATTCTCTTTATATTAAACAGATTATCTCAATGACTGATAGGGATAATCATCCTTCTGATCTTCAACAGTAAGATAATCTTGATAACCAATTTTGCTATTATGATTATATTGAAGCATGGAATAAGATTTTCTTATTCCAAAATTCTTCCTTTAGTCATTCGTGGTTTATTCAATTTGACCACAAATTCAAGAGTCAGCTTCTTCACTGGTTTACTCTTTGGTGGACAAGGTTTGGACCCACCTTTGATATATTTCCCCAAGAACTTAAACCCCTAGTTAGCCATTTCTGTTGTAGAAGTCCACACAATCCAAAATTTGATTGTATTCCTGTTCTTCTTCAGTTTGTCAGTAAATATAAAATCCCATGGATTCTTAAATGGAAATATATTCTCTTATCTCCTGTTGTCGAATATGTGTTCCAGTCATCAAGCGGTCAAACTACTGTCGCTTCTCATATTAGTTAACTAACTTTTGTTACTCGAAATTTCTCCATTAAATGGTGGGATAAATTTAATATTTATCGTATCATAGGTCAAGTTCAGAAAGAATTTCCAGTTAATCCTGTTCCTATTAAATCGGTTTCTCCCAAAGAATCCTCTAGTAAATCCAAGAAATCTTCCCAGTCAAAATTAGATTTTTCAGATATTAATAAGTGTTCAAGTGCAGAGTTAAAAATACTTGCACAAATTATTCAAAACAGAGTCGATAAACTGCATGAAGACATTGCAGCTTCAGAAAGTTCATCGTCTTCCTCAAGTTCTAGTAAGCAGGCATCCAGTGCTGAGGATCCGTACGGTAGTATAAGTCTTCAAGATGCTCAAGATCCTGTTGCATAGGATACTCACCCAATTGCATGAGTCATTATCAGTGACTCACCAGAAGTCATCATCAAAAAATGCTCCTTTTTTAAAAGCAGCCGAAAGTAATGATAAAGCAGCCGAAAGCAAAGGCATGAGTCATTTGTATTTTTGTGGAGTCATCTTTCCACTGTCGGCCATTTGGTCTTTTAGTCAAAAGTTGTATTTTCTTTTTCAATTAATACGTCTGTATTTAGTCAAAAGTATTCAATAATGCGTCTCATTTACTTTTGTAAAGCATTACTGTTCAGCAATAGTTAAAGCTGTTTGTAATTATTGAGTCTGTAATGGTTCCACTTTCCTTACTCTATAAAAAGAAGGCGTAGTCATTTGTTAGAGGCAGAATTAGAAATTCAATAGAGTGTTTTAGAAAGACTCAGATTCCTATCTGATAAATCTTTAAACCTCTTATGCTTCTTCTTAGTAACCAATGTTAGGAATTCTATAATCGAGTCAAACTTGTAAGTTTTTATTTCGAGTAATCTGTTTGTAAATCTTTTATGATTTCAACTGACAAATATGAACTTTAGGAAGCTTATATTTTATTTTTATTTTGCTACCATTAGCAGAATTTAATCTCTCACTAGTTTTCTTATAAAACTTAGTAGGGATTAAACCTTATTGAATACAATTAAGGTCTGCGCCATTATCAACTAAAGCAGGAAGCTCAATTCCAAAAGTTTCATCGATGACTAGCTTAACAATAATATACCATTTTTGAATGGTAATATCTTTTAATCTTTTTAAAGAATTAGCTTGGACCATGAGAATTGACTCATTATCTTTAGCTTTGGAAGATTCAGCTTCCTCATCATTTTCTGATGAATCAGAAATGTGAAGATCCGACCCTTTGGCTGCAAGATTGGTCACTTCTTTTCGTAAATTAGAAATTTCAGTCTTAAGACCTAAAATTTCCTTTTTAAGCTTATTAACTTCTTGATTTAACTTGGGTAGGGTGACTTCTCTATCGGGAGTCTTAAATCTTTCTAAGGTTTTATTAAGGCTGATAATAGGTTTATTTTTTTCCTTAATAACCTTATTTTTTCTAGAATTATTTTTAGTTAATAATTCTTTAAGTTGCTTCATGTATTGTGTTTTTAACTCAATGACAGTAATTTTACTAATTAAATCAATTAACAAAAAGCTTTCTTCGTCATCTTTGTTAAGCACATTAATTGTTTTATTACAGCAATCAGATCTGCAATTATCTGTACACAAAGTGACTTCATTTTTTTCACTATTGTTTTGACTATCTTCATCATTATCAGAGGAATAAGGAATATCAGAATCGTTGTTATCATCATCATTCTCTATTCTTATTAACTCCAAAAGTTTATCTGTTTCTTCTGCAGAGATGTTTAACTGACTTAATTTCTGTTTAATCTTACATTCATTTATATAATGACCTTTCTGGCCACAATTATAACAGGTAATTTTACTTTTCTCGTTACCTTTTGATTTATGAGCAGACTTTTTATTACGAATTTTTCTTTTTGACTTAGGTTTCTCATAATAGTTATCTTGATTTTTAGACTGACTAGATCTCTTTTTGTGATGCTTACTACTCTTGCATTTTTCAATATATTTTTTTCGATGCTTTCTTCTAGAGGGAGCAACAGGAGGTAAATCATATTGTTCGCAGAAAGTTCCAAGCTCATATTTAGCTTTATTTTTATCTTTACTAGCTTGTTTAGCAAGTTTATAATCATTACACATCTTTAAGCCAATCTTTTGAATATAACTGATCATATCACCATAAGTTAGGTTATCATAATCAATATATCCTAAAGTTTTACTAAGCTCTTCTCTAATTTTGTGTGCAAACAAATTAGAAAGACCATTAACAAACTTTTCTTTCTAGAAAGGTTTGTTACTATCACTACGCATTCAGATTCCTATCTGATAAATCTTTAAACCTCTTATGCTTCTTCTTAGTAACCACTGTTAGGAATTCTATAATCGAGTCAAACTTGTAAGTTTTTATTTCGAGTAATCTGTTTGTAAATCTTTTATAATTTTAATAAATAATTTTTAGTAAACTGCCGTTAAACTGCGGTTATCATTTCTTATAGTTCTTGCTATAGTTGTGATTCAGATTGCATGCGCCTCAGCCTCCGTCTCCGCCCTCCTGGTATCAAAGCCAAGTTGTTTGTTTGATAATTGTTGATCTTTAACTGTTTAATCTCAGTCATTTTTGAAAATCAAAAATTCTTCTTTCTTCTCTGTTCTTAAGTCACCTAGCTCTTACTTTGGAACACCGTGTTTGCCCCGATCTTTTGCCCTTTGTAAGTCTCAGAGTGGAGCAGTGTTGGGTGTCTGACCTAGAACATAGGTATGCGTCTACTTAAGGTAAAAAGAGTATGTATGGTAGAACTTTGAATCATTAGGAATTTTAATTTTCTAAATATGAGTAAATTGTTCATATCTAGTTCTTCAGTTAGCAATCGGTCGGTTTTACCTTCTGTTCCAGACATAGTTAACCAAGAAGAATATAGTTATGAAAACATTAATCAAACCTTGAGTAATTGGAACATACCTAGTGTATCTCCGAAGGAGATTTATAAGTCAACCTTTATAGATAACTTTAAAACTGATTATAATGTTAAAACTGTTGACGTGTTTATGCTATTAATAAAAAATATGAAAATTGTAGTCTTTTATCTCCAAATATTATTAAAAAACATAGGAAGAAAGGATATAATTTTATTCATATTGGATTAGTTCAAGTTGCAGTTAAGCCTTTAAATATTAAGGGAATTAATTCGAGTATCTTTCTATGTCTCAGAGATGCCCGTTTCCTTAATTATACTCCTAGCATTATTGGTATTATGAAATTAAGTCTGCATGATGGACCTATCCATTTTAATTGCTTTCCTGATCTCCCTCTGGGCCTTTTTGATGCTAATTTATTAAAAGCTTTAACCTTGAACATAAAGATAGCTAGTGAAATTACTCAAATGATTGAGGGTTCTCAGCCTATAGCATTAATTTACAGAATTTATTTTAAAGTTATAAAGACTAATTTAAATGTTCATGCACTTAATAAAAGTCCTAAAGAACATACTGTTTTAATTCAAAGAAGTACTAGTAATGCTAATATCCAGACTCCAAGAACCATTCTTTGGAAGGATATTACTTTACCTAGTCAGTGGATCTTACCCAATGAAATTCCACAAAATCCAGTTATTAACAATTTGTTGAATATAGAAAATATTAAACAATTCTCTGATGGTACAGTCAGAGTTAGTTTTGAATGTACCAGAAGACATTTAATCATAGAAGAATTTACTGGTTCCTCAGTTCCTTTAGTTACTTCGAGAAGAGACACTGAAGTTCTAAGTAATATCTCTATGCCTGATATTAAGATGAAAGGTATATTAAATCACGGTGAAACCAGTCATCCTTGTTACACTACTACTGATATTGTAGAAGAAGATCAAGATCTTTCACCTACATCTTCATTAGGACCTACCCCTTCAGATTTTGAAGCCTCGATTAATCCTCTGTTAAGAGTTCTTACTAAAGAATTTAAATTAGATTGGAATAATCTGATCGCAGATTTTAATTCCAAATCTAATAAGGATAAAAGGCATGCTTTTCGTAACAAATACGAAAAAAAATGATAGAGATAAAATTGTTAATAAATGGAAAAACTTTATTAACAATGAAAAAATGAACATTACTTTTTATGATTGGTATGAAAAATATCATTCTCATTGTAAGGTTCTGACCAAAAGTCAGTGGACTAAAGAGGATAAGACAAGTGTCTTAGCTAGTCATCCTCCTTTAGAGACTGTTCTTTTGAATATTAAAAATACTTCGGTTGTTGCCAGTCCATTTAAAGTTGCTGATGGCAAAACTGACGAAAAGAAAATTATTGAACAAAATAACTTCACTAATCAGTACTTAGCCACTATTGGAAAGCAGTTAGATAAGATTGAAGAAAAATTTGATCAATCTACGATTAAAAATATTGATAAAAAGATAGATCAGCCTTTATTGACTCTCCCTGAAAACAGAGATAGTTTGGGATTGCCTAACAAAGATTCTGATTTAGTCAAAACAATAGATAAATTACTTAAAAAGATGAGTTCTGATAAAACTAGTGGTACTATTGCTATTATAGATCAGATTGAAGAATCTGAAGATGAAAGCATTAGTCAATCAGATAAATCTAAGACAGTTTCAATTCTAGAACTAAACGACCAGTTAAACAAGTTAACTTTTAATAACACAAGCATAACAAAAAATTGGTATTCTAGACCTACTACTCCAGATCTTCAGTTTGAAGAGAAGAATCTAGATAATTAATTTTCTGTTTCTTCTAATAAGATTTATGAATGGAACATTGATGGATTTAGTGGACATCAAATTCTTACTAAAATGAATCATTTGTCCATGATTGCCAATAGTTATATTACAACATTCAGTAGCTTAACATAACCTGAAATTATTGAAATATTTACTAATGGATTTACTGGTGTCCTTCGTTCTTGGTGGGAGAAACACCTTGATGAGGATGCAAGGCATTTTATAATCCATACGCGCCAGTTGGATGATGATGGTCATCCAATCTTCAGAGAAGATATTGGTTTTGGAATTCCTGATGGAGTAAATACATTAATATTTACTATAATAAAACATTTTATTGGAACTCCTAGTATTATTACAGAGAGAATTCATGATCAGTTAAGTAAGCTCACTTGTCGCACTCTAAGTGATTTTAGATGGTACAAAGATGTTTTTATTTCTCGTGTCATGATGCTTAGTGATAGTAACAAACCTTTTTGGAAAGAAAAGTTTTGAATAAACCACGAATGACATTTGACCATAAATTCAAGAGTCAGCTTCCTCACTGGTTTACTATTTGGTGGACAAGGTTTGGACCCACCTTTGATATATTTCCCTAAGAACTTAAACCCCTAGTTAGCCATTTCTACTGTAGAAGTCCACACAATCCAAAATTTGATTGTATTCCTGTTCTTCTTTAGTTTGTCAGTAAATATAAAATCCCATGGATTCTTAAATGGCAATATGGTCTCTTATCTCCTATTGTCGAATCTGTGTTCCAATCATCAAGCGGTCAAACTACTGCCGCTTCTCATGTTAGTCAACTAACTTTTGTTACTCGAACTTTCTCCATTAAATGGTGGGATAAATTTGATATTTATCATATCATAGGTCAAGTTCAGAAAGAATTTCCAGTTAATCCTGTTCCTATTAAATCGGTTTCTCCCAAAGAATCCTCCAGTAAATCCAAGAAATCTTCCCAGTCAAAATTAGATTTTTTAGATATTAATAGGTGTTCAAGTGCAGAGTTAAAAATGCTTGCACAAATTATTCAAAACAGAGTCGATAAACTGTATGAAGACATTGCAGCTTCAGAAAGTTCATCGTCTTCCTTAAGTTCCAGTAAGCAGGCATCCAGTGCTGAGGATCCGTACGGCAGCATAAGTCTTCAAGATGCTCAAGATCCTTTTGTATAGGATACTCACCCAATTGCATGAGTCATTATCAGTGACTCACCAGAAGTCATCACCAAAAAGTGCTCCTTTTTCAAAAGCAGCCGAAAGTAATGATAAAGCAGCCGAAAGCAAAGGCATGAGTCATTTGTATTTTTGTGGAGTCATCTTTCCACTGTTGTATTTTCTTTTTCAATTAATAAGTCTGTATTTAGTCAAAAGTATTCAATAATGCGTCTGTACTCATTTACTTTTGTAAAGCATTACTGTTCAGCAATAGTTAAAGCTGTTTGTAATTATTGAGTCTGTAATGGTTCCACTTTCCTTACTCTATTAAAGGAAGGCGCAGTCATTTCAAACAAGTAGGAGAAGATCTACAATCTTATTCTGATTGACTAATGCTTTCATCTTCAGATTCTTCAATCTGATCTATAATAGCAATAGTACCACTAGTTTCACCAGAACTCATCTTTTTAAGTAATTTATCTATTGTTTTGACTAAATCAGAATCTTTGTTAGGCAATCCCAAACTATCTCTATTTTCAGGGAGAGTCAATAAAGGTTGATCTATCTTTTTATCAATATTTTTAATCGTAGATTGATTAAATTTTTCTTCAATCTTATCTAACTGCTTTCCAATAGTGGCTAAGTACTGATTAGTGAAGTTATTTTGTTCAATAATTTTCTTTTCGTCAGTTTTGCCATCAACAACTTTAAACGGACTGGCAACAACCGAAGTATTTTTAATATTCAAAAGAACAGTCTCTAAAGGAGGATGACTAGCTAAAACTCTTGTCTTATCCTCTTTAGTCCACTGACTTTTGGTCAGAACCTTACAATGAGAATGATATTTGTATACCAATCATAAAAAGTAATGTTCATTTTTTCATTGTTAATAAATTTTTTCCATTTATTAACAATTTTATCTCTGTCATTTTTTTTCGTATTTGTTACGAAAAGCATGCCTTTTATCCTTATTAGATTTGGAATTAAAATCTGCAGCCAGATTATTCCAATCTAATTTAAATTCTTTAGTAAGAACTCTTAACTGAGGATTAATCGAGGCTTCAAAATCTGAAGGGGTAGGTCCTAATTAAGATGTAAGTGAAAGATCTTGATCTTCTTCTACAATATCATTAGTAGTGTAACAAGGATGACTGGTTTGACCGTGATTTAATATACCTTTCATCTTAATATCATGCATAGAGATATTACTTAGAACTTCAGTGTCTCTTCTCGAAGTAACTGAAGGAACTGAGGAACCAGTAAATTCTTCTATGATTAAAGGTCTTCTGGTACATTCAAAACTAACTCTGACTGTACCATCAGAGATTTGTTTAATATTTTCTATATTCAACAAATTGTTAATAACTGGTTTTTGTAGAATTTCATTGGGTAAGATCCACTGACTAGGTAAAGTAATATTCTTCTAAAGAATGGTTCTTGGAGTCTGGATATTAGCATTAGTAGTACTGCTTTGAATTAAAACAGTATGTTCTTTAGGACTTTTATTAAGTGCATGAACATTTAAATTAGTCTTCATAACTTTATAATAAATTTTGTAAATTAATGCTATAGGCTGAGAACCCTCAATCATTTGAGTAATTTCACCAGCTGTCTTTATGTTCAAGGTTAAAGCTTTTAATAAATTAGCATCACAAAGGCTCAGAGGGAGATCAGAAAAGCAATTAAAATGGATAGGTCCATCATGCAGACTTGATTCCATAATACCAATAATTCCAGGAACATAATTAAGGAAACGGGCATCTCTGAGACACAGAAAGATACTCTAATTAGTTCCCTTAATATTTAAAGGCTTAACTGCAACTTGAATTAATCCAATATGAATAAAATTATAACCTTTCTTCCTATGTTTTTTAATAACATCAGGAGATAAAAGACTACAATTTTCATATTCTTTGCTAATAGCATAAACACGTTCAACAGTTTTAACAATATAATCAGTTTTAAAGTTATTTATAAAGGTTGACTGATAAATCTCCTTCGAAGATACACTAGGTATGTTCCAATTACTCAAGGTTTGATTAATGTTTTCATAACTATGTTCTTCTTAGGTTAACTATGCCTGGAACAGGAGGTAAAGTCGACCGATTGCTAACTGAAGAACTAGATTTGAATAATCTACTCATATTTAGAAAATTAAAATTCCTAATGATTCAAAGTTCTGCCATACATACCCTTCTTACCTTAAGCAGACGCATACCTATGTTCTAGGTCAGACACCTAACACTGTTCCACTCTGAGACTTTCAAAGGGCAAAAGACCGAGGCAAACACGGTGTTCCACAAAACTTAATGTAGGGATGCTTTCTTTTTATTTTATAGGTTCTTTCAAATTGGCAAAGAAAGAGGTGACTAGGAGTTCCTTTTTCTTCGTTCTAGATAATTTAAGTGTTTAATTCATGTAAATATGATGAACATGAAGAAATCATGTTCATAGCAATTTACAATGAATTATTTTGAAAAGATGGGTTCTTAAATATCAAAATTTGTGTTTGATTATGATATGTTATGTAAATTGATCATAGATTATGATAATATGTTAAGAAACGAACAAAACATGATTTGAAGTATGTGTTTTGATTTAAAAACAAAGTCACAGTGTTGATTTTCATCAAGAACACTTAACAATGGTGTTTTCTTCAAAATCATAAAATTAAGGGTGATTGATTATGTGTTGTGATGTTTTTATATATTAAAACATGTTAGAAGCTTAAAATTATGTTTTTATAAAGGTTTATATGCATTGTGTTAGTTAAAATCGAAATTTGGTGTGAGAAAATAAGCCAAATTGGTTTTTTCTCTGCACAGATCGCAAGCTGAATTTTTCATCAGCATAAATACCCGCTCCAGCAGGCATTTACCCGCCCCGGCGGGCTTTCCTGCTGTCCGGAATTTTGTGTTGTGTCTTTTAAGTCCTAACATGATGAACTAATTGAATGTAATGAATTTGATGACATGTTAAGTATATAAAATAATAATATAACATATTGTTGACATGTATAAGACAATTTGAAGTCTCATATTAACAAGTTATGTGTGAATTTGGATATTATTATTGTAAGGTATGATTATGATGGTTTAAAAGGTTATACACGTGTGATATGCGTGTCGTAAGTTTAAATTCACGTTATGTGGTTAGTTAGCAAGTTAAGTTTACGAACCACGTTGTTAAGTTGAACTTAAGTGAGAAGTTCAACTGTTAAACGTAGTAGTTATGAAACTAATTGATATTGTAAACGTAATGTAATATGTAGGATAATTGTGGAATGTGATTATAAATTGTAGCTTGTGCACGAGGCAAGTATTCTAAACTCAAACCTTACTTTTACGTTTATACAAGTTTCCTAATCCTTACTCTTTAAATTGAGCAAGTTATTCTATCATTTCTTGTTATAATTATGCAAGTTATTTTACTCTCTAAATTCCATATTGAGCAAGTATATTATTGAAGTTAATTATTGAATTAATATAACCTTGACTTAATTGTTCAAGCGAGATTTTTATTAAATCTTTCAAATGCTTTAAGTTAAATTCAAAAGCATAAGTTATTCCATAATTCTTGTATTATTGAATTCTTATTTATTGTAAGTTGATTCAACTACTCCTTAGTTGATGATAGTTGAACTCTAACCTTTGAGCTTATCTAAACCAAACTTTCTTTGGTGAGGACTCGTTAATGAATACTGAGATGAAAAACTCTATTAATAAGGGATTACCATGCGAAAGCGTTAAGATTTTTGTGCACAATATATAGTACGAAGGGCTGATCCCCTTAAGTACGAGTTAAGAGTCCATATAGTTTAACGACTGTTAAAGGTATAAGTAGAAATACTTACCACCTGGGACATAGTTCAAGGTCTTATGACCCTCAAATGAATTCTAAATCTTATTCTTGATTATCGTTGATATAAATATTATTCAATTCAGTTGAAGTTATTCAGTATATGTCATCACTATTGATTGCTATTTCAAGTGAGCTTTTGTTTGCTCACTCTTGCATTTATATAACCATTGCAGCTAAAGTCGAAAAAGTTGACGAACTGTCAACTAGTAAAGGAAAGAGCAAGATGAGCAAGTGAAGACTTGTTCATATTTATGACATGATTTGTATAAGACATAAATTTTATTATGTGATGTTTTATTTTTCGCATTTGATGATGTTAAGGTTAGATAACCCTGGGAATGTTTTTGGACAATGTTGTAATCCTTTTTATAAGGAAGATTTTATTTATTTATAAATGTTGTAAATTTATGGGCAGTAGTTAGGTTTTATTTAGATAGTGAACACCAAATCCCGACGAAATGAAGTACCCAGATTTGGGGGTGTTATAATTTCATTGGTTCTCTAAAATTATCAAAGAAAGAGGTGATTTGAAGTCCTATTACTTTGTTCTAATTAGATTAGCATCACAAGAAATAATCTCATGACTATCGCGTTCAAAACGATGCGTACATCTCACATAAGTCTTCATTTAAGGAGACCTTCTTCTTGTTTTATTAGTTCATTCAAATTATTGAAGAAAGAGGTGATTAGGAGTCCTATTACTTCGTTCTAGTTTGATTAGCATCAAAAAGAGCAATCCCATGACTATCAAGTTCAAAACGATGCGTACATCTCATAAATGTCTTCATTTAGAGAGTCATTCTTATTATTTCATTGGTCTCTCAAATTTTCAAAGAAAGAGGTGATTAGGAGTCCTATGACTTTGTTCTAGTTTGATTAGCATCAAAAGAAACAATCCTATCAATAGTACCTTCAAAACGGTTCGTATATATCACATAAGACTTCATTTAGGGATGCCTTCTTATTGTTTCATTGGTTTTTTCAAATTGTCAAAGAAAGAGGTGATTAGGAGTCCTTTTTCTTTGTCCTAGTTTGATTAGTATCAAAAGGAGAAATCCTATGAATATCTCATTAAAAACGATGCGTACATCTCACACAAATCTTTATTTAGGGAGACACCTTCCTATTGCTTCATTTATTCTCTCAAATTTTCAAAGAAAGAGGTGATTAGGAGTCCTATTACTTTGTTCTAGTTTAATTTTGTATCAAAAGGAGCAATCTCATGACTATTGCGTTCAAAATGATGCGTACATCTCACACAAGTCTTAATTTAAGGAGACATTCTTATTATTTCATTGACTCTCTAAAATTGTAAAAAAAAGAGGTGATTAAGAGTCCTATTACTTCGTTCTAATTTGATTAGCATCAAAATAAATAATCACATGACTATCGCGTTCAAAACGATGCGTACATCTCACACAAGTCTTCATTTAGGGATGTCTTTTTATTGTTTCATTGGCTCTCTCAATTTGTCAAAGAAAGAGGTGATTAGGAGTCCTTTTTCTTCGTTCTAGTTTGATTAGCATCAAAAAGAGCAATCCTAAGAATATCGCGTTAAAAATGATGCGTACATCTCACACAAGTCTTTATTTAGGGAGACCTTCCTATTGTTTCGTTTGTTCTCTCAAATTGTCAAAGAAAGAGATGATTAGTAGTCCTATTACTTCGTTCTAGTTTGATTTAGCATCAAAAAGGAGAAATTCCATGACTATCGCGTTTAAAATGATGCGTACATCTCACACAAGTCTTCATTTAAGCAAACCTTCTAATTGTTTCATTGGTTCTCTAAAATTATCAAAGAAAGAGGTGATTAGGAGTCATATTACTTCATTCTAATTTGATTAGCATCAAAAGAAATATGCCCATGACTATCGCGTTCAAAACGATGCGTACATCTCACACAACTCTTAATTTAGGTAGACCTTCTTCTTGTTTCATTAGTTCATTCAAATTGTCTAAGAAAAGGGTGATTAGGAGTCCTATTACTTTGTTCTAGTTTGATTAGCATCAAAAGGAGCTATCCCATGACTATCACGTTCAAAACGATGTGTACATCTCACACATGTCTTCATTTAGAGAGACCTTCTTATTATTTCGTTAGTTCTCTCAAATTTTCAAAGAAAGAGGTGATTAGGAGTTCTATGACTTCGTTCTAGTTTGATTAGCATCAAAAGGAGCAATCCTATCACTAGTATATTCAAAATGACGTGTACATCTCACACAAGACTTCATTTAGGGATGTCTTCTTATTGTTTCATTGGTTCTTTCAAATTGTCAAAGAAAGATGTGATTAGGAGTCCTTTTTCTTCATTCTAGTTTGATTAGTATCAAAAGGAGCAATCCTATGAATATCGCGTTAAAAATGATGAGTACATCTCACACAAGTCTTTATTTAGGGAGACTGTAACGAATGAGAATTTTATATATTAATTTTAATATTTATTGAATTAAATAAATATTTTAATTAATTTATTTATTGAGTTAAATATATAAATTATGTGATTGTTGTGGATTAATTTAATTAATTAAAGTGTAACATTTAAAGTATGTGTTAAAAAGCCTCTTCCCCTTTCCTCTTCTTCTTCTCTCTTCTTTTCTCTCTAACATTCTCTATATTTTTCTTTGTTCTTTGTTTTGTTCTTCTAACTTAACTGACGTAGTTTTACCAAATATAACTGATATACTTTATACATATAATACATATATATTATATAATATATGTAACTGCCATCTACTTAATACGTATAATAATTTCAATTAATTCCTTAATAATTACATCAGTTTTATATTTTTGAAAATCAAAAGTCATAAGGCTTTGTTTGGCAAAACCCTTTTATTTAAAAAAAACAGATTTTTGAACTTAATGCCTTGTTTGGTAAAAACTCTTTAAAATAGGTGCAAGGACCTTGTTTGGTAAAACTAATTTAAAAACCCTTTTTAATTCTTTTAACACATACTTTCAATGTTACATTTTGATTAATTAAATCTTAACATTCTAATTTAATTAAATTAAAGCTAACATCAATTAACCAAATAATTTTGTCACATAACAATTATAATTACTCGCTAATCATAATCTCATGTAACAATTTCCACATAAAATTCATCTAATTAATTATCTCTATTAAATTAGAACTATATCATAAAATTGCTTACACAATAATTAATATTAAATATTCACTTAACATATTGCACTTAATTAAATTACTCCACAACAATCACATAAAATATTTATTTAACTCAATAAATAAATCAGTTAAAATATTTATTTAATTCAATAAATATTAAAATTCATATACAAATTCTCATTCGTTATAATCTTCCCTCCTTAAAAGGATTTTATCCCCATAATCACAACTAAAAAAATTCTCATCCCACTGTAAGAAAACCGGCTAAGTCCGACGGAGCTAACCTCGATGGACTATAATCCCTCGAATTTAATCTAATTCCGACAGAATATTCCGTCGACTTTAACTCCCTCGAAAATAATCTAATTACGACGGAATTCCGTCGACAGTAGAAGGCCCTCCCTGGCGCCAAGTTTCCTGCCAGCGCGAAAACTAACTTCGACGAACTTCTGTTGTATCCGAGGGAATGTCCGTTGAGAAAAACGTAATTACGAGGGACTTAAGACCGACGGACATTCCGTCGAAATTAACTTATAAAACCTAAAATTAGAACAGATTAACCACAGTCGCCCATTTCTTTTCTCTCCTCCAACTCTCTCCATCTCTTATCTCTGTCGACGGAAAAGGCTCCCTCTGGTTTTTCGGCCGAAGCTCCCTCTCGTTTTTTCGGCCGAAGCTCCTCACTGTGCAACTCCCGTTTTTTCGGCGAAGCTCGTGGCGGTGCTGTGGTGGTTCGGGTAAGCTCGTGGCAACGTCATTTCCTCATCCTCCTCTACCATTATCAGCTAGCTTAAGGCTTTAAGGTTCTACCCTAATTGTTCCCCTATTTAGTAGTCTCCAATTTGTATATGCTATGTTAAGAAATTATATGCTATGTTCATATATTCTTTAAATTGGCATATTGTTCATATATATTGTTCTGCAAATTTTTGTTTTGGCTGAAATTATATGACATGTTCATATAATTCTATTGTTTTGGCTGAAATTGGGTTCAAACGAAGTTCTGTAAAAAAAATTTGGCTGAAATTGGGTTCAAATGAAGTTCTGCAAATTTATTTTGGCTGAAATTGTCCTATTTCATTGTATATATTTGGCATTATATATATTTGTTGAAATTTGTATATATTTGCTATTTCTGACGGAATTCCCGACGGAGTTTCTGTCAGAAATGTTCAATTGCAATATTTGTGGGCCCTATTTCAATAACATTAATTAATTAGCATTTAATTAGTTTTACATAATATAATATATGATAATATAATAGAATTAAATATAATTAAATTAAATTGAATAAATTTAAATTAAATTAAATTAAATAGAATTAAATTATATTATTAAATAGAATTAAATTAAATAGAATTAAATTTAATAAAATTAAATTAAATTGAATTGAATTGAATTAAATTAAATTAAATATATTAAATATATTTACTTTAATATATTATATATACTATAATATAATATAATATAAAAATAAATAAAATAAAATAAAATACTAAGTAGTACTTGTTTAGTATTCTACAACCAAAGTAAATTAATTAAAAATTAAATAAAATTAAAATAAATAAAATATTAAGTAGTACTTGCTTAGTCTTCTACAACTAAAGTAAATTAATTTAAAATTAAATGAAATTAAAATAAAATACTAAGTAGTACTTGCTTTGTTTTCTATAACTAAAGTAAATTAAATGAAAATAAAAAATAATTAATAAATTAAATTAAATTAAAAACTAAGTAGTACTTGCTTACTCTTCCTAACTAAAGAAAATTAAATGAAAATAAAATAAATTTAATAAAAAAATAATACTAAGTAGTACTTGCTTAGTCTTCTATAAAATTAATAAAATAATTAAAAAATACTTAGTTTTGCATTGGTAAAATAAACTAAGTAGCATTTGCTTAGTTTGCCGCAATATTCAATAAACTTAATATGACTTATTCACATTGACTTTGAGTGTTAAGGTTGCATGATACTTGGAGGTGTCAACTTAGAAACCCGTTTGACATTTACTCAGTAGGAGTGAATGTCGAATAGTCCCCAGTTTGGGACTGTTACTAGATGTTATGTCTTTCACTTAGGCCGGTGCCAATATGAAACAGTACGTTTTTGTTGTTTTGAGGATTTTTCGGCTGTTATCTCTATATGTTCTTTGAGTAAATACTTAGATTAAGTTATCTTAATCTATTTTGTGTACTTGGAGACCATGGGGAGGTGCTGCCGAAATTTTCTTAAAACAGTAGAAACGTGCTTAACGTGTTGGCACTAGTAAAGAGACGCATCCAGGAACGGGATAGAAGCTTGAATTACCCCTATCCTATAGTGGAGATGCTGCCGAAAAATATAATTCATGCATGGACCACAGTTATAGAAAGCAAAGAAACTGTAATAAATGCGTCTTATGTGCAGCATTAATATGTCAGCCGACCGGAGTTGGATGTACCGTAGGATACCCATTGATGGGAGGGGATTAGTGTCAGCTTATCGTGATGGGGTGTCAAACTTTTTGAACAAAGCAATAGAACATGCTGATGATCCGAACGGAAAAATGCGATGTCCGTGTGTTAAATGTAAAAATCTTATTTGGAAGAAAGCCGACGAGATTAGATTTGACTTATTTTCCCGTGGATTTGTGGATGCCTACACCCTATGGATTCATCACGGGGAATCAGCTGAGTTGAGGGAACCTGCAAACAGTGTAGACCAACCAGTTGAGTTGAGGGATTCACCAGTGGATAACTATGATGCCGTGGAGATGTTGGTCGATGCGTATGGGCCTAACACTATAAACTGGGCCGATAACGAGCATGTGTCAGGCAATGCTCAGCAAGACCCAAATGATTCAGCTGCTGCCTTTTACAAGATGTTACATGAATTGGGGGTCCCATTGTATCCTGGAAATGACAAGCACACCAGGCTATCTGCAGTGACTAAGCTCTTACACTTTAAGAATGATGAAAACTGTAGTGAGAGAGGTTTCAACAATTTGCTTGCTCTTATTTGCGATTTTTTACCCACGGATAATACCTTGCCTGCAAATTATTACGAAGTGAAGAAGATGGTCAAGGGTTTAAATATGGGGTATCAGAAGATCGATGCTTGTGATCAGGATTGCATGTTATACTATGGGGCAGACAGAGATAAGGGACAGTGTGATATATGCAGCTTGCCTCGCTTTAAGGTGACAAAATGTGGGGGGAAGGAGAAACATGTTCCCAGGAAGATCTTACGATACTTTCCTCTTGTGCCAAGGCTTTAACTGACTATTCATGTCGTCCCATACGGCTCAACATATGAGTTGGCATAGAACAAGGGATGTCATGCCTGGTCAGCTGACTCACCCTGCAGATGGAGATGAATGGAAGAAGTTTAATGAAAATTTTCTAGAATTTGCAGAGGATGATAGGAATGTCAGGCTTGGCATGGCTACAGATGGGTTTTGTCCATTTAATAATTTTAGCCAGCCCTACTCTATTTGGCCAGTAATAATGGTAGCTTACAATCTTCCACCATCAATGTGCATGAGGGATCCGTATCTATTCTTGACTTTACTGATACCGGGGGATAAAAGCCCTACACAAGACATAAACGTGCACCTCAGGCCGTTAGTCGATGAACTTAAGATGTTGTGGGAGACGAGTGTTCAGACCTATGATAAAGCGAAGATACAAAATTTTGTTATGAAAGCAGCTTTGTTGTGGACTATCACCGACTTTCCGGCACTTGGGATGATCAGTGGTTGGTCAACTCATGGGAAGCTGTCATGTCCATTCTGTATGGGGGATGTGCAAGGTATACAACTACGTCATGGGCGTAAAACCAGTTGGCTCGAAACTGCTCGTAGATTCTTGCCTGCTGACCACAGTTATAGAAAGTTGTCTGTATAGTTTAACAAAAAGACAGAGAAAAAGGGGGTTGTTGGACATTTGTCGGGCAGCGAGATATCGGGCTGGCTTAACAATCTATCTTTTCCACTGCCAGGTAAGGAGTATGGTAAGTTGAGAGCAGTTGGTTACGGAATAACTAATAACTGGACACAATCGCCCATGTGGTTTGAGTTGCCATATTGGGTCACACTTTCAGTCCGTCATTGTATAGATGTCATGCATACAGAAAAGAATGTGTTTGAGAATCTGTTTTACACCTTGTTAGATGCGAGTGGTAAAACAAAAGACATAGCTAATGTGACAACCCGAGAATTTATAAGATTTATAAAATCTTAAATGGTTAAATAAAGGTTAAATAATAAGACCTAGACTGAAAATAGAGTATGGATTTAAAAATTTTGTGAATGACTTATATGATTTTGTGTATTGTTTATATATTTATTTAACATATAAAGAGAATTAAGAATAAATTCTTGTAACCTAATATATATATTAGGTATGGTAATTAAATAACTTAAGGGTTATAATATGTAAGGATGTTAGTATTTAAAATTTTTACCAACCTAAGAGATTAAGTTTATTATCTCTTTTTTTTAATTTTATTAAAGCAAGTCTAATTGGGTTAAGTAATTAAAAATCTTTGAGTAAGGATTTGATGTACAAATTGAGTGAATAGAAACCCTAATTAAATAATTAGGGTAGCATAGAATTAAAATTAGTGGACCATGTTAATTTACATAGCCCAATTATTTTATTAGCAAGCCCAAAAGAATTAATTTGGAGCCCAAGATTTTAGCCCAATTGTTAAGGAATTTTTGTGGGATATTTGTTAAGTGGATAAAATATTAAGAATTAATCCAAAATGGGAAGAAGGGCCAATAATTTTGGCCCAATGGGGGGAATGAACAAGGAGCATGTGATGATATGATTACTTTACCTTTAGTTGTTCAACAACTCCCATCATTGTTCCTTATGTGTCATCATTTTATTCACCCAACACTTTTGTCTAAGTGTGCAAGTAACCACTTAATCAATAGAGAGAGAGAGAGAGCAAAAGATATTGGGAGATAATATAGATATATATGTTTTATATCTATATACTCTTATTAACAACAAACAAAACCTTACTAATTTTCTCTTTCATCTCATCTCACTTCCAAGCAAACAAAACAAACTAGAGAGAGACAAGAGGGAGAGGGAGGGTTCGGATGAAGTAAGGGAGAGAGAGGAAGAAGCTTTGATCTTTCTTCTACCCAAAATTATCATCCACTTTGGTAGATTAAAGAAGTATAGCCACAAATCAAAGGTATAAAACTCTAAAACTCTAAGTTTTGTGTACTTTCGTTTGATAGATATTGATGAACTAAAGAGTTTGTATTTTTGAACTTCAAAATCTCTAGATCTATATGATTCAGAGTATGTTGTGTTTATACCTAACCATTTGGTGTATCAAAAATTAGATCAAAAGCAAGAAGAATGAAACTATGTTTCAAAAGTTTGAAAATCTTAATTTTTCTTAGCATAGATTATGTTTTGCTTGGATTTGGTGAAGGTTTGATGCAATAGATGATGAATCATGGTAGATCTATGATCTTAAGGTGTATTAGTATGTATTATGATGGTTTATGATGTTTAATGTTTGGTTAATCAAGAGATCTAGGAAGATTTCTTAGAAAACCCAAAAGTTAGAAAAATAGATTTTACCCAAAACAGAAGCTGAAATTCAAACGATCATATCTCTCATTGTGTTTTGAATTTTTGAGTGTGGTTAATTTCTAGAGTTAGATTTATAAGTCTTATAACTTTTACAAGTGGAATCACTGAAAAATTCCATGTAGATTTCCGTGTGGACTGTTTTGAACAAAGAACACCAAATCTGAAAATAAAGAAAAGCAATCTGTCCGGAAATTGTAAGGGCCGTTTCGTCCACTTAATTTGTGTAATAAATTCCAATATTTTGGGAAATTAAAATATATATTATAAAGTAGCTTGTGTCCAAAAATAAGCTCATTACGACTTAAAATGAGCAAGTTATGACTATTTTAATATTTATATTTTTCTGACGAAAATCGTTATAATCGGAGTTCTATAACTCCGATGGCCACGAAATTTAAACTGAAGGCTCATGATAACATGTGTAAGATCCCGCCAAGAGTTGGGAATTTCTGGAGTTAAGCGTGATGTAGCAAATTTCTTAAGGAATTAACTAGAAATGGATTTTTGAAAAATACTAAAGAAAATTAAAAAATTCATGAAAATATATTTTTGTGTATGAAATACATGTATTTATGTATGTACAAAAGATAAAAAATAATAAGATGATTTGGTTAAAAAGGGGGAATCCAGCTTGCTGAATTGGCCATCAGGTTGCTGGATTACAATCTGGTTTGCTGGATTGGCCATCAAGTTGCTGGATTGCAATCTGATTTGCTAGATTGGCCATCAATTTGTTGGATGAGATGTTTGGATAATTCAGGATGCTGGATTGGTCTATTTAGATAATCTAGGTTGCTAGATTTGAGGTTAGTTGAATCTAGGCTTGCTGGATTGGAGGTCAGTTGAATCCAGTCTGCTGGATTGGAAAATAGTTTACTAAATTGAAATTCAGTCTGAATCCAGGTTGCTGGATTAGGTATTCAACTTACTAAATTATAAAGGACTTATAAAATGAAAGACTAAGTGTTAATTCATAAGTTATATGATACAGTAGTGTTAAGTCTAAGGTAGTACAATCGTACTCTTTAATGGTTGATGTATAATAGCTGGGCTAAATGACTCCTTCATATGGGGAAGGGATCTACGAATTAGTAACCGATCTAACTCACTGTGAAAATAGTGTAGATGAGACGAAAACTAATTTGTTAGTTGTTTGTGGGAAACCACTCAGTATACTATATTAAATACTATTAAAGACTCGATGTGTGCTAAGTTTAGACTTGTGTATATGTATAGTATTAAAGTTATCTAATATTTGACTATGTGTTTAAATGTTAAATAGTTTACTTATAAGGTATGTTATGCTAATTGAAAGATCAATCTTATAACTGATAGGTCTTTTCAATAAGGCGATTAACTTAAATTGCATAACAGTAATCGACGGTACAGGCAAGTTTTCTTTAACTCAAAATTGAGATATATTTTCAAAGCATGTTCGTGAATAATTATTGTTAATTATTCACATCTATACTGATTATTGATTCGCACTTAGTGCATGTTGCATATGTTCATCAGGTATGAAAGGCTGATCACCTTCATTACCATATTGTTCAGTTGAATTTATTCATGTTCATTGTTGGTTATTCAGCATTATTGATTCATGTTCTTTCACAATTATTATATTGTTGAAAGTTTGTCAGCTTATTATTCTTTTCCATCATGATATATCTTCATTTGAACTTAAACTTGTTGGGCAAACTTGTTGCTCACCCTTGCTATATCATGATAAACATTTCAGATTAAAGAAGAAACTTCGGACACAGTCAAAGGCAAAGACAAGTTCCAGGATGGAATTATTATACAGTTAAAATGGTAATAGTATAGGATACAAATGACATTGTATGTCGTGTATGATATTGAATGCATCTATTAAGTTAAGGTTACAGATCTTGGGGTTTATGTTGTAAAAATTTTTGTATAAATAATTTATGTTTATATCTTTCGCAATAGTTATAAAAATGATGTATCGTAACGTACCAGGTCCGACGTTTTGGGTACCCGGATTTGGGGGCATCACAGATAAAGGACGTAAAGATTTGGAGGAAATGAATATCAGGTCAGAATTATGGCTTCGACCTAATAACTCAAAACCAAAAGCGTCATTTTGTCTAACCAAGCAACAGGTTGAAGACGTGTGCAAGTGGGAAAGTGCGTTGCAGCTCCCGGATGGATATGCTTCTAACATATCTCGTTGCACCAAGGTTGAGCAGCTAAAAATGACTGGGTTCAAATCTCACGATTGCCATGTATTCATGCAGAAGTTGATGCCAATTGCATTTCGTGAGATGATACCTAGGAAATTTGTTGATGTCTTGGCCGAAGTATCAGCTTTCTTTCGAGATATGTGCTCAACAGTAATAAGGTACAGTGATGTTGAGCAGATGGAGAAGAATATAGTGCTGATAATGTGCAAGCTCGAAATGATCTTACCTCCAGGGTTCTTTGACTAGATGGAGCATTTTCCTATACATCTACCATATGAACTGAAACTTGGAGGACCGTGCAATATCGGTGGATGTATCCTTTTGAGAGGTAACTAATATCATCTATTTGTTTAAATTTTGATGATTTTTCCAAGGCATATTATTAGTAATAATTGCGTGCAATCATATTTCAGGTATATGCGTCGATTAAAGCAGAAAGTGAAAAACAAAGCTCGTGTAAAGGGTTCAATTACTGAATGTTATACGAAGGAAGAACTTGTCAATTTCTGCTCTCTGTACTTCGACGATGTAGGCTCAACTAAGCATACTCGTTTAAGTAGGAATGAGGTCCTTAGTGATCAATCTTATTCTAACGATGAGTTAGCTGTATTCACATATCCGGCAAAACCATTTGGCCATGAGACAATGACTTACTTAAGAGACATAGATTTGAAGATTGTATCCACATACGTGCTTCTAAATTTTCCTGAATTGGCGGAAGACATCAAGTATGTATTATTATATACGTACACATGTCAATACACTAAGATTATGATTGTAATAATAATTTTATTATATTATTTCAGTGCATTCGAAGAGGAAGAGAATGCTTCTAATCTGGGAATGACTCCAGCACAGTTGGAAGCATTCACTACTAAAAATTTTCACCAGTGGTTTAAGAGCAGAGTTGGAGCGGATAGCGCTAATGAGCGTTTCAGAGACGTTGTTTTAGGCCCGTACAAACTAATAAGTTCATTTTTTGGTTGCATCGTGAATGGGTATAGATTCAAGGTTGATGACTTGAATGAAATGACATCAGTCAATTCGGGCGTTGTCGTGTTGGGAAGTTGCTACCAAGACTCCGAGTCGAATTACTATGGACGATTAGAGGAAGTGGTTGTACTAAATTATCCCAATGGTAAAAAGGTTGTTACATTCAGGTGTCGCTGGTTAGATACTGTTAAGGGTGTTAAAATTGATCGTAATAGAATCATCACGGTAGACATAAAGTCAAAACTACAGTCTAATGATGTATTCGTTCTAGCCAACCAAGCCACTCAAGTGTACTACGCCCCGAATGTCTTAAATTATCGAAGCCCCTGGTATCTAGTTATCACAACAAAGACTCGTGCTTTTGATGGTACTAATCTGTCGGGAATGTAAGACCCCAGATTTTATGAAATAGAAGTACTCAATTTTTTCTATAATTATTATTCAGTAAATGGTTAAATTGCTAAAAGATTAAAGTTAAGGGTAATATATGTAAATTTTACAAAGTAAGCAAGTGGTTATAAAATATTCATTGTTGTTGGGGAATATTCATTTGGTCGTGGAATATTCTTATTATCGGGGAATATTCGTACTACGGCGCAGCCATTTGTGGGCCCCATAACGAAAAACTGTTGGATGAAGAAAACGACAAGAATAAGTTTTCTAAAAGTAACGGCGTAACGGTTACCGTTAAAACTGTTGGAATACCCGGTGGTTAAAATAAAGTAGTACGCATTGTTGCACAATAGCACACGGTATTGCACAGTATTTTATATTATTGCTAATTCAATAATTATCACTGCACAGTATTTCACATTATCAAATCAATAATTCATATTATTTGAATAATATTATTAGACAGCAATATTGGCAATGTCTAGGAAGTTCTATCTAGAAAAGGGGTTAGTTAATCTAATTGCGCGCCAGTAAGGAGAAATCATTATCGAAAAGCTCCCTCTTTCCTGCGAACGACCTGGTTGTTAATATTGTGATTCTGTAATATTATTTGTAAATAATTAATTATTGATAAAAATGATAAGGAAATATTTATTCGATGTGGATATAAGTGGAGGAAGTTTTAGCAAAAGAGAAGATTGTTGAAAATTGATATTTTATCTTTTCTGATAAAATAATTCATTCAAATATATTATTATAATATTACATTATAAGTGTATAATGTGATAATATAATAATATAATAATGGTGATATTTTTACAATGAATGCACGATATATGAATAAAATGAAGAGGAAGAGAGCAAATTAGGTCCGGAGTATTTTTGTTACAAAAAACATGTTAAATATGTTGGTGGGCCCCATTTTTGACTGAAGTTTGATTATAGCCTGCAAATTCATCCGTATGTAAATTTGGGTCATTTTTCATTCGGAATTTAAAAAAACTTTCTTCTACAAAGTTGTAGAGAATTAAATTTCCTATGGAATGGATATAAGATTCATATTTTTCTGATAAAATGGCTATTTATTATGAATTATTGAAGTTCCGAAATATTGGGTCTGAATTATTTTTGTTACAAAAGGTGATTAAAACATGTTTTGTGTGGGTGGGTCCCACTTGTGGTTGGCTAATTACTAGAAAATTTTGCTGGTTAGCGGTTGAAAAAAAAATATAATAATATTTTATAAAATTTTCTGCTTTGGCATCCTAAGCATTTTCCTATAAATAGGGTGCTTAGTTAGAATTGAAAATCCCACCAGAATAAGAAGTTTCTCTCTCTATAATATCGAGCGTATTTTTGTGAGTATTTAGATACTTTGAGAGTTGATAAGTAGTGCAAGTTTTTTTCAGTATTATATCCGATATTCTAGTCAGAAGTACTTGTCTTTTGAGGTAAGGAATGCTATTTTTTTTCTCGTAAATGATGTTATTGCTTTCAATATTATTTTACCAAAATATTGGTATGAATTTTATTATGAAATTTTTACCTTTTCATGTCAGGGTTACTATTCACGTATACGATACTATTCACGTATACGGCACTATTCACAAATACGGTACTATTCAAGAGTACTATTCACAAAGTATGATTTTTCTTATGAAATTTCTACCTTTTTCATGTCAGGGTTACTATTCACGTATACGACACTATTCATGTATACGGCACTATTCACGAATACGTTTCTATTCACAGAAAAATTAAATTTTTTTTTCTTTGTCCAAGTTGTCTGTTATGGTTCCTATCTTGGATTGGATCCATGTTTTGAACTTCATTTTTGAATTTTGCTCCACAATTGATTATTATGGAGTATTCTTAAATTTGGATAAACTAATTTACGAATCCCTAATCTTTGTCCTTTATCTCACTGGATTCGTTATTAATATTATTTTTCATCATTTTCAGTCTTACATGGTGATATAAACGAATATCTTTGGCCTGTAGTGCAAAGATGAATGGTTACTTGATGAATATCTTTGGCCTGTAATGTCAAGATGAATGATTATTTGATGAATATTTTTGGCCTGTAGTGCAAAGATGAATGTTTACCTGATAAATATCTTTGGCCCATAGTGCAAAGATGGACAGGTGTTGAAATGAACATGATCACTGGTGATACAAATGAATATCTTTGGCCCGTAGTGCAAAGATGAATATTTGATTTGAGATATATATTGATTGATGTTACAGGGATAAAATATTGATGATGGACTTTTAAATCATAGAAGATAGTAAACATCATTTTCTACTTAACTCTTCTGATGCATTGTTACTTCCGCTGCAGTTGTTGATCTAAAACTTGTTGTCCATAATATTTTATCTGATTTGTTGAAGACTAACGATAATTTATTCTTCATTATCTTAGCCATAATATTCTTTACTGGGCTAGTTGAGCTCACCCTTTTATTCTATTGTCCTCTTCAGGAAATGAGAATGTCGCAAGGACTAGTCGGGGGACAGAGTGGTGGCCAGGGTAGAGCAGTAGTAGTCCTCACTATTTTTGTATAATAGTGTGATAATAATTGTAACTGATGAAGACTGAATTTGAGTATTTATATTTCATATTATATACAATATGTATTGAAGCTCAAAGCTTGTGTGGTTGTATTTCTCACGACCGTTTGATATAAAAGTTTGTATTTGAATTCTGTACCATGTATTTGGCGACTCAGAATGGGTTGGGTTGATTGGACCTATTCTGGGGGGCGTCACAGTTGGTATCAGAGCTTAGGAATATGATCTCTGGCGGAGATCTGGGAATAGAACTAGGAGGGGAGAGACGAGTAAATCCTTCGCTAGTGTGTCCTACCTAAGCTTACGTGGTATTTAATTGGTCGGTCGGAGTATAGGGTTAATATGTGATATGTTAATTTGTTTAATTAACCCTTGTTTTATAGAAGTATTTGAGAATGACATCTGAAAATTTAAGCAATGAAGCATTTGAGACCGTTGAGGCACCGCTACTCGTAGTCTTACTTTTAACGGTAGTTATCTATGTAGTGATTGAAGAATTAATAGTTGCACCCGAGCTAGTCGCAGAAGTAGCAGCTGAGAGTGTGGAAGAAGAGGAACTTGAGGAAGATTTATTAGGAGAATTTTATGATCGAAATGTAGAACTGCAAAATCGTATTCATGAGTTAGAAGAGCAGGGTGAAGAACGACAGGCGACCGTGGAACAAGGGGATACAATAATTCAAGATTTTGCTACTCTATATGCGAGGCTTGAACAGAAGCTCTCTCTGGCAAAGCATATGATATTAGAGCTGGAAGCTGTTAATGCAATTGTCAAAATTTTGATGAAAGAAGAAACAACTGAACGAATGAGAATGGAGGATTTATGGGTAAAAGCCGCACGATGCGTTGATATTTTAGACAGAGACATTTGATCCAAGAAGGCCAAAATAGACGATATGGATTTCACTTTTTGGACAGCAATTGGGCGAATCCAACATCGAGTTTGGAATTATCCTGTGCAGAGCGGTCAATCCCAATTCGATATGGATCAAAGAGTAATAATTCAAATCATGGATCAGGAGTGCGACAAAGCAGTTGAGGGTGGAATGAGCTTTATAGCAAAGTCAAGACCAGCTGGGATAGTGACACCAAAGGCTGTCCCAGACAAGTCAAAGTCGGTGGTTCTTGGAAAAGCGTTTGTTGTGACTTCCCAAAACGCGAGAAACCTGAATGAGGTGATCAAGAGTAAGCTAATCGTAAACTCTTGCGAAGTCTATACATTATTAGATACCGGTTCTACCCATTCTTTTATTTCACCTGCTTGTGCTCGACGTTTGAACTTGACTCTTGAGAAATTAGACTTTAACTTATGTGACGCCCCCAGAATAGGTCCAGTCAACCCAACCCATTCTAAGTCGCCAAATACATGGTACAGAATTCAAATACAAACTTTTATATCACACGGTCGTGCAAAATACGACCACACAACTGTGAGTGTCAATACAAATATGTAAAAAATATTAACATTCAAATTAAGTCCTCATTACAATTATTATCACACTATTTATTAAAAATAGTGAGGACTACTACTGCTCTAACTCGGACCATCACTCTGTCCCCCGACTAGTTCCTGCGACATTTTCACTTCCTGAAGAGGACAATAGATGAAAAGGGTGAGCTCAACTAGCCCAGTAAAGAATATTATGACTAAGATAATGGAAAATAAATTATCGGTAGTCTTTAACAATTCAAATAAAATATTATTAACAACAAGTTTTAGATCAATATTCGCAGCGAAAATAACAAATCTTTAGAAGAGTTAAGTAGAGAATGAAGTCCACTATCTTCTATTATTTAAAAGTCCATCATCAATATTTTATCCCTGTAACATCAATCAATATATATCTCAAATCAAATATTCATCTTTGCACTACGGCCAAAGATATTCATTTGTATCACCAGTGGTCATGTTCATCTCAACACCTGTCCATCTTTGCACTACGGCCAAAGATATTCATCAGGTAATCATTCATCTTTGCTCTACAGGCCAAAGATATTCAGTTATATCACCATTTAGAACTAAGAACGATGAAAAATATTTTTAAAAACGAATCTAGTGAGATAAAGGACAAAGATTTAGGATGCGTATTTTAGTTTATCCAATTCAAAAATACTTCGTAATAATCAATTGTGGAGCAAAATTCAAGAATAAAGCTCAAAACTTAGATCCAATCAAAGATAGGAACCTTAACAAGCAACTTGGACAAATAGAAGAAAATTTAATTTTTTTGTGAATAGTGCCGTATACGTGAATAGTGTCGTATACGTGAATAGTAACCCCGACAGAAAAAATAAGAATTTCATAATAAAATCTATGCCAATATTTTGGTATAATGATATTGAAAAGAATAACATCATTTACGAAAGAAAATAATATCCCTTACCTCAAAAGAATAGTACTTCTGACTGGAATATCGGATATAATACCGAAGGAAACTTGCACTGAATAGTAATACTCCAAGTATCTAAATACTCACAAAAATACGCTCGATATTATAGAGAGAGAAAACTTCTGATTCTGGTGTGTTTTTCAATTCTAACATAAGCATCCTATTTATAGGAAAAGCTTAGGATGCCAAAGTTGACTAACTTCTACCGGCGGCTGCACACCTCAATGAAATTTGAAAATTCAGCAAATTTTCCACAACAACCAAAAGTGGGGCCCACCATTTTATTTTAAAAAAACATTTATTTCTGAAACTTCAATAATTCATAATAAATAACCCTTTTGTCAGAAAAATACAAATTCTATGTCCTTTCCATAGGAAATTTAATTCTCTACAACTTTGTAGAAGGAAGTTTTTCCAAATTCCAAACATAAATTATCCGAAATCCGTAAACGGATGATTTTTCACACCAAAATACTGATAAAAACACATTAGCACTAATTCCTTCTTTTATATCCACAAAATAAATATTTTCTTATAATATAAATCAATAATTAATTATTCACAAATAATATTACAGAATTATAATATTGGCAACTAGGTCGTTCCCAAGAAAGAGGGGGCCTTCCGATAAGGATTTCTCCTTATTGGCGCGCAAATAAATAACCCCTCCTAGACAGAACTTCCTTAGACATTGTCAATAATGCTATCTAATAATATTAGTCAAATAATATGAATTATTGATTTGATAATGTGAAATACTGTGCAGTGACAATTATTGAATCAATAATACAAAATATCAACGGTAGCAATTATTGAATCAATCATATAAAATAGCAACGTAGCAATTATTGATATAAAATATCAACGTAGCAATTATTGAACCAATAAAATATCATGCAATTATTGAATCAATAATATAAAATATTGAATGGTAATTATTGTAACAATTATTGAGTAAGTGACTTCTTACGTAAGAACCAATAATTCAAAATATTGTGCAATACCGTGTGCTACTAGTGCACAACGCGTATTACTGTATTTTTATCACCGGATATTTTAACAGTTTAACCGTAACAGTTTTACCGTTATTTATAAAAAGGTTATTTCTGTCGCTTTCTATATCCGACAGTTATTCCGTTGTGGGGCCCACAAATAGCTACGCCGTCGTACGAATAATCCCCGACAACAAGAATATTCCACGACCAAACGAATATTCCCCGACAACAATGAATATTTTATAACCACTTGTTTATTTTGAAATATTTGCACATTTCACCCATAATTTTTTACATTTATCAAATCAACACCTTACTATTTCGAAATAATATATAAAGAAAATTAAATCTTTATTCATAAAATTCGGGGTCTTACATCCTCCCCTCCTTATAAAATTTCATCCTCGAAATTGACGTACGTACCTGGTAGTCGAAAAGGTGAGGATACCTCGCTTTCATTACCGATTCCAATTCCCAGGTCATTTCCTCAATTTCATGGTTTCTCCACAAAACTTTAACTTGAGGTATAATTTTCGAGAGTAGGATATGCTCCTTCCTATCCAAGATCTTGATAGGTACCTCCTCGTACGTTAAATCTTCGACTATCTCGTTTGGTTCTAACTCAATAATGTGGTTTGGGTCTTTCACATATTTGCGAAGTACGGATATGTGAAAAACGTTATGAACATGAGACATGCTTGGAGGTAAAGCGAGTCTATAGGCCACATTTTCTACTCGGTCAAGGATCTCAAATGGACCAATGAATCTTGGGTTAAGCTTTCCTCCCTTTCTGAATCTTGTAACTCCTTTCCATGGAGTAACACGTAACAATACATGATCCCTAACATTAAATTTCACGTCCTTTCGATGAAGATCCGCATAACTCTTTTGTCGATCTTGTGCTGTTTGTATCCGTTGCTGGATCATTTAGATCTTTTTCGTAGTCATATGTACTAACTCCGGTCCCAACAATGTTGCTTCACCCACCTCATTCCAGCATACTGGAGAGCGACACCTTCGTCCATACAACGCTTCGAATGGAGCCACGCCTATACTTGCCTGATAACTGTTGTTGTTGAAGAATTACACCAATGGTAAGTACTTATCCCAACTCCCTTTGAAGTCTAGAACACAGAGTCTCAATAGATCTTCAAGAGTTTGAATAGTCCTTTTCGATTATCCGTCCGTTTGAGGATGATATATCGAACTGAATCATAACTCCGTGCCCATAGCTTTCTGCAAACTGATCCAAAATTGTGAAGTAAATCTGGGGTCACGATCCAAAACTATGGATACTAGCATGCCATGCAATCTTATAATCTCATTCACGTACATATGAGCAAGACGTTCAAGGGAATAAGTCTCTCGTATCGGAAAGGAATGAGCAGACTTGGTTAATCTATCAATAATAACCCAAATCGCATCTATGCCTTGAGAAACCTTGGGAAGATCCGTAACGAAATCCATCGTAATGTGTTCCCACTTCTATTTCGGAATCTCCAGTGGTTGCAATAGACCCTTCGGAACTTGATGCTCCGCCTTTACACGTTGACACGTTAAACATCTCAAAATAAACTCCGCGATCTCTCTTTTCATATTGCTCCACCAAAATGTATGTCGAAGATCACGATACATTTTGGTACTCCCAGGATGGATTGTAAACGGTGTGTTGTGTGCCTCCATCATGATTCTATACTTCAAGTCGGAATCGTTAGGAACACAAAGTCTGGAGTTGACTCGAAGTATTCCCTCTTCATCGATTCTTGCTTCTGGAATGGCACCTTCTTACACCTTCTTCTTCATCTTCATCAGCTCTGGATCCGTAGCTTGAGCAACTTTAACTTTATCAATCAAAGCTAGTTCTATGCGTATACTTGACATCATTGCACTCGTTCCCGCATATGATCTTACTCAACGCGTCAGCTACCACGTTCGCTTTTCCAGGATGGTATTTGATGGTATGATCGTAATCTTTCAACAGCTCAAGCCAACGTCGTTGCCGCATGCTGAGTTCCTTTTGAGTGAAAAAATATTTAAGGCTCTTATGATCCGTATAAATCTCCACTTTCTCCCCGTACAGGTAGTGTCTCCAGATCTTCAACACGAAAACGACTGCTGCCAACTCTAGATCATGAGTAGGATATTGAGTTGTCGCGAGGCATAGGCTATGACTTTCCCATGTTGCATGAGAACACATCCTAACCCTTTGCCCGAAGCATCGCTGTAAATAACAAATCCATTCGAACCAGATGGTATTGTCAGAACAGGTGTCAAGATAAGTCTTCTCTTGAGCTCTTGGAAGCTTTTCTCACATTCCTCGTTCCAAACGTATTTTTTATCTTTCCGAGTCAACTGAGTTAATGGAGTAGCGATTTGAGAAAATTCCTCTACGAACCTCCAATAATAACCAGCTAAGCCCAAAAAGCTTCGTACTTCGGTCACCGACTTTGGTTGCTCCCAGCTTTGTATTGCTTCAATCTTCGCTGGGTCAACAGATACTCCACGTTTCGATACCACGTGCCCAAGGAATGCTACTTCCTCAAGACAAAACTCGCATTTCTTCAGCTTGGCATATAGCTTGTTCTCACGAAGCTTTTGAAGTACCAGCTTTAAGTGGTGCTCATGATCTTCACGGCTTTTAGAATAGATGAGGATGTCATCAATAAAGACAACAACGAATTGATCCAAATACTCCTTGAATACACGGTTCATCATATCCATGAAAGCAGCAGGAGCATTAGTCAATCCAAAAGACATGACTAAGAACTCATAATGCCCATATCGAGTTCTGAAAGCAGTCTTTGTAATATCCTCAGTTTTAATATTCAGCTGATGCTATCCAAAACGAAGATCGATCTTTGAAAAGAATTGTGCTCCTTGTAACTAGTCGAACAGGTCATCAATACGAGATAGCGGATACCTATTCTTGATGGTGACATGGTTCAACTCCCGATAGTCAATACAAAGTCACATATTCCCGTCTTTCTTCTTTACGAACAAAACAGGAGCACCCCAAGGAGACGTACTAGGACGAATAAAACTGATGTCTAACAATTCCTGTAATTGGACCTTTAACTCCTGAAGTTCAATAGGAGCCATTTGATATGGGGTTTTAGAAATGGGTTTTGTACCGGGCTCGAGGTCAATAAAGAATTCAACTTCACGTTCTGGGGGTAGATCGGGAAGTTCTTCTGGAAATACATCAGGAAACTCATTAACAACGGAAATATTATTCAGATCTGACGTATTTTGGTTTAGATCAGTGACATGAGCTAAGAAAGCTTGACATCCATTTTTTAATAAACGAATAGCTTTATGACTTGAAATGATATTGACTGATTTTAGTAGTTTGGTGGTTTGGATTCGCACAACAGGTTGATTAGAAATATGAAAACAAATAATCTTACGAAAACAATCAATTTTGGCATGGTAAGTGGTTAACCAGTCAATTCCTAAAATCATGTCAAATGCAAGTACTTTCAAAGATATAAGATCAACAGGTAAGGTAAGGGTACCAATCTGAATCAAGCAAGATTTGTAAACTGTGGATGTAACAAAGGTTTCTCCCAACGGAGTTTCAACAGATAAGTCAAAGTCTAATTTATCAGAAGTCAAGTTCAAACGTTGAGCACAAGCAGGTGAAATAAAAGAATGGGTAGCACCGGTGTCTAACAAGGTGTAAACTTCGCAAGAGTTTATGATTAGCTTACCCGTAATCACCTCGTGTGGGTTCCTCGCGTTTTGGGCTGTCACGACAAACGCTCTTCCAGGAATCACCGACTTTGACTTGTCCAAAACCGCCTTTGGAATCACCACCCCCGCTGGACTTGGTTTCGCAACAGGACAATCTCGAGCTATATATCCTTCTTTTCCATAGTTATAGCATGCTTTGAATTATTGTGGGCAGTTTGGGCTGATGTGTCCCTCTTTCCGGTATTTATAGTATACGACCGGTGGTCGTTCTCCTCCCCTAGAAACAGTTGATGCTGGTGCTGATGTTGACGTCTTCACGTTCTCATTGTTGTACCTTCTCTTCTTGAAATCTCCTCCCGATTCGCTTTTTCTACTATCATGGCTACGATTACCACCGGAGTGGTTACCGCTTCTGTCATACTTTCCTCCCCGCTGGTTGTCATTGCTCTGATGACTGCTGCCACCGGTACGACCTTGGTTGTTGTCCCTTGGTTGAATATAATCACTATCTCATTCTAACAACTGGGCCCTGTTCACTACATCCGAATATAGAGAAAATTTGTGAGAAATGAGGTATTGACGTTTTTCGGGTTTCAAACCTCTCAGAAACATCCGCGTCATACATTCCTCATTCTCTACCAAATGAGGTGCAAACCTGGACAACTCCGCGAACTTAGCCTCGTACTGGGACACAGTCATGTTGTTTTGTTCGAGTCTGATAAATTCTACTTCCTTCATATGACGAATACTTTCTGGAAAGTACTTGTCATTGAACAATTTCTGGAATTCCTCTCAAGACATCTTGAGTGCGGCAGGCTTGGTACGCTTCACGGATTTCCACCAGTAATCTGCCTCTCCGCGGAACATAAACGTGGCGAATGGAACCTTCTGTTCCTCCGTGCATCCTAAGACATCAAATATCTTGGTAATTTGCTTAACCCACGTCTCTGCCTTGATTGGATCAGGCTTGCACAAAAACTCTGGTGGTCCCAATTCTTTGAACTGCTTGGCAGTGACAATTCGGGGTGTTGTTATTATCTCCACCTGTATTTTGCACAGGAGTTTTCCTCGTCTGGTTTTGCATGAACTGCAAAAAGCTTCTAAACATCTCATCGTTTATCGTCTAATCAGTGTTGTTTTCAGGATGAACATTGCCTTCTTGTTGCACGTTCTCCTAGTTGGTGATTAAAGGTGTCTCCACGCTCTCATTCACTTCATTGTTAACATTCTCAGCTACCATTCTCAAATACTGCCATAAAACAAGGGTTAATTAAACAAATTAACATATCACATAATTACCCTATGCTCTGATTGACCAATTAAATATCACATAAGCTTAGGTAGGACATACTAGTGAAGGATTTACTCGTCTCTCTCCTCCTAGTTCTATTCCCCGATCTCCGCCAGAGATCATATCCCTAAGCTCTGATACCAACTGTGACGCCCCCAGAATAGGTCCAGTCAACCCAACCCATTCTGAGTCGCCAAATACATGGTACAGAATCCAAATAAACTTTTATATCACACGGTCGTGCAAAATACGATCACACAACTATGAGTGTCAATACAAATATGTAGAAAATATTAACATTCAACTTAAGTCCTCATTACAATTATTATCACACTATTTATTAGAAATAGTGAGGACTACTACTGCTCTAACTCGGATCATCACTCTGTCCCCCGACTAGTTCCTGTGACATTCTCACTTCCTAAAGAGAACAATAGATGAAAAGGGTGAGCTCAACTAGCCCAGTAAAGAATATTATGACTAAGATATTGGAAAATAAATTATCGTTAGTCGTCAACAATTCAGATAAAATATTATTAACAACAAGTTTAGATCAATATTCGCAGCGAAAATAACAAATCTTTAAAAGAGGTAAGTAGAGAATGAAGTCCACTATCTTCTATGATTTAAAAGTCCATCATTAATATTTTATCCCTGTAACATCAATCAATATATATCTCAAATCAAATATTCATCTTTGCACTACGGCCAAAGATATTCATTTGTATCACCAGTGGTCATGTTCATCTTAACAACTGTCCATCTTTGCACTACGGCCAAAGATATTCATCAGGTAATCATTCATCTTTGCTCTACAGGCTAAAGATATTCGGTTATATCACTATTTAGAACTGAGGATGATGAAAAATATTTTAAAAAACGAATCCAGTGAGATAAAGGACAAATATTAAGAATGCGTATTTTAGTTTATCCAATTCAAAAATACTTCGTAATAATCAATTGTGGAGCAAAATTCAAGAATAAAGCTCAAAACTTAGATCCAATCAAAGATAGGAACCTTAATAAGCAACTTAGACAAATAGAAGAAAATTTAATTTTTTTCGTGAATAGTGCCGTATACGTGAATAGTAACCCCGACGGAAAAAATAAGAATTTCATAATAAAATCCATGCCAATATTTTGGTATAATGATATTGAAAAGAATAACATCATTTACGAAAGAAAATAACATCTCTTACCACAAAAGAATAGTACTTCTGACTGGAATATCAGATATAATACCGAAGGAAACTTGCACTGAATAGTAGCACTCAAAGTATCTAAATACTCACAAAAATACGCTAAATATTATAGAGAGAGAAAACTTCTTATTTTGGTGTGTTTTTCAATTCTAATCTAAGCACCCTATTTATAGAAAAAATTTAGGATGCCAAAGTTGACTAACTGCTACCGGCAACTGCACACCTCAATGGAATTTGAAAATTCAACAAATTTTCCACAACAACCAAAAGTGGGGCCCACCATTTTATTTAAAAAAAATATTTATTTCCGAAACTTCAATAATTCATAATAAATAACCCTTTTGTCAGAAAAATACAAATTCTATGTCCTTTCCATAGGAAATTTAATTCTCTACAACTTTGTAGAAGGAAGTTGTTCCAAATTCCAAACATAAATTATTCGAAATCCATAAACGGATGATTTTTCACACCAAAATACTGATAAAAACACATCAGCACTAATTTCTTCTTTTATATCCACAAAATAAATATTTTTTTATCATATAAATTAATAATTAATTATTCATAAATAATATTACATAACTATAATATTAGCAACCAGGTCGTTCCCAGGAAAGAGGGGGCCTTCCGATAAGGATTTTCTCTTTACTAGCGCACAATTAAATAACCCCTCCTATACAGAACTTCCTTAGACATTGTCAATAATGCTATCTAATAATATTATTCAAATAATATGAATTATTGATTTGATAATGTGAAATACTGTGCAGTGACAATTATTGAATTAATAATACAAAATATCAACGGTAGCAATTATTGAATCAATCATATAAAATAGCAACGTAGCAATTATTGTTATAAAATATCAATGTAGCAATTATTGAACCAATAAAATATCATGCAATTATTGAATCAATAATATAAAATATTGAACAGTAATTACTGTAACAATTATTGAGTAAGTGACTTCTTACGTAAGAATCAATAATTCGAAATACTGTGCAATACCGTGTGCTACTATGCACAACGCGTATTACTTTATTTTTATCACCGGATATTTCAACAGTTTAACCGTAACAGTTTTACCGTTATTTATAAAAAGGTTATTTCTGTCGCTTTCTATATCCGACAGTTATTCCGTTGTGGGGCCCACAAATAGCTGTGCCGTCGTACGAATATTCCCCGACAACAAGAATATTCCACGACCAAACGAATATTCCCCAACAACAATGAATATTTTATAACCACTTGCTTATTTTGAAATATTTGCACATTTCACCCATAACTTTTCACATTTATCAAATCAACACCTTACTATTTCGAAATAATATATAAAGAAAATTAAATTTTTATTCATAAAATTCGGGATCTTACAACTTATCTGTTGAAACTCCGTTGGGTGAAACCTTCGTTACATCTACAGTTTACAAATCTTGTTTGATTCAAATTGCCACCCTCACCCTACCTCCTGATCTTATATCTTTGAAAATACTTGTATTTGATGTGATTTTAGGAATTGATTGGTTAACCACTTATCATTCCAAAATTGATTGTTTTTATAAGGTTGTTAGTTTTCATATTCCTATCCAACCTGTTGTGCGAATTCAAACAACCAAACTACTAAAATCAATCAATGTCATTTCAAGTCATAAAGCCATTCGTTTATTGAAAAATGGATGTCAAGCTTTCTTAGCCCATGTTACTGATCTAAACTAGAATACGTTAGGTTTGAATGATATTTCTGTTGTAATGAGTTTCCTGATGTATTTCCTGAAGAACTTCTCAGTCTACCCCCAAAACGTGGAGTTGAATTCTTTATTGACCTTGAACCCGGTACAAAGCCCATTTCTAAAATCCTATGTCGAATGACTCCTATTGAACTTCAGGAGTTAAAGGTCCAACTACTGAAGTTGTTAGACATCGATTTTATTCGTCCTAGTACATCTCCTTGGGGTACTCATGTTTTATTTCGTAAAGAAGAAAGACGGGAGTATGTGACTTTGTATTGACTATCGGGAGTTGAACCATGTCACCATCAAGAATAGGTATCCGTTATCTCGCATTGATGAACTATTCGACCAGTTGCAATGTGCGCAATTCTTTTCAAAGATCGATCTTCGGTCTTGATATCATCAGTTAAAGATTAAAACTAATGACATTCCAAAGACTACCTTTAGAACTCGATACGCGCATTACGAATTTCTAGTTATATCTTTCGAATTGACCAATGTCCATGCTGCATTCATGGACATGATGAACCGAATATTTATAAAATATTTGGATCATTTCGTGGTTGTCATTATTGATGACATCCTAATATACTCCAAAAGCCTCAAATATTTATTTACTTAGAACGAACTCATCATGCAACAACAACGTTGGGTTGGAGCTATTTAAAGATTACAACTATACCATTCAATATCATCTTGGAAAAGCAAACGTGGTAGCTAACGCGTTGAGTAGAAGATCTTATGCAGGTACAAGTGTGATTTTGTCAACACGAAGCCCATTTTGTATGACGTACAAAAGATGGAGATAGAGTTCAAGACTCCAGGGACCCACGTGATGATGTCAAATATACGCTTAGAACCAGCTTTAATGGATAGAAGCTGCTCAATCTACAGACCCAGAGCTGATGAAGATGAAGAAGAAAGTGCAAGAAGGTGCTATTTCAGAAGCAAGAATCGATGAAGAAGGAATACTTCGAGTCAATCCAGACTTTGTGTTCCTAACGACTCTGATTTGAAGTATAGAATCATGATTGAGGCACACAACACACTGTTTGCAATCCATCCTAGAAGTATCAAAATGTATTGTGATCTTCGACATACATTTTGGTGGAGCAATATGAAGAGAGAAATCATGAAGTTTATCTCGAGGTGTTTAACGTGTCAACATGTCAAGGCAAAGCATCAAGAGCCATAAGGTGTGAAGAGCCCCGATCCTCTCGATGGTGACTTCTTATGTGGGTGGGATGCACCGAAGCCAGACTCTCTGTAGGGGACGCCGTTTTTGTGCGGTGACAAACTGATAGGTACCATTGTGAGGTGCTATGGTTGAGGCACCATGAGAGTCACAGTTGGAATCGAAGAAATGACCTGGGAGTTAGAATGGGAAATGAAAGCGAGGTATTCTCACCTCTTCGAATTACCAGGTACATAAATTTCGGGGATGAAATTTCATAAGGAGGGGAGATTGTAAGACCCTGGATTTTATGAAATAGAAGTACTCAATTTTTTCTATAATTATTATTCAGTAAATGGTTAAATTGGTAAAAGGTTAAAGTTAAGGGTAATATATGTAAATTTTACAAAGTGAGCAAGTGGTTATAAAATATTCATTGTTGTCGAGGAATATTCGTTTGGTCGTGGAATATTCTTGTTGTCGGGGAATATTCGTACGACGACGCAGCCATTTGTGGGCCCCATAACGGAAAACTGTCGGATGAAGAAAACGACAAAAATGAGTTTTCTAAAAATAACGGCGTAACGGTTACCGTTAAAACTGTTGGAATACCTGGTGGTTAAAATAAAGTAATACGCGTTGTTGCACAGTAGCACACAGTATTGCACAGTATTTTATATTATTGCTAATTTAATAATTGTCACTGCACAGTATTTCACATTATCAAATCACTAATTCAAATTATTTGAATAATATTATTAGACAGTATTATTGGCAATGTCTAGGAAGTTCTGTCTAGGAAAGGGGTTAGTTAATCTAATTCCACGCCAGTAAGAAAAAATTCTTATCGAAAAGCCCCATCTTTTTTGGAAACGACTTGGTTGTCAATATTGTGGTTCTGTAATATTATTTGTAAATAATAAATTATTGATAAAAATGATAAGAAAATATTTATTCGATGTGAATATAAGTGGAGGAATTTTTAGCAAAAGAGACGATTGTTGAAAATTGATATTTTATCTTTTTTGATAAAATAATTCATTGAAATATATTATTATAATATTACATTATAAGTGTATAATGTGATAATATAATAATATAATAATGGTGATATTTTTACAATGAATGCACGATATATGAATAAAATGAGAAAGAAGAGAGCAAATTAGGTCTGGAGTATTTTTGTTACAAAAAACACGTTAAATATGTTGGTGGGCCCCATTTTTGACTAAAGTTTGATTATAGCCTGCAAATTCATCCGTATGTAAATTTGGGTCATTTTTCGTTCGGAATTTGAAAAAACTTTCTTCTACAAAGTTGTAGATAATTAAATTTCCTATGAAATGGACATAAGATTTGTATTTTTCTAATAAAAGGGCTATTTATTATGAATTATTGAAGTTCCAAAATATTGGGTCAAAATTATTTTTGTTACAAAAGGTGATTAAAACATGTTTTGTGTGGGTGGGTCCCACTTGTGGTTGGCTAATTGCTGGAAAATTTTGCTGGTTGGCGTTCGTTGAAAAAAATAATAATAATATTTTATTAAATTTTCTACTTTGGCGTCCTAAGCATTTTCTTATAAATAGAGTGCTTAGTTAGAATTGAAAATCACACCAGAATAAGAAATTTCTCTCTCTATAATATCGAGCGTATTTTTGTGAGTATTTAGATACTTTGAGAGTTGATAAGCAATGCAAGTTTTTTTCAATATTATATTCGATATTCCAGTCCGAAGTACTTGTCTTTTGAGGTAAGGGATGTTATTTTTTTCTCGTAAATGATGTTATTGCTTTCAATATCATTTTACCGAAATATTGGTATGAATTTTATTATAAAATTTTTACCTTTTTATGTCGGGATTACTATTCATGTATATGGCACTATTCACGTATACGGCACTATTCACGAATACGGTACTATTCACAAAGTATGATTTTTCTTATGAAATTTCTATTTTTTTCTTGTCGAGATTACTATTCACGTGTACGGCACTATTCATGTATACAGTACTATTCACGAATACGTTATTATTCACAAAAAAATTAAATTTTTTTTTCTTTGTCCAAGTTGTCTGTTATGGTTCCTATCTTTGATTGGATCCATGTTTTAAACTTTATTCTTGAATTTTGCTCCACAATTGATTATTATGGAGTATTCTGAAACTTGGATAAACTAATTTACGAATTCCTAATCTTTGTCCTTTATCTCACTGGATTCGTTATGAATATTGTTTTTCATCATTTTTAGTCTTAAATGGTGATATAAACGAATATCTTTGGCCTGTAGTGCAAAGATGAATGGTTACTTGATGAATATCTTTGGCCTGTAGTGCAAAGATGAATGATTATTTGATGAATATCTTTGACCTGTAGTGCAAAGATGAATGTTTACCTGATGAATATCTTTGGCCCGTAGTGCAAAGATGGACAGGTGTTGAGATGAACATGACCACTGATGATACAAATGAATATCTTTGGCCCGTAGTGCAAAGATGAATATTTGATTTGAGATATATATTGATTGATGTTACAGGGTTAAAATATTGATGATGGACTTTTAAATCATAGAAGATAGTAGACATCATTTTCTACTTAACTCTTCTGATGCATTGTTACTTCCGCTGCAGTTGCTGATCTAAAACTTGTTGTCCATAATATTTTATCTGATTTGTTGAAAACTAACAATAATTTATTCTTCATTATCTTAGTCATAATATTCTTTACTAGGCTAGTTGAGCTCACCCTTTTATTCTATTGTCCTCTTCAGGAAATGAGAATGTCGCAGGGACTAGTCGGGGGACAGAGTGATGGTCAGCGTATAGCAGTAGTAGTCCTCACTATTTTTGTATAATAGTGTGATAATAATTGTAACTGATGAGGACTGAATTTGAGCATTTATATTTCGTATTATATACGATATGTATTGAAGCTCACAGCTTGTGTGGTCGTATTTCTCACGGCCGTTTGATATACAAGTTTGTATTTGGATTCTGTACCATGTATTTGGCGACTCAAAATGGGTTGGGTTGATTAGACCTATTCTGGGGGGCGTTACAGGGAATAGATGAGTCGTTGCAAGAACACATTAGCAATCCCGAGGTAGATGTCTTACGGGATGATGATATGGTTTTTGAACTCATTGATATACCTGATGTTGAGGAAGACGTGGTTGTCAATGAATATATCTTTGTACACGAAGATGATGAGTACGAAACCGATATGGAGGCAGAGGAGTCAGAATCAGATGACGAAGTTGAGATTGATTCTGACGGGTTTGATGACGTACGTAGTCTTAACTTAAAAGGTTTTCTGTAATCGAACGATAATTTAATTTAGATAAATTAACTACAACTTAATTAATAGATTATAAGATGGTCATTTCAGTAGTACGCTGATATATGGCTAGACATAGCGGGGGAGGTCGTCGTGGTGGTGGTCGTTCGGGATCAGATGACGGCACCCACGGCCAGGGATCTTCATCAGATAATATGTTTCCAAACTTAAATATTAAATTTATTGGAATTATATATGAAAATATTATATTTATATAATGTTATTTATATAGATAGTGCTCGTCGACGTCAGCAAGGCACTAACCTCGGATTATTTGGCCGACCGCTGGCACAGCCACACGTTGTCCGGGTATATGTCAACTCGGCGCAGTAAGTATCACTTTTAATCTGTCAATTGTAATAAATTAACATGTATATATATATATAATTACATTATTAATATAACAAATTATTTTATTTCTCTCGCATTATATTATAGCATTGGACACTGTCGCTAAGGCGACGCTACACGGCATCTGCCTGACACACTTGCCTATGGCTGTATGCGCTTTAGCCAGTTCGCCCAGTATGATGCCTCATTCATGGATACTGTGCTGCGCGATTTTCACGTAAGTCTAATTACATAGCTTCAAATAAACAATGCATTATCTTTTACCATTATATACTTTTTAAATGAATTCTGATATATCGTGTGACACCCCCAGAATAGGTCCAGTCAACCCAACCCATTCTGAGTTGCCAAATACATGGTACAGAATTTAAATACAAACTTTTATATCACACGGTCGTGCAAAATACGACCACACAACTGTGAGTGTCAATACA
The DNA here is from genome assembly GCA_020205555.1 of Panax stipuleanatus. NCBI lineage: Eukaryota > Viridiplantae > Streptophyta > Magnoliopsida > Apiales > Araliaceae > Panax > Panax stipuleanatus. Next base: position 67,059,395 of record CM035123.1, on the reverse strand, counting down.
AATCGTATATAATACGAAATATCAACATTCAAATTCATTCTTTATTTATTATAATTATTATCCCACTATTTTACAAAAATAGCAAGGACTACTATTGCTCTAACTCGGACCATCATTCTGTCCCCCGACTAGTTCCCGCAACATTCTCATTTCCTGAAAAGAACAATAGATGAAAAGGGTGAGCTCAACTAGCCTAGTAAAGAATATTACGATTAAGATAATGGAAAATAAATTATCGTTAGCCTTCAATAAATCAGATAAAATATAATGGACAACCAATTTTAGATCAATACTTGCAGCGGAAATAACAATTCATTAGAAGAGTTAAGTAGAGAATGAAAATGAAGTCTACTATCTTCTATGATTTAAAAGTCCATCATCAATATTTTATCCCTGTAACATCAATCAATATATATCTCAAATCAAATATTCATCTTTGCACTACGGCCAAAGATATTCATTTGTATCACCAGTGGTCATATTCATCTCAACACCTGTCTATCTTCGCACTACGGTCAAAGATATTCATCAGGTAATCATTCATCTTTGCTCTACAGGCCAAAGATATTTAGTTATATCACCACTTAGGACTGAGGATGATGAAAAATAATATAAATAACGATTCCAGTGAAATAAAGGATAAGATTAAGGATTCGTATTTTAGTTTATTCAAGTTCAAAAATATTTCATAATAATACTTTGTGGAGCAAAATTCAAGAATGAAGCTCAAAATTTAGATCCAATCAAAGATAGTAACTATAACAGATAATTTGGACAAATAGAAGAAAATTTAGTTTTTTCGTGAATAGTGCCGTATACGTGAATAGTGCTGTATACGTGAATAGTAACTCTGACGGAAAAAGTAAGAATTTCATAATAAAATCCATGCCAATATTTTGGTATAATGATATTGAAAAGAATAACATCATTTACGAAAGAAAATAACATCCCTTACCTCAAAAGAATAGTACTTCTGACTGAAATATCGGATATAATACCGAAGGAAACTTGCACTGAATAGTAATACTCAAAGTATCTAAATACTCACAAAAATACGCTCGATATTATAGAGATAGAAAATTTCTGAATCTGGTGTGATTTTCAATTCTAACCTAAGCACCCTATTTATAGGAAAAGCTTAGGATGCCAAAGTAGACTAAATTAATAAAATAATTTTTTTTTCAGCCGCCTCGTGAGTTTTGAAAATTCAGAATTTTTCCACAACAACCAAAAGTGGGGCCCACCATTTTATTTAAAAATATTTATTTTTTGAAACTTCAATAATTCATAATAAATAGCCCTTTGTCAGAAAAATACAAATTCTATGTCCTTTTCATAAGAAATTTAATTCTCTACAACTTTGTAGAAGGGACTTTTTCCAAATTCTAAACATAAATTATCCGAAATCCATAAACGGATGATTTTTCACACCAAAATACTGATAAAAACACATCAGCACTAATTCCTTCCTTTATATCCATAAAATAAATATTTTCTTATCATATAAATCAATAATTAATTATTCACAAATAATATTAGAGAACTACAATATTGACAACCAGGTCGTTCCCAGGAAATAGGGGGCCTTCCGATAAGGACTTCTCCTTACTGGCGCGCAATTAAATAACCCCTCCTAAACAGAACTTCCTTAGACATTGTCAATAATACTATCTAATAATATTATTCAAATAATATAAATTATTAAGTTGATAATGTGAAATACTGTGCAATGACAATTATTGAATCAATAATACAAAATATCAACGGTAGCAATTATTGAATCAATCATATAAAATAGCAACGTAGCAATTATTGATATAAAACATCAACGTAGCAATTATTGAATCAACAAAATATCATGCAATTATTGAATCAATAATATAAAATATTGAACAGTAATTACTGTAACAATAATTGAGTAGTGACTTCTTACGTAAGAATCAATAATTCGAAATACTATGCAATACCGTGTGCTACTATGCAACACCGCGTATTACTGTATTTTAACCACCGGATATTTCAACAGTACTAACTGGTAACAACTACGTCGTTATTTTATAAAAAGGTTATTTTTGTCGCTTTCTATATCCGACAGTTATTCTGTTGTGGGGCCCACAAATAGCTGCGCCGTCGTACGAATATTCCCCGACAACAAGAATATTCCACGACTAAACGAATATTTTTCGATAATAATGAATATTTTATAACCACTTGCTCATTTTGAAATATTTACATATTTTGCCCATAACTTTTCACATTTATCCAATCAACACCTTACTATTTCGAAATAATATATAAAGAAAATTAAATCTTTATTCATAAAAGTTGGGGTCTTACAACCTCCCCTTCTTATGAAATTTCGTCCTCGAAATTGACGGACGTACCTGGTATGTCGAAAAGGTGAGGATACCTCGCTTTCATTTTCGATTCCAACTCCCAGGTCATTTCTTCAATAGCATGGTTTCTCCACAAAACTTTAACTTGAGGTATAATTTTCGAGCGTAGGACATGCTCCTTCCTATCCAAGATCTTGACAGGTACCTCCTCGTACGTTAAATCTTCAGCTATCTCGTCTGGTTCTAACTCAATAATGCGGTTTGGATCTTTCACATATTTACGAAGCACGGATATGTGAAAAACGTTATCAACACGAGACATGCTTGGAGGTAAAGCGAGTCTATAGGCCACATTTCCTACTCGGTCAAGGATCTCAAATGGACCAATGAATCGTGGATTGAGCTTTCCTCTCTTCCAAAACCTCGTAACTCCTTTCCACGGAGCAACACGTAATAACACATGATCCCCAACATTAAATTACATGTCTTTTCGATGAAGATCCGCATAACTCTTTTGTCGATCTTGTGCAGTTTGTATCTGTTGTCGGATCATTTGGATCTTTTCTGTAGTCATACGTACCAAATCCGATCCCAATAATGTTGCTTCACCCACCTCATCCCAACATACTGGAAAGCGACACTTTCTCCCATTCAACGCTTCGAATGGAGCTACACCTATACTTGATAGTAGTGTGCATACAAGCCAATCATGTATGATGATAAAGCACATACTTTGTAAACAATCTTATTTATTTATTAATAAAATATTCATTTAAGGCATATAATTATCTACATGGTGCTGTTTTTATAATATGTAAATAACCCATAGTTTTAAGCAATGCTTTTAGAATCATGATGAGATCATGATAATGAGATCTAAATTCTTAGAAAGCTTAAAAACTAAAATAGTTCCCAATTGTGGGATTACTAAAATGGGGATTAGTAAATCCGGATAGATTGGTACATATGTTGCTTGCTCATTGGATGAGGATGACTGATCTCATGGTCATTTGTGTGGAGACACTAAAGCAAGTATGTAGGTGCTTATTGGAGAATAAGTTCACTGAACGTGACTCGCTATGGAATACCTAATGGAGTTTTACTCGCCTGTCAATAGGAATTCCTAATGTGATAGTAGTACATGTGATCCTTGGACTTGAGATCATCATAGTATCTTGTATGTAACAAATTATACTTTGACTAATTCCTTAAGGCCTTTTAAGGCATATATAGGGTATGCTTGGGTGTAATGAGTTACATATAGAGATAATGAATGATCAATAAAGAATCTACCACCTCTAGTAAAAGAGGAGATATGTCCTATGTGATTCGTTAAATGACAACCCAGGAATCCTTGGCCAAGGTAGAATGAAATTAGAAAGAGGTTTCTAATTTCCATTATTTGGAGTTGTGCATTTTCTAATCGAAATACATATAATTAAATAAATTAAGACTTGACAGTAAATCCATGTCTTATATTTAATTGGGACATTGTATGGTGGAAAGATTGAATTGTACGGTAACTATTAACTCACAGGTTCTTTTATGATTAATGTTGAAATCTATATTATCTGGAAAGTCGTTGATCGCTAGGGAGGCTTATCCCTATTGTAGAATAAATGTTATTTATTTAAATAGATTATTAGTTTAATTTGTTTATTTAAATAAGATTAGAATTGTTCTAATTGATTTATTCACAACCGGTTTAATATGGAGAACCTAAAGGGTCACACCATAAAAGGAAGAAGAATTATTTAAGAAGAAAATGGCATGATAGTAATAATGCATTAAGTATAATTAATTTAATCTATGATGATAGAATAAATTAAAAAGCTTAATGTTTATTATTTAATATTTTAGAAATATTAAATATAAATTAATAAGAGGAGTCTTATTAATATTATTATTATTATTATTATTTTAATTCTAAAGGAGTTTAGGAATTAATATAATATCAGTACTCTCTCTCAATCCTAATAAAGATTAGGATATAAATTAATTAAAAGTAATTAATTAATTAATTAAATAAAACCCTATTCTAATTGGATTAGGAGGGTTAACCTAATATCTATATAAGAGAGTCTTATATCAGAAATAAGGTACGTGAATTTTTCAAGAGTTGGGAGTACACATATTCTATAGAGATAGAAACAAGGGTTAAGCCAATAACCCATCTTACTGAGTTCTTCATCTTCCTTGGTGGATCACCGTTAGAGGCCAAACATTTGGGTGGCTGACATTGATCAAGGGAAGGAGCCACTACAGAGGAATCAAAGGAATCAAAGGAGTAGAACTTGTACCTGAGGAAGCTTGGATCTTCAAAGGTATAATTCTGTTTTTCTCCTTTTTATTCACTGATAATTGATGCATAAGAATGATCATGGTAATGGGTTTGTATAAATTTTGAAAACCTAGTTTTTTACGCTTCCGCCCTATTTATGTGATTTGATTGCATGATTGAGTTACGTACAAACCCAACAGTGGTATCAGAGTCAATCTTGTGCAAATTATCAGTCTATGTGATTCCATACATGTATGATATGCGATTGGATCGAGTTCTGGGCAACAACAATTTTTCAGATTCTGCGAAGCTGGACAGCTGCGCCGGTACAAGGCAATATTGCTGCGCAGCTGCGCCGGGTGCTGTTCCTGGTTTTCATGCTGCGCAGCTGCGCCGGTTCCCTTTACATTCTTGGTGCAGCTGCGCTACTGGACAGGAACTGAATTTTTTTTTGGTTTTATTTAATTAAATGAATGGTTTATTTAATTAATAAAGGTTTAAAATAAAGATGTTTATTTTATATGAAATGAGATTTCAGAATTGCTAAAATTAAAGAGTTTAATTTGGAATTGTTTTTGAATGAAATAAAGGAGTTTATTTTCCAAAAACAAAGTTTAGCAAACTTTTGCCCATTAACTGATATTAATACATATATGGAATGAATTTATTTTCATGAGATGAATAAGTTTTATTGATACGTATGATGATATGTATGGTAATAAAAGGGATTGATTATGGACTATGACCAATGTGATTGGATTTTATTTTGGTTGAATGCTTGAATGTATGGGTTTTATAAAATGGGGTCTGCGTACCTCGTCTTCTCTAGTTTTATTCTCGATGTAAATTCTATCTCCTTTCTATGTACTTCCCCTTGACTGCTGATCAAGGTTTCTATTTAATTTTAAATAGTTAATGTTATAGAGATAGTTAGAATTATTTTGAAGAAATTGGAGACCAAGGAGCAAGGAACGCGTGAAGACTCATTTGTATGGAGCCAGGGTTTAAATGTAATAGTTATATTTAAATTTAAATTCTTGCACTCCTAGGTTTGACCTTTTGGTTCACTTGGTGGCTCTAGTGAACCAAACTAGAATAAAAGTCCATAATCAATCCGGGTAGAATATAGTATTCTATATTGCATGCTAAATATTATATATATTATATTTTATACAAACATGCTTCGCATGTTTAATAAAATGACGCGTATTTTATATATATATATGTGCATGCGCGCTTAAAAAGATGAGACAAATAATAACAAACCCCTCAAACAAATATTATTAAGTCTGAAGCGTTCAAATGATATTTGGAATATCGAACGTCGCCTTCTAGCATGATTAGTTAATAGAGTATTAAATATTTAATATGAGTTTGTTGTGCTATCCACAAGGCGAGTATTGAATATTTAAGATGTTAATTAATCACATTTGATGCTTATCAAGAAAATTGAACGATCTAGTCTTGTTGTGCTATCCACAAGGACGAAAATTTTTCTTTTTTGAATTTATGGAAGTGCTAGGCTGGACTTAACTTAAATCATTTTAGTTCGGGTGTGCACACACATGACCATTATGATTTAAGAGGCAAAATAAAAGGAGTTACATAGTGATGTAATTGACAAGAGTTGTCTACCTATTTATTTGTATATCGCTTGTTGTGCTATCCACGAGGTTATATACATTTGAAATGGGATCCTTAATCTCACTAGCAAATCTTTAATTAGATGTTGCCGAACTATATGAGTGAGGGTAATATAGTTTGATGAAAATAGTGGGAGATACCAATTTAAAATAAAGACCTAAATTTATTTTGGTATGCAAAGTTAATAAAATGAATGTTTGCTAAAATGTTATCTTTTCACATGCAGAATTTTAAAAATGTCAAAATCACTAATCTCACTACGAAGCATACTTGATGCGAATAAGCTTACCGGCCCGAATTATGAGGACTGGCTAAGAAATCTGAGAATTGTTCTCACTGCTGAAAAGATTTCTTATGTCCTAAATTCCACTATCCCTGAATCTGTTTCAGAAACAGCCTCTGAGGAAGAGATTGCCACTTTCAATAAGTGGCAAGATGATGCATCTGTGGCTCAATGCATCATGCTCGCATCCATGAATAACGAGCTTCAGCGTCAGCACGAAAAAATGGATGCTCCTGCTATGCTGCTTCACCTCAAGGAGTTGTATGGTGAACAGAGTAGGACTGCTAGATATGAAATATCTAAGGAGCTCTTTCGATCTCGGATGACCGAGGGCACTGCCGTCGAGACTCATGTTCTAAAGGTAATCAATTTGATTGAACGCCTTGGACAGCTTGGGTTCGTCATGGATGGGGAGTTGAGTCAAGACTTGGTCTTGCAGTCACTCCCTGAGACCTTCTCGCAGTTTGTGGTTAATTTTCACATGAATAAGCTAGATGTCAGCTTACCTGAGCTGCTTAACATGCTGAAAACTGCAGAAGGTCACTTCTCATCCAAGAAGAACCATGTCTTGATGGTGGATTCTTCCAATAAAAGGAAGAGGCCCAAGGTGTCTTCTGAAAAGAAGAAATCTAAGAAGGCTAAGGGAAAAGGGAAAGAAAAGGAGCAAAAGAAACCTGAACCAACTAAAGAAATGTGCTTTCATTGCAATGAGCCGGGACATTGGAAGAGGAACTGCAAGAAGTTTCTAGCAGAGAAGAAGCTTGGAGAAGCTTCGACTTCCAATCAAGGTTTGTTTATGATTGAAATTAATTTTTCTGAAAGTCATAATTCTACTTGGGTATTGGATACCGGCTGTGGTTCTCACATATGTAATACTGTGCAGGGACTGGTCAGAAGTAGAAAGCTGAACAAAGATGAGGTGATCCTACGAGTGGGAAATGGAGCAAAAGTTGCTGCATTAGCTGTAGGAACTTATTGTTTAGCAATGCCTTCGGGCAAATCCATTTATCTTAATAATTGTTATTATGTTCTGAATATTATTAAAAACATTATTTCAATTTCTGTATTGGATATGGAAGGTTTTGACGTTATTATAAAGAACAATGGTTATTCTATTTATAAAGACGATGTTTTATATGGTATTGGAAATTTGCGAAATGGACTTTATACACTTGACTTACAAGAAAATATATTTCAAATTGAACAAATTAAGAAAAGGAAAAGAGATGATATTAATTATACCTATATGTGGCACTGTAGACTCGGTCCTATCAATGAAACAAGATTTTCCAAGTTGCATAAAAATGGGCTCCTCGAGCTATCTGATTATGAATCATATCCAACTTGTGAATCTTGTCTCATGGGTAAAATGACTAAATCTCCTTTTAGTGGAAAAGGAGAGAGAGTTACAGAGTTGTTGGCATTGATTCACACAGACGTTTGTGGACCTATGGCAACAAGTGCACGGGGTGGGTATTCTTATTTTATTACTTTCATTGATGATCACTCAAGATTTGGATATGTGTATTTAATGAAATACAAATCAGAATCATTTGAAAAGTTCAAAGAGTTCAGAAGTGAAGTAGAGAAACAAACGGGCAAGCGTATTAAGATACTTCGATCAGATCGAGGTGGAGAATACTTAAGCAGTGAGTTTCTCAATTGTCTCAGAGAAAATGGTATAATCTCACAATGGACTCCTCCAGGTGCACCACAGTTAAATAGAGTATCTGAAAGGAGAAATCGAACACTGTTAGACATGGTTCGATCCATGATGAGTTTTACCGACCTTCCAATTCCTTCTGGGGATATGCCCTAGAAACGGCTGCATACCTACTTAACAAGGTACCTACCAAATCCGCCCCAAAGACTCCATATGAGATGTGAAAAGGGAGGAAACCAAATCTTAAGCATGTTAAGACTTGAGGTTGTCCAGCTTATGTTAAAAAGTTTGAAAATGATAAGCTACAGACTAAATCCGATAAGTGTAGATTTGTGGGATACCCTAAAGAAATCGTAGGGTATTATTTCTATCATTCAACTGATCAAAAGGTGTTTGTTGCAAAACATGCTACCTTCTTGGAGAAAGAGTTTATCCATGAAGGGGTCAGTGGGAGCAAGATATATCTTGAAGAAGTTCAAGAACCACAAGTTACCACGGACCAAAGTCAGGTACCTAACCAAGTAGAAGAACCTACTGTACCACACCCTGTTCGTAAATCTGAAAGAGTACCGAAGATACCTGAGAAGTATGGATTCGTTATAGAGGATAACGATGAGGTACACATCATGAATAATGATGATCCATTGAATTACGAACAGGCTATGAGTAATAAAGACTCAGGGAAATGGCTTGAAGCCATGAAATCCGAAATGGACTCCATGTATGAAAACAAAGTATGGTCTTTGGTTTCACCACCTGAAGGTATTAAACCTATTGGGTGTAAATGGGTTTTTAAGAAAAAGACTGGAGCAGACGGAAAGGTAGAGACCTATAAGGCCCGACTGGTTGCAAAAGGTTTCAAACAAAGACAAGGAGTTGACTATGATGAAACCTTCTCACCAGTAGCCATGCTCAAGTCAATTCTGATTTTGCTTGCGATTGCAGCTTACAACGACTATGAGATCTGGTAGATGGACGTGAAAACGGCCTTCCTCAATGGGAAACTTGAGGAGGATGTGTATATGACACAGCCAGAGGGATTTATTTCAAAAGTTGGAACAAATCAAGTCTGTAAGCTACAACGATCCATTTATGGGTTGAAGTAAGCTTCTCGTAGATGGAACATTCGTTTTGATGAGACAATCAAAGAGTTTGATTTTATCAAAAACGAGGATGAACCATGTGTATACAAGAAGGTTAGTGGGAGCGCAGTATCATTCCTTGTATTATATGTTGATGATATATTACTGATAGGGAATGACATTCCTATGTTACAATCCATTAAAATCTGGTTATCTAAAAACTTCTCCATGAAGGACTTGGGTGAAGCATCTTATATTTTGGGGATAAAGATCTATAGAGATAGATCTAAAAGGATGCTCGGCTTATCCCAAGGAACGTACATTGATACGATGCTAAAGAAGTTTAGCATGGAAGATTCCAAAAGAGGTCTAATGCCGATGAGCCATGGAATAAATCTCTCCAAGAAACAGGCCCCAAAGACACCTGAGGAGAGAGACCGTATGAGTAAGATCCCTTATGCTTCTGCAATAGGATCTATGATGTACGGTATGATATGTACTAGACCGGATGTTGCTCACGCACTTAGTGTAACAAGCAGATACCAGTCGAATCCAGGAGAAGAGCACTGGAAGGCAGTGAAAAATATCCTAAAGTACTTGAGAAGGACTAAAGATATTTTTCTTGTCTACGGTGGGTCTGAATTAAAACTCGAGGGATTCACGAACTCAAGTTTTCAAACAGACCAAGATGACAGTAAATCTGTTTCAGGGTATGTGTTTACCTTGAACGGAGGTGCAGTGAGTTGAAAGAGTTCCAAGCAGCAAACGGTTGCTGATTCAGTGACAGAGGCAGAGTATATAGCTGCAAGTGAAGCTGCAAAGGAAGCTGTTTGGATGAAGAAGTTCATAACTGAACTTGGTGTGGTTCCTAGCATTGGAGAAGCAGTTCCCGTATACTGTGACAACACCGGAGCTGTTGCACAGGCTAAGGAACCCAGGTCTCATCAGAAATCTAAACACGTGTTGCGGCGATTTCACTTGATCAGGGAGATCATTGAAAGAGGAGACGTCACCTTGGAGCGTGTAGACTCTCAAGACAACATTGCAGATCCATTTACTAAAGCTTTAACACAACAGCAGTTTGATCGTCACTTAGAGAAGATGGGTATGAGATACCATGGCGATTGGCTTTAGTGCAAGTGAGAGATTGATAGTAGTGTGCATACAAGCCAATCATGTATGATGATAAAGCACATACTTTGTAAACAATCTTATTTATTTATTAATAAAATATTCATTTAAGGCATATAATTATCTACATGGTGCTGTTTTTATAATATGTAAATAACCCATAGTTTTAAGCAATGCTTTTAGAATCATGATGAGATCATGATAATGAGATCTAAATTCTTAGAAAGCTTAAAAACTAAAATAGTTCCCAATTGTGGGATTACTAAAATGGGGATTAGTAAATTCGGATAGATTGGTACATATGTTGCTTGCTCATTGGATGAGGATGACTGATCTCATGGTCATTTGTGTGGAGACACTAAAGCAAGTATGTAGGTGCTTATTGGAGAATAAGTTCACTGAACGTGACTCGCTATGGAATACCTAATGGAGTTTTACTCGCCTGTCAATAGGAATTCCTAATGTGATAGTAGTACATGTGATCCTTGAACTTGAGATCATCATAGTATCTTGTATGTAACAAATTATACTTTGACTAATTCCTTAAGGCCTTTTAAGGCATATATAGGGTATGCTTGGGTGTAATGAGTTACATATGGAGATAATGAATGATCAATAAAGAATCTACCACCTCTAGTAAAAGAGGAGATATGTCCTATGTGATTCGTTAAATGACAACCCAGGAATCCTTGGCCAAGGTAGAATGAAATTAGAAAGAGGTTTCTAATTTCCATTATTTGGAGTTGTGCATTTTCTAATCGAAATACATATAATTAAATAAATTAAGACTTGACAGTAAATCCATGTCTTATATTTAATTGGGACATTGTATGGTGGAAGGATTGAATTGTACAGTAACTATTAACTCACAGGTTCTTTTATGATTAATGTTGAAATCTATATTATCTGAAAAGTCGTTGATCGCTAGGGAGGCTTATCCCTATTGTAGAATAAATGTTATTTATTTAAATAGATTATTAGTTTAATTTGTTTATTTAAATAAGATTAGAATTGTTCTAATTGATTTATTCACAACCGGTTTAATATGGAGAACCTAAAGGGTCACACCATAAAAGGAAGAAGAATTATTTAAGAAGAAAATGGCATGATAGTAATAATGCATTAAGTATAATTAATTTAATCTATGATGATAGAATAAATTAAAAAGCTTAATGTTTATTATTTAATATTTTAAAAATATTAAATATAAATTAATAAGAGGAGTCTTATTAATATTATTATTATTATTATTATTTTAATTCTAAAGGAGTTTAGGAATTAATATAATATCAGTACTCTTTCTCAATCCTAATAAAGATTAGGATATAAATTAATTAAAAGTAATTAATTAATTAATTAAATAAAACCCTATTCTAATTGGATTAGGAGGGTTAACCTAATATCTATATAAGAGAGTCTTATCTCAGAAATAAGGTACGTGAATTTTTCAAGAGTTGGGAGTACACATATTCTATAGAGATAGAAACAAGGGTTAAGCCAATAACCCATCTTACTGAGTTCTTCATCTTCCTTGGTGGATCACCGTTAGAGGCCAAACATTTGGGTGGCTGACATTGATCAAGGGAAGGAGCCACTACAGAGGAATCAAAGGAATCAAAGGAGTAGAACTTGTACCTGAGGAAGCTTGGATCTTCAAAGGTATAATTCTATTTTTCTTCTTTTTATTCACTGATAATTGATGCATAAGAATGATCATGGTAATGGGTTTGTATAAATTTTTGAAAACCTAGTTTTTTACGCTTCCGCCCTATTTATGTGATTTGATTGCATGATTGCGTTACGTACAAACCCAACAATACTTGCCTGATAACTGTTGTTGTAGTAGAATTCCACCAATGGTAAGTACTTATCCCAACTCCCTTTGAAGTCTAGAACACAGAGTCTCAATAGATCTTCAAGAGTTTGAATAGTCCTTTCAGATTGTCCGTCTGTTTGAGGATGATAAGCCGAACTGAATCGTAAATCCGTGCCCATAGCTTTCTGCAAACTGATCCAAAATCGTGAAGTAAATCTGAGGTCACGATCCGAAACTATGGATACTGGCATGCCATGCAATCTCACAATCTCATTCACGTACATATGAGCAAGACGTTCAAGGGAATAAGTCTCTCGTATCGGAAAGAAATGAGCAGACTTTGTTAATCTATCAACAATAACCCAAATCGCATCTATGCCTTGAGAAACCTTGGGAAGACCTGTAACGAAATCCATCGTAATGTGTTCCCACTTCCATTTTTCAGAATCTCCAGTGGTTGCAATGGACCCTTCGGCACTTGATGCTCCGCCTTTACACGTTGACAAGTTAAACATCTCGAAATAAACTCCGCGATCTCTCTTTTCATATTGCTCCACCAAAATATATGTCGAAATCACGATACATTTTGGTACTCCCAGGATGGATTGCAAATGGTGTGTTGTGTGCCTCCATCATTATTCTATGCTTCAAGTCAGAATCGTTAGGAACATAAAGTCTGGAGTTGACTCGAAGTATTCCCTCTTCATCAATTCTCGCTTCTGGAATGGCACCTTCTTGCACCTTCTTTTTCACCTTCATCAGCTCCGGATCCGTAGCTTGAGCAGCTTTAACTTTATCAATCAAAGCTGGTTCTACGCGTATACTTGACATCATCGCACTCGTTCCCGCATATGATCTTCTACTCAACGCGTCAGCTACCACGTTCGCTTTTCCAGGATGGTATTTGATGGTATGATCGTAATCTTTCAACAGCTCAAGCCAACGTCGTTACCGCATGTTGAGTTCCTTTTGAGTGAAAAAACATTTAAGGCTCTTATGATCCGTATAAATCTCCACTTTCTCCCCGTACAGGTAGTGTCTCCAGATCTTCAACGCGAAAACGACTGCTGCCAACTCTAGATCATGAGTAGGATAATTCCTCTCATATTCTTTGAGTTATTGCGAGGCATAGGCTATGACTTTCCCATGTTACATGAGAACATATCCTAACCCTTTGCCCGAAGCATCGCTGTAGATAATAAATCCATCTGAACCAGATGGTATTGTCAGAACAGGTATCGAGATAAGTCTTCTCTTGAGCTCTTGGAAGCTCTTCTCGCATTCCTCGCTCCAAACAAATTTTATATCTTTCCGATTCAACTGAAGTTAATGGAGTAGCGATTCTAGAAAATCCCTCTACGAACCTCCGATAATAACCGGCTAAGCCCAGAAAGCTTCGTACTTCGGTCACCGACTTAGGTTGCTCCCAGCTTTGTATTGCTTCAATCTTCGTTGGATCAACAGATACTCCATGTTTTGATACCACGTGCCCAAGGAATGCTACTTCCTCAAGCCAAAACTCGCATTTCTTCAGCTTGGCATATAGCTTGTTCTCACGAAGCTTTTGAAGTACCAGCTTTAAGTGGTGCTCATGATCTTCACGGCTTTTAGAATAGATGAGGATGTCATCAATAAAGACAACAACGAACTGATCCAAATATTCCTTGAATTCACGGTTCATCATATCCATGAAAGCAGCAGGAGCATTAGTCAATCCAAAAGACATGACTAAGAACTCATAATGCCCGTACCGAGTTCTAAAAGCAGTCTTTGGAATATCCTCAGTTTTAATCTTCAGCTGATGATATCCAGAGCGAAGATCGATCTTTGAAAAGAATTGTGCTCCTTGTAACTGGTCGAACAGGTCATTAATACGAGGTAGCGGAAACCTATTCTTGATGGTGACATGGTTCAACTCCCGATAGTCAATACAAAGTCGCATACTCCCGTCTTTCTTCTTTACGAATAAAACAGGAGCACCCCAAGGAGACGTACTAGGACGAATAAAATCGATGTCTAACAATTCTTGTAATTGGACCTTTAACTCCTGAAGTTCAATAGGAGCCATTCGATATGGGATTTTAGAAATGGGTTTTGTACCGGGTTCAAGGTCAATAAAGAATTCAACTTCACGTTCTGGGGGTAGACCGGGAAGTTCTTCGGGAAATACATCAGAAAACTCCTTAACAACGGAAATATCATTCAAACCTAATGTATTCTGGTTTAGATCAGTGACATGAGCTAAGAAAGCTTGACATCCGTTTTTCAATAAACGAATAGCTTTATGACTTGAAATGATATTGACTGATTTTAGTGGTTTGGTGGTTTGGATTTGCACAACAGGTTGATTAGGAATATGAAAACTAACAACCTTACGAAAACAATCAATTTTGGCATGGTAAGTGGTTAACCAGTCAATTCCTAAAATCACGTCAAATGCAAGTATTTTCAAAGATATAAGATCAACAGGTAAGGTAAGGGTACCAATCTGAATCAAGCAAGATTTGTAAACTGTGGATGTAACAAAGGTTTCTCCCAACGGAGTTTTAACAGATAAGTCAAAGTCTAATTTATCAGAAGTCAAGTTCAAACGTTGAGCACAAGTAGGTGAAATAAAAGAATGGGTAGCACCGGTATCTAACAATGTGTAAACTTCGCAAAAGTTTATGATTAGCTTACCCGTAATCACCTCGTGTGGATTCCTCGCGTTTTGGGCTGTCACGACAAACGCTCTTCCAGGAATCACCGACTTTGACTTGTCCGAAACCGCCTTTGGAATCACCACCCCCGCTAGACTTGGTTTCGCAACAGGATAATCTCGAGCTATATGTCCTTCTTTTCCACAGTTATAGCATGCTTTGAATTGTTGTGGACAGTTTGGGCTGATGTGTCCCTCTTTCCCGTATTTATAGCATACGACTGGTGGTCGTTCTCCTCCCCTCGAAACAGCTGATGCTGGTGCTGATGTCGACGTCTTCACGTTCTCATTGTTGTACCTTCTCTTCTTGAAATCTCCTCCCGATTTGCTTTTTCTACTATCATGGCTACGATTACCACCGAAGTGGTTACCGCTTCGGTCATACTTTCCTCTCCGCTGGTTGTCATTGCTCCGATGACTGCTGCCACCGGTACGACCGTGGTTGTTATCCATTGGTTGAACATAATCATTATCTCGTTCTAACAACTGGGCCCTGTTCACTACATCCGAATATAGAGAAAATTTGTGAGAAATGAGGTATTGACGTATTTCGGATTTTAAACCTCTTAAAAACATCCGCGTCATACGTTCCTCATTCTCCACCAAATGAGGTGCAAACCTGGATAACTCCGCGAACTTAGCCTCGTACTGGGATTCCGTCACGTTGTTTTGTTCTAGTCTGATAAACTCTACCTCCTTCATATGACGAATACTTTCAGGAAAGTATTTGTCATTGAACAGTTTTTGAAACGCTTCCCAAGACATCTTGAGTACAGCAGGCTGGGTACGCTTCACAGACTCCCACCAGTAATCTGCCTCTCCACGGAACATAAAGGTGGCAAATGGAACCTTCTGTTCCTCCGTGCATCCCAAGACATCAAATATCTTGGTAATTTGTTTAATCCACGTCTCCGCCTTGATCGGATCTGGCTTTCCCAAAAACTCCGGTGGTCCCAATTCTTTGAACTGCTTGGCAGTGACAATTCGCGTGTTGTTATTATCTCCACCTGTATGTTGCACACGAGTCTCCCTCGTCTGGTTTTGCATGAACTGCAAAAAACTTCTAAACATGTCATCGTTTATCGTCTGACCAGCGTTGTTTTCAGGATGAACATTGCCTTCTTGTTGCACGTTCTCTTGGTTGGTGATTAAAGGTGTCTCCACAGTCTCATTCACTTCGTTGTTAACATTCTCAGCTGCCATTCTCAAATACTGCCATAAAACAAATTAAACAAATTAACATATCATATATTAACCCTATGCTCCGACTGACCAATTAAATACCACATAAGCTTAGGTAGGACATACTAGCGAAGGATTTACTCGTCTCTCCCCTCCTAGTTTTATTCCCCGATCTCCGCCAGAGATCATATCCCTAAGCTCTGATACCAATTGTGACACCCCCAGAATAGGTCCAGTCAACCCAACCCATTCTGAGTTGCCAAATACATGGTACAGAATTCAAATACAAACTTTTATATCACACGGTCGTGCAAAATACGACCACACAACTGTGAGTGTCAATACAAATCGTATATAATACAAAATATCAACAATCAAATTCATTCTTTATTTATTACAATTATTATCCCACTATTTTACAAAAATAGCAAGGACTACTACTGCTCTAACTCGGACCATCATTCTGTCCCCCGACTAGTTCCCGCAACATTCTCATTTCCTGAAGAGGACAATAGATGAAAAGGGTGAGCTCAACTAGCCCAGTAAAGAATATTACGACTAAGATAATGGAAAATAAATTATCGTTAGCCTTCAATAAATCAGATAAAATATAATGGACAACCAATTTTAGATCAATACTTGCAGCGGAAATAACAATTCATTAGAAAAGTTAAGTAGAGAATGAAGTCTACTATCTTCTATGATTTAAAAGTCCATCATCAATATTTTATCCCTGTAACATTAATCAATATATATCTCAAATCAAATATTCATCTTTGCACTACAGCCAAAGATATTCATTTGTATCACCAGTGGTCATATTCATCTCAACACCTGTCCATCTTCGCACTACGGCCAAAGATATTCATCAGGTAATCATTCATCTTTGCTCTACAGGCCAAAGATATTTAGTTATATCACCACTTAGGACTGAGGATGATGAAAAATAATATAAATAACGAATCCAGTGAAATAAAGGATAAGATTAAGGATTCGTATTTTAGTTTATTCAAGTTCAAGAATATTCTATAATAATACTTTGTGGAGAAAAATTCAAGAATGAAGCTCAAAATTTAGATCCAATCAAAGATAGTAACTATAACAGATAATTTGGACAAATAGAAGAAAATTTAGTTTTTCTGTGAATAGTGCCATATACGTGAATAGTAACCCCGACAAAAAAAGTGAGAATTTCATAATAAAATCCATGCCAATATTTTGGTATACTAATATTGAAAAAAATAACATCATTTACGAAAGAAAATAACATCCCTTACCTCAAAAGAATAGTACTTCTGACTAGAATATCGGATATAAATACTCACAAAAATACGCTTGATATTATAGAGAGAAAAGTTCTGATTCTGGTGTGATTTTCAATTCTAATCTAAGCACCCTATTAATAGGAAAAGCTTAGGATGCCAAAGTAGACTAAATTAATAAAATAATTTTTTTTCAGCCGCCTCGTGAGTTTTGAAAATTCAGAATTTTTTCACAACAACCAAAAGTGGGGCCCACCATTTTATTTAAAAAATATTTATTTTTCGAAACTTCAATAATTCATAATAAATAGCCCTTTTGTCGGAAAAATACATATTTTATGTCTTTTCCATAAGAAATTTAATTCTCTACAACTTTGTAGAAGGAACTTTTTCTAAATTCCAAACATAAATTATCCGAAATCCATAAACGGATGATTTTTCACACCAAAATACTGATAAAAACACATCAGCACTAATTCCTTCCTTTATGTCCATAAAATAAATATTTTCTTATCATATAAATAAATAATTAATTATTCATAAATAATATTAGAGAACTACAATATTGACAATCAGGTCGTTCCTAGGAAAGAGGAGACCTTCCGATAAGGACTTCTCCTTACTGGCGCGCAATTAAATAACCCCTCCTAGACAGAACTACCTTAGACATTGTCAATAATACTATCTAATAATATTATTCAAATAATATAAATTATTGAGTTGATAATGTGAAATACTGTGCAATGACAATTATTGAATCAATAATACAAAATATCAACGGTAGCAATTATTGAATCAATCATAGCAACGTAGCAATTATTGATATAAAACATCAACATAACAATTATTGAATCAATAAAATATCATGCAATTATTGAATCAATAATATAAAATATTGAACAGTAATTACTGTAACAATAATTGAGTAGTGACTTCTTACGTAAGAATCAATAATTCGAAATACTATGCAATACCGTGTGCTACTATGCAACACCGCGTATTACTGTATTTTAATCACCAGATATTTCAACAGTACTAACGGTAACAATTACGCCGTTATTTTATAAAAAGGTTATTTCTGTCGCTTTCTATATCCGACAGTTATTCCGTTGTGGGGCCCACAAATAGCTGCGCCATTGTACGAATATTTCCCGACAACAAGAATATTCCACGACCAAACGAATATTCCCCGACAACAATGAATATTTTATAACTACTTGCTCATTTTGAAATATTTGCACATTTTACCCATAACTTTTCACATTTATCCAATCAACACCTTACTATTTCGAAATAATATATAAAGAAAATTAAATCTTTATTCATAAAAGTTGGGGTCTTACATATCGATAAAACTTTTCTTATAAGTTTATTTTAGATACGAGGAGGGCATATCTCTAGAAGCCGGAGACAGTGTTATTACTGCACATATCGCGAAAAACTTCTCCGGTTGGCTTTACGAGATGAGACAGCGGGCGGCCCGGCAGTTGGCGAGCAGCCTGGGACTATGATCAGATCTCATCAGCCCCGCATAGTCGGTGATCAGGCTTAGGAGGCTATGTGTCGGCACTAGGATGATGAGGTGTTCAAGAAGAAGTCGGTGCAAGCGAAGAAAAATCGGAGCCAGCTCCGAGTCGTACACACGACTGGCTCACAGTCGTTTGAGGAGGTGAAGTCGGTAAGTATTGCGTATTTTGTTGTTTAGTTAGTCAATTGTTAGTAACATACTTAATACAGTTTTAATTATCTTAATTATTAGGCATTGAGCTCGAGCTTGGGCCGACCCCCTATGATGACTGAGTTCTGGGATAGGGCCCACACCCCTAAGGATTCTTGCAAATGGTCTCCTGTAGCTTTAGCTATACGGGTAAGACTTAGTCTAAATTTGAAGTTATTATTAATATTAAAATGTTAATCAAATAATATAATTAACTCGCGTATACAAATAACATTTCAGGATCGATTTCAGTTGCTTTGGGACGCCCGTCTAGCTGAGTTGCGGGCTGCTAGGTGGGATCCTGAGCCGTTAGATTCCACCACTCCTCTGCCTGAGATTGATTTATCTCGGGATGAGGAGCTGAGACTATGGGTTACATCTCAGGATCCCCCTACTTCGAGTACCGACAGGTATCGCGTGTTGGGCCTGCCGAGGATACCCGTGTATACCCTACCTGGAGGTAATATATAATATATCTTAAGTTTTAAAATAAAATAAAATTTATATATACTACATAATAAATTGGTTTATTATCGCAGACTCTAGCCAGCGCCAGCGCCCGAGAGCACCAGTTGGATCATCTGATACGGGCGCTGGCTTAGATGATGCGCTCTTCCAGAGGGTTATAGCGGCGGTATCGGAGAGGTTTCAGACGGATCCAGCTTTTCGATGTCAGCACTTACCTACCCATTCTCGCCTTCACCAGTTGGCTCAGACTATTGCAGCAGGGGCCACCGTAGAAAGTACTGGATTACCTCTCGAGCAGTTCATCGCGTTAAGCGGTGAGGTGCTCCGGATGGTGGTTACTCTACTATTGGAGGCTTTTGGTGAGCAGTCCGAGAGTCGTCAGGTATTCTGCATGTTATTTTATTTTCATTTAGCAGTCTTTTAATTCTCACATATTATATAAACTAATGATTTATAATTTTAATCAAATTTACAGGGTGGGGATGGCGATCAGAGGGTCGTTGTCACTGATTCTCATCCACCAGAGCAGCCCAAGAGTCAGGTATTTTGCATGTTATTTTATTTTCATTTAGCAATTTTTTATTCTCACATATTATATAGACTAATGATTTATATTTTAATCTTATTTGCAGGGTGGCGATGGCGATGAGCATCAGCGTCGCCCACCCTCGTCTGATGATCCTCCTCCTACTAGCTAGCTAGTTTTACGTGCTAGCTCATTTGTATAGATTGTATTCATTATATTGTAGAACATTTTTACATTTTGTTTAAAATTTAGTTTACTTTGTATGAGTTTTGTAAATCAAACAGGTTTGTTATCAGTTTGTCGTTAGCGTATTATTTGTTATAATTCTTTACGAGTTAGTTGATATTTATACTTGTTATCTTAGTTAACATTAGCGTATATTTGTAATCGTTATGGGACTGAACGTTATGGAACGTTATAAAGTTTATTTGTTATCGTTATGGGACTGAACGTTTTGGAACGTTATAGCGTTTATTTGTAATCGTTATGGAAAGTTGTAGCGTACGTTAACGTTGTTGGAATTAGCGTATCATGTATGTATTGTCTATAACAATATGTGATTGGATATAACAGGTTTTTACTATTATTTGGAATTGGGATTATATTATTGTATGTATGATTGAGATGGAACAGGTTACAGGTACAGTATTGGGGTTTAAAACCCTAGATATCAAAATTACAAAAAAAAACAAAAAAATTGTTAATCTCGACAGAATAGGCTAATTCCGAGGTAAATTTCGTCGGCGTTAGTAAAATATATTTAAATAATTCAGTATAAATAGTTATGTTCGACGGACATTTTCGTCGACCTTAGGCTAATTCCGTCGAGATTAATTATTCTACATTAAAACCAGACTAATTCAAAAGGCTAAGTTCGACGTACTATTCCCTCGACATTAAGCTTTTTCAGTCGGCATTATGGTAACTACGACTGAATATTCCGTCGGCATTAGTCCGTTGGGGATACATAATCTCGATTGAATTATTGATTGATTTAATGCCGAGGAGGATAATTACGACTGAACGGTTGACGGAAATTTTCGTCGGGAATAAAGCTAATTTCGACGGAAAGGCCTTAAAAACGACAAAAAATTCCGTCGGAATTAGTTGTTTTTCTTGTAGTGTCCGTTACATTCTTCCCCCCTTAAAAAGATTCTGTCCCTATAATCGGTATACAAGAAATTAAACAAATAATTAAGCAAATAATTGGGGATAAGTTTTCTTCATTACATCTTTGAGTTCCCACGTAGCTTCTTCAGCACTGTGGTTCCTCCAGATTAGCTTAACAGAAGGTATCACTTTATTTCTAAGTATTTATTCTTTTCTATCAACTATTTGAATAGGAACCTCTTCAAATGTTAAGTCTTTATCAAATTGTAAAGGCTCGTATTCTATTATATGTTTGTAGTCGTGTTTGTACGGTCGCAACATAGAAATGTGAAAAACATTATGTATATTATCTAACTCCGGAGGTAACGCAACCTCGTAAACCACTTCACCAACCCTCCATAGTATCTCAAAAGGTCCAATAAATCGGGGACTTAGCTTCCCCTTCTTGCCAAATTGAATCTTCCCTTTCCAGGGAGATACCTTCAGGAAAATAATGCTTCCTACTATAAATTCTCGATTATGTCGATGTTGATCGGTATACTTCTTCTGTCTGTCTTGATCAGCAACCAGTCTCGTTCTGATCAGCTTCACGATATCAGCCGTTTGTTGCACTAATTTAGGTCCTAATAGTTGTCGTTCACCAACCTCATCCCAGCACAATGGAGTTCTGCACTTTCTGCCGTATAACGCTTTGTAAGGCGGCATGCCAATACTTGCATGGTAACTATTGTTGTAGGTGAACTCCACCAGCGGTAGATGATCATCCCAGCTTCCTTTGAAATCCATCACGCAAGCTCTCAGCATTTCCTCTAGCGTCTGATTCGTTCTCTTGCTCTGGCCATCAGTCTGAGGATGGTATGCCGTACTCATTCGTAATTGTGTTCCCAAGCACTCCTATAGTCGCTTCCAGAAATTCGACGTGAAACGCGGATCTCTGTCGGATACAATCGACACTGGAACACCGTGTCTATAAATAATTTCCTTCACGTACAGCTTTGCTAACTGATCTAAGTTAAATTTAATCATGATCGCTAGGAAATGCGCTGACTTCGTCAGTCAATCCACTATCACCCATATCGCATCAAAACCCTTCTGAGTCAGTGGAAGATCCACCACGAAATTCATCAGTGATGTGCTCCCACTTCTATTCTAGAATCTCTAGAGGTTGTAATAATCCACTCGGTCTCTGATGTTTTGCTTTGACCTTCTGGCATGTTAAACATCTTGCAACGTATTCAGCAACGTCTCTCTTTAGCTTTACCCGGATGGTAAAGAATCTCGCAGTCATAGTCCTTGATAAGTTCCAACCATCTCCTTTGGTGCATGTTTAAATCCTTCTGTGTAAAGATATACTTCAGACTCTTATGATTTGTGTATATCTCACACTTTTCTCTATACAGGTAGTGTCTCCAAATTTTCAGAGCAAACACTACTATGGCCAATTCCAAGTCATGGGTCGGATACCCTTTCTCATAGTCCTTCAGTTGGCGTGACGCATATGCAATAACCTTGCCGCTCTGCATCAGTACACAACCTAATCCCTTATGTGAAACATCGCTATATACCACAAAATTTCCTGTACTATCCGGCAATGACAACATCAGTGCAGTACTCAACCTCTTCTTCAGTTCCTGAAAACTTTCCTCACACTTTTCTGTCCAAACAAACTTAACTATTTTACGAGTTAAATTCGTCAACAGAGTTGCAATTTTGGAAAAGTCTTGGATAAATCTTCAGTAATAACCTGCCAATCCCAAGAAATTCCTCACTTCCGACGGCGTCTTCGGTTGATCCCAATTCATCACTGCTTCAACCTTCAACGGATCTACTAAAATCCCATTCTTGTCAATCACGTGGCCAAGAAATTGCACATGTTCTAACCAGAATTTGCACTTCGAGAATTTTGCATAAAGCCTCTCCTGTCTCAGCAATTTCAATGTCAACCTCAAATGTTCAGTGTGTTCTTCCTCAATTTTGGAATAGACCAAAATGTCATCTATGAACACCACTACGAACTTGTCCAGAAATGGCTTAAACACCCTATTCATTAAGTCCATAAATGCAGCTGGTGCATTTATTAGACCAAATGACATCACTAAGAACTCGTAATGTCCATACCGAGTTCTAAAAATCATCTTCGATATATCTTTTCTTCTTACCTTCAACTGATGATATCCACTTCTCAAATCAATTTCGAGAAGTATCTAGCACCCTTCAGTTGATCGAACAAGTCATCGATCCTAGGTAAAGGATACCTATTCTTGATCGTGACTTTGTTCAACTCCCTATAATCAATGCAAAGCCACATCGATCTATCCTTCTTCTTCACGAACAATACTGGCGCTCCCCACGGTGAAGCGCTGGGTTGAATATACTTCTTGTCCAGTAATTCCTGCAGTTGAACCATCAACTCCTTCATCTCGACTGGAGCCATTCTGTACGGAGCTTTCAAAATCAGAGTAGTTCCCGGTGCTAAGTCGATCACGAACTCTATCTCTCTATCTGGGGGAAGTCCTGACAAATCATTCGAAAATACGTCCACAAACTCCCTAACCACTGATATCTCTTCTATCTTCGGGCTCTCCTTACGAATGTCCACTATGTAGGCTAAATACCCTACACAGCCTTGATTCAACAACTCGCTTGCCTAGGCGATTTGCTACCACCAAACACTACCTTCGACGGAGTCATAAGATTTATAAATTTTTTCTGACAATCGATTACCGCCCCATGGTTGAACAACCAATTCATACCCAGCATAACATCAAATTTCCCAAGTCTTATCGGAATCAAATCTACACTCAATTCCTGAACCTTAATGTCCAATCTACAGTTCTTGTATACAAACCTAACAGAAATAACCTCCCTATTCGCAATCTTTATGTTCAAGGGGTAAACTAATTCCTCTTTAGGTAAGTCTAGGGTCTTAGCAAATTCATCAGATATGAATGAACAAGTAGCACCCGAATCAAATAATACATATGAATTTATACTATTGACCGAAATAATACTTGACACCACATCCTTTGACTGCACAGCATCCTGCACCGTCATATTAAACGTCCTGGCAGTGGGTCGAACGATTTGCAGTGGTCTAGCAATTGCCAAAGTGTTGTCGCTGCCATTTCCCCCGCTCCTTGTTAACCCTGCCGCTGGCTTCCTCGGGCAACTTTGGGCTATGTGATCCTTGGATCCACATGTGTAGCAAGCTCCCTTCTTCAGGTTCGGGTGATTCGGCGTAATGTGGCCTTCCTGACCACAGTTGAAGCATACCCGCTTCCCCCTCAGACACACTCCAGTGTGATTCTTCCCGCATATCACACATGCTTCAATCTTCTTCTTCTGTTGGCTTCCCTACTGACTCCTAGCAAAAGTGCTGTCGTTCCACTTCCTTTTTTGGTTGATAGCCCCGCTACCACCAGCCTTGATTTCTGTCTCATTCTTCTTCTTCTGATTCTGATTGAACTTGGTCACCGTGTCGCTTCCACCTTCAGCAAGGATGGCCTTTTTCAGTACAGCAGCAAACGTATTCAGCTGGAACATGGAGACCTTGCTGTAGAGCCAGGGCTTCAGTCCCCGCTTAAACCTTCTCGCCTTCCTTACGTCAGTACTGACCTGGTATGTAGTGAACCTGGCCAGCTCGTTAAATTTCGCGGCGTATTCCGACACCGTCATTCCTCCCTGTTTAAGCTCTAGAAATTGGACCTCTATCTGGTCCTGTGAGCTAACGGGGAAGTACATTTCAAAGAACATCTGTTTAAAATATAGTCCTATGCTATAACTCCTTCTCCTTCCCTCGTTTTATTGGCCTGCCACCAAAAACTAGCATCCGACTTCAACATGAAAGTCGTGAAAACCGTCTTCTGACCTTCGCGAACTCTAGCTACGTCGAAAACCTTTTCCATCTCCATTATCCATGTCTGAGCCTCTATCGGATTCACATATCCCTGAAACTTAGGCGGTCCTACTGCCTTAAATTCCTTAAATGTCGTCGTGCCCTGCACTTGCGGCTGATTCGCAAGCGCTCCTGTCAGCAGGTTCACCAACTGCTAAACCGAATTGGGATTCGTCCCATTGTTATTGTTGTTGTTATTGTTCGTCGAACCCTCTGAGTGTAGATGTGTAGGTCTTCTTCTAGGAGGCATTTTTCTGTTAAGAAATACTCTTATTAAATCCTTTACTTATTTCTTAAATATTCAAGTTCAATTTAAATATTTAAATTAACTCAATTCACACTTGAATACATAACACGTCAATAAACTTTTTTATTTATTCATAGTTTTAAAAACATAGAATAGATAGCATTTCTGCTATTTACTTCATCTTTCCTGAACTGAACAAGTTAAAGGCTAACATTATTATCTCATCCCATTATTATCTCAAATTCTGGGATTTACATTTATTTAATTAAAAAGAAACACATAATTAAAGACTCTACTATCTCGGCATGTTAAGACGCCGCACAGCCTCTCAACGTTCTTCTTCTATAACCTGGAACACTGTTCTGCGATCCACCATGTACCGCGGTAAATCTTTGAACTGAGCTGGGTAATAAAAGACACGATCCTGGGCCCTATCTATAGCCTTATGGAAAGCATAGTCTGTCTCCCTCAGCTTGGCCTTCTTCACTTGAACCTCATCCTCAGCTCGATCTGCACGTTGAGTAGCCCTCTAGCTTGTCTCCTCTGCTCTGGCGCGCTTTGCTGACTCCTCTTGGATGTCGTTCTTTAGCTTCGCTAGCTCAGCCAGTGCATCATCTCTTTCACTCTCCACGTGAACTAGATCTCACTTTGGGTTTCCAAGCTCACTGTCCAACTCTTCAATGGTCTCGTCTCGCTGCTGTATGGTAGTTCAACCCTCGTCCACCAGTTCCTCAAGCTCTCAAACTCTCCCATGAAGTTCCACGTTGCGGTCGTAGATCTCCTCGTACATCTCAGCGCTAGTCTAGTGAGGTGGGAATTCCTCTTCAGGATCCTCCTCCTCCTCCTTTGACTCATCCCGTCATCTTGGTCAGATACTGGCTCATGCTCCTGACCAGCTATGGTGATCAATGGAGACGGCTCTCTCTGAGCCAACTGCTCCCAAATAACATGGATGTCTCGGGGCTCCTCGTCTCTAGACATCTGGGGGTAACTCCTCCCTAGCCTGACTGGACTCTCCAACGTTTGTCATCCTGACAACAAAGTTTTAAAGTTTAATTATTTCGTGATATCGATCGATACTTTTCTCGTACATAAATATAAACATGTAGCACATAAAGTAGTTTATTATCTTTAACTATCATCACTATCTTTTCGATCTCCTACAGGCTACTACCTAAGGTTTCCCCCACCTAAGGTTCATAACCTAAAGCTTTGATACCAACCTGTGACATCTCCAAATCCGGGTACTTGAATTCCACGGGATTTGGTGCTCACTATCTAAATAAAATACAACTACTGCCCAATAATAAGAATACAAAATAAATTACAACCTTATAATTAAATAAAAATCTTCCTTATAAAGGATTACAACCTTAATCAAAATATCTCAGGGTTTATCTAACCTTAACTTCAATACATAAGTGCGGAAAATAAAACATAACATCATAAAGTCTTATTAAAACATAATCAAAACACAACAAGTCTTCACTTGTTCATCTTGCTTTTTCCTTTACTTGTTGACGGTGCGTCAACATTCGCGATTTTAGCTGCAATAGTTATTAATTGCAAGAGTGAGCAAACAAAAGCTCACTTGGAATAATATCAATAATAGTGATGACATAATTTGAATAACTTTAAAAGATTTGAATAACTTTTCTTTCATCAATAATAAAGAATTGAATAATAATTCTTTCATCAACATTTATAACTCAAATATAGAAATCATATGAGGGTCATAAGACCTAGGTTATAAATATTTCTATTTAAAACCTTTAACAGTCTTTTAGACTATATGGACTCTTAACTTGTACTTAGGGGGATCGGCCCTTCATACCATGTATTGTGCACAAACATTTTAACGCTTTCGCATGATAATCCCCTATTAAATAGGGTTGTTCATCTCAGTATTTGATACAAGTCCGCACCAAAGAAAGTTTGGTTTGGATAAGCTTAAAGGAAATTTAGAGTCAACTACCATCAACTAAAGAGTAGTTGAATCGACTTACAATAATCTAGAATAATTCAATAATAAAGAATTATGAAATAACTTATGTTTTAGAATTAAACTTAAAGCATTCGAAAGATAAAATAGACCTTACTTGAACAATTAAATCAAGGTCACTTTAATTAAATCGTGAACTTTAAATAATTACTTGTCCATTGAAGAAATAAAAGGACAAGCGTAAATACAATTAAGATTTGAATTTAAAACACTTGCATATAAATTACAAGTTTAGGGATAGAGAACTTGCTCAAATAAAGTTTGAGTTTAGAAAACTTGCCTCAAGCGCAAACTTCAAGTTATACTCACATTCCTTAATTAACCCTACATATATGTAATTAACAATAATAATATAATTAGTTATCATATAACTAATTCACATAACTTAGTTAACCCATCTAGGTTAACTCATTCCCCTTAAATTATTATGTTTAATAATTAATTATCACATCACATAATCACATCACATGATCATATTATATTTGCACATAATTAATCAAATAATAATTATGTACCTATATTAATTAAATTATAATTAAATAAATTATAATTTAAATTAAATATTTACTTTAATTATAATTAATCAAATTATAATTTCATTTTATATTAATTAAATTATAATTAAATAAATTATAATTTAAATTAAACATTTACTTTGATTATAATTAATCAAATTATAATTACATATTATATCCTAACAATATAATTCATTGCTATCTATTTAGCATTTTAATTTTATTAACATGCTTTATAATTTATTACATCATTAATCTCATAACATTGTATAATTAAAAATAGCTTTCTGCCCACTGCAGGACCAGCGCGGCCGCGCCACTGTGCAGACAGGTCTGACAGTGTCGCAAATTTTGAAGAAAAAAGCCAATTTGCCTTATTTTTTCACACCAAATTTCGTATTTAACCAACATATTGCATATAACACTTTATAAAAAACATAATTCTAAGCTTCTAATAGGTTTTAACATATATAATCATCATAACACATAATCAAAACTCTCAATTTTGTAAATTTGGAGAAAAAACCATTTTTCAATGTTTTTGATAAAATTGAACACTGTAAGTTTATTTTCAAATCAAAATACACAAGTGAAAGCATATTGAATTTGTTTATTGACATATAAACTTAATCTAAAATCAATTTGTTCAATAATATACAATCAAACATAAATTTTGATTTTAAAGGAGCTAATTATCAAACTACTTCACTGTATCTTTTGATGAACATGAATTCTTCATGTTCATCATGTTTATATGGATTTAATCACTTAAATTATTATACTAATCACATATAAGCATGTTATAACAATAATTGCATATAAAATTCATGCTTTCATCAATTTCATACTAAATTCATATATATAGAGAACCAAAAATATGAAGAACATAAAACATAATTTTAAACTATAAGTTTAGAAATAATACCCTTTAGTTGTTCACTACAAGAAAAAAGCCTATCTGCGACCGCATATCAGCGACCGCATGCGGCCGCAGATAACCATCTGCGACCGTTTGCGGTCGCTGATATGCGTCGCATAAAATCTGGTCGCTAGAATGCACATCAGCGACCACTATTAGCGACCGCATTATCTGCAACCGAAATTAGCGACCGTTATTGTCCTTTCGGTCGCTAAAATGAGTCAGCATGGTTCAGGGCCACAGGCTGACGTGTGCCACGTGTCAGCGACTGCAATCAGCGACCGCATGCGGTCGCTGAAATCCCCATATGATTAGCGACTGCTTTATACTTATCAGCGACCGCATGCGGTCGCTGATGTAAAAAAACATTGGAACCAGAATTTTGCTGTTTTGTCGAATTCCCAAAAAACTGTACCTGTTTTGTACAGGTACAGTTTATATACCTGTTTTGTACCTGCTTTATCCCAACACATAAACATTCACAACAATATAACATCCATCGTCCATTACCGACACATACACCAAACTAGTATATAAATTATATATAAACTATATAAACCTTTAAAAACCGATATAAATTGAATAAATATAAACAAATATAATCTTTAAGCAACATACAGACATCCAAAGAATGAATATAAAAGTATAAGATTCTCAAATAACTACAAAACAACACTAAATCAGTCGTCAAGCATCATTGTCCAAATTAGTTTCTCCTTGATCTTGATCACCCTGTAATTAACAAAAAAATAAAATAAATTACATATAATATAGTATATATGTTGATACTGGTGTTACGATCGACAATATACAGTTGTTTTTAAACACAACAATATATATATATATATATATATATATATATATATATATAAGTCACTACTTTGATTGTAATAAATAAGATTGATTACCTCGTCGCCATGCCCATGCTGTGATGCTGCTGCTGCCGCCACTGCATCAGCTAACTCATCAGCACTCAGAGCCGCCAAATGCCCGCCCAGTATCTTTAGAAGATCGCGATCTTGACATATAGCTCTCACACAGTCAGCAGGAGTATGAATGGTTGGATGACTCGATGACTGTGAAGACTGGGTAGCAGAGCTGCCTGAGCCACTGAAGGATGGGCGTCGTCGTTGTCCTTGACCTTTGACGTAGTTCTTCTTCACAACAGACGCCCTCTCCCACAATTCTTGATCAATTGGCGGACGTGGGGTGCCTTCAGGATAGCGCTCATTCAATAAAAGCTTATAAGTATCCTGTCATCATGTTAACAATTAAATAGTTAAAAATAAATTGGTAAAATTCTAAAGAATGACGTAAAACTTGATAAGCAAGATTAAGTTGTTGAAACTTATTACCGCTATGTGGACAGCATCAGGCAGACCATCACGGGTGGCCACGTACACATCCAGCCAATGGATAGGCTGACCTTGAGACTGAGACTCCTATACAAAATATATTCCAATATTACTAAGTACACATGTGATATTCTACAATTTATAATTGCAAACATATTAAAACTATTCATACGTACCCTGGCAGTGATATGCTGCAACTGTGAAATACTGCCGCCTCTGTAGGTTCCTTTAGCCTTTTCGCCATCAGGTACACCCGAGGATCTATTAGTGGCGGCAGTCTTGCGTCTTTTGACCCAGGTCTCATCTCTCCATTGGGCACACATCTCAGCCCATATGGACTGGGTGCACCACCAGGGGCTATGCTCATGCATGTAATCCTCACCCTGGCCTGGATGGTCGATCGATGCATTGTGAAGGGCTTTTTGTCGTTCTTTGTTCAAATTGTCTTTGGTGCGGGCGGCGCACTTCTGCCAAAATAGTGTCTGTATCACTGAAGCCTGCGCGTCTTCCCATCTATACCTTTTCTGCAAATAAAATAACAATAATAATATTAAAATGATACTTTTAACATATAATCCAACACTATTAAACAATTATCCTTAGAATATTATATTATCTATCATAATTAAAAGAAATACCTGAAATTCAGCCCAAACTGCATCCTTGTGGGCGATAGGTGTGGTCGCCCACGTAATCACAGGTGTGGGCCAATTCTGTAAGCACAATTGTGATATGCACTTGACGATCTTATTATCTGAAAAATCACTATAATATACAATAATTTACATCAAAGATAAGTAGATATATTAAAGCAATTTACATTAGTTATATATCTTGTATAAATGGAATCTAAAATGCTTATATATAAATGATGCGGGACGTACGTGCTATTCGGAGGAGGACGAATCTGAATAAGAATCCGATCATCCGGATTAGTAGGGGCCTTGGGCACATGATTAGGCCCCCTACCCAAGCCGCGCTTTTTCTGCGCTGCTTCAGAAGCCATCTATATATTACAAATTTCAAAATGTTAGTATGAGTTCTATTTGATTACATGTATATATGAATATAAATTGACAATAATGACAGGAAATTGCACTTAAATAGTTAAGTACATAAACATGTCAGTGATATAAAGATGTTAGTATGAGTTATATTTGATTACATGTATATATATGAATATAAAATGACAATAATGACAGAAAATGCTAAACATGTAATGCTAAACATACATTTCATTTGTTCAAGTGTCAATGTCTGATTCAGAATCATCTTGTATACGTATTGCAGATTCATAACCATCATCTGCTTCAGATTCAGTGTCAGATTCAGTTAGTAACTCTTCCTCCTCAGTATCAATGTCATCTAACACAAGTATTGACTCAGGATCTAATTCATGTGGTTCATCTCCACCATCTAACTGGATTACTTCATTGTCGTCCTCCACATTTATTATAGTTTGAGCATGAAGCATATGCTCTTGGTAAATCTCCCCATCAACTACTTCTACACGACTGCGCGCGGGAGTATGAATTACAACTTGCCAATCTGTAGGCGGTCTATCCCTTTTCCTAATAGGACTAGGAGTGTAGTATACTTGTACTGTTTGAGTTGGTAAAACAAATGGTTCGTTGGAGTACGCATACCTATGGAGGTCAATATCGACGATTCCATGTCTGTCAACACGTATCCCTTTTTCTGAATCAAACCAACGACACTTGAACAAGTTAATATGACCCCCGTACGTGCCCTTGTACGACAACTCTACGATTTCCTCCAACTCCCCATAAAAGGCACGACCAAGCTCATTGTAACAATCTCCTTGGACACACACTCCAGAGTTTGTTGTTCTTTTACCGCGCCCATATGGCTTTGTATGAAATTCACAACCATTTATTTTGTAACCATTGTGGCTGACTTGGTCCCTATCTGGTCCCATAGCTAGGACTTGTACATTAGCCGGAATCGTTGATCCCTCAGTCAAAGCCTACAAAAACTCCATCTTATTAAATGAAGTCATCGTTAATATGGAGTGTATATATATATATATATATATATATATATATATATATGTCGTGCTTAAGAAATTGAACTTACTTTGTCCTTTAGCCAAAGTGCAAATTTTTTATCACGATTGATTTGAATATCTTTATCAGTTATGCCGGGATGCTTCACTTTTAACTCGTCATCGTACAATCTATACAATGTTATAAACATTAATATATTGGAATGTATATTACATGTCATTGAAAGTTAAGGGATAAATTTTCAAGTTTACGTGTGTACCTCACAAATTGGTCAATCTCCTCGCAATTGAGAAGAATGTAAGTATGTGCAGCATGTAATTCCAGCTCAGAGAGGAATATGCGCTTCCCTTTTCCATAAGCGCGGCCCGATAGACCAAATACAGAAAGCCGACCATTTAGTTCAACATTTCCCCCATCATCATGTCTCGAGACTCGATTGGCCTTTGTCAAGACTTCGTCCGGAAAATAGTCTGAGACAAACGTAGATATCTCATCGAAACTGTATGCCTCACATATCGACCCCTCGACATAAGCTCTATTCTTAACCTTCCTCTTAAGGTTTCCCATCACCCTTTCGAAAGGGTACATCCATCTATATTGAACTGGACCCCCAATACGAGCTTCATAGGGAAGATGGATTTGCAAATGCTCCATGGAGTCAAAAAAACCAGGCGGGAATATTTTTTCCAGTTTACACGTGATCTCTATGATGTTCTTCTCAAGTAGAGACATGTCCTTCTCATTTAATGTTTTTGAACATAAGTCTTTGAAGAAACGACTAAGATCCGTCAAAGCATCCCATATTGGTTTATCAAGCAGATCCCGAAATGCTATAGGCATGAGTCTCTCCATGAACACATGACAGTCATGACTCTTCATCCCTTGCAATTTTCCACCCGTAACACACCTTGCAATGTTTGACGCATATCCATCTGGTAGTTTCAGAGACTTAACCCATGTGCACACATCTTCAACTTGCTTTTTGGACAATGTGTACCTTGCATGCGGTTTGACAATCTTACCATTAGGAGATTCATAAAGTTCTAATTCAGGACGCTTACAAATATCTTTCATGTCCAAACGTGCCTTATCATTATCTTTTGTCTTCCCCGTAACATTCATCACGGTGTTAAACACATTGTCGAACACATTCTTCTCAATATGCATCACATCTAGATTATGACGAATCAAATTTGTAGACCAATAAGGCAATTCCCAAAAGATGCTTCTCCGAACCCAGTTATGAGACTCGCCAAACCCATTGATTATGTTTGTGGCATCAATCTTACCAAATGGGATGACCGGCAATCTCATCACACGGTCACGTATCTCCGTCCCCGACAATCGCGGTGCAGGAATATCATTCTCTACTTTCCCTTTCCTGAAGTGTTCTCTATTTCTTCGAAACGGGTGGTCTACCGGCAAGAAACGACGATGACAGTCAAACCAGCAAGGCTTTCGACCTTTTGATAGATTGAAAGACTTTGTATGCTCCATACAATACGGACAAGCCAACTTCCCGTGTGTACTCCATCCAGCTAACATACCATAGGCAGGGAAATCACTTATAGTCCACATAACCGCTGCCCTAAGGTTAAAATTTGTTTTCGTTGCAACATCCCAAGTCTGTACTCCATCCTCCCACAATACCTTCAACTCATCTATAAGAGGTCTCAAGTAAACATCTAAGTTCTTTCTAGGACTCTTAGGACCAGGAACCACGAGTGAAAGAAACAAGTATGATTGTTTCATGCACATCCATGGAGGCAAGTTGTACGGAGTAACAATCACAGGCCAACATGAGTACGGAACAGCTGAGTGGCCGAACGGGTTGAATCCATCAGTGGACAAACCAAGCCTCACATTTCTACGTTCCAATGCAAATCCAGGATGTGCTAAGTTAAAATTCTTCCAAGCCTGCCCATCTGCGGGATGGTTAAGTTCTCCATCTTTAGCTGGAGATTTCGCATGCCAAGTCATATGTTCAGCTGTTCTTGAAGACATGTACAACCTTTTTAACCGATGCGTAATTGGAAAATACCTTAAAATCTTAAAAGGTATACTTGTCTTTTTTGTAGTCACACCCTCTTTATTAGGCCTGAACCGATCATGACTGCAAAACGTGCACCTTGTCTTTTGTTCATTTTCCTTATAAAACAACATGCAATCGTTCGAACATGCATCGATCTTTTGGTATCCAAGACCCAACTTCTTCACCATTTTTTTACAATAGTAGTAGTTATCGGGTAATTTTTCATCGTCTGGCAACATACTCTTAATGGCCTTCAATAGCGACTCAAAACACTCATGGCTCATGTTGTGATCAGCCTTGATGTTAAGTAATGTCGCCACTGCAGACAATGTAGTGTGCTTGGTGCAACCATGCCACAACGGCTCGCTACCCTCGTCTAACAACTTAAAGAACGCTTTGGCATCAGAATTCATAGGTTGCTCTCTGCCTTGTTCCCAATCAAAATCCGGCCCTGCAATATCATGAACCATGGCATTCATACGATGGGTACTGCTGCCCGGAGTGTGTACTTGTGCATAGCCACTATCTCTTCTCTGCCCATGTGCCCACCAGCATTCTTCATAATTTCTCATGAACCCAGAAACAAGTAAATGATAGTTTACTATGTCTCTGTCCATATAATTTTGATTTTTACACTTCAAACAAGGGCATCTTATCTTGTTCTGACCATTCACACATTCCGGATGACTATATGCATAATCTAGAAACACTTGACAACCAGTTCTAAATTCAGTTGTAGCACCTATTTGGGAACTTGACTTTCGTTTTCTCATCCAACTTCGGTCTGAATAAAGGTCCATGATACCACGGTACCTATTGCAAACAAGAATTATTGTATCCCCTTGTTAGATATTTACAATTCAGCCCAATGTTATTTATGATGCATATAAATACATATAGATGTATCCTTATGTAAGCATATTACTTGAGCATACTTGTAAGCATATGCGTTAAGCATACTTGTAAGCATATGACTTGAGCATACTTGTAAGCATATGATTAACATTTAAGCATAATTGTAAACATATGAC
Organism: Panax stipuleanatus; assembly: GCA_020205555.1. Classification (NCBI taxonomy): domain Eukaryota; kingdom Viridiplantae; phylum Streptophyta; class Magnoliopsida; order Apiales; family Araliaceae; genus Panax; species Panax stipuleanatus. The sequence continues at coordinate 67,024,173 of CM035123.1, read as the reverse complement.
TTGAGCATATACACGTATATGATTAACATTTCAACATACATGTAAGCTGTTATTGTTTGAGGGTCTTCAAACAACAACACAGCTCCAACCATACATGTTCAAACCATACTTCTCCCATCTTCAAGCTTCAAAGGAAACTAGTTGATTGGTGACGCATTTAATTCTCTTGTCTGAATACTTCCGTCCTGCCTGGATTTATGATATAGCTGTAGAATCCTAACTTGATTAGTCATAGTTCTTCTATAGGATCATAGATTATTCTTGTTAACATAACCTAAGCCCCTTGAACCTATAACATCTTCCCATTATAACAGTTCAACTAGATCAATTTCATTCTTGTTCTTTTTGTTTAGTGTTTAATTAATTTTGCTTCCTAGATAACCCTTTATATTTGATACTAATAGTCTATGCTTTATATGTGAAGAAGAGGAGCTTACATAGAGAAGACTCGGAGAGGCAGTTCATCCGATGCTCTATTCTTTTGGATGTCAGTCATTTTCTTATTCTTTTTTGAAGCAAGTTTGTAGTAGGTTATATTAAGATTGTGTTTTGTACCTAAAAATATTAGGCACTATTTTCTAGCTGTTCTGTTATGCAAACTAAGTAAACTGTATGTGATTATATATGTGGGTTGTATGCCTCCTATTCGTTGGTCGTAAATAAATTCTCATCCATCCAACAGTAGAGAGAAATTTAGTGAATTTGCTTACTTATAATATTAGCTTTTTAACTTATTATTACACTATTTTATTGAAACCATACCTTTTCCATTTGAATGTGTCAAGAAGTAATATTTCTTGTACGTTGCCGTGGGTGGTAGAGTTTGTTGACTTATAATTTATTTTTTTAACTAAGAAAAATAAGATACTAAGAAAAAGAGAAGATTCATTGATATTGGGTGGGTAATTAAGCCAAGTAAAGGCTGTGCTTTTTAATTTATGGTAGACTTGTTTAAAATTATTTGGGATTCCTAATACCTAATTCATAATATAGCATCTAAGTTTGCATATTGGAAAATCAGTACTCTATATTGGGTTGGGTTGGCTATTACAATTATAAAATTATAATCAGTACTCTATATTAGTCATCCAAAATGATCACTAAATACATATGTGATCACAAATTTTTATTTATTTATTAGTTGACAACTAAGTAAATGGTAACTTAGTAATGTTACAAAGAATATATATAGTATACAATACCCAAATTAAACCTAATTACCCAAATTAAATCTAATTATCCAAATTAAACCTAATTAAGGGTTCTTAACAATGGGGTATACATACACCAAATTAATCAAATTTATGTATATATATATACATATTCATAGCAACAAATCAATATAATAACATGTATATATGTATATATATATATATATATATATTCATAGCAACATATCAATGCATATATGTATACATTACCCAAATTAATCATTCATTGTATACCAAAATCATTCATAGTATAACTAATATATACCTAAATGTCGGCGACGATAGCAGCGGGCGGTGGCAGCGAATGGTAGCAATGGGCGGCACCTCTTCTCCCTATTCTTCTCTCCCTTCTCCCTCTTCTCTCCTTCTCTGCCTCCCTCTTTTTCTTTCCGTTTCGCGTCTGTTGTCCAGGCCTGTTGCTGAGAACATTTAAGAGCATCAGCGACCGCTTTCAGCGACCGCATACGGTCGCTAGTTTTTAATGACGTGGATATATCAGCGACCGCATGCGGTCGCTGTCACTCCTTGGTCGCTGAAGAAAAGACCGCGAACAATTCACGCCAATTTTTAGGCGGCAAAAACACATTTGCGACCGGCTAGCGACCGCATGCGGTCGCAGATATAAATTAGCGACCAGATTTTATGATGGTCGCCAAAGGCGGTCGCTGATTCCACCACTAGCGACCGTATTTTGCGGTCGCTGATATATTTGGTCGCTGATAGCCTCTTTTCTTGTAGTGGTTTAAGTGAAGAAGAAGATGATAATGGTGTAGCACGGATTCTCTCAAAGCCTCTTCCCCTGTCCTCGTCTTCTTCTCTCTTCTTTTCTCTCTAACTTTCTCTGTATTTTCTTTGTTCTTTGTTTTGTTCTTCTAACTTAACTGACGTAGGTTTACAAAATATAACTGATATACATTATACATATAATTATATAATATATGTAACTGCCATCTACTTAATACGTATAATAATTACAATTAATTCCTTAATAATTACATCAGTTTTATATTTTTGAAAATCAAAAGCCATAAGGCTTTGTTTGGCAAAATCCTTTTATTTAAAAAAAAAATAGATTTTTGAACTTAAGGCCTTGTTTGGTAAAAACTCTTTAAAATAGGTGCAAGGGCCTTGTTTGATAAAACTAATTAAAAAACCCTTTTTAATTCTTTTAACACATACTTTCAATGTTACACTTTAATTAATTAAATCTTAACATTCTAATTTAATTAAATTAAAGCTAACATCAATTAACCAAATAATTTTGTCACATAACAATTACAATTACTCGCTAATCATAATCTCATGTAACAATTTTCACATAAAATTTATCTAATTAATTATCTCAATTAAATTAGAACTATACCATAAAATTACTTACACAATAATTAATATTAAATATTCACTTTAAATTACTCTACAACAATCACATAAATTATTTATTTAACTCAATAAATAAATCAGTTAAAATATTTATTTAATTCAATAAATATTAAAATTCATATACAAAATTCTCATTCGTTACAATCTTCCCTCCTTAAAAGGATTCTGTCCCCAGAATCACAACTAAAAAAATCTCATCCATTACATTCTTCCCCCTTTAAAAAGATTCTGTCCCCAGAATCGGTATACAAGAATCAAACAATTAAGCAAATAATTGGTGATAAGTTTTCTTCATTACATATTCGAGTTCCCACGTAACTTCTTCAGTACTATGGTTCCTCCAGATTACTTTAACAGAAGGTATCACTTTACTTCTAAGTATTTGTTCTTTTCTATCAACTATTTGAACAGGAACCTCTTCATATGTTAAGTCTTTATCAAATTGTAAAGGCTCGTATTCTATTACATGTTTGTAGTCATATTTGTACGGTCGCAACACAGAAATGTGAAAAATATTATGTATATTATCTAGCTCCGGAGGTAACGTAACCTCGTATGGCACTTCACCAACCCTCTGTAGTATCTCGAAAGGTCCAATAAATCGGGGACTCAGCTTCCTCTTCTTGCCAAATCGAATCTTCCTTTTCCAAGGAGATACCTTCAGGAAAACGAAGCTTCCTGCTACAAATTCTTGATTCTGTCGATGTTGATCGGCATACTTCTTCTGTCTGTCTTGAGCAGCAACCAGTCTTGTTCTGATCAGCTTCACGATCTCAGCCGTTTGTTGCATCCAATTCCGATCCTAACTGTAACGACCCCAAAATTCATACAATATAATTCTCCTTCTCGATCGTTAACAATACAACTTTAATCTATCTTTACATCATTATTCGACATTAAAATCACTAAAAATGAGAAATATTTAAAACTTTTATACAATCCTTCTTTATTGCCCTGAATCGCAACCTTTACATAACATATATTTGATTAAATTCTATTACATAAATCGCTTCCTCTAAGTTACTATACAAAGTATTATTACAAGCAATATCCACTATACATCGGATAGCTCAACTTTACAACTTTAACAAGTGCAATACATCCAAAATAAACACATTACGCATCTAGAATAAATAATTTCTTGCATCACTATTGATCTTAACATTCAATTAGCACGCATCATTACCTTGCATCCTTGACATGCAAAAGTGGTTATTTACAAGAGTGAGCTCGACAGCTCAGCAAAACCTAACAGTTTTCATGCATCACATATCACATAATAACATGCTCAACATACATCTCATAATAATTAAAGTAACATGACATACATGCTTTAATTCACATAACAAATATAAAGATTGAGTTCCTTACTCAATCAACATGCTTTAATCAAACAATGTAGTCATAAATTGACTTTAACATTCATGCTTAAAACATATATAACATATCATGCTCTTTGTAATACAATTTAAAACAGTTCATCAAGTTCACGTAGAAAATAGGAACTGGAAGACTTGCCTGGCTCGTAGATTACCAATTACCGAAAAACAGCTTAATATAATCTGCTTCATGATCCTACATAACGTATTACCGTACGCATCAATTATTAGTTACCTAGCAACGCTTAGCAATCGCTTAAGTAAATTCTAATTTACACTTCATAGTTCTCTCCCATTTATTTGACACACACTGTCAAATTTATATGTATAATTAACAATATAAGTTAATTATCACATAGCTAATCCTCATCGTTAGTTAACCAATTTAGGTTAACTCATTCCTCAATAACTAATAAGTTAATAATTAAGTACCACATAACTAATCACATCACATAATCATATTACATTTTACATAATTAATCAATTAATAATTACATACTCATATTAGATTATAATTAAATAAATTGTAATTTAAACATCCACTTTAATTATAATTAATCAATTATAATTACATCTTATGTTAATTAAATTATAATTACACAATTTATAATTTGATTTAAACCATTACTCTAATTAATCAAATTATAATTTATAATTAATCAAACTACGTCATAAATTAAATTATAATTTAAACATATTATAATTTAAATTAAACAATTACTTAGATTATAAATAATTAATTTCAATTCATATACTCATTAAATTATAATTAAATAAATTATAATTTAAATTATACATTCACCTTAATTATAACTATTTTAAATTATAATTACATATTAAATTATAATTAAATAAATTATAATTTAGGTTAAAAATTTACTTTGATTTAAAATTAATCAAACTATATTCATTATAATTTAACAATTATAATTTAAATTAAACCTTTACTATAATTATAACTATTCTAATTATAATTACTCATTATATATTTTATTAATATAAGTCATTACTATTATTTAGCATTTTAATTTTTATTAGCATGCTTTATAAATTATTACATAATTAATCTCATAGATTTCACATTTTTAAAATAGCTTTTTGCCCAATCTGCATGACTAGCGCAGCCGCGCTCCAAACGGCCTTGGGAGCGGCGCGGCCGCGCCACTGTGCAGACTGGTCTGACAATGTCGTGAACTTTGCAGAGAAAAAGCTAAATTGGCTTATTTCTCCACATCGAGTTTCGAATTCAGCCAACATAATTCATATAAACTTTCATAGAAACATAATTCTAAGTTTCTAACATGTTTTAACATATGAAATCATCAAAACACATAATTTAAAACAACCAATTTCATGATTTTTAAAGAAAAGCCATTGATAAGTGTTCTTGATGAAATTGAATACTGTAATTTATTTTCTAATTCAAAATACAAAATTCAAAGTATATTGAATTCATTTATAACCATATTAACATAATCTAACATCAATTTAAACAACAACTAACAATCAACCATGAAATTTTGGTTTTAAAAGAAAACTATATATATATTTCCAAATACTTTCACTGTGACTTTTAATGAACATGAATTCTTCATGTTCATCATGTCTTTATGGATTAAACAACTAACATCATCATACAATTATAATCATATAGAATTTCATGTTATGAACACCATATAACATATATATCCCCAAAATCATAAGTTTTCATAAAGATTTATATTTACAAAAAACTAAACTTTGAAGAACGTAAAACAACTTTAAAACTGTAAACTTGGAAATTAAACCCTTTGCTTTGCTTATTGGAACGAAGAGGATGATGCTATCCCAAGCTTCCCTTCCCTCTTCTTCCTCTTTCTCTCTTCTTCTTCTCTTTTCTTTGCTCTGTATTTGTTCTTCTTTTTTAACTAACTAACACTCTAACTCTTTTAACTTCTAAACTAACGTATATACATATAACTTACAAATATTATATGTATAAGTCATAAGTATAAAATATATAACTTTATATTTTAATAGCTCCTAATAAATATAATTATTACAATTAATTCATAAGTTACAATTTGAATTTTAAAAGCCCTAAGGCTTGTTTGACAAAATAACATTATTTTTAAAAATAGATTTTTAATAGTTAAGGCTCCGTTTGGCAAAACGGATTTAAAACGGTGCAATGGCCTTGTTTGGCAAAACGATTTTAAAAACTCTTTTAATTCTTTTAATAAATCATTTAGCACATATTTTTAATGTTACACTTTAATTAATTAAATCTTAACATTCTAATTTAATTAATTAAAAGTTAACATCAATTAATCACATAACAATTATAATTATTCGCTAATTATAATTTAATGTAACAATTATCACATAACTTTATCTAATTTAATTATCCCAATTAAATTAGAACTATCACATAAAATTATTACATATTAATTAATTTAATTATTAAATATTCATTTAATTAATATAGTACACTTAATTAAATTACCCCACCACAATCACATAATTTATTTATTTCACTCAATAAATAAATTAATTAAAATATTTATTTAATTTAATAAATATTAAAATTAATATATAAAATTCTCTTCACACCAAATCACATATTTCTCAATATATAACACATATACACATACTCAAATTCGAAACACCTCATAATAAGAATTTTATTTATTAAATTCTCATTTATTAATTCTTAAAAAAAAATCCAGGTTGTCACATCATTCCCTCCTTATAAGGATTCCGTCCTCAGAATCAACGAAACCTCCCTTACTCGGTTTTCACAAAAAAAATTCATAATTTTATTGTTGAATAACTTAAACACATTACCTTAACAATATTTATATATATCTTCCTCCATTCATTTCTTCAATAACTTTTAGGTTTTATTACATAACCTTCAATTAAACACAATCATATATCAAATATTATCTATTCTTCAACTCGTTCATTCCTTTCTAAGGATTATTATCGAATACTCTACTCGTCGAATTAATATACTACATAATTCACTATCTTATAAGTATTTGGGTTATCACATTCACCCCTTCTTCTAAGAATTTCGTCGTTGAATTTTTTATATTAATCTTTCCAAATAGATTTTTACGTTAATCTTTATCCACTGGATAAATGTGTTCTACAACTACTTCTTTCTAAGGTATCCTTCTTGCCACATTCATCTTCAGAATAATAAGAATCTTCCACAATTGCTCAATAATTTGGGAAGCGATATAAATAATTCAAAAATTTAAAAGATTCTAAATCATGCTGAGTGGTCGCAAGACCTTGAACTTATATTTAGGTTTAACAGTGCTTCACCCCGGTACTTCACACTATAAAACCGCATCGGTGCTCTAGGTGATCAAGCTATCGCACCACTACGTCGTGCACAAACATAGTACATCGTAACGACTATATGCGTTACACTCGGAACTATTGTCTCAGATAACATGTCCCCTTTTTATAGGGTTGTTCACCTCAGTTTCTTAACATCTGAATCCACACAAAAAAAATTTGGTTTGGCATAGTTTAACCAAGAACGCACGAATTTCATAAACATCTTTCAATAATTGTCTAGCTGAATCAAGTAGCATAGACTTTTAACAATAATTCGGACATCAATCGAAATATATATATATATATATGTATATTTTAACAAACTCAATAATTTTTTTTATAGTTTAAGGAAACTAAAAATAATAAATAAATCTTTTTATAATATCCTGATACTGTACCGTAGAAATGGTACGTTGAGGATTTCGTCATTACATGACGTCGTCATACTACATCATACCATAGTGGGCTGACGATCCTACGATCACATCCAACACTAGGTTTAACTGCATTGATGACTTCCTCGATTATTATTCCTACATCACATCAAATGATGTATAGAATATATAAAATATATTTTGAAAATTTAAAATTATTTTTGTCTAACTGAAGCAATTAATATAGACATGTGAATAATAGCACATTTTATTTTTATTTTTTTTTAAATCCATTGGTTCCATCATTTGATCCAATATTTTTTAAGAAAACAGAAGTGCAACATCAGCACGAAGTCAATAAATTTCGAAAATCTAGCAAAGCTAAGAGATTTAGAATATAAAAACTTTTCTCCATCAATATACATCTTTACTCCCTCATTACTTAATCATTCTATCAATCTTAAACAACATCAATGCTTTCTATACCATAACCTTTCTATACCCAGTATAGTTCATCAAACTTACCACACTTTGGAAGTTCAGGAATTTACTACAATAATATGAGTTTAAGAACTTGTCCTAGCAATACGTAGTCAAAGAACTGATCAGAGACTGTCCATATGCTTAGGGATTCAAAAACATACATACTACTATGAGTCACGAACTTACCATAAGTATGAGTTTTAAGAACTCGCCTAACCTTAAGATCATCTACTATAATCTTAATATCATCTAATCTAGTCTCTCTTATTTCTAAATATCAAATATAATTATGAGAAAATAATCACCTTCTCGTCATATATATATATATATATATTAAAATATTTATAATTAGTAAAAGAATTCCAAATTTTATTTTCTCTCTTCCACCTCATTTTATTCATTTATCGTGAATTTGTTGTAAAAAAAATATCATCACTATTATATTATTATATTATCACATTATACACTTATAATATAATATTATAATAATATGTTTGAATTATTTTATCAAAATAGATAAAATATTCATTCTCAGTAATTGTCACCTTTGCTAAAAATTCCTCCGTTTAAATCCACATTGAATAAATATTTACTTATCATTTTTATTAATAATTATTATTCACAAATAATATTACAGAACTACAATAATGACAATCAGGTCGTTCCCAGGAAAGAGGGGGTTTTCCGATAAGAATTTCTCCTTATTGGCATGCAATTAGATTAACTAACCCCTTTCCTAGACAGAACTTCCTAGACATTGTCAATAATGTTATCTAATAATATCATTCCAATAATATGAGTGACAATTATTGATTTAATAATGTGAAATACTGCATAGTGGTTACTATGACCATTATTGAATCAATAATATAAAATAATATGCAATTATCAATGTAGCAATTATTGAATCAATAATATAAAATACTGAACAGTAATTACTGTAATAATTATTGAATGAGTGACTTCTTACGTAAGAATTAATAATTAAAAATTACTGTGCAATATCGTGTGCTAATGTGCAACAACGCGTATTGTTGTATTTTTAACCACCGGGTATTTCGACAGTTCTAACGGTAAAAGTTTTACCGTTTATTTTTAGAAAACTTATTCTTGTCGTTTTTTTCATCCGACAGTTTTCCATTATGGGGACCACAAATGGCTGCGCCGTCGTACGAATATTTTCTGACAAAAAGAATATTCCACGACCAAACGAATATTCCCCGATAAAAATATATATTTTATAACCACTTGCTTACTTTATAAAATTTACATATATCACCCTTAACTTTACCTTTTATCAATTTAACCATTTACTGAATAATAATAATAAGAAAAATTGAATACTTCTATTTCATAAAATTCGGGGTCCCCTCCTTATGAAATTTCGTCCCCGAAATTTACGTACCTGGAAATTCGAAGATGTGAGAATACTTTGCTTTCACTCCAGATTCCATCTCCCCGGTCATTTCTTCTGTATCATGATTTCTCTATTACACATTTTATAATACAGCTTCAAAAAAAATGTTAATTGACATATCACAATTTATCAATTTATTAAGTAAGAAAATTCAGCTTAGGTAAGTCACACACTAGCGAAGTATATTACTTGTCTCTCCCCTACTAGTTCTAGACTCAGATCTCCGCCAGCGACCATATCCCTAAGCTCTGATACCATTTGTGACTCCCCCAAAATAGGTTCAATCCACAACCCACCTATTCTGGGTCGCCAAGAAATACATGGTACAGAATCCAAATACAAATCTTTTATATCCAATTGTCGTGCATAATACGACCACATATAAAGTGTGAGTTTTAATATAAATACAGTACCCACACTCCTTATCAATGATACGTTACATAAAGGTACAGTGAATAACTGTTTAGAAATTAAAATCTTTGGAAAATACTCAAGGAAACCTTCGTACATGGGCGACCATGCATCTAAGTTATAATAGATATCGTAGGACTTGAGAATTATCCTTGGTTGACCCAATAGACCCCAAAGAAGAACGAGAAGATTACTATCATGCTCTTTCCAATGGTGGATTTTCTCTTGCCATATAATTATCTCTATTGACTCCAACTGATAATTAAACTTCAACCATACTCCGAGATTATATAGGTAGTGCTCATAGTTATAATGAGCAAATGGATGTGCACAACCCTGTCTTATGATAACACGAAGTCGTATGTCATTAGACATCTTGTATGATAGTGGCAACACACCCTTCCAAAGTTGGGTTTACCTCACCTAAATCGGGTCACCAAATCAATGGTTAAATGATGTATAAAATACGACACACACATTTTAAATTCTCAATATAATTATTATCATACTGCACTATCCACGTATACGGCACTATTCACGTATAAGGCACTTACTCAAATAGTTACAGTAATTACTGTTTAATATTTTATATTATTGATTCAATAATTGCTACATTGATATTTTATATCAATAATTGCTACGTTGATATTTTATATTATTGATTCAATAATTGTCACAGTAACCATTGCACAGTATTTCACATTATCAAATTAATAATTCATATTAATTGAATAATATTATTAGACAGCATTATTGGCAATGTCTAGAAAGTTCTGTCTAGAAAAGGGGTTAGTTAATCTAATTGCGCGCCAGTAAGGAGAAATCCTTATCGGCAAGCCCCTTCTTTTCTGGGAACGACCTGGTTGTCATTATTGTGATTCTGTAATATTATTTATGAATAATAATTAATTATTGATAAAATGATATGTAAATATTTATTCAATTTTGATAAAAATGATGGAATTTTTAGCAAAATATTCAATTATTGAAAGTTGATATTTTATCTTCTTCGATAAAATATTTATTCAAATATATTATTATAGTATTACATTATAATAGTATAATGTGATAAGATAATAATATAATTTTATTATTTAAATGGTAACATTTTTATAATAAATTTATGGTATAAAAATAAAATAAGGTGGAAGAGAGAAAAATGAAATTGGAAATTTTTATGTTTTAATATATATATATATATATATATATATATATATATATATATATATATTATATAAACATGTGGGAAAATTTGGTGGAGGATTTTTCTAATTGGGTGGGCCCACTTGTGTGTGAAATGTGATGATGTTGATTTTTCAAAGTTGGATTGCTCCGTTATTAGAATGTGGGTGTGCAAAAATCACTCGTATGTAAATTTGGGTCATTTTTCGTTCAAAATTTGAAAAAACTTCCTTCTACAAAGTTGTAGAGAATTAAATTTTATATGAAATGGACATAAGGTTCATATTTTTCTGATAAATGGGCTATTTATTATGAATTATTGAAGTTTCTAAATATTGTTTAAATTTAAAATATTTTGGTGGAGATTTTCTAGAATGGGTGGGCCCCACTCTTGTCCTTTTGTTTGTTGTAAAATGCTAAAAATTTTGCTAAGAAGAAATTTCAAAGGTGGAGGCTTGAAAAGCCTCCGTTGGTTCATTTAGTCTGTTTTGGTGTTCTGGCATTTTTCTATAAATAGCGTGCTTAGTTAGAAATGAAAAATTACTCCAGAATCAGAAAATTTTCTCTCTATATTGTTGAGCGTATTTCTTGTGAGGATAAGAGTATTTTGAGTGTGGATTACGTGCAAGATTTTTCTCAACATAATATCTGATATTTCAGTCAAAATTACTCTTCTACTAAGGTAAGTGATATCATTGTTGTTAGGGATGTTATTGTGTTTCGTAAAAGAGGTTATTTTTTCGTAAATGATATTATTTTCGTAAATGATATTATTTTTCGTAAATGATAATATTTTTGTGAAAGGGTATTTTGATAAATGACGTGATTTTATACTCATACGGGGTATTATTATTTTCGTATTCGCAAGGGATGGTAAGGGATGTTATTTTCCTTGTAAATGATGTTATTTCTTTCAATATCATTTCACCGGAATATTGGTCTGAACTTTATTATAAAAATTTTATCTTTTCATGTCGGAGTTACTATTTTCACGAGTTACTATTCATGGGTTACTATTTATGAGTTGCTATTCACGAATTACTATTTATGAATTACTATTCATGAGTTACTATTCACGGGGTACTATTCACGGTAAAAAATATATTGCAAGACCCCGAATTTTATGAAATAGAAGTATTCAACTTTTCTTATAATTATTATTCAATAAATGGTTAAATTGATAAAAGGTTAAAGTTAAGGGTGATATATGTAAATTTTATAAAGTAAGCAAGTGGTTATAAAATATTCATTGTTGTTGGGGAATAATCGTACGACGGCGCAGCCATTTGTGGGCCCCACAACAGAATGGTTTTTCCCCACCTAAGGTTTCATAACCTACGACTTTGATACCAACCTGTGACACCCCCAAATCTGGGTACTTCGTTTTCACATGATTTGGTGTTCACTTTCTAATATAACATACATCTACCCAATGAATAATGCAAAATAAATTACAACTTAAATTAAAATAAATAAATCTCCCTTACAACAAGGGTTACAACCTTTTTAAAAAATCTCGGGTTACTCTAACCTTGATATGAAAATAATAAAGTGCAGAAATAAAAATATAATATTCAAGTCTTATTACAATCATTCTCAATTAAATAAAAATAAGTCTTCACTTGCTTTGCTTTTCCTTGCACTTACTCGTAGACGGAGCATCAGCGTTATCAACCTTAACTGAAATTGTTATTAATGCAAGAGCGAGCAAACAACAGCTCACTGGAGTTTAACAATAATATATACATGAAAGGATATCTTTAAAAGAATCCGAATAATATGATTCGCTTCAACAATAAAGAATTGAATAATAATTCTTTCATCACAATTACAATTCAAAAATAGAATTTATCTGAGGGTCATAAGACCTTTGAACTTTCGTCCTAGGTTATAAACATTTCTATTTAAACCTTTAACAGTCAATAAGACTATGGACCTTAATCCGTACTTAGGGGGATCAACCCTTCGTACCATGTATTGTGCACAAACATCTTAACGCTATGCGTAGTAACCTCCCCTAGTAAATAGGGTTGTTCAACTCAGTAATTTGAATTCAAGTCCGCACCAAAGAAAGTTTGGTTTGGATAAGCTTACAAGGGCAATTTAGAATTCTCATTTATCAGCTAAGGGATTAGCTGATAAGCTTACAAGGAAATTTAGAGTTCACGTTCATCAACTAAGTATTAGTTGAATCGACTTTTAATAATTCATAAATAACAGAATTATGAATTAACATATGCTTTAGAATCAACTTAAAGCATTTAAAATAATAACTGGATCTTACTTGAACAATAAGTTAAGATCATTTCCATTCAATAAATAACTTGTCCAATATAGAAATGAAAAGACATTCTCAACCATGAATAAATGAATTTAAATAAACGAGTTTAGGGTTTAGAAAAACTTGCCTTACGCGCAAGCTACTTAACTCAACCACGTACTTAAACACTTCCTATACACATTCAATTATAATAATCTAAATCAGTTAACACATAACTAACTCACATAAGTGGTTAACCCTCATGGTTAACTCACTCTAATTAAATAAATAATAATAATCAACTATCACATAGTTAATTACATCACACACATACTTACATAATTAAATTAATTATGTATTTAACTAAATTATAATTAAATAATTATAATTTAAACACTTAATCTAATTAAAATTACTCAATTATAATTACCTCTTAAATTATCACCAATTCATAATTAATAATTAATTAAACTATATCATGCATTATAATTACACAAATCATAATTAATCATGCAATTTATAAATTTTAAATCCATAATTAAACATGCATTAAATTATAATTACATAAAGTATAATTTAATTTAACATCTAATTGATTAAAATAAATCAACTAATATCTTGCTTTAAACTAAACACTTACTTTTAATTATAAATAATCAATTTATAATTTAAAAGTAACTCATAGAACAATTATAATTTAACAATTCAAATATTATTTTAAGATTTATAACTTCATTTTTTATATTTTTCTTTTTAAATACGACATTGTCAAACTCATGTTAACATGTTATAGTAATACATGATCATTCATAAAACAATTAAATTAGGCTCCAAAATAACTCTGCACAAGTAAACTAGCATCACTGCCTCTGCACTGAACATGGCGCAGCTGCGCAGCCAGCTGTCTTAAAACCGACGCAGCTACGTTGCTCCTGGCCTTGCCGCCGGTGCAGCTGCGCAGCAACACGGCCAGACGCAGACAATTGCGACCCTCTGCTTTACCGAAAAACCCAAACAAGCCAACAAACTCAAAAATATAGCAACACAGACAATATAATTCATACCCATGCCTTAATACTCATGCTATAACCACTACTAATCATCAAATTTGTCCAAACAACGAGAATCAAAGGTTTTAAAAACTCAATTTTGACATTTTACAAAAACTCCTATATTTTCTCAAAACCATTCACTGTAACTTCAATTCTCAACCAATTCAAGTTACCACACATGTAATCTCCTCATAAATGAATACAACATCATAACCAATTCTAAACATGAACATTAACGTATACGAATTCCATAATTTTCATTCTAAAATTGGTCAAAACCGTATGAGCACATAAGAACATAAATTCTTATTAAAACATACTCCAATATCAATTTGGTTTTTCTGAAATTTCTTTAAAGCATATAACCCACTACAGCAACACATAACTACAATCTACATATATAACATTCATGTTTATATAATCTCATCAAAACTTATTTTTAACAGAGGACAAACACACAAAACATATAACGGAGTTCCATAATAATTAGAAATTCTAGATGATACTTTTTTGCTAATGGTTTGACGAAGAAAATAATACGAGTTTGATTCTAGGAATTATTCTTCCTCCTTGCTCTTCTTCTCCAACTCTTCTCTGCTTTCTCCTTTCTTCTCAGCTCTTAGACTTAGGCTTAGGACAGTTCACGTAGTATAGACTAACGTAGAATAAAATTGACATAATATAATATAATATGCGTACTAACTATACTTAATACACTAATTAAATTATCAGTTATATAAGTTTCAAAATTCAAAAAGCCTTAAGGCTTTGTTTGGCCAAACCTCTTTAATTTAAAAAAATAGATTTTAGTCACCAAGGCCATGTTTGGTAAAATAAGTTTAAAACAAATACAAGGGCCTTGTTTGGTAAAACAATTTAAAAACATTTTTCTTTATTTAGATAATTTATTTACACATATTTTAAATGTCACATTTTAATTAACTAAATATTGAACATTCTTATTTAATCAATTAAAATCAATTAACCACATAAAATAATTTGTCGCATAATTATAATTACTCGCTAATTACAATTCATGTAACAACATACATTTCATCTAATTTAATTCTCTCAATTAAATTAGAACTATAATATAAAATTAATATATACACATCAATTAAATAACATTCATTAAATTAATATGTAACACTTAATTAAATCACTCTCATAATTCACGTAATTTATTTATTTAACTCCATAAATAAATCACATAAAATATTTATTTAACTCAATAAATATTTAAAATTAAATATAAAAATCTCAATCGTTACAACATCTGATTCATTTCTTGCAAGTAACACATAGCGTTACCTTGAATCCTTAACCTGCAAAAGTGATTATTTGCAAGATTGAGCTCGACAGCTCAGCAAGATCTAATAATTTTCATGCATCACATAGCACATAACAACATGCTCAACATACATCTCATAAACATTGGACTAACATAGCATGCATGCTGCAGTTCATATAACAAGTATAAAGATTGAGCTCCTTACTCCATCAACATTCATTACTAAATCAATCATAGTCATAAATTGACTTTAATGTTTCATACTTTCAACATATATATAACACATCATGCTATTTGAAATAAAGATTTAAAACATTTCATTATCAAGTTCATATAGAAAATAGGAACTGAAAGACTTGCCTTGATCGTTGTTTACCAATAACAGTTTAATAGCTTACAGCTATCTGCACTTCACGTGTCCTACACAATTATATAATCATGCACATCAACTATTAGTCACATAGCAACGCATAGTAGTTGTAATGTAAACTTTACTCTACACCCCATAACCCTTCTTATTAATCAATACACAATGTTCAATTTGATTGTGTTAACTTTCGACTTATATCTCACTATATTTCTTTTTAGTAATATTTGAAATTCATTCAAGTGTTTAAGTCTTGCTAGGACTACTTCTTGATTTTATGCTAACCCCATTTCATATCTTATAATGTTCATTTCATTTGACTTAAATCACTTTTTACGTTCATTAACACTTGTCACAACGTTTCGACGTTCATTCGTCACATGTCCGAATTGTCTCTCTTGTGTATGCTTAGTGTGCTTATATAACTAATCTAATACAACATTTATTAATGTTAAGCATCATTATATTTACTAACATTCATGTTTTATAACTTAGGACAATATCTTTTATCGTCAAAAGCACTACACTTGCATACGTGCATGCCCGACGCCCTCCGATTGCCTCCGAATACACATCAGTTCCAAAATTGACCATTTTGACCCCTGCTACTGACCTGAAATTGACAAACTTAAAGAACGAAAGTTGTAGTTCTACTCGTGCTCGTCCCGAATCATCTTGAATCTCCTCAATCGGAGTTCGTCTGAAAATGTTATGGCTGTTTTACCACAGGAGGTCAAAACACTCCTGGACTAACAACCCTTCTGGCGTAGCTGCGCCCCAAATAGCCTTGGGGGCAGCGCAGCTGCGCCACTGACAGCATGCTACGCAATTATTTTTCTCCAGTTGTTGTTCTTGCGAATTTTCTGACCCTTTCCTCCTTCTAATCTTCATAAATTGAGTTATACACATCCAATTGAGTCTGTTCTCGACTCTATGGATTCGTAAAACACTGAACTACTCATCTACATAATAACTATAATACTTCAAAAATATTAACAATTCATTTTAAGGGTTCCAATTTAGTGTTCATGTTAATTTTTTATATTTTACACATATTTAGCGAATTCATTCACTACGAATTCGTTTTACATCCGTTTTGACTCGTTCAACTTGGGTTGTTTTTGTTTTTTCGAGTACTATCATAATACATCATCAATTTAAGGTTTTCATCATGATTGCATAACTAAACTTTGACTCCAACTACGCCATAACATATATATTTCATTAAGAATACAAGTTCTTCATCTTTAGCATAACTTCATGAATTCAATTACCTAAAAATTGCTTATAGATGATATATAACAGAATATATATACCCAAAAACATATATAATCAATTTTCTTAAGAAATCATCCACCAACACTGTTTACAGTGAAGTTTAATAAGAACAAAATTTTAGATTTAGACAATTATCTTTGATTCCTTCTTTAAAATATCTAGATGATGTAGAAAACTTGGTTAATCTAACACCTCTTCCTTGAATCACAGAACTCCTCTTTACTCTCAACTTTCTCAGAGAGTTCTCTCCCTCAGTTTCTCTCTAACTTAGCTTTGTGAAACTTAAGCGTAAGTTTTATTTCCCAGCCCGTTACAAAAACCCAAAGTCTCAGCAGTTGCAAAAACCAAGGGTCTCAAGGCCATGTTTGGCTAGAACCCAATTATCCTCTTCAATTTTTTTTTATAATCTCTTTATTATATAATATATCTTCTTTCCTTTAAGTGTCACACTTTAACCATACTACTAAATTACTGAGCTAGCTAAACTAAATAATTATACAATTATAATATGTATAATTATTATACTTATACATTATGAAATTATATCCATAACCCTTAACTTAAAGTAGACCTTTCCATTAAAATGATTAATATTTATTCCCTTAATTATTTTAATTAACTCAAATAAATTATACAATTATAATATATAATTATTTAATTCATTTCCTCGCATAAATTGTCTCAATACAATTTATTTAACCCATACATCTAGTTACTACTTAAATATTAATCAATTTATTCAATATCATCATACTTAAATAAATTATTTTATAATAATTTTCATTGAATATTTATTTTACTCCATAAATATTTTAATTAAAATATTTATTTTATTAAACACGTCATAATAAGAATTTTATTCATTAAATTCTTATTCTAATTATTTTACATTAACTCACTATTTTAATTAAGTGAATTACTCACATTAGTTATGAAATTTAATTCATAATACATTCATTGCCACAAGGCATAATAATCAAATTATATTATTCCATAATATAATTTCCAACTTAATTAGATTAACTTAATTCTCTTTTCAAACAATTCCATTTATCTTCTTCAATAGTTAAATTAAATTAACTACTAAACCTCATTCTTCCAACACATGAATATATATATATATATACACACATCCATATACATATATATATTTTCTATATTCACACCACATCATATACTTCATAATATATAACACATATATACACATATCCAAACTCAAAACATCTCGTAATTAGAATTTTATTTATTAAATTCTTATTATAATAATTTTCAAAAATTTGGGTTATCACAGTTCTCTAACCTCGGGTTTGGTGCTCACGATCCATCATACATATCACATCTAACTACCCATTCATTAATGAAATACATCATTCATTACATGTCCTTAATAAAAACATACTTTTAAAACATAATTATATCGTCATCCAGGTTAATTAACCATAATATTACATATGTCGACGTCAGAAAAAAAATACGATTCGAGTTGGACCAAAATAGGTTCAATACACAACCCACCTATTCTAAGTCGCCAAGAAATACATGGTACAGAATCCAAATACAAATCTTTTATATTCAATTTTCGTACACAATACGACCACACATAAAGTGTGAATAACAAAACTCAAACTCCTTATCAATGATACGTTACATAAAAGTACAGTCAATAACTGTTTTAGGAATTAAAATTTTTGGAAAATGCTCAAGGAAACCTTCGTACATGGAAGGTCATGCTTCTAAGTTATAATAGATATCATAGGACTTGAGAATTAACCTTGGTTGACCTAATAGACCCCAAAGAAGAACGAGAATATTACTACCCTGTTCATTCCAATGGTGGGTATTCTATTGCCATATAATTATCTCAATTGTCTCAAACTAAGAATTGTATTCCAACCATACTCCAAGATCATATAGGTAGTGCTCATAGATATAATCAGCAAGTGGATGCGCACAACCATGTCTTATAATAACACGAAGTTGTATGTGGTTAGACATCTTGTATGATAGTGGCAACACACCCTTACAAAGTCGAATTCACCTCACTTATATTTGGTCACCAAAATCAACTGTTAAATGACGTATAAAATACGACACACACATTTAAAGTTCTCAATACAATTATATATTATCATGCTGTTTTATAATGTATTGAGAAACTTCAACGACCACCAACCATTACTCTATTCCCTTGTAATCCCCGCTCGACCCAGCTACATTCTTATTACCTAAAAGGATTTGTGAAGCAAAAGGGTGTGCACAAATGGCCCAGTAAAGAATATTATGACTAAAGATAATTAATTTATCAATAGCCTTCATCAATAATGAATCAGATCTGCCCTCAACAGGGAAAAATCTGATGGAATACAATCGACAACAAGTTTTAGATCAACAACTGCAGCGGAACAAGCAATCCATTAGAAGAGTCAAGTAGAATATAATGTCTGCTACCTTCTCCATATTAAAAGTCCACCAACAATATTTCATCCCTGTAACATCAATCAACAGTTCCTGGCCACAATCATGTAAATATTTCATGATCATAATTATGTTAATAAATTCCTCTTCGAACCCAGGACGAAGATAATTTTCATCACCTGTCTTTACCTGAAATACCAAAGATCATGGTTATACCAAATCACAGTTCCTTTACATAACCATGCTAATAAATTCATCTTTGCACTCAAGCCAAAGATATTCATTTGTAACATCAATAATCATGATTATACTAGTCTACAGCCTTTAGTCATAATCATGTTAGTCAATTCATCTTTGCACTACGGGCCAAAGATATTCAATAGTAACATCAATGGTCATGATCATGCCAACCACTTGTCCATCTTTGCACTAAAGGCCAAAGATATTCAACAGTAATGATCATGATCATGCCAAACACCTGTCCATCTTTGCACTACGGGCCAAAGATATTCATTAATCAACAGTTCATCTTTGCACTACCGGCCAAAGATATTCATTAATCAACGGTTCATCTTCGCACTACGGGCCAAAGATATTCATTAATCAACAGTTCATCTTTACACTTCGGGCCAAAGATATTCATTAATCAACAGTTCATCTTTGCACTACGGGTCAAAGATATTCATTAATCAACAGTTCATCTTTGCACTACGGACCAAAGATAACTTTCAACACAATTTAAGACTGAGGATAATGACAATGATATAAAGAATGAATCAAGTGAGATCAAGGACAAATATTAGAGATTTAAAATTTAATTTATCCAGAATTCAAGAATATCCAAATAATCAACATGAAGATAAAAATATGGATCCAATTTTAAGAATAATATTCACAAATCTAAAATAATTTAGACAGAAAAATAAACCATTTTTGTCGTGAATAGTACCCATAAATAGTAACTCGTGAATAGTACTCGAATAAATAGTAACTCATGAATAATAACTCGTGAATAGTAATTTATGAATAGTAACTCATAAATAGTAGCTCGTGAATAGTACTCGAATGAATAGTACCCCGATATGAAAAGGTAAAACTTTCATAATAAAGTTCAGACCAATATTCCGGTGAAATAATATTAGATGAAGCGCAAAACTCAAGGAATTTCTAATCACTTCAGGAATTATAGAAGCAATACTTACCATAGTAAGTTTAAATTTAGGAATCTGAAATAAAATATTATTACCTACATACTATAGAATATGAAAAAAAATAATATTCCTTACAAATATTGAATGAAAACAACATCCTTTACGAGAAAAATAATATACTTTACCTCAGTAGAATACTAGATCTGACTGGAATATCGGATATTATATTGAGGAAATCTTGCACTGTTATCAACACTCAAAATATCTTTATACTCACAAGAAATACCCTCAATATTATAAACAGAAAATTTTCTGATTCTGGTGTAATTCTCATTTCTAACTAAGCACCCTATTTATAGGAAAGTGGTAGCACACAACAACTGACTAAATGAGCATACGGAGGAATCTGCAGCATGCCACGTTTGAAAAACACTCAGCACACCTTTCTTAAAAACATCTAAGTCTCCACCCACATGTTTATAATATATATATATATATATATAAACATTTATAATTATTAAAAGAATTCTAATTCTATTTTTTTTCTCTTTCACCTCGTTTTATTTTTATACCATTAATTTATTATAATAATGTTACCATTCAAATTATAAAATTATACTATTATATTATCACATTATATTATTTATAATGTAATATTATAATAATATATTTGAATAAATTATTTTATCAGAGAAGATAAAATGTCAACTTTCAACAAATGTCTCATGCTAAAAATTCCTCCATTTATATCAAAATTGGACAAATATTTGCTTATCATATTTATCAATAATTTTTATTTTATTCATCAATTATTATTAAAAATTACTATTATAAAATTACAATATTAACAACTAGGTCGTTCCTAGGAAAGAGGAGGCTTTCCAATAAGAATTTCTTTTCATTGGCGCGCAATTATATAACCTAACCACTTTCCTCGATAGAACTTTTTAGACTTTGTCAATAATGCTATCTAATAATATCATTCCAATATTATGTGTGACAATTATTGATTCAATAATATAAAATATCAATAAAGCAATTATTGAATCAATAATATAAAATATTATGCAATTATCAATGTAGCAATTATTGAATCAATAATATAAAATATTGAACAGTAATTACTGTAAAAATTATTGAATGAGTGACTTCTTACATAAGAACTAATAATTCAAAATACTGTGCAATACCGTGAGCTACTGTGCAACAACGCGCATTACTGTATTTTTATCACTGGGTATTTCAACAGTTTAACGGTAATAGTTTTACTGTTATTTTTATAAAAAAATTACTTTTGTCGCTTTCTATATCCGACATTCATTCCGTTGTGGGGTCCACCAATTATTGATTATTTTGGCGCCGCCGTCGTACTTTATCGAATAAAATATTCTCCGACAGAAGGAATATTCTCCGACAAAATGAATATTCTCCGACACAACGAATATTTTATGACAACTTGCTTACTTTATAAAATTTGCACATATCACCCTTAACTTTAATATTTTATCAATTTAACCATTTACTGAATAGAATAATAATTATAAAAAAATTGAATACTTTTATTTCATAAAATTTGGAGTCTTACAATTTTCCCTCCTTATGAAATTTCATCCTCGAAATTGACGTACCTGGTAGTTCGAAGAGGTGATGATACTTTGCTTTCAATTCAGATTCTATGTTTTCAGTCATTTCTTCTGTATCATGATTTCTCCATTACTCATCTCTTGGATTTCAGATATCATTCCAGAATACAACTTCAAATCAAAGGTTAATTGACATATCACAATTTGTCAATCTATTAAGTTAGAAAATTCAGCTTAGGTAAGTCACACACTAGCGAAGTATATTACTCGTCTCTCCCCTTCTAGTTCTAATCTCAGATCTCTGCCAGCGACCATATCTCTAAGCTCTGATACCATTTGTGACGTCCCTAAAATAGGTTCAATACACAACCCACCTATTCTGAGTCGCCAAGAAATATATGGTACAGAATCCAAATACAAATATTTTATATTCAATTGCCGTATACAATACGACCACACAAAAAGTATGAATAACAATACTCACACTCCTTATCAATGATACGTTACATAAAAGTACAGTCAATAACTATTTTAGGAATTAAAATTTTTGGAAAATGCTCAAGGAAACCTTCGTACATGGGAGGTCATGCTTCTAAGTTATAATAGATATCATAGGACTTGAGAATTAACCTTGGTTGACCTTGATAGTAGTGTGCATACAAGCCAATCATGTATGATGACAAAGCACATACTTTATAAACAATCTTATTTATTTATTAATAAAATATTCATTTAAGGCATATAATTATCTATATTGTGCTGTTTTTTATAATATGTAAATAACCCATAGTTTTAAGCAATGCTTTTAGAATCATGATGAGATCATGATAATGAGATCTAAATTCTTAGAAAGCTTAAAAACTAAAATAGTTCCCAATTGTGGGATTACTAAAATGGGGATTAGTAAATCCGAATAGATTGGTACATATGTTGCTTGCTCATTGGATGAGGATGACTGATCTCATGGTCATTTGTGTGGAGACACTAAAGCAAGTATGTAGGTGCTTATTGGAGAATAAGTTCACTGAACGTGACTCGCTATGGAATACCTAATGGAGTTTTACTCGCCTGTCAATAGGAATTCCTAATGTGATAGTAGTACATGTGATCCTTGGACTTGAGATCATCATAGTATCTTGTATGTAACAAATTATACTTTGACTAATTCCTTAAGGCCTTTTAAGGCATATATAGGGTATGCTTGGGTATAATGAGTTACATATGGAGATAATGAATGATCAATAAAGAATCTACCACCTCTAGTAAAAGAGGAGATATGTCCTATGTGATTCGTTAAATGACAACCCAGGAATCCTTGGCCAAGGTAGAATGAAATTAGAAAGAGGTTTCTAATTTGTATTATTTGGAGTTGTGCATTTTCTAATCGAAATACATATGATTAAATAAATTAAGACTTGACAGTAAATCCATGTCTTATATTTAAATGGGACATTGTATGGTGGAAGGATTGAATTGTACGGTAACTATTAACTCACAGGTTCTTTTATGATTAATGTTGAAATCTATATTATCTGAAAAGTCGTTGATCGCTAGAGAGGCTTATCCCTATTGTAGAATAAATGTTGTTTATTTAAATAGATTATTAGTTTAATTTATTTATTTAAATAAGATTAGAATTGTTCTAATTGATTTATTCACAACCGGTTTAATATGGAGAACCTAAAGGGTCACACCATAAAAGGAAGAAGAATTATTTAAGAAGAAAATGGCATGATAGTAATAATGCATTAAGTATAATTAATTTAATCTATGATGATAGAATAAATTAAATAGCTTAATGTTTATTATTTAATATTTTAGAAATATTAAATATAAATTAATAAGAGGAGTCTTATTAATATTATTATTATTATTATTTTAATTCTAAAGGAGTTTAGGAATTAATATAATATCAGTACTCTCTCTTAATCCTAATAAAGATTAGGATATAAATTAATTAAAAGTATTTAATTAATTAATTAAATAAAATCCTATTCTAATTAGATTAGGAGGGTTAACCTAATATCTATATAAGAGAGTCTTCTATCAGAAATAAGGAACGTGAATTTTTCAAGAGTTGGGAGTACACATATTCTATAGAGATAGAAACAAGGGTTAAGCCAATAACCCATCTTACTGAGTTCTTCATCTTCCTTGGTGGATCACCGTTAGAGGCCAAACATTTGGGTGGCTGACATTGATCAAGGGAAGGAGCCACTACAGAGGAATCAAAGGAATCAAAGGAGTAGAACTTGTACCTGAGGAAGCTTGGATCTTTAAAGGTATAATTCTGTTTTTCTCCTTCTTCATTCACTGATAATTGATGCACAAGAATGATCATGGTAATGGGTTTGTATAAATTTTTGAAAACCTAGTTTTTTACGCTTCCGCCTTATTTATGTGATTTGATTGCATAATTGCGTTACGTACAAACCCAACAGTGGTATCAGAGCCAATCTTATGCTAATTATCAGTCTATGTGATTCCATACATGTATGATATGCGATTGGATCGAGTTCTGGGCAACAAAAATTTTTCAGATTCTGCGAAGCTGCGCAGTTGCGCCGGTACAAGGCAATATTGCTGCGCAGCTGCGCCGGGTGCTGTTCCTAGTTTTCGTGCTGCGCAGCTGCGCCGGTTCCCTTTACATTCTTGGCGCAGCTGCGCCACTGGACAGGAACTGAATTTTTTTTTGTTTTATTTAATTAAATGAATGATTTATTTAATTAATAAAGGTTTAAAATAAAGATGTTTATTTTATATGAAATGAGATTTCAGAATTGCTAAAATTAAAGAGTTTAATTTGGAATTATTTTTGAATGAAATAAAGGAGTTTATTTTTCCAAAAACAAAGTTTAGCAAACTTTTGCCCATTAACTAATATTAATACATATATGGAATGAATTTATTTTCATGAGATGAATAAGTTTTATTGATACGTATGATGATATGTATGGTAATAAAAGGGATTGATTATGGACTATGACCAATGTGATTGGATTTTATTTTGGTTGAATGCTTGAATGAATGGGTTTTATAAAATGGGGTCTGCGTACCTCGTCTTCTCTAGTTTTATTCTCGATGTAAATTCTATCTCCTTTCTATGTACTTCCCCTTGACTGCTGATCAAGGTTTTTATTTAATTTTAAATAGTTAATGTAATAGAGATAGTTAGAATTATTTTGAAAAAATTGGAGACCAAGGAGCAAGGAACGCGAGAAGACTCATTTGTATGGAGCTAGGGTTTAAATGTAATAGTTATATTTAAATTTAAATTCTTGCACTCCTAGGTTTGACCTTTTGGTTCACTTGGTGGCTCTAGTGAACCAAACTAGAATAAAAGTCCATAATCAATCCGGGTAGAATATAGTATTCTATATTGCATGCTAAATATTATATATATTATATTTTATACAAACATGCTTCGCATGTTTAATAAAATGACGCGTATTTTATATATATATGTGCATGCGCGCTTAAAAAGATGAGACAAATAATAACAACCCCTCAAAGAATTATTATTAAGTCTGAAGCGTTCAAATGATATTTGGAATATCGAACGTCGCCTTCTAGCATGATTAGTTAATAGAGTATTAAATATTTAATATGAGTTTGTTGTGCTATCCACAAGGCGAGTATTGAATATTTAAGATGTTAATTAATCACATTTGACGCTTATCAAGAAAATTGAACGATCTAGTCTTGTTGTGCTATCCACAAGGACGAAAATTTTTCTTTTTTGAATTTATGGAAGTGCTAGGCTGGACTTAACTTAAATCATTTTAGTTCGGATGTGCACACACATGACCATTATGATTTAAGAGGCAAAATAAAAGGAGTTACATGGTAATGTAATTGACAAGAGTTGTCTACCTATTTATTTGTATATCGCTTGTTGTGCTATCCACAAGGTTATATACATTTAAAATGGGATCCTTAATCTCACTAGCAAATCTTTAATTAGATGTTGCTGAACTATATGAGTGAGGGTAATATAGTTTGATGAAAATAATGGGAGATACCAATTTAAAATAAAGACCTAAATTTATTTTGGTATGCAAAGTTAATAAAATGAATGTTTGCTAAAATGTTATCTTTTCACATGCAGAATTTTAAAAATGTCAAAATCACTAATCTCACTACGAAGCATACTTGATGCAAATAAGCTTACCGGCCCGAATTATGAGGACTGGCTAAGAAATCTGAGAATTGTTCTCACTACTGAAAAGATTTCTTATGTCCTAAATTCCATTATCCCTGAATCTGTTTCAGAAACAGCCTCTGAGGAAGATATTGCCACTTTCAATAAGTGGCAAGATGATGCATCTGTGGCTCAATGCATCATGCTCGCATCCATGAATAACGAGCTTCAGCGTCAGCACGAAAAAATGGATGCTCCTGCTATGCTGCTTCACCTCAAGGAGTTGTATGGTGAACAGAGTAGGACTGCTAGATATGAGATATCTAAGGAGCTCTTTCGATCTCGGATGACCGAGGGCACTGCCGTCGAGACTCATGTTCTGAAGGTAATCAATTTGATTGAACGCCTTAGACAGCTTGGGTTCGTCATGGATGGGGAGTTGAGTCAAGACTTGGTCTTGCAGTCACTCCCTGAGACCTTCTCGCAGTTTGTGGTTAATTTTCACATGAATAAGCTAGATGTCAGCTTACCTGAGCTGCTTAACATGCTGAAAACTGCAGAAGGTCACTTCTCATCCAAGAAGAACCATGTCTTGATGGTGGATTCTTCCAATAAAAGGAAGAGGCCCAAGGTGTCTTCTGAGAAGAAGAAATTTAAGAAGGCTAAGGGAAAAGGGAAAGAAAAGGAGCAAAAAAAACCTGAACCAGCTAAAGGAATGTGCTTTCATTGCAATGAGCCGGGACATTGGAAGAGGAACTGCAAGAAGTTTCTAGCAGAGAAGAAGCTTGGAGAAGCTTCGACTTCCAATCAAGGTTTGTTTATGATTGAAATTAATTTTTCTGAAAGTCATAATTCTACTTGGGTATTGGATACCGGCTGTGGTTCTCACATATGTAATACTGTGCAGGGACTGGTCAGAAGTAGAAAGCTGAACAAAGATGAGGTGATCCTACGAGTGGGAAATGGAGCAAAAGTTACTGCATTAGCTGTAGGAACTTATTGTTTAGCAATGCCTTCGGGCAAATTCATTTATCTTAATAATTGTTATTATGTTCCGAATATTATTAAAAATATTATTTCAATTTCTGTATTGGATATGGAAGGTTTTGACGTTATTATAAAGAACAATGGTTGTTCTATTTATAAAGACGATGTTTTATATGGTATTGGAAATTTGCGAAATAGACTTTATACACTTGACTTACAAGAAAATATATTTCAAATTGAACAAATTAAGAAAAGGAAAAGAGATGACATTAATTATACCTATATGTGGCACTGTAGACTCGGTCATATCAATGAAACAAGATTATCCAAGTTGCATAAAGATGGGCTCCTCGAGCTATCTGATTATGAATCATATCCAACTTGTGAATCTTGTCTCATGGGTAAAATGACTAAATCTCCTTTTAGTGGAAATGGAGAGAGAGTTACAGAGTTGTTGGCATTGATTCACACAGACGTTTGTGGACCTATGACAACAAGTGCACGGGGTGGGTATTCTTATTTTATTACTTTCATTGATGATCACTCAAGATTTGGATATATGTATTTAATGAAATACAAATCAGAATCATTTGAAAAGTTCAAAGAGTTCAGAAGTGAAGTAGAGAAACAAACGGGCAAGAGTATTAAGATACTTCGATCAGATCGAGGTGGAGAATACTTAAGCAGTGAGTTTCTCAATTGTCTCAGAGAAAATGGTATAATCTCACAATGGACTCCTCCAGGTACACCACAGTTAAATGGAGTATCTGAAAGGAGAAATCGAACACTGTTGGACATGGTTCGATCCATGATGAGTTTTACCGACCTTCCAATTCCTTCTGGGGATATGCCCTAGAAACGGCTGCATACCTACTTAACAAGGTACCTACCAAATCCGCCCCAAAGACTCCATATGAGATGTGGAAAGGGAGGAAACCAAATCTTAAGCATGTTAAGACTTGGGGTTGTCCAGCTTATGTCAAAAAGTTTGAAAATGATAAGCTACAGACTAAATCCGATAAGTGTAGATTTGTGGGATACCCTAAAGAAACCATAGGGTATTATTTTTATCATCCAACTGATTAAAAGGTGTTTGTTGCGAAACATGCTACCTTCTTGGAGAAAGAGTTTATCCATGAAGGGGTCAGTGGGAGCAAGATATATCTTGAAGAAGTTCAAGAACCACAAGTTACCACGGACCAAAGTCAGGTACCTAACCAAGTAGAAGAGCCTACTGTACCACACCTTGTTCGTAAATCTGGAAGAGTACCGAAGATACCTGAGAGGTATGGATTCGTTATAGAGGATGACGATGAGGTACACATCATGAATGATGATGATCCATTGAATTACGAACAGGCTATGAGTAATAAAGACTCAGGGAAATGGCTTGAAGCCATGAAATCCGAAATGGACTCCATGTATGAAAACAAAGTATGGTCTTTGGTTTCACCACCTGAAGGTATTAAACCTATTGAGTGTAAATGGGCTTTTAAGAAAAAGACTGGAGCAGATGGAAAGGTAGAGACCTATAAGGCCCGACTGGTTGCAAAAGGTTTCAAACAAAGACAAGGAGTTGACTATGATGAAACCTTCTCACCAGTAGCCATGCTCAAGTCCATTCGGATTTTGCTTGCGATTGCAGCTTATAACGACTATGAGATCTGGCAGATGGACGTGAAAACGGCCTTCCTCAATGGGAAACTTGAGGAGGATGTGTATATGACACAGCTAGAGGGATTTGTTTCAAAGGTTGGAACAAATCAAGTCTGTAAGCTGCAACGATCCATTTATGGATTGAAGCAAGCTTCTCGTAGATGGAACATTCGTTTTGATGAGACAATCAAAGAGTTTGATTTTATCAAAAAGGAGGATGTACCATGTGTATACAAGAAGGTTAGTGGGAGCGCAGTATCATTCCTTGTATTATATGTTGATGATATATTACTAATAGGGAATGACATTCCTATGTTACAATCCATTAAAATCTGGTTATCTAAAAACTTCTCCATGAAGGACTTGGGTGAAGCATCCTATATTTTGGGGATAAAGATCTATAGAGATAGATTTAAAAGGATGCTCGGCTTATCCCAAGGAACGTACATTGATACGATGCTAAAGAGGTTTAGCATGGAAGATTCCAAAAGAGGTCTCATGCCGATGAGCCATGGAATAAATCTCTCCAAGAAACAGGCCCCAAAGACACCTGAGGAGAGAGACCGTATGAGTAAGATCCCTTATGCTTCTGCAATAGGATCTATGATATACGGTATGATATGTACTAGACCGGATGTTGCTCACGCACTTAGTGTAACAAGCAGATACCAGTCGAATCCAGGAGAAGAGCACTGGAAGGCAGTGAAAAATATCCTAAAGTACTTGAGAAGGACTAAAGATATTTTTCTTGTCTACGGTGGGTCTGAATTAAAACTCGAGGGATTCACGGACTCAAGTTTTCAAACAGACCAAGATGACAGTAAATCTGTTTCAGGGTATGTGTTTACCTTGAACGGAGGTGCAGTGAGTTGGAAGAGTTTCAAGCAGCAAACGGTTGCTGATTCAGTGACAGAGGCAGAGTATATAGCTGCAAGTGAAGCTGCAAAGGAAGCTGTTTGGATGAAGAAGTTCATAACTGAACTTGGTGTGGTTCCTAGCATTGGAGAAGCAGTTCCCGTATACTGTGACAACACCGGAGCGGTTGCACAGGCTAAGGAACCCAGGTCTCATCAAAAATCTAAACACATGTTGCGGCGATTTCACTTGATCAGGGAGATCATTGAAAGAGGAGACATCACCTTGGAGCGTGTAGACTCTCAAGACAACATTGCAGATCCATTTACTAAAGCTTTAACACAACAGCAGTTTGATCGTCACTTAGAGAAGATGAGTATGAGATACCATGGCGATTGGCTTTAGTGCAAGTGGGAGATTAATAGTAGTGTGCATACAAGCCAATCATGTATGATGACAAAGCATATACTTTGTAAACAATCTTATTTATTTATTAATAAAATATTCATTTAAGGCATATAATTATCTACATGGTGTTGTTTTTTATAATATGTAAATAACCCATAGTTTTAAGCAATGCTTTTAGAATCATAATGAGATCATGATAATGAGATCTAAATTCTTAGAAAGCTTAAAAACTAAAATAGTTCCCAATTGTGGGATTACTAAAATGGGGATTAGTAAATCCGGATAGATTGATACATATGTTGCTTGCTCATTGGATGAGGATGACTGATCTCATGGTCATTTGTGTGGAGACACTAAAGCAAGTATGTAGGTGCTTATTGGAAATAAGTTCACTGAACGTGACTCGCTATGGAATACCTAATGGAGTTTTACTCGCCTGTCAATAGGAATTCCTAATGTGATAGTAGTACATGTGATCCTTGGACTTGAGATCATCATAGTATCTTGTATGTAACAAATTATACTTTAACTAATTCCTTAAGGCCTTTTAAGGCATATATAGGGTATGCTTGGGTATAATGAGTTACATATGGAGATAATGAATGATCAATAAAGAATCTACCACCTCTAGTGAAAGAGGAGATATGTCCCATGTGATTCGTTAAATGACAACCCAGGAATCCTTGGCCAAGGTAGAATGAAATTAGAAAGAGGTTTCTAATTTGTATTATTTGGAGTTGTGCATTTTCTAATCGAAATACATATGATTAAATAAATTAAGACTTGACAGTAAATCCATGTCTTATATTTAATTGGGACATTGTATGGTGGAAGGATTGAATTGTACGGTAACTATTAACTCACAGGTTCTTTTATGATTAATGTTGAAATCTATATTATCTGGAAAGTCGTTGATCGCTAGGGAGGCTTATCCCTATTGTAGAATAAATGTTATTTATTTAAATAGATTATTAGTTTAATTTATTTATTTAAATAAGATTAGAATTGTTCTAATTGATTTATTCACAACCGGTTTAATATGGAGAACCTAAAGGGTCACACCATAAAAGGAAGAAGAATTATTTAAGAAGAAAATGGCATGATAGTAATAATGCATTAAGTATAATTAATTTAATCTATGATGATAGAATAAATTAAATAGCTTAATATTTATTATTTAATATTTTAGAAATATTAAATATAAATTAATAAGAGGAGTCTTATTAATATTAATATTATTATTATTATTTTAATTCTAAAGGAGTTTAGGAATTAATATAATATCAGTACTCTCTCTCAATCCTAATAAAGATTAGGATATAAATTAATTAAAAGTATTTAATTAATTAATTAAATAAAACCCTATTCTAATTAGATTAGGAGGGTTAACCTAATATCTATATAAGAGAGTCTTATATCAGAAATAAGGAACGTGAATTTTTCAAGAGTTGGGAGTACACATATTCTATAGAGATAGAAACAAGGGTTAAGCCAATAACCCATCTTACTGAGTTCTTCATCTTCCTTGGTGGATCACCGTTAGAGGCCAAACATTTGGGTGGCTGACATTGATCAAGGGAAGGAGCCACTACAGAGGAATCAAAGGAATCAAAGGAGTAGAACTTGTACCTGAGGAAGCTTGGATCTTCAAAGGTATAATTCTGTTTTTCTCCTTCTTCATTCACTGATACTTGATGCACAAGAATGATCATGGTAATGGGTTTGTATAAATTTTTGAAAACCTAGTTTTTTACGCTTTCCGCCTTATTTATGTGATTTGATTACATGATTGCGTTACGTACAAACCCAACAGACCTAATAGACCCCAAAGAAGAACGAGAAGATTACTATCCTATTCATTCCAATGGTGGGTATTCTCTTGCCATAAAATTATCTCAATTGTCACAAACGGAGAATTGTATTCCAACCATACTCCAAGATCGTATAGGTAGTGCTCATAGATATAATCAGCAATTGGATGCGCACAACCATGTCTTATAATAACATGAAGTTGTATGTGGTTAGACATCTTATATGATAGTGGCAACAAACCCTTACAAAGTTGGGTTCACCTCAACTAAGTTTGGTCACCAAAATTAACTGTTAAATGACGTATATAATACGACACACACATTTAAAGTTCTCAATACAATTATATATTATCATTCTTTTTTATACTGTATTGAGAAACTTCAACGGCCACCGACCATTACTCTATTTCCTTGTTATCCCCGCTCGACCCAGCCACACTCTTATTACCTGAAAGGAATTGTGAAGCAAAAGGGTGAGCACAAATAGTCCAGTAAAGAATATTATGACTAAAGATAATTAAATTATCAATAGCCTTCATCAGTAATGAATCAGATCTTTAGAACCTTAGCCCTCAACAGGAAAAAATCTATTAGAATAAAATAGAAAATAAGTTTTATATCAACAACTGCAGCAGAACAAACAATCAATTAGAAGTGTCAAGTAGAACATAATGTCTACTATCTTCTCTATGTTAAAAGTCCACCAACAATATTTCATCCCTGTAACATCAATCAACTGTTCCTGGCCACAATCATGTGAATAGTTCATGATCATAATTATATTGATAAATTTCTCTTCGCACCCAGGATGAAGATAATTTTCATCACCTGTCTTTACCTGAAAAACCAAAGATCATTGTTATACCAAATCACAGTTCCTTTACATAATCATTCTAATAAATTCATCTTTGCACTCAAGTCAAAGATATTCATTTGTAACATCAATAATCATGATTATACTAGTCTACAGCCTTTAGTCATAATCATGTTAGTCAATTTATCTTTGCACTACGGGCCAAAAATATTCAACAGTAACATCAATGGTCATGATCATGCCAAACACCTGTCCATCTTTGCACTAAGGGCCAAAGATGTTCAATAATAATGATCATGATTATGCCAAACACCTGTCCATTTTTGCACTACGGGCCAAAGATATTCATTAATCAACAGTTCATCTTTGCACTACGGCCCAAAGATTATCATTAATCAACAGTTCATCTTTGCACTACGGGCCAAAGATATTCATTAATCAACAGTTCATTTTTGCACTACGGGCCAAAGATATTCATTAATCAATAGTTCATCTTTACATTACGGGCCAAAGATAACTTTCAACACAATTTAAGACTGAGGATAATGACAATTATATAAAGAATTAATCTAGTGAGATCAAAGACAAATATTAGAGATTTATAATTTAATTTATCCAGAATTCAAGAATATCCAAATTATCAACATGAAGATAAAAATATGGATCTAATTTTAAGAATAAGATTAATAAATCCAAGATAATTTAGACAAAAAAATAAACTATTTTTGTCGTGAATAATACCCCGTGAATAGTAACTCATAAATAGTAATTCATGATTAGTACTCGAATGAATAGTAACTCATGAATAATAACTCATGAATAGTAACTCATGAATAGTACTCGAATGAATAATACTCCGACATAAAAAGGTAAAACTTCCATAATAAAGCTCAGACCAATATTCTGGTGAAATGATATTAGATGAAGCGCAAAACTCAAGGAATTTCTAATCACTTCAGGAATTATAGAAGCAATACTTACCATAGTAAGTTTAAATTTAGGAATCTGAAATGAAATATTATTACTTACATACTATAGAATATGGAAGAAAATAATATTTCTTATGAATATTGAATGAAAACAACATCCTTTACGAGAAAAATAATATCCTTTACCTCAGTAGAATACTAGATCTGACTGTAATATCGGATATTATATTGAGGAAATCTTGCACTGTTATCAACACTCAAAATATCTTTATACTCACAAGAAATACGCTCAATATTATAGAGAGAATTTTTTTTATTCTAGTGTGATTTTTATTTCTAACTAAGCACCCTATTTATAGAAAAGTGGTAGCACACCACAACTGACTAAATGAGCATACGGAGGAATCAACAACATGCCACATTTGAAAAACACTCCGCACACCTTTCTTGAAAACATCTAAGCCTCTACCCACATGTTTATAATATATATATATATATATATATATATATATATATATATATATTAAAACCTATAAATTATTAAAAGAATTCTAATTCCAATTTTTTTCTCTTTCACCTCATGTTATTTGTATACCATGAATTTATTATAATAATGTTACCATTTAAATTATACTATTATATTATCACATTATATTATTTATAATATAATATTATAATAATATATTTGAATGAATTATGTTATCGGAGAATATAAAATGTCAACTTTCAACAAATGTCTCATGCTAAAAATTCCTCCATTTATATTAAAATTGGACAAATATTTACTTATCATATTTATCAATAATTTTTATTTTATTCATCAATTATTATTCATAATTAATATTAGAGAATTACAATATTGACAACTAGGTCGTTCCTAGGAAAAAGGAGGCTTTCCAATAAGAATTTCTCTTCATTGACGCGCAATTGTAAGACCCCAAATTTTATGAATAAAGATTTAATTTTCTTTATATATTATTTTGAAATAGTAAGGTGTTGATTTGATAAATGTGGTAAGTTATGGTTGGTATGTGCAAATTTTACAAAGTAAGCAAGTGGTTATAAAATATTCATTGTGTCGGGAAATATTCGTTTGGTCGAGGAATATTCTCTTTGTCGGAGAATATTCGTACGACAACGCAGTCATTGGTGGACCCCACAACGAAATGAATGTCGAATATAGAAAGCGACATAAATAACTTTTTTGCAAAAATAACGGTAAAACTTTTACCGTTAAAACTGTTGAAATACCCGGTGGTTAAAATACAGTATTACGCGGTGTTGCATAGTGGCACACAGTATTACACAGTAATTCTAATTATTGATTCTTACGTAAGAAGTTACTCATTCAATAATTGTTACAGTAATTACTGTTCAATATTTTATATTATTGATCCAATAATTGCTACATTGATATTTTATATTAGTGATTCAATAATTGTCATTGCACAGTATTTCAAATTATCAAATCAATAATTCATATTATTTGAATAATATTATTAGATAGCATTATTGACAATGTCTAGAAAGTTCTGTCGAGGAAATGGGTTAGGCATATAATTGCGCGTCAATGAGGAAAAATTCTTATCGGAAAGTCTCATCTTTCCTGGGAACGACCTGGTTGTCAATATTGTAGTTCTGTAATATTATTTGTGAATAATTAATTGTTGATATATAGGATAAGAAAATATTTATTCAATGTAGATTTAAACGGAGGAATTTTTAGCATGTGACATTTGTTGAAAGTTGGTATTTTATCTTTTTCGATAAAATAATTCATTCAAATATATTATTATAATATTATATTATAGTATTATGATGTGATTATATAACAGTATGATTTTTATAATTTGAATGGTAACATTATTATAGTAAATTCATGGTATAAAAGTAAAATGAGGTGGAAAAGAACAAATTAAATTTGAATTCTTATGATATAAGCAATGATATCATCAGAACGATGAGGTAAGCAATGATGTCATATGATCAATGATGTAAGCGATGATGTCATAAATTATGGAGAAAAGACCATTTTACCCTTACACTGCCGAGCCTATAAATAAAAGCTCATTTTTTCATTGTTTCTCACCAATTCACTAAAGCTATAGAGAGAGAAAGTATAGAGAGAATAAGAGAGAAAGAAGAAGAGTATTCTGCTATTACACTAGTGCAGTCTCTAAATTTTTATTAAGGTAAGGGGTATTATTTCTTTCGTATTCATGAAGAGAGTTATTTTCTTTCAATACTTGTAAGTGTTGTTATTCCATTCTTTATTATTCTGTTGGAATAACCTGTCTACGCGGACTACCGCATGCATGGTGAAATCCTGTTGTTATTCCATTCTTTATTATTCTGTGGGAATAACCTGTCTACGCGGACTACCACATGCTTGGTGAATAACCCCTCGTATTCATTCTTTATTAAGTTGTGAAAATGATCTGTATACGTGGACTATTGCATGACAGGTGAAAATCCATTTGCAGTGTCGTATATTATTTTATTTCAGATTTCTAACTCTAAACTTACTACTGTAAGTATTACTTCTATAATTCCTGAAATGATCAGAAACTTCTTGAGTTTTGCGCTTCATCTAATATCATTTCACTTGAATATTGGTCTGAACTTTCTTATGAAATTTTGATCTTTTCATATCGGGATACTATTCATGAGTTACTATTTACGATAAAAAAATATTATTTTCTTTCAAATTATCTTAGATTGTATCCAAGTTTTAAACTTCATTTTTGAATTTTGCTCCACAATTGATTATTACGGAGTATTCTTGAACTTGGATAAACTAAATTATGAATCCCTAATCTTTGTCCTTTATCTTACTGGATTCGTTCCTTATATTATTTTTTATCATCTCCAGTCTTAAATGGTGATACAAACGAATATCTTTGGCCTGTAGTGCAAAGATGAATGATTATTTGATGAATATATCTTTGGCCTATAGTGCAAAGATGATTACCTAATAAATATCTTTGGCCCGTAGTGCAAAGATGGATAGGTGTTGAGATGAACATGACCAACTGGTGATACAAATGAATATCTTTGGCCCGTAGTGCAAAGTTAAATATTTGATTTGAGATGTATATTGATTGATGTTACAGGGTTAAAATATTGATGATGGACTTTTAAATCAAAGAAGATAGTAGACATCATTCTCTACTTAACTCTTCTAATGAAATTGTTATTTCCGCTGCAGTTGTTGATCTAAAATTTGTTGTCTGTAATATTTTATCTGGTTTACTGAAGACTAACGATAATTTATTATTCATTATCTTAGTCATAATATTCTTTACTGGGCTGGTTGAGCTCACCCTTTTCTTCCATTGTTCTATTCAGGAAATGAAAATATAGCTGGGACTAGCCGGGGGATGGAGTGATGGTCCGAGAGAGGGCTATAGAAGGCCACACTATTTTGTAAAATAGCGTATTAATAATTTTAATGAATAAGAATTGAATTTGAGCGTTAATATTTTCTACATAATATTTGTAATGACGCTCAGAGTTGTGTGGTTATATTTTGGACGACCGTATAATAGTTGAATTGGAAGATTGTATTTGAATTTTGTACCATGTATTTGGCGACACAGAATGGGTTGGTATTGAACCTATTTTGGGGGCGTCACAACAATTATATAACCTAACAACTTTTCTCGACAGAACTTTCTAGACATTGTCAATAATGTTATCTAATAATATCATTCCAATACTATGTGTGATAATTATTGATTCAATAATATAAAATATTAATGTAGCAATTATTGAATCAATAATATAAAATGTTATGCAATTATCAATGTAGTAATTATTGTATCAATAACATATGCAATTATCAATGTAGCAATTAATGAATCAATAATATAAAATATTAAATAGTAATTACTGTAACAATTATTGAATGAGTGACTTCTTACATAAGAACCAATAATTCAAAATACCGTACAATACCGTGAGCTACTGTGCAACAAAGCGTATTACTGTATTTTTATCACCGGGTATTTCAACAGTTTAACGGTAATAGTTTTACCGTTATTTTTATAATAAAAAATTACTTCTGTCGCTTTCTATATCCGACATTCATTTCGTTGTGGGCCCCACCAATTATTGGTTATTTCGGCGCCGTCGTCGTACTTTATCGAATATAATATTCCCCGACAGAAGGAATATTTTCCGACAAAATGAATATTCTCCGACACAACGAATATTTTATGACAACTTGCTTACTTTGTAAAATTTGCACATATCACCCTAAACTTTAATCTTTTATCAATTTAACCATTTACTGAATAGAATAATAATTATAAGAAAATTTATTACTTTTATTTCATAAAATTCGGGGTCTTACAACCTCCCATCCTTATGAAATTTCGTCCTCGAAATTTAGGTACCTGGTAGTTCGAAGAGGTGAGGATATCTTGCTTTCATTTCAAATTCTATGTTTGTGACACCCCCAAATCCGGGTACTTCGTTTCCACATGATTTGGTGTTCACTTTCTAATTAAAACATACATCTACCCAGTAATAAAGAATTGCAAAGTAAATTACAACCTTCATAATACTTAAATAAAATCTTCCTTGATAAAGGATTACAACTTGTCCAATAAAAATTCTCAGGGTTAACTAAACCTTAACATCAATCTAAAATAAATGCGGAAAATAAAACATTGTCAACTAAAACTTTTTACAAAAGAAACTTGAACCACAAGCCTTCACTTGCTCATCTTTCCTTTTCCTTTACTTGTTGACGGTATGTCAACATTTTTGTTCTCAACTGCAAGTGGTGGTAAAACATGCAAGAGTGAGTAAACAAAAGCTCACTTGAAAATACAACAGTGATATGACATAAGTGAATAGTTTCAAAAGAGTTTGAATAACTTTACTTTCATCAAAATAAAGAATTGAATTATAATTCTTTCATCAATACGTAGAATTCAAATATAGAATCGTCTGAGGGTCATAAGATCTTGAACTATATCCTAGGTTATAAACATTTTTATTTAAACCTTTAACAGTCAATAAGACTATGGACCTTTAACTCGTACTAAGGGAGATCAACCCTTTTGTACCATGAATTGTGCACAACCATCTTAACGCTTTCGCATAAATATCCCCTAATAAATAGGGTTGTTCATTCTCAGTAATTGAATACAAGTCTGCACCAAAGAAGGTTTGGTTTGGATAGATAAGGGAACTTTAGAGTTTCAACTATCATCAACTAGGAGTAGTTGAATCGACTTATAATACTTTAACAGTTCGATAATATAAGAATCATGAACCAATTGCAAGATATAGAACAAATCTACATAATAGTTAGGCATGCTTTAGAAGTAACTCAAAGCAACTGAAAGAATAAGTAGATCTTGCTTGAACAACTAATTCAAGATCACAATACCTCAATAATACTTCAATATTTGAGTATTAGGAATAATAGAATACAACAAAGCTTGTACAAAGTAAACAACAAGTTGGAAATGGAAACTTGCTTAACTAGAAGACTTGCATAATTTAAATAACAAGTTTAAAGTTAAAAAACTTGCTTAACATAAGAGAATAAGGATAAGAGAACTTGCACAATAATAAGTTTAGAGATAGGAAACTTGCCTCAAGCGCAAGCTACACTTAACAATTACAATCACTTCCACAATTACCCTACACATATATGTTACGTTCAAAACATCTATTAGTATCCAACTACAACATTCAAACTATCGAACTTCATATCCAAGTCCAACTCACAATGTAATTTACCACATTGGTTGCTAACTAGTCAAGTACGTGAGTCTATACTCACGGCATACATTCATAAGCTTATAACGCTTTAAATCGTGTTATATACCTTATGAAAGTAACACACCCACACACATGTAACACATTCATATACAACTTCAATCCATCTTAAACACATCAAAAACATGTTATCTTATTACCTATTTCACTTTTCAAGTCATAGAAATAAGTTAGCTAAACAAACGGGGCATGAAAACTCAAAAACCAAAAACCAACATTCCCGGACAGCAAGTCCACCCGCTGGGGTGGGTCACCCCCTGGTGAGGGTCCTGGTTCGCGAATTGGTGGAGAAATAAGTCAATTTGGCTTATTCCTTCACACCGAATTCGATTTTTCCCAACATGATAAACATGAAACTTGATACAAACAATATTTTAAACTCGTTAACATGATCATAACATATAAAATCCATATAACACATAATAAAAATCAAGATTTCATGATTTTTGAAGAAAACTACAAAATCAAGTGTTCTTGACGAACATTGCTATTACGAAATCGTTTTTAAATCAATTCGAGTGATTCCAATTGTAATAACTTCTATTCTTAACATACTAACATAATACATGATCAATTTTAACAATATCTCAAAATCAAACATCAATTTTATAGTTTTAAAAGCCATTTTTTATAAATTAGTTCACAGAAAATCATTATGAACGAATTTCCTCTTGTTTATCAAAATTACATGGATTGAATTGCTAGAACACCCATATAACTCATATTACATAATAATATAACCCACATTACACATAACTCATGCTCACATCAAAGGTTTAAGAATAATTTTTAACATAACTTCAAAATCAACCACTATTAACATGATTTCATCATGTTCATCATATCTTTGTGAATTGAAAGTCTTAAACAACTATAAAAATCTCATGTAAGTATATATATATATATATATATCCATACACATCAAAATTATGAAGTTTCACCAAAAGATTTTTACATAGAATTCTAAAACTATGAAAATATAGAAGAACATGATTTTAAAAATTATTTTTACAACAATTGTATTTTGAAAATCTTTTCATAGCATATAATTTACATATGAAAACATATGAACACCATATATACATATAAATTCATAATCATGAAAAATCTATTTTTACAAAGACTAAATACAAAACATCTTAATTGAGTATAAGGGTTAGTATGATACCTTTCTAGGTTGAATTAGGAGAAAAGATGATGTAGATGATGATCTTCTCTCTAGTTTTCTCAAGCTTCTCTTCTTCTTCTCTCTTCTTCTTCTTCTTCTTCTCTGTATTCTCTCTTCTTCTCTTTGTTTTAGACTAACACTGACCAATTCTAACTTACGTATATCTATATTACCTACTGATAATATAATATAGATATAATAGATATAGCATATAAATATATATATATATATATATATATATATATGTAACTTACAATATATTTATATACATAATAAATTCTATCATAAGAACATAGGTTACAAGACTTTTGAATTTGAAAAGCCCTAAGGCTTGTTTGGCCAAAACAAATTATTTTTTAAAAACTACTTTTTGAGCTTAAGGCCTTGTTTGGAAAAATCACTTTAAAACCCTTTTCCATTCTTTTAATAAATCTTTAAGTTATAGATTAAATACTATACTTATTTAATTAAATCACAACATTCTAATTCAATTAAATAAAACTAACACTCTTTAATTAATAAAACCTATAATACTCAATTGTCACAATTGAACTCAATTCATGTAACACTTAGTAAATTACAACAAACACTTAGCACATAATTTTAAATCTAATTTAATTATTCTCAACTAAATTAGAATTATGCTACAACATATCAATTTAATTAAATATTACTCTTAATTAAATCAATCCACACAATCACATAATTCATTTATTTAACTCAATAAATAAATCACATATAATATTTATTCACTCAATAAATATTAAAATTTAATATATAAAATCTCAATCGTTACAATGTTCCCGGTCATTTCTTCTGTATCATAATTTCTCCATTGCTCATCTCTTAGATTTCAGATATCATTCTAGAATACAATTTCAAAACAAAGGTTAATTGACATATCACAATTTATCAATTTATTAAGTAAGAAAATTTAGCTTAGGTAAGTCACACACTAGCGAAGTATATTACTCGTCTCTCCCCTCCTAGTTTTAATCTCAGATATCTGCCAGTGACCATATCCCTAAACTCTGATACCATTTATGACGCCCCCAAAATAGGTTCAATACACAACCCACCTATTCTGAGTCATCAAGAAATACATGGTACATAATCCAAATACAAATCTTTTATATCCAATTGTCGTATACAATACGACCACACATAAAGTGTGAATAACAATACTCACACTCCTTATCAATGATACGTTACATAAAAGTACAGTCAATAATTGTTTTAGGAATTAAAATCTTTGGAAAATGCTTAAGAAAACCTTCGTACATGGGAGGCCATGCTTCTAAGTTATAATAGATATCATAGGACTTGAGAATTAACCTTGGTTGACCCAATAGACCCCAAAGAAGAACGAGAAGATTACTATCCTGTTCATTCCAATGGTGGGTATTCTCTTGCCATATAATTATCTTAATTGTCTCAAACTAAGAATTGTATTCCAACCATACTCCAAGATCATATAGGTAGTGCTCATAGATATAATCAGCAAGTGGATGCGCACAACCATGTCTTATAATAACACAAAGTTGTATGTGGTTAGACATCTTGTATGATA
The DNA here is from genome assembly GCA_020205555.1 of Panax stipuleanatus. NCBI lineage: Eukaryota > Viridiplantae > Streptophyta > Magnoliopsida > Apiales > Araliaceae > Panax > Panax stipuleanatus. The sequence goes on along the minus strand of CM035123.1, from coordinate 66,981,471 downwards.
GTGGCAACACACCCTTACAAAGTCGAATTCACCTCACTTATATTTGGTCACCAAAGTCAACTGTTAAATGACGTATAAAATACGACACACACATTTAAAGTTCTCAATACAATTATATATTATTATGCTATTTTATAATGTATTGAGAAACTTCAACGACCACCAACCATTACTCTATTCCCTTGTTATCCCCGCTCGACCCAGCTACACTATTATTACCTGAAAGAAATTGTGAAGCAAAAGGGTGAGCACAAATAGTCCAGTAAAGAATATTATGAGTAAAGATAATTAAATTATCAATAGCCTTCATCAGTAATGAATCAGATCTTTAGAACCTTAGCCCTCAACAGGGAAAAATCTGATAGAATATAATAGACAACAAGTTTTAGATCAACAATTGCAGCGGAACAAGCAATCCTATTAGAAGAGTCAAGTAGAACATAATGTCTACTATCTTCTCCATATTAAAAGTCCACCAATACTATTTTATCCCTATAACATCAATCAACAGTTCCTGACCACAATCATGTAAATAATTCATGATCATAATTATGTTGATAAATTCTTCTTCGCACCCAGGACGAAGATAATTTTCATCACATGTCTTTACCTAAAACACAAAAGATCATGGTTATACCAAATCACAGTTCGTTTATATAATCATGCTAATAAATTCATCTTTGCACTCAAGTCAAAGATATTCATTTGTAACATCAATAATCATGATTATACTAGTCTACATCCTTTAGTCATAATCATGTTAGTCAATTTATTTTGCACTACGGGTCAAAGATATTCAACAGTAACATCAATAGTCATGATCATGCCAAACACCTGTCCATCTTTGCACTACGGGCCAAAGATATTCAACAGTAATGATCATGATCATGCCAAGCACCTGTCCATCTTTGCACTACGGGCCAAAGATATTCATTAATCAACAGTTCATCTTTGCACTACGGCCCAAATATATTCATTAATCAACAGTTCATCTTTGCACTACGGGCCAAAGATATTCATTAATCAACAGTTCATCCAGTGAAATTAAGGACAAATATTAGAGCTTTATAATTCAATTTATCTTGAATTCAAGAATATCCAAATTATCAACATGAAGATAAAAACATGAATCCTATTTCAAGAATAAGATTAATAAATCCAAGATAATTTAGATAGAAAAATAAATCATTTTTTGTCGTGAATAGTGCCCTGTGAATACTAACTCGTGAATAGTAGCTCATAAATAGTAACTCGTGAATAGTAACTCATGAATAGTAACTCGTGAATAGTAACTCGTGATTAGTAATAGAATGAATAGTAACTCATGATTAGTTGCTCATGGATAGTAACTCCTAAATAGTAACTCATAAATAGTAACTCGTGAATAGTGGCTCGTGAATAATACTCGAATAAATAGTATCCCGACATGAAAAGGTAAAACTTCCATAATAATGTTCAGACCAATATTTCGGTGAAATAATAGTAGATGAAGCGCAAAACTCAAGGAATTTCTAATCACTTCAGGAATTATAGAAGCAATACTTACAATAGTAAGTTTAAATTTAGGAATCTGAAATGAAATATTATTACTTACATACTATAGAATATGGAAGAAAATAATATTCCGTACTAATATTGAATGAAAACAACATTCTTTACGAGAAAAATAATATCCTTTACCTTAGTAGAATACTAGATCTGTTTGGAATATCGGATATTATGTTGAGGAAATCTTGCACTGTTATCAACACTCAAAATATCTTTATACTCACAAGAAATACGCTCAATATTATAGAGAGAAAATTTTCTGATTCTGGTGTGATTTTCATTTCTAACTAAGCACCCTATTTATAGGAAAGTAGTAGCACACCATAACTGACTAAATAAGCATACGGAGGAATCAGCAGCATGCCACTTTTGAAAAACACTCAGCACACCTTTCTTGAAAACATCTAAGCCTCCACCCACATATTTATATTATATTATATATATATATATATATATATTAAAATATTTATAATTATTAAAAAAATTCCAATTCCATTTTTTTTTCTCTTCCACCTCATTTTATTTTTATACCAAGAATTTATTATAATAATGTTACCATTCAAATTATAAAATTATACTATTATATTATCACATTATATTATTTATAATATAATATTATAATAATATATTTGAATGAATTATTTTGTCGGAGAAGATAAAATGTCAACTTTCAACAAATATCTCATGCTAAAAATTCCTCTATTTATATCAAAATTAGACAAATATTTACTTATCATATTTATCAATAATTTTTATTTTATTCATCAATTATTATTCATAATTAATATTATAGAATTATAATATTGACAACCAGGTCGTTTCTAGGAAAGAGGGGGCTTTCCAATAAGAATTTCTCTTCATTGGCGCGCAATTAGATAACCTAACCACTTTTCTCGACAAAGCTTTCTAGACATTGTCAATAATGCTATCTAATAATATCATTCCAGTAATATGTGTGACAATTATTGATTCAATAATATAACATATCAATGTAGCAATTATTGAATCAATAATATAAAATATTATGCAATTATCAATGTAGCAATTATTGAATCAATAATATAAAATATTGAACATGAATTACTGTAACAATTATTGAATGAGTGACTTCTTACGTAAGAACCAATAATTCGAAATACTGTGGAATACCGTGAGCTACTGTGCAACCACGCGTATTACTGTATTTTTATCACCGAGTATTTCAACAGTTTAACGGTAATAGTTTTACCGTTATTTTTATAAAAAAAATTACTTCTGTCGCTTTCTATATCCGACATTCATTCCGTTGTGGGACCCACCAATTATTTATTATTTCGGAATCGCCGTCGTACTTTACCGAATATAATATTCCCCGACAGAAGGAATATTCCCTGATAAAATGAATATTCTCCGACACAACGAATATTTTATGACAACTTGCTTACTTTGTAAAATTTGCACATATCACCCATAACTTTAATCTTTTATCAATTTAACCATTTACTGAATAGAATAATAATTATAAGAAAACTAAATACTTTTATTTCATAAAATTCAGGGTCTTACAATCTCCCTCCTTATGAAATTTCGTCCTTGAAATTTACGTACCTGGTAGTTTGAAGAAGTGAGGATACCTTGCTTTCATTTCAGATTCTATGTTCCCGGTCATTTCTTCTGTATCATGATTTCTATATTGTTCATCTCTTGGATTTCAGATATCATTCCAGAATACAACTTCAAAACAAAGGTTACTTGACATATCATAATTTTTAATTTATTAAGTAAGAAAATTCAGCTTAGGTAAGTCACACACTAGCGAAGTATATTACTCGTCTCTCCCCTCCTAGTTCTAATCTCAGATCTCCGCCTGCGACCATATCCCTAAGCTTTGATACCATTTGTGACGCCCCCAAAATAGGTTCAATACACAACCCACCTATTCTGAGTCGCCAAGAAATACATGGTATAGAATCCAAATACAAATCTTTTATATCCAATTGTCGTACACAATGCAACCACACATAAAGTGTAACAATACACACACTCCTTATCAATGATACGTTACATAAAAGTACAGTCAATAACTGTTTTAGGAATTAAAATATTTGGAAAATGCTCAAGAAAACCTTCGTACATGGGAGGCCATGCTTCTAAGTTATAATAAATATCATAGGACTTGAGAATTAACCTTGGCTGACCCAATAGATGTGACGCCCCCAAATCCGAGTCCCTTCTCTTACCTCGGATCCGGTGCAGTGACGATACTATTAGTCGAATATTTACATCTTTTATTCATAACTTAAAGAATATAACTTTGCTTTATTACGATTTAGAATATAAATTCTTTCCATATCCAAGATCTTGTGTAATGACCCCAAACTTTTATAAGTTACAAGCTTGGTCATTTACCATTCTTGTCTTACATTATATTCGATATTATAAAAATACGAAATAATTTAAACTTTTTTCATCTCCTTTGACTAAAATCTTTTATTAATTTCATAACTTGAATCAATTACATATCCTTGAATCAAATGTATTATGATTCTTTCTATTCGAATTACTGTGTAAACTTTTATGTCTCAATTCGATATCCTCTATATATATTGATAGTACAACTTTATAGCACGACTCGTATTAAACATCGTAAATAACTATCAATTACATCTCCTAGAACCTAAACATGGTTCAAGAACATAACTTAAATTAAACAGTAATCTTCTTTCAATGCTAACGAACTTTATCAATCACGTAGTACGTAACTTTACCGTGAGTCCTTAACCTGTAAAAATGGTTATTTGCAAGAGTGAGCTCGACAGCTCAGTAATTCTAACAGTTTTCATGCATCACATAGCATATAATATCAAACTCAATTTATGCGATCATAATCGTTTAGATTTACTACGCATGCTGTTTCTCACATAACAAGTATAGAGAGCAACTTCACAAGTATGTCGTCAAAGATCAACTTTCAATTTCATACATATCTCATATACAGTTCATATATATTCATCAACATTCTCATAACATGATATAACTCAATTAACAGTTATAGGATTCATATATCAAATAGGAACTGAAAGACTTGCTTGATTCGTAGTCTATTAACTATGACTTAACTGCTTATAGATATCTGCACTTCGTGAAATCCTACACAGTTATATAATCATGGATTTCACACTCGTCAGTTATACACATCCATATATTTCATACGCTCTTAATATAAGAACAATTGTATAATGTTTTCTAACTATGTTCATAGAACCTTCGTTTCACTTTCTTATCGTATTCTTAGAATAACTATGTACGTATAGGTATACCTTAACCGAGAGCAGATCCTCTATCCCCAAATTACCTGTCCCCTTATGTTCCACCACTTAAATGTTGACACATATCCTTTTATTTAACACTAATTAACTCTAAAATTAAAAAAATAGACATGTATCAACATTTAAGTGGTGGGACACAAGGGGACAGAGAATTTAGGGACAAAGAATCTGCTCTCACCTTAACCATACATACTTAATATCAACCTTCATATACATTTATCACACACTTAACTTTACGTGTTCATCATATAATTTAGAACTTATGTGATCCTCAATATTCATACGTTTCTCAAACCTTAATGGAATTATACCTTCGGATTTTATATCATCATTCTACATTGTCACCTCATATAATTATATACCAGTAGAGGTCAGACCATGCCTTGTAGTTTAAGTAATAATATAAGTCCACTAACATAATCAGGAAGTGAGCAGACTGCACCAATCCTGAAAACAGACTGGCGCAACTGCGCTGGTCTTTGCCTTAGGAGTGGCGCAGCTGCTCCACTCCCTGGTCAGACCAGGAGTGAGATTTCATTCTGCTAAAAATCCGCGCTTATTCTCTAGCATACGAGCTACTGATATCCATCACATACACATGCTATAAGGTTATTAACTTGAGTTCGAAACCTAACATGCTCATTCTAAGTCAAATTCAAAGTTATATGCCAGTAAACCTTAAGCTAATCAAGCCCATGTTACTAAGGATCAACTACTAAAGCCATAATATCACATAACGAGACTAAGCAAAATTAAGTATGAATGCTCGTGCGTATTCCACACATGTACACATTAATTCACATAGTTTATACTAGGAAATTCCTTTTCATGAACATGTGTACATATGTAAAATCTATGTTTAACCAAATGATGCTCATGTCGACGTGTCTAGAGGCATAATGAATCCTATTATACATGCTTACATGATCAGAACGTATCTCACATAGTGAGTGATGATATTAGCTTTCAAATTCTAAGTTTACATTAAAAATTACACTAAGTCAACTTAGCACATGCAAGGTATCTTTGAAATCATAACTCACATGTATTTGAACACATATCTATGCCATATAAACATACACAAATGGTCTGAACTTAAAGGACACAAGTTTTGTTAAGTTTGCTTCAAAGTTCTTAAGTTATTCTTTTGAAATCATCTTATCCTTCAATCATGTATGCTAGTGTGTGCTCAACACTTTAGACTTGCATTTCATGCCTATTTAGACCATACGATCATGCTCGCAAAGTCAGAATACTCACATGATACGTACATGACAAAGTTTACCTTAACAATTCTAGGTTCATTTATAAACCATAAATCTTTTCATCAATAATGTGTACTAACATAGTTATACATGCTCATGCTATGTAAATGTACCCATATATGCATGTTAAACATGTCCTCATGCTTGCCTTAAGTGATACCAAATGTTAGCACATATCAGAAACTAGTAGAAACAGGATTCCAGATTTAGGGCCTGGCGCAGCTGTGCTGCGGCCTAGTACAAAACTGGCACAGCTGCGCCATTGCTCGGCCAGGCCTAAGGCAATTTCTGCTCGGCAGAAAGCAAAACCAAAACCACATTTCCTCAACGAATTCCATTTTAAACTACTATACTGCAGTTCTAATATGAGTGCAAGCTAGTATAACAACTCATAAACATTCTCTAATACAACTATCATGAATTCAAACATAATCAAGCATATAAGAAATTTAAAGAAAATGAGAATTATACCTCTGTCACTATAAATTGAGCTTGCTGCTATATCAAGCCTCCTTAAATCTTAGAATGCGAACACTGATATATAAACTCACTCTCTATTCTCACTCTCCAAAATTTCAAGCAAAAGAAATGAGAAGAGAAGAGCTTATACTTATAGGCAATGGAATATACAGGCAAAGCTATCATCCACTAAATCAAACCAAGGGATTGAAGAATTGTTTAATGGTTAAGGGAGGGTAGTTGGAAGTTAGTAAATCCCATCGTGATGCCCACTCCCCTTGCAATCATTTGCTAGACTTTGATGAATTTGAGAAGGAGAGTAGAGTAGCTAGCCTTCATGAGTTTTCATGTGTGGGAGAGAAGGAACTCTTATTATGGGACAAGCAATATAATGCTCAGCAACATGGTAATACAACACTTAAGCTATATATATATTATGTACACTTAGGTTATAAATAGAGTCACCATATAATCTCAATAAATAAATAATACTACAATGTAGTAATTTTAATTTGCACATATATAATTCATGTACATTTCATCCTACCGGATATAATTCTATCGGGTATCATCACATTGTATTATCCCAACTCTATTATTCTAATTAAATTACTGAAGTAATCATCAATTAACAATTGCTTACTCATTATAATATTCAAAAGGTACTTAATAATGTTCACCCACACATATAGTCACATAACCTCATGTACACCCAAATATTATAATGATAATTAATAACAATTATTCATTAACTCGCCATTTATTAATTATAGTTAAACCTCCAATTGATTTAACTCTACTATTTCTGTCATACAAGACATAATTATGTTAACGTTAGAAATTAACGTTCCACAAGTTTACAATAATATTATTCTCAATATTACTTCTTATAATATGCTCATGATGTAATATCACTACATCTCTTATTTACATGATCTCTAATTATAGTCAATCTATTACCCTCCTATGGACATATCCAAGGTTCAAAGAAGAGTTGGTGGCTAACTCCACCAACTACTACAATTCATTGTACTAGCCATTTAGTTAACCATCATTGCTATCACATGGGCTAACTTGCAAGCTTATCTCTAATAACTTAATGTTATTACCATATGATATGATAGGGTCACACATACACCCAATCATATAATCATATAATACATGTACACTTGACAATACCGAATATAGTTCGATTAAGTATTGTCACACCTCATTATTATAAACATTATTATTTAAATTATACTTAATCATTAACAACAATTATTTATTTAGTTTAATTTAATATCCTTCCTAAAGTACACATTAATGTACCACATATAACACATTGTCACATAGATCCATTTATGTAACTCATATGACTCATTTCACTTTACCATATAGTTTCTTATATTATATAGTTTCTTATACTATGTAATTACCTTGAAGTGTCACACTTCATTTCATACCATATAGAGGTAGCTACTATACAACATATAATTTCATATCATTGCACTTAGAAATTAATTCACATAATATCTCTAATTAATTCCTTTTAGTCATTCATTCATTAATTTACTTAATGAATGCTTATTCTACTACTTTGCCACACTAGGCATATCTCACAAGGTTCACATTTATAAATATATCGCGAATAGAAATATTCAAATATTATTTATAACACTTAAGGTAATATAGTAACTCATGTTATTAAAATAACTTAGTTTTCTTTTATAAATTAAACTTTCTTGAAAATACATTACTATTATAAGAACTATGTATTCCACCATAACATGATATAAAATATTCTTATTACATTTTCTCCAATAGAGGCATTAATCATAATAAAACGATTTACTCATAATATTTTAATATAATATCTGAGTATTATTAAAATAATTATATGTACGACACATGTACACATATTATATAGAAAATAGACCATAAACTGTTCTCATCAATTTATTACATATAGCAAATATGTTTACCATATTACTCAATCATACTTATTACCTCATACAAGACACATAAGGTAATATTATTATTTAAAATAACATCCTCCCTTTTATTAAAATAATTCAATAATAGAAATTATTTTAATATCCTTTGTTTGAAATATACAATATTTATTGTCGTTAGTTAATTCTCATAATTAACTAATTCATGCTTTATTATCCCAATCCATCCAGGGATAGCTTAAGCACTAATAATAACCCCTATTACATCATACTAGTCACTAGTATATATATCCAAGAAAAAGGTGATTATTCATTAAAAATATTTAATGTCACCAACTTACTATGATAAAATAATTTTATAATTTTTTTTAATATCGATAGAAAATTGTATCCACCTTCTTTACCTCAACTAAATTGTTTCTACGATAAATAACAATTATATATTAATAATATATTTATTAATCACATATTACATAGTTCATATTACCCTATGTTGTTCAATACTCCCTTCCTCATAACACACATATATATATTCGAACCCAATACATGCCTTAAGAATTTTATTTATTAAATTCTTATTTAATAATTTCTAAAAATTTAGGTTCTTACTTCTTCTCCCCCTTATAAGGATTCCGTCCTCGGAATCACCGAAAGCTCCTCTACTCGGTGTCATTCCGAATATTACATATTCTTTTGAATAATTTTATCCATTCTCTTTTCGGAAGTTTTATTATTATAACCTTCTCAATCGCATTCTACCATTTTCTCCTTTCTAAGGAACTTTCTACTTACTACATTCATCCTTCAGAAGAATAAGAATCTTCCACAATTTTTCAATAATCGGGAAGTAGTATGAATAACTCAGATTCCAAATTATGCTGAGGGGTCACAAGACCGTAAACTTTTCTCCACGTTTACAAATGCCTCAACACGTGTCTCCACACTGTAAACTAGAGTGTTTATCAATCACAAACACTGAAAACACCCTCCATGCGTACTCTAGGTGGCTGGCCTATTGTACCACTACGTTGAGCCACAACGTAGTGTTTTGTAACGACTATATGCGTTACGTTTGGAACTATTGTCCTCGAAAACATTTCCCCTTTATAGGGTTGTTCACCTCAACTTTTCAACATCTAAATCCGCACCAGAGCAATCTGGTTTGGCATAAATACACAAGAATGCTTGAATTCTATAATCACTTTTCAACAGTCGCCTAGCCGAATCAAATAGCTTAGACTCTTATCAATAATTCGGACATCAATCAAAATAATTTAGTCAAATTTTCATAATTCGAAAGAAAACCAAAAATCGTTTTATGATGTCGAAATGCCGCACCAACTTAGTAGTACGTTGAAGATTCCGTTATTTTGTGACTTTGTCATATTACATCGTACCATAATGGGCTGACAATCTTACGATCACTTCCGACACTAGGTTCGATTGCATTGATGACTCCATCGTTTACCATCCTACACCATATCAAATGATGCACATGGTCAAAATACATTTTGAAAGATTTTCAAATTATTTTTATCTTAGTCGAAACAAATAGCTTAGACATAAGAATAACGGTGTTGTTTTTAAAACTCATTAGTTCAGTCATTTGACCCAATATTTTCTCAAGAAAACAGAAGTGCAAACACTAGCACAAAGTCAATAAATTTTAAAAATCTAGCATAGCTAGAAGATTTAGAAAAATCCAAATTTCTCCATCAACTACAATCTCTTACTCCATTGCTTCATCATTCTATCAATCTTTTATACCATCAATGCTTACTATATCCAAACTCTTAATACTAGATATATAATATATCTATTCCCAGTATAGTTCATCGAACTTACCACACTATTGAAGTTTAGGAACTTACCACAATAATACGATTTTAAGAACTTGTCCTAGAAATACGTAGTCCAAGAACCAATCAGGGACTGTCCATATGCTTAGGGGCTCAAAAATACATATAATTATGAGTCACAAGCCTTTTCATAAGTATGAGTCTTAAGAACTCGCAACTAATCTTAGTATTATCTAATTTAATCTTAGAAACCTCTATCTATCAGAATAAACATGAGAAAAGAATCACCTTTTTGCCATATGTATAACGATAGCGCGACACTAACATTCCAACGATTATCAATGTGATGCACTCAGCGCAAGCACAAAACCTCTGCCCACACAAAGGTTTGTACAACTAAGCCGTCACATGAGTCCTCAATGGAAATCCAACACTTAACTCTATCTTACTCTTCACTTGCTCTTTGCTCATTACGAACTTTCTATGTTTCATCACATAAAACTCCTCATGAGTTCATCTCGTACTATTTCATAGTACATTCTCTCATAGCATCAAGCTATAACCACTTAGTCATTACAGACCATCTATCATTTTATAGTTCAATCTGATCACGTTGTGATCATCGGTTTACCTTTAGGGTTCTTTCCCTATTATCAACTAAACTCCATTCGAGTTCATTCTTATTATCTTTGTCATATTCATCTTATAGACATCGTCTTAACATTTTCATTACCGGAGTTAGGTAACTCCTGATTCTCATTTTCTAAATACTTCAAGATTCTTTTTTGAATCTTTGCTTATATATATTTTAAATCTTTTCTTTCCCTCTCTCAGGTTATAGCCTAAGGTACTCTTACCTCAGGTTATACGATTTTAAACCTTAGGTAAGAGTACCTTAGGCTATAACCTACAGCTTTGATACCAACCTGTGATGCCCCCAAATCTGGGTCCCTTCTATTACCTCGGATCTGGTGCAGTCACGATACTACTAGTCGAATATTTACATCTTTTTATTCATAACTTAGAGAATATAACTTTGCTTTATTACAATTTAGAATATAAATTCTTTCCATATGCAAGATCTTGTGTAATGACCCTAAACTTTTATAAGTTACAATCTTGGTCATTTACCATTCCTGTCTTACATTACATTCGATATTAAAAATGCGGAATAATTTAAACTTTTTCAATCTCCTTTGAATAAAATCTTTTATTGATTTCATAACTTGAATCAATTACATATCCTTGAATCAGATGTATTACGATTCTTTCTATTCGAATTACTGTGTAAACTTTTACGTCTCAATTTGATATCCTCTATATATATTGATAGTACAACTTTACAGCACGACTCGTATTAAACATCGTAAAAAACTATCAATTACATCTCCTAGAACCTAAACATGGTTCAAGAACATAATTTAAATTAAACAGTAATCTTCTTTCAATGCTAACGAACTTTATTAATCACTTAGCACGTAACTTTACCGTGAGTCCTTAACCTGCAAAAATGGTTATTTGCAAGAGTGAGCTCGACAACTCAACAAGTCTAACAATTTTCATGCATCACATAGCGTATAATATCAAACTCAATTCATGCGATCATAATCGTTTAGATTTACTACGCATGCTAATTCTCACATAACAAGTATAGAGAGTAACTTCACAAGTATGTCGTCAAAGATCAACTTTCAATTTTATACATATCTAATATACAGTTCATATATATTCATCAACATTCTCATACCATGATATAACTCAATTAACAGTTATAGGATTCATATATCAAATAGGAACTGAAAGACTTGCCTGTTTCGTAGTCTATCGACTACGACTTAACTACTTATAGATATATGCACTTCGTGAAATCCTACACAGTTATATAATCATGAATTTCACACTCGTCAGTTATACACATCCATATATTTCATACGCTCTTAATATAAGAACAATTGTATATTATTTTCTAACTATGTTCATAGAACCTTCGTTTCACTTCCTTATCGTATTCTTAGAATAACTATGTACGTATAGTTATACCTTAACCATACATACTTACTATCAACCTTCATATACATTTATCACACACTTAACTTACGTGTTCTTCATATAATTTAGAACTTATGTGATTCTCATTATTCATACGTTTCTCAAACCTTAATGAAATTATACATTCGGGTTTTATATCATCATTCTACATAATCAGGAAGCAAGCAGACTGCACCAATCCTAAAAACAAACTGGCGCAGCTGTGCTGGTCTTTGCCTTAGGAGTGGCGCAGCTGCTCCACTCCCTGGTCAGACCAAGAGTGAGGTTTCATTCTACTAAAAATCCGCTCTTATTCTCTAGCATACGAGCTACTGATTTCCATCACATACACATGCTGATAAGGTTATTAACTTGAGTTTGAAACCTAGTATGCTCATTATAATCAAATTTAGAGTTATATGCCAGTAAACCTTAAGCTAATTAAGCCCATGTTACTAAGGATCAACTACTAAAGCCATAATATCACATAACGAGACTAAGCAATACTAAGTATGCATGATCGTGCGTATTCCACACATGTATACTTTAATCCACATAGTTTATACTAGGAAATTCCTTTTCATGAACATGTGTACATAGGTAAAATCTATGTTTAACCAAAAGATGCTCATGTCGACATGTCTAGAGGCATAATGAATCCTTTTATACATGCTTGCATGATCAGAATGTATCTTACATAATGAGTGATGATATTAGCTTTCAAATTCTAAGTTTTCATCAAAAATTACACTAAGTCAACTTAGCACATGCAAGGTATCTTTGAAATCATAACTCACATGTATTTGAACACATATCTATGCCATATAAACATACTCAAATGGTCTGAACTTAAAGGACACAAGTTTTGTTAAGTTTGCTTCAAAGTTCTTAAGTTTTTCTTTTGAAATCATTTTATCCTTCAATCATGTATGCTTGTGTGTGCTCAACACTTTAAACTTGCATTTCATGCCTGTTTAGACCATACGATCACGCTCACAAAGTCAGAATACTCACATGATATGTACATGACAAAGTTTACCTTAACGATTCTATGTTCATTTATAAACCATAAATCTTTTCATCAATAGTGTGTACTAACATAGTTATACATGCTCATGCTATGTAAATGTACCCATATATGCATGTTAAACTTGTCCTCATGCTTGCCTTAAGTGATACCAAATGTTAGCACATATTAGAAACTAGTAGAAACAGGATTCCAAATTCAGGGCTTGGTGCAGCAGCGCTGCGCCCCAGTACAAAACTGGCGCAGCTGCGCCATTGCTCGGCCGGGCCTGAGGCAGCTTCTGCTCGGCAGAAAGTAAAACCAAAATAAAATTTCCTCAATGAATTCCATTTTAAACTACTATACTGCAGTTCTAATATGAGTGCAAGCTAGTATAACAACTCATAAACATTCTCTAATCCAACTATCATAAATTCAAACATAATCAAGCATGTAAGAAATTTACAGAAAATGGGAATTATAACTTTGTCACTATGAATTGAGTTTGCTGCTATGTCAAGCCTCCTTAAATCTCAGAATGCTAACACTGATATATAAACTCACTCTCTATTCTCACTCTCCAAAATTTCTAGCAAAAGAAATGAGAAGAGAAGAGCTTATACTTATAGGCAATGGAATATACAGGCAAAGCTATCATCCACTAAATCAAACCAAGGGATTGAAGAATTGTTTAATGGTTAAGGGAGGTTAGTTGGAAGTTGGTAAATCCAATCATGATGCCCACTCCCCTTGCAATCATTTGCTAGACTTTGATGAATTTGAGAATGAGAGTAGAGTAGCTAGCCTTCATTAGTTTTCACGTGTGGGGGAGAAGGAACTCTTATTATGGGACAAGCAATATAATGCTCAGCAACATGGTAATACAACACTTAAGCTATATATATTATGTACACTTGTGTTATAAATAGAGTTACCATGTATTCTCAATAAATAAATAATACTACAATGTAGTCATTTTAATTTGCACATATATAATCCATGTACATTTCATCCTACCGGATATAATTCTATCGGGTATCATCACATTGTATTATCCCAACTCTATTATTCCAATTAAATTATTGAAGTAATCATCAATTAACAATTGCGTACTCATTATAATATTCATGAGGTACTTAATAATGTTCACCCACACATATAGCCACATAACCTCATGTACACCCAAATATTATAATGATAATTAATAACAATTATTCATTAACTCACTATTTATTAATTATAGTTAAACCTCCAATTGATTTAACTCTACTATTTCTGTCATACAAGACATAATTATGTGAACGTTAGAAATTAACGGTCCACAAGTTTACAATAATATTATTCTCAATATTATCTCTTATAATATGCTAATGATGTAATATCACTACATCTCTTATTTACATGATCTCTAATTATAGTCAATCTATTACCCTCCTATGGACAATACCCAAGGGTCAAAGAAGAGTTGGTGGCTAACTCCACCAACTATTACTATTCATTGTACTAGCCATTTAGTTAACCATCATTGCTCTCACATGGGCTAACTTGCAAGCTTATCTCTAATAACTTAATGTTATTATCATATGATATGATAGGGTCACACATACACCCAATCATATAATCATATAATCCATGTACACTTGACAATACCGAATATAGTTCGATTAAGTATTGTCACACCTCATTATTATACACTTTATTAATTCAATTATACTTAATCATTAACAACAATTATTTATTTAGTTTAATTTAATATCCTTCCTAAAGTACACATTAATGTACCACAGATAGCACATTGTCACATAGGTCCATTTATGTAACTCATGTGACTCATTTCACTTTACCATATAGTTTCCTATATTATATAGTTTTCTATACTATGTAATTACCTTGAAGTGTCACACTTCATTTCATACCATATAGAGGTAGCCACTATACAACATATCATTGCACTTAGAAATTAATTCACATAATAATTCTAATTAATTTCTTTTAGTCATTCATTCATTAAATTACTTAATGAATGCTCATTCTACTACTTTGCCACACTAGGCATATCTCACAAGGTTCACATATATAAATATATCACGAATAGAAATATTCAAATATTATTTATAACACTTACGGTAATATAGTAACTCATGTTATTAAAATAACTTATTTTTTTATAAATTAAACTCTCTTGGAAATACATTACTATTATAAGAATTATGTATTCCACCATAACATGATATAAAATGTTCTTATTACATTTTCTCCAATAGAGGCATTAATCATTATAAAACGATTTACTCATATTATTTTAATATAATATCTGAGTATTATTAAAATAATTATATGTACGGCACATGTACACATCTTATATAGAAAATAGACCATAAATTATTCCTATCAATTTATTACATATAGCAAATATGTTTACCATATTACTCAATCATACTTATTACCTCATACAAGACACATAAGGTAATATTATTATTTAAAATAACATCCTCCCTTTTATTAAAATAATTGAATATTAGAAATTATTTTAATATCCTTTATTAGAAATATACAATATTTATTCTCGTTAGTTAATTCTAATAATTAACTAATTCATGCTTTACTATCCCAATCCATCCAGGGATAGCTTAAGCACTAATAATAACCCATATTACATCATACTAGTCACTACTATATATATCCAAGAAAAAGGTGATTATTCATTAAAAATATTTAATGTCACCAACTTACTATGATAAAATAATTCTATAATTTTTTTTAATATCGATAGAAAATTGTATCCACCTCCTTTACCTCAACTAAATTGTCTCTACGATAAGTAACAATTATATATTAATAATATATTTATTAATCACATATTACATAGTTCATATTACCCTATGTAACACAATACTTCCTTCCTCATAACACACACACACACACACACACACACACATATATATATATATATATATATATATATTCGAACCCAATACATGCCTTAAGAATTTTATTTATTAAATTCTTATTTAATAATTTCTAAAAATTCGGGTTCTTACAATAGACCCCAAAGAAGAACGAGAAGATTACTATCCTGTTCATTCCAATGGTGGGTATTCTCTTGCCATATAATTATCTCAATTGTCTCAAACTGAGAATTGTATTCCAATCATACCCAAGATTATATAGGTAGTGCTTATATATATAATCAACAAGTGGATGCGCACAATCATGTCTTATAATAACATGAAGTTGTATGTGGTTAGACATCTTGTATGATAGTGGCAACACACCCTTACAAAGTCGGGTTCACCTCACCTAAGTCGGGTCACCAAAATCAATTGTTAAATGACATATAAAATATGACACACATTTAAAGTTCTCAATACAATTATATATTATCATATTATTTTATAATGCATTGAGAAACTTCAACGGCCACCGACCATTACTCTATTCCCTTGTTATCCCCGCTCGACCCAGCTACACTCTTATTACCTGAAAGGAATTGTGAAGCAAAAGGGTGAGCACAAATAGCCCAGTAACAAATATTATGACTAAAGATAATAAAATTATCAATAGCCTTCATCAGTAATGAATCAAATCTTTAGAACCTTAGCCCTCAATAGGGAAAAATCTGATAGAATACAATAGACAACAAGTTTTAGATCAACAACTGCAGTGGAACAAGCAATCCATTATAAGAGTCAAGTAGAACATAATGTCTACTATCTTCTCCATGTTAGAAGTCCACCAACAATATTTCATCCCTGTAACATCAATCAACAGTTCTTGACCACAATCATGTAAATAGCTCATGATCATAATTATGTTGATAAATTCCTCTTCGCACCCAGAACGAAGATAATTTTCATCACCTGTCTTTACCTGAAACATCAAAGATCATGGTTATACCAAATCACAGTTCGTTTACCTAATCATGCTAATAAATTCATCTTTGCACTCAAGTCAAAGATATTCATTTGTAACATCAATATAATCATGATTATACTAGTCTACAGCCTTTAGTCATAATCATGTTAGTCAATTCATTTTTACACTACGGGCCAAAGATATTCAACAGTAACATCAATGGTCATAATCATGCCAAACACATGTCCATCTTTGCACTACGGGCCAAAGATATTCAACAGTAATGATCATGATCATGCCAAACACCTGTCCATCTTTGCACTACGAGCCAAAGATATTCATTAATCAACAGTTCATCTTTGCACAACGGGCCGAAGATATTCATTAATCAACAGTTCATCTTTGCACTACGGACCAAAGATATTCATTAATCAATAGTTCATCTTTGCACTACGGGCCAAAGATATTCATTAATCAACCGTTCATCTTTGCACTACGGGCCAAATATATTTATTAATCAATTGTAAGACCCCAAATTTTATAAATAAAAATTTGATTTTCTTTATATATTATTTTGAAATAGTAAGGTGCCGATTTGATAAATGTGATAAGTTATGGGGGATATGTGCAAAGTTTACAAAGTAAGTAAGTGGTTATAAAATATTCGTTGTGTCGGGGAATATTCGTTTGGTCGAGGAATATTCTTTTTATCTGAGAATATTCGTATGACGGCGCAGTCATTGGTGGACCCCACAACAGAATGAATATCGGATATAGAAAGCGACATAAATAACCTTTTTACAAAAATAACGGTAAAACTTTTACCAGTAAAATTGTTGAAATACCCAGTGGTTAAAATATAGTAATACGCGGTGTTGCACAGCGGCACACGGTATTGCACAATAATTTTAATTATTGATTCTTACGTAAGAAGTCACTCATTCAATAATTTTTACAGTAATTACTGTTCAATAATTTATATTATTGATTCAATAATTGTTACATTGATATTTTATATTAGTGATTCAATAATTGTCATTGCACAATATTTTAAATTATCAAATCCATAATTCATATTATTTGAATAATATAATTAGATAACATTATTGACAATGTCTAAAAAATTCTGTCGACGAAAGTGGTTAGGTTATATAATTGCGCGTCAATGAGGAGAAATTCTTATCGGAAAGCCCCCTCTTTCCTGGGAACGACCTTATTGTCAATATTGTAGTTCTGTAATATTATTTGTGAATAATTAATTGTTGATATATATGATAAGAAAATATTTATTCAATGTGGATTTAAACGGAAGAATTTTTAGCATGTGACATTTGTTGAAAGTTGGTATTTTATCTTTTTCGATAAAATAATTCATTCAAATATATTATTATAATATTACATTATAGTAGTATGATGTGATTATATAATAGTATGATTTTTATAATTTGAATGGTAACATTATTATAGTAAATTCATGGTATAAAAGTAAAATGACATAGAAAAGAACAAATTGAATTTGAATTCTTATGATGTAAGCAATGATGTCATCGGAACGATGAGGTAAGCAATGATGTCATCGGAATGATGAGGTAAGCAACGATGTCATAGGATCGATGATGTAAGCAATGATGTCATAAATTATGACAAAAGACTATTTTACCCTTACTATGCCGAGCCTATAAATAGAAGCTCATTTCTTCATTATTTTTCACCAATTCACTAAAGCTATAGAGAGAGAAAGTATAGAGAGAATAAGAGAGAAAGAAGAAGAGTATTATGCTATTACACTAGTGCAGTCACCAAATTTTTATTAAGGTAAGGGGTATTATTTATTTCGTATTCATGAAGAGAGTTATTTTCTTTCAATACTCGTAAGGGTTGTTATTCCATTCTTTATTATTCTGTTGGAATAACCTGTCTACGCGGACTACTGCATGCATGGTGAAATCCTGTTGTTATTTCATTCTTTATTATTCTGTGGGAATAACTTGTCTACGCGGACTACCGCATGCCTGGTGAATAACCCCTTGTATTCATTCTTTATTAAGTTGTGGAAATGATCTGTCTACGCCGACTGCCGCATGATGGGTGAAAATCCTTTTGCAGTGTCGTATATTGTTTCATTTCAGATTTCTAACTCTAAACTTACTACTGTAAGTATTGCTTCTATAATTTCTGAAATGATCAGAAATTTTTTGAGTTTTGCGCTTCATCTAATATCATTTCACTGGAATATTGGTCTGAACTTTCTTGTGAATTTTTGATCTTTTCATATCGGGATACTATTCATGAGTTACTATTCACGATAAAAAAAATATTATTTTCTTTCAAATTATCTTTGATTGTATCCAAGTTTTAAACTTCATTCTTGAATTTTGCTCCACATTTGATTATTACGTAGTATTCTTGAACTTGGATAAACTAAGTTGCGAATCCCTAATCTTTGTCCTTTATCTCACTGGATTCGTTCCTTATATTATTTTTCATCATCCTCAGTCTTAAATGGTGATACAAACAAATATTTTTGGCCTGTAGTGCAAAGATGAATGATTATTTGATGAATATCTTTGGCCTGTAGTGCAAAGATGATTACTTGATGAATATCTTTGGCCCGTAGTGCAAAGATGGACAGGTGTTGAGATGAATATGACCAACTGGTGATACAAATGAATATCTTTGGCCAGTAGTGCAAAGATGAATATTTGATTCGAGAGGTATATTTATTGATGTTACAGGAATAAAATATTGATGATGAACTTTTAAATCAAAGAAGATAGTAGACATCATTCTCTACTTAACTGTTCTAATGAATTGTTATTTCCGCTACACTTGTTGATCTAAAACTTGTTGTCTATAATATTTTATCTGGTTTATTGAAGACTAAAGATAATTTATTATTCATTATCTTAGTCATAATATTTTTTACTGAGCTAGTTGAGATCACCCTTTTCTTCCATTGTTCTCTTCAGTAAATGAAAATATAGCTGGGACTAGCCGAGGGACGGAGTGATGGTCCGAGAGAGGGCTATAGAAGTTTGCACTATTTTGTAAATTAGTGTATTAATAATTATAATGAATAAGACTTGAATTTGAGCGTTAATATTTTCTACATAATATTTGTAATGACGCTCAGAGTTGTGTGATCGTATTTTGGACGACCGTATAGTAGTTGAAATTGGAAGATTGTATTTGAATTCTTTACCATGTATTTGGCAACTCAGAATGGGTTGGTATTGAACCTATTTTGGGGGAGTTACAGTTGGTATCAGAGCTTAGGAATATGATTTCTGGCAGAGATCTGGAATAGAACTAGGAGGGGAGAGACGAGTAAATCCTTTGCTAGTGTGTCCTACCTAAGCTTATTTGGTATTTAATTAGTCAGTCGGAGCATAGGGTTAATGTGTGATATGTTAACTTGTTTAATTAACCCTTGTTTTATGGCAGTATTTGAGAATGACAGCTGGAAATGTTAACAATGGAGTGAATGAGACCGTTAAGACACCTTTAATCACCAACCAGGAGAACGTGCAACAGGAACGCAATATTCCTCTTTAAACAACACTACCGAAGAAACGATGAATGATGGGATGTTTAGGAGCTTTTTGCAGTTCATGCAAAGCCAGACGAGGGAGACTCGTGTGCAAAATACAGATGGAAATAGTAGAAACTCGCGGCTTGTCATTGCCAACCAGTTCAAAGAGTTGGAACCACCAGAGTTTCAGGGGAAGCAAGATCCAATCAAGGCAGAAAATTGGGTTAAGCAAATTACCAAGATATTTGATGTCTTGGGATGAACAGAGGAATAGAAGGTTCCATTCGCCACCTTTATGTTCCGTGGAGAGGCAGATTACTGGTGGAAATCTTTGAAGCGTACCCAGCCTGCCGCACTCAAGATGTCTTGGGGGCGTTCAAGAAACTGTTCAATGACAAGTACTTTCCAGAAAGTATTCGTCACATGAAAGAGGTAGAGTTTATCAGACTAAAACAGAACAACATGACTGTGTCCCAGTACGAGGCTAAGTTCGCAGAGTTATCCTGGTTTGCATCTCATTTGGTGGAGAATAAGGAACGTATGACGCGGATGTTTCTGAGAGGTTTGAAACCCTAAATTCGTCAATACCTCATTTCTCATAAATTTTCTCTATATTCAGATGTTGTGAACAGGGCTCAATTATTAGAACGAGATAATGAGTCGGTTCAACCAAGGGACCATAACCAGGGTCGTACCGGTGGAAGCAATCATCGGATCAATGACAACCAATGGGGAGGAAAGTATCATGACAGAAGCGGTAACTACTCTGGTGGTAATAGTGGCCATGATAATAAAAGAAGTGCGTCGGGGGGAGATTTCAAAAAGAGAAGGTACAACAATGACAAGGTGAAGACGTCGGCCCCAGCATCAATAACTAGTTTCTAGGGGAGGAGAACAACCACCGGTCGTATGTTATAAATGCAGAGAAGAGGGACACATTAGTCCCAACTGAACACAGCAATCCAAGGTTTGCTATAACTATGGAAAGGAAGGATATATAGATCAAGTGTGTCCTGTAGCAAAACCAAGTCCAGCGGGGATGGTGACTCCAAAGGCTGTCCCAGATAAGTCAAATTCGGTGGTTCTTGGGAGAGCGTTTGTCGTGACTACCTAAACCGCGAGGAACCCGAACGAGGTGATCACGGGTAAGCTAATCTTAAACTCTTATGAAGTATACACCTTATTAGACACCGGTGCTACCCATTCTTTTATATCACCCACTTGTGCTCAACGTTTGAACTTAACACCTGAGAAATTAAACTTTGACTTATCTGTTGAAACTCCGTTAGGAGAAACCTTCGTTACATCCACGGTTTACAAATCTTGCTTAATTCAAATTGGTACCCTCACCCTACCTATTGATCTTATATATTTGAAAATACTTGCATTTGACGTGATTTTAGGAATTGACTGGTTAACCACTTATCATGCCAAAATTGATTATTTTCGTAAGGTTGTTAGTTTTCATATTCCTAAACAACCTGTTGTGCGAATTCAAACAACCAAACCACTAAAATCAATCATTGTCGTTTCAAGTCATAAAGCTATTCATTTATTGAAAAACAGATGTCAAGCTTTCTTAGCCCATGTCACTGATTTAAACCAGAATATGTCAGGTTTGAATGATATTTCTATTGTTAATGAGTTTTTTAATGTATTTCCCGAAGAACTTCCTGTTCTACCCCCATAACGTGAAGTTGAATTCTTTATTGACCTTGAACTCGGTACAAAACCCATTTCTAAAACCCCATATCGAATGACTCCTATTGAACTTCAGGAGTTAAAGGTCCAACTACAGGAGTTGTCAGACATTGGGTTAATTCGTCCTAGTACATCTCCTTGGGGTGCTCCTGTTTTATTCGTAATGAAGAAAGACGGGAGTATGCGACTTTGTATTGACTATAGGGAGTTGAACCATGTCACCATCAAGAATAAGTATCCGTTACCTCGCATTGATGACCTATTCGACCAGTTGCAAGGAGCACAATTCTTCTCAAAGATCGATCTTCATTCTAGATATCATTAGTTAAAGATTAAAACTGAGAATATTCCGAAGACTGCCTTCAGAACTCGATAACGGCATTATGAATTCTTAGTCATGTCTTTTGGATTGACTAATGCTCCTGCTACTTTCATGTACATGATGAACCGTGTATTCAAGGAATATTTGGATCAGTTCGTGGTTGTCTTTATTGATGACATCCTCATCTATTCTAAAAGCCGTGAAGATCATGAGCACCACTTGAAGCTGGTACTTCAAAAGCTTTGCGAAAATAAGCTATATGCCAAGCTGAAGAAATACGAGTTCTGGCTTGAGGAGGTAGCATTCCTTGGGCACGTGATATCAAAATGTGGAGTATCTATTGACCCAGCGAAGATTGAAGTAATATAAAGTTGGGAGCAACTGTAGTCGGTGGCCAAAGTACGTAGCTTTCTGGGCTTAGCTGGTTATTATCGGAGATTCGTGGAAGTATTTTCTCGAATTGCTACTCTATTAACTCACCTGACTCTAAAAGATACAAAATTTATATGGAACGAGGAATGCGAGAAGAGCTTTCAAGAGCTTAAGAGGAGACTCATCTCGGCATCTGTTCTGACAATACCATCTGGTTCGGATGGATTTGTTATCTACAGCGATGCTTCGGGCAAAGGGTTAGGATGTGTTCTCATGCAATATGGGAAAGTCATAGCCTATGCCTCGCGACAACTCAAAGAATATGAAAGGAATTATCATACTCATGATCTAGAGTTGGCAGCTGTCGTTTTCGCATTAAAAATCTGGAGACACTACCTGTATGGAGAGAAAGTGGAGATCTATACGGATCATAAGAGCCTCAAATATTTCTTCACTCAAAAGGAACTCAACATGCGGCAACGACGTTGGCTTGAGCTATTGAAAGATTATGATCATACCATCCAATACCATCATGGAAAAGCGAACGTGGTAGCTAACGCGTTGAGTAGAAGATCATATGCGGGAACGAGAGCGATGATGTCAACAAAAAGGCCCATTTTGTGTGACTTACAGAGGATGAAGATAGAGTTCAAGACTCTGGGGACCCATGTGATGATGTCAAATATACGCGTAAAACCAGATTTAATTGATAAAGTTAAAGCTGCTCAAGCTATAGACCCAGAGCTGATGAAGATGAAGAAGAAAGTGCAAGAAGGTGCGATTCCAGAGGTAAAGATCGATGAAGAAGGGATACTTTGAGTCAACTCCATACTTTGTGTTCCCAAAGATTCTGACTTGAAGTATAGAATCATGATGGAGGCACACAACACACCATTTGCAATCCATCCTGGGAGTACCAAAATGTATCGTGATCTTTGACATACATTTTGGTGGAGCAATATAAAGAGAGAGATCGCAGAGTTCATGTCGAGGTGTTTAACGTATCAACGTTTCAAGGTGGAGCATCAAGTGCCAAAGAGTCCATTGCAACCACTTGAGATTCCAAAGTGGAAGTGGGAACACATTACCATGGATTTCGTTACGGGTCTTCTCAAGGTTTCTCAAGGCATAGATGCAATTTGGGTTATTGTCCATAGATTAACCAAGTCTGCTCATTTCTTGCCTATACAAGAGACTTATTCACTGGAACGTCTTGCTTGTATGTACATAAATGAGATTGTGAGATTGCATGGCATGCCAGTATCCATAGTTTCGGATCATGACCCAAGATTCACTTCATAACTTTGGGTCAGTTTGTAGAAATCTATGAGCACGGATTTACGATTCAGTTCGGCATATCATCCTTAAACGGACTGGCAATCGGAATGGACTATTCAAACTCTTGAAGATCTATTAAGACTCTGTGTTCTAGACTTCAAAGGGAGTTGGGACAAGTACTTACCATTGGTGGAATTCTCCTACAACAACAGTTATCAGGCAAGTATAGGCATGGCTCCATTCGAGGCGTTGTATGGACGAAAATGTCATTCTCCAATATGCTAGGACGTGGTGGGTGAAGCAACATTGTTGGGACCGGAGTTAGTACGTATGACTATGGAAAAGATTCAAATGATCTGGCAACGTATACAAATAACACAAGATCGACAAAAGAGTTATGCTGATCTTCATCTAAGAGACGTGGAATTCAATGTCGGAGACCATGTATTGTTACGTGTTGCTCCATGGAAAGGAGTTACAAGAATCGGGAAGAGAGGGAAGCTCAACCCACGATTCATTGGTCCATTTGAGATCCTTGATCGAGTAGGAAATGTGGCCTATAGACTCGCTTTACCGGCTAGCATGTCTCGTGTTAATAACGTTTTTCACATATCCATGCTACGTAAATATGTGAAAGACCCAAACCACATTATTGAGTTAGAACCAGACGAGATATGCGAAGATTTAACATACGAGGAGGTACCTGTCAATATCTTGGATAGGAAGGAACATGTTCTACGCTCAAAGGTTATACCTCAAGTCAAAGTTTTATGGAGAAACCATGATATTGAGGAAATGACCTGGGAGTTAGAATCGGAAATGAAAGCAATGTATCCTCACCTCTTCGACATACCAGGTACGTACGTCAATTTCGGGGACAAAATTTCATAAGGAGGGGAGGTTGTAAGACTCCAAAATTTATGAATAAAGATTTGATTTTCTTTATATATTATTTTGAAATAGTAAGGTGTTGATTTGATAAATGTGATAAGTTATGGGTGGTATGTGCAAATTTTACAAAGTAAGCAAGTGGTTATAAAATATTCGTTGTGTTGGGGAATATTCGTTTGGTCGAGGAATATTCTTTTTGTCGGAGAATATTCGTACGACGGCGCATGCATTGGTGGACCCCATAACGAAATGAATGTCGGATATAGAAAGCGACAAAAATAACCTTTTTACAAAAATAACGGTAAAACTTTTACCGTTAAAACTGTTAAAATACCTGGTGGTTAAAATACAGTAATACGCGGTGTTACACAGTGGCACACGGTATTGCACAGTAATTCTAATTATTGATTCTTACGTAAGAAGTCACTCATTCAATAATTGTTACAGTAATTATTATTCAATATTTTATATTATTGATCCAATAATTGCTACATTGATATTTTATATTACTGATTCAATAATTATCATTGAACATTATTTTAAATTATCAAATCAATAATTTACATTATTTGAATAATATTATTAGATAGCATTATTCACAATGTCTAGAAAATTCTGTCGAGGAAAGTGGCTAGGTTATATAATTGCGCGTCAACGAGGAAAAATCTTTATTGGAAAGCCCCCTCTTTCCTGGGAACGTCCTGGTTGTCAATATTGTAGTTCTGTAATATTATTTGTAAATAATTAATTATTGATATATATGATAAGGAAATATTTATTCAATGTTGATTTAAACAGAGGAATTTTTAGCATGTGACATTTGTTGAAAGTTGGTATTTTATCTTTTTCGATAAAATAATTCATTCAAATATATTATTATAATATTACATTATAGTAGTATGATGTGATTATATAATAGTATGATTTTTATAATTTGAATGGTAACATTATTATAGTAAATTAATGGTATAAAAGTAAAATGAGGTGGAAAAGAACAAATTGAATTTGAATTCTTATGATGTAAGAAATGATGCCATCGGAACGATGAGGTAAGCAATGATGTCATCAGAACGATGAGGTAAGCAATGATGTCATAGGATCGATGATGTAAGCGATGATGTCATAAATTATGACGCAAAGACTATTTTACCTTACTATGCCGGGCCTATAAATAGAAGCTCATTTCTTCATTATTTTTCACCAATTCACTAAAGCTATAGAGAGAGAAAGTATAGAGAGAATAAGAGAGAAAGAAGAAGAGTATTATGCTATTACACTAGTGCAGTTTCCAAATTTTTATTAAGGTAAGGGGTATTATTTCTTTCGTATTCATGAAGAGAGTTATTTTTTTCAATACTCGTAAGGGTTGTTATTCCATTCTTTATTATTCTGTTGGAATAACCTGACTACGCGGACTACCGCATGCATAGTGAAATTCTGTTGTTATTTCATTCTTTATTATTCTGTTGGAATAACCTGTCTACGCGGACTACTGCATGCCTGGTGAATAACCTCTCGTATTCATTCTTTATTAAGTTGTGGAAATGATCTGTCTAAGCGGACTACCGCATGATGGGTGAAAATCCATTTGCAGTGTCGTATATTGTTTCATTTCAGATTTCTAACTCTAAACTTACTACTGTAAGTATTGCTTCTATAATTCTTGAAATGATCAGAAATTTCTTGAGTTTTGCGTTTTATCTAATATCATTTCACTGGAATATTGGTCTGAACTTTCTTGTAAAATTTTGATCTTTTCATATCGGGGTACTATTCATGAGTTACTATTTACGACAAAAAAAATATAATTTTCTTTCAAATTATCTTGGATTGTATCCAAGTTTTAAACTTCATTCTTGAATTTTGCTCCACAATTGATTATTATGGAGTATTCTTGAACTTGGATAGACTAAATTACGAATCCCTAATCTTTGTCCTTTATCTCACTCGATTCGTTCCTTATATTATTTTTCATCATCCTCAGTCTTAAATTGTGATACAAACGAATATCTTTGGCTTGTAGTGCAAAGATGAATGATTATTTGATGAATATCTTTGGCCTGTAGTGCAAATGTAACGATTGAGAATTTTATATGTTAATTGTAAATATTTATTGAAGTAAATAAATATTTTATGGAATTTAATTGTGAAAATAAATAAATAAAGTGTGCGAGTGTTGTGGACAATTTAATTAAGTGCTATATGATTAATTAAATTGATATGTTAGCAATGGTGTAGCATAATTTTAATTTAATTAAGAATGATTTAATTAGATTTAATATTATGTGCTAAGTGATAATAATTTGTACACGAATTATGTTTAATAAAGGAAATTCAATTGTGTGACAATTTGGTATTATGTGAATGTTAGTTTATTTAATTGAATTAGAGTATTGTAATTTAATTAAATAAGTGTAATATTTAATCTATGGATTTAAAGAGTTATTAAAAGACTAGAAAAGGATTTTAAAGTGTTTTGCCAAACAAGGCCCTTGTACTTGTTTAATCTTATTTTACCCAAACAAGGCCTTAGCACTAAAAACCTATTTTTCTAAGAGGTTGCCAAACATGGCCTTGGACTTTTTAAATTCTATAACCTATGTAATTAATAATACTTATTATGGTTATAAGTATTATATTTATTATTTATAAGTTACATATATTATATATGTATATGTATAATATTATATATGTCAGTTAAAAACAAAAAGTTACGTTAGTTTTACAAAACAAAGAAAGAAAAGAAGAAGAGGGTTAGAGAGAATTCTCAGAGAAGAAGAAGAAGAAGAAGAAGAAGAAGAAGAAGAAGGCAAAGCAAGCCCAATTTCATCATCTCTCTCTTAACAAAAAACTAGTAAGGTTATAATCTTAACCCTAGAACTAATTCATAGGTGTTGTGTTTTCTTCTTTGTCAAATTAGGTTTTTTCAATCATGAAATTATATGTATATATGGTGTTCATATGTTTTCATATGTAATTGTATGCCATGAAAGGGTTTTCAAAATACAATTGTTGTAAAATAGTTTTCAAAGCATATTCTTTTATGTTTTCTTGGTTTTAGAACTCTATGTGAAAGTCTCTTAGTGAAAGCTATTTATTTTGATATGTGAATGGGATATGTATGTATATATATATATATATGTATATATATGTTTACATGAGAGTTTCATAGTTGTTTAAGAATTTCAATTTACAAGTATATGAGGAACACTATGAAATTCATGTTCATAGTGTTAGATTATGAAGTTATGTTGAAAATTTCCTTAAATCCTTTAGGTGAGCATGAATTATGTGTAATATGTGATATAGAATGATTATATATGAGTTATATGGTGATTCTAGCAATTCAATCCATGAATTTTTGATAAACAATAAGAAGTGTGTTCATAGTGATTTTCGGTGAAACTATTTTTGAGAAATGGCTTTTGAAACTATCAAATTGATGTTTGATTTTGAGTTATTGTTAAAATTGATCATGTATTATGTTAATGTGTTAAGAATATGAGTTAACACAATTGGAATCACTTGAATTGGATGAAAAACGAATTCGTAGTAGCAATTTTCGTCAAGAACGCTTAAAATTGTATTTTTCTTTGAAAATCATGAAATCTTGTTTTGGATTATGTGTTTTATGGATTATATATGTTATGAGCATGATAATAAGTTTAAAATATTGTTAGTATCAAGTTTTATGTTTATCATGTTGGGAAAAATCGAATTCGGTGTGAAGGAATAAGCCAAATTGGCTTAATTCTCCACCAGTTCGCGAACCAAGTGGTGCAGCAGGGGGAACACCCGCCCCAGCGGGTGTTTTGCACTGGGAGGACCCGCCCCAGCGGGTGAGGTTGCTGCCCAGAAATTCTGGATTTTGGTTTTTGAGTTTTTATGCCCCGTTTGTTAAGCTAACTTGTTTCTAAGACTTGGAAAGTGAAATGTGTAATAAGATAACATGTTTTTGATGTGTTTAAGTTAGATTGAAATATATTATGAATGTGTTACATGTGTGTGTATGTGTGTTGCTTTCACGAGGCACACAACACGATTCCTTGAGTTATAGACTTATAAATGTATGCCGTGAGTATAGACTCACGTACTTGACTAATTAGTAACCAATGTGGTAAATTATAATATGAGTTGGACTTGGATATGAAGTTCGATGGTTTAAATGTTATAGTTGGATACTAATAGAAGGTTTGAATGTAATATAAATGTGTAGGGTGGTTGTGAAGTGGGTATAGTTGTTAAAGTGTAGCTTGCGCTTAAGGCAAGTTCTCTTACCCTTATTCTCTTATGTTAAGCAAGTTTCTAAACTTGTTATTTATATTGTGCAAGTTCTTTAAGCTACTCTCGAATGCTATACAAGCCTATTCATTGTATCCTTTCATTGGGCAAGTTTCTTAACCCTTGCTCAAGAAATCACGAAAGTTCATTTACGTTCTTTAAATTGTTATGTGTGGTACAAGTTATACCATACTCATAAAGCGTAAGTATTAAAGCGTTATTTTAGTAATATGATCTTGACTTAGTTGTTCAAGTAAGATCTACTTAGTCTATCAAATGCTTTAAGTTGTTTCTAAAAGCATGCCTATCTATTATGAAGTTTATTGTCATATTTTGCAATTTGTTCATGATTGAATTGTAAAGGACTGTAAGTCGATTCAACTACTCCTAGTTGATGATAGTTGAACTCTAAAGTTCCCTTATCTATCCAAACCAAACTTTCTTTGGTGCGGACTTGTATTCAATTTTTGAGAAGGAACAACCCTATTAATTAGGGGAAATTTATGCGAAAGCGTTAAATGGTTGTGCACAATTCATGGTACAAAGGGTTGATCCCCCTGAGTATGAGTTAAGGGTCCATAGTCTTATTGACTGTTAAAGGTTTAAATAAAAATATTTATAACCTAGGACAATGGTTCAAGGTCTTATGACCCTCAGATGATTTCATATTCGAATCCTATATATTGATGAAAGAATTATATTTTAATTCTTTATATGGATGGAAGTAAAGTTATTCAAACTCTTTTGAAACGATTCACTTATGTCATATCACTGTTGTATATCCAAGTGAGCTTTTGTTTGCTCACTCTTGCCTGCTTTACCACCATTTGCAGTTGAGACCAAGAATGTTGACATACCATCAACAAGTAAAGGAAAAGGAAAGATGAATAAGTGAAGGCTTGTGACGTCAAGTTGCTTTTGTAATAAGACTTAGTTGGTTATGTTTATATTTCCGCATTTACGTTATTTGAATGATGTTAAGGTTTAGATAACCCTGTGATTTTTGTTGAACAAGTTGCCATTCTTTCTAGAGGAAGATTTTATTAAGGTTTTATGAAGGTTGTAATTAGTTTGAAATTTTATTTGGGTAGATGTATGTTTTAATTAGAAAGTGAACACCAAATCATGTGGAAACGAAGTACCCGGATTTTGGGGTGTCACAGGTTGGTATCAAAGCCATAGGTTATGAAACCTTAGGTGGGGAAAAACCTTAGGTAGTAGCCTTATGGTAAAATCGAAAAGATAGATGTGATAGGTAAAGATAATAAACTACCTTATGTGCTATGTGTTTACGTTCAGGTATTCGAAGGGTGACGACTCGATATCAAGTTATAATAAGCTTTAAAATTCTTTTGTCAGGATGACGAACGTTGGAGAACCTAGTCAGGCTAGAGAGGTTGTACCTCAGGTGCCTAGAGAGGAGGAGCCCCGTGACATACATGTTGTCTGGGAGCAGCTGGTTAGGAGAGAGCCATCTCCAGTGATCACCATAGCTGGTCGGGAGCGTGAGCTGACACCTATTCCAGAGGACTAGGACGAGGACGAGGACGAGTCTGAAGAGGAGGAAGAGGAGGAAGAGGATCCCGAAGAGGAATTCCCACCTCACTCTACTAGTGTTGAGATGTACGAGGCAGTCTACAATAGCAACGTGGAGCTTCATGGACGAGTAGGAGATCTCGAGGAAACTATCCAGCAACGAGACAATACGATCGAGGAAATTGCAAGTGACCTGGGAGATGCACAATGGAACTTGATACATATGGAAGTTGAAAGAGATACTGCTCAATTTGAACTGGCAAAGCTAAAGCAAGACATCCAGGAGGAGTCGAGGAAGCGTGCCAGGGCTGAAGAGTCAAGCTTGAGGGCTAATCAACGAGCTGATCGAGCTGAAGATGAAGCTGAAGCCAAGAGGGCCAAGCTGAGGGAAACGGAATATGCTTTTCATACAGCGATAGAAAGAGCTCAGGACCGTATTTTCTACTACCCAGATCAGTTCCAAGGTTTACCGTGGTATGTGGTGGACCGAAGAACGACATTACGGGTAATGGAAGAGGAACGCAGAGAGGCTGTGCGATGTATTCATATGCCTAGGCAGTAACAGCAATAGCAGTAATAGTGGTAGTAGCAGTAGTAGTAGAGCTTTTGTTTATGTGTTGCTTTTGAAATAGATCAACTAAATCCCATAATTGAGATAAGAATGGGATAAGTTAATAATGTAATCCTGTAACTTTTTCAGTTCAGGAAGGATGATGTAAATGGAAGAAATGCTATTTGATTGATGTTTTTAAACTATGACTAATGAATAAAAGAAGTTTATTGACGTGCTTTGTGTTCTATGTGAACTGAGATATTCAAACCTTTAAGTGTGAACTTGAATACTTAAGATTTGAATAAAGGATCTAATAATAATATTTTCTTATCAGAAAATGCCTCCTAGAAGAAGAGTAACACGTCAAAACCCCGAGGGTTCAACAAACAACAACAATAACGATGCAACAAACCCTAATGCAGTTCAGCAATTAGTGAACCTGCTGGCAGGAGCAGTGGCGAATCAGTCGCAAGTGCAAGCCATGACGTTTAAAGAGTTTAAGGCAGTAGGACTGCCAGAATTTAAGGGATCGACAAACCCTATAGATGCTCAGACGTGGATTATGGAAATAGAAAAGGTATTTGACATGGCTAGGGTCAGTGAAGACCAGAAAATGGCATTTGCGACTTTTATGTTGAAGGCAGATGCTAGCTTCTGGTGGCAGGCGAATAAGACTAGAGAGGGAGAAGGAGTCATAACGTGGGAACGTTTCAAAGAGATGTTCTACGAGATGTACTTCCCAGTGAGTTCACAAGATCAGATGGAGGTCCAATTCTTAGAGCTGAAGCAGGGAACGATGTCAGTGTCGGAATACGCGGCGAAGTTTAATGAACTGGCTAGGTTCGCTACTTACCAGGTCAGCACGGATGCTAGGAAGGCGAGGAGGTTTGAGCGGGGACTGAAACCCTGGCTCTACAGCAAGGTCTCTATGTTCCAGCTAAACACGTTTGCAGCCGTGCTAGAAAAGGCTATTCTAGCTGAAGGGGGAAGCGAAGCGGTGAATAAATTCAACCAAGATAAGAAGAAGAAGAATGAAACGGAAACTAAGGCTAGTGGTAGTGGGGCTATTCATCAGAAAAGGAAGTGGAATGACAATAGCTCTGCTGGGAGTCAGCAGGGAGGCCATCAGAAGAGGAAGCTTGAAGAGTGTGCTACATGCGAAAAGATTCACACTGGAGTGTGCATGAAAGGGAAACGCGTATGCTACAAATGTGGTCAGGAAGGCCACATCGCGCCATATTGCCCAAACCTCAAGAAAGGAGCTTATTATACATGTGGATCCAAGGATCACATGGCTCGTAATTGCCCTAAGAAGCCAGCGGCAGGGTCAATAGGGAATGGAGGAAAGGACAACGGCAGCACTATGACTCTTGCCGGACCATCGCCACTACAGGCCGTTCGACCCACTGCCCGCACATTCAACATGACGGTGCAAGACGCGGTGCAATCAAAAGACGTGGTGGCAGGTATTATTCCGATCAATAGTATAAATGCATATGTATTATTTGATTCGGGTGCTACTTGTTCATTCATATCTGATGATTTTGCTAAAACCCTAGACTTACCTGTAGAGGAGTTAGTTTACCCTTTGAACATAGAAATTGCGAATAGGGAGGTTATTCCTATTAGGAGCGTTTATAGGAATTGCAGACTGGACATTAAAGGTCAGGAGCTTAGAGCAGATTTAATTCCGATTAAACTTGGGGAATTCGATGTCATATTGGGTATGGACTGATTGTTCAACCATGGGGCGGTAATCAACTGTCAGAAAAAGTCGGTAAACCTTACGACTCCGTCGAAAGTAGTGTTCTATGGCAGTAAATCGCCTAGACAAGCAAATTATCTGACGGTGATGCAAGCCAATAAACTTTTGATGCAAGGCTGTGTAGGATATTTAGCCTACATAGTAGATACGCGTAAGGAGAGCCCGAAGGTAGAAGAGATATCGGTAGTAAAGGAGTTTGTGGACGTTTTTTCGAGCGATTTACCAGGGCTTCCGCCAGATAGGGAGACAGAGTTCGTGATCGATTTAGCGCCGGGAACTGCTCCAATTTCAAAGGCTCCATATCGAATGGCTCCAGTCGAGATGAAGGAACTGATGGTTCAACTGCAGGAACTGTTAGATAAGAAGTATATCCAACCGAGCGTTTCGCCGTGGGGAGCGCCTGTTTTATTCGTGAAGAAAAAGGACGGATCGATGCGTCTCTACATTGATTATAGGGAGTTGAATAAAGTTACGATCAAGAATAGGTATCCTTTACCTAGGATCGATGACTTATTTGATCAACTGAAGGGTGCGAGGTATTTCTCAAAAATTGATTTGAGAAGCGGGTATCATCAGTTGAAGGTGAGGAAGGAAGATATACCGAAAACTGCTTTTAGGACTCGGTATGGTCATTACGAGTTTTTGGTGATGTCATTTGGTCTCACGAATGCCCCAGCTACATTTATGGACCTAATGAACAGGGTGTTCAAACCATATCTGGATAAGTTCATGGTAGTATTTATAGATGACATCCTGGTTTATTCCAAGATCGAGGAGGAGCATGCTGAACACTTAAGACTAACCTTAGAAGCACTGAGATGAGAAAAGCTTTACGCTAAATTCTCAAAATGCGAATTTTGGTCGGAACGTGTGCAATTTCTTGGCCACGTGATCGACAAGGAGGGTATTTCAGTAGATCCGTCGAAGGTTGAAGCGGTAATGAATTGGGATCAGTCGAAGACGCAGTCTGAAGTGAGGAGTTTCTTGGGATTGGCTGGTTATTACCGAAGATTTATCCAAGACTTTTCTAAAATCGCAACTCCGTTGACGAATTTGACTCGTAAAACAGTTAAGTTTGTTTGGACGGAGAAGTGTGAGGAGAGTTTTCAAGAGTTGAAGAAAAGGTTGAGTACTGCACCTGTATTATCTTTGCCGGATAGTTCGGGGAATTTCGTGGTATATAGTGATGCCTCACATAAAGGATTAGGCTGTGTGTTGATGCAGAGCGGCAAAGTCATTGCCTATGCGTCACGTCAGCTGAAGGACTACGAGAAGGGGTATCCGACCCATGACTTGGAGTTGGCAGCAGTAGTGTTTGCTCTAAAGATTTGGAGACACTACTTATATGGAGAGAAGTGTGAAATATACACAGATCACAAGAGTCTGAAGTATATCTTTACCTAGAAGGATTTGAACATGCGCCAAAGGAGATGGTTGGAACTGATCAAGGACTACGACTGTGAAATACTTTACTATCCGGGTAAAGCTAATGTTATCGCCGACGCTTTGAGCAGGAAAGGTCGGGAGAAGCTGAATATGTTAACTGATCAGGATCGATTAATAGAGCAGATGGCTAGATTAGAGCTGGAAGTAAAGTTTCCAAAGGAATTGGATGAGAAGTTGTTTCAAGTAACCACTGGTTCTACTATTGTGGACAAGGTAAAAGAAGCTCAACTTCACGATGAAGAATGCGAGAAGATTCGGAAGAGAATAGCTGATGGCGAAGAGTTTAAATTCAAGATCGACAGTGAGAAACTGCTACGATTTGAAGGTAGAATCTGGGTACCGCCAGTACCGAAAGTTAAGGAGGAAATCTTGAGCGAAGCTCACAGCTCGAAATATTCAATTCACCCTGGGAGTACGAAGATGTACCAGGATCTCAGGCATCAGTTCTGGTGGCCGAATATGAAGAGGGACGTTGCTGAATGCGTTGCGAAATGCTTAACGTGCCAGAAAGTCAAGGCAGAACACCAGAGACCTAGCGGATTGCTGCAACCATTAGAAATTCCAGAGTGGAAATGGGAGCATATCACGATGGATTTCGTGGTGGGTCTTCCAGCGACTCAGAAAGGTTTCGATGCGATATGGGTTATTGTGGATCGACTGACGAAGTCAACCCACTTTTTACCAATCAGGTTTAAATATAACTTGGAATAATTAGCTAAATTATACGTTAAGGAAATCATTTCTCGACATGGTGTCCCAGTTTCGATTGTGTCAGACAGAGATCCGCGTTTTACGTCAAATTTCTGGAAGCGTTTACAAGAATGTTTGGGAACGCAGTTGCGAATGAGTACAGCGTACCATCCTCAAACCGATGGTCAGACCGAGAGAACAATTCAAACGCTTGAGGATATGCTGAGAGCATGTGTGATGGACTTTAAAGGGAGCTGGGATGATCATCTACCGTTGGTGGAGTTCGCCTACAATAATAGTCATCATGCGAGTATTGGCATGCCGCCTTACGAAGCGTTATACGGCAGAAAGTGCAGGACTCCTCTATACTAGGATGAAGTTGGTGAACGTCAGTTGTTGGGACCGGAATTGGTACAACAAACTGCAGAAATTGTGAAGCTGATCAGAACAAGATTGGTTGCTGCTCAGGACAGACAGAAGAAATATGCCGATCAACATCGACAGAACCGAGAATTCTTACCAGGAAGCTTCGTTTTCCTGAAGGTATCTCCCTGGAAGGGGAAGATTAGATTTGGCAAGAAGGGGAAGCTGAGTCCCCGATTTATTGGACCTTTTGAGGTATTACAAAAAGTTGGCGAGGTAGCTTACGAAGTGGTATTACCTCCGGAACTCGAGAATATACATAACGTATTTCATATTTTCGTGTTACGGCCTTACAAACATGACTATAAACATGTAATAGAATACGAGCCTTTACAATTTGATAAAGACTTAACTTATGAAGAGGTTCCTGTTCAAATTATTGACAGAAAAGAACAAGTACTTAGGAATAAAGTGATACATTCTATTAAGGTAATTTGGAGGAACTACAGTGCTGAAGAAGCTACGTGGGAACTCGAAGATGTGATGATGAAGTCTTATCCTCAATTATTTGCTTAATTGAAGTGTGTAACCCCTTAGATATCGATCCTGGGGACAGAATCCTTTTAAGGGGGGAAGAATGTAACAGATGAGAATTTTTATGAGGTGAGAATTTTTTTGAGATTTTTTTTTATGTTGTGATTTTGGGGACAGAATCCTTTTAAGGAGGGAAGACTGTAACGATTGAGAATTTTATATGTTAATTGTAAATATTTATTGAAGTAAATAAATGTTTTATGGAATTTAATTGTGAAGATAAATAAATAAAGTGTGCGAGTGTTGTGGACAATTTAATTAAGTGCTATATGATTAATTAAATTGATATGTTAGCAATGGTGTAGCATAATTTTAATTTAATTAAGAATGATTTAATTAGATTTAATGTTATGTGCTAAGTGATAATAATTTGTACACGAATTATGTTTAATAAAGGAAATTCAATTGTGTGACAATTTGGTATTATGTGAATGTTAGTTTATTTAATTGAATTAGAGTGTTATAATTTAATTAAATAAGTGTAATATTTAATCTATGGATTTAAAGAGTTATTAAAAGACTAGAAAAGGATTTTAAAGTGTTTTGCCAAACAAGGCCCTTGTACTTGTTTAATCTTATTTTACCCAAACAAGGCCTTAGCACTAAAAACCTATTTTTCTAAGAGGTTGCCAAACATGGCCTTGGACTTTTCAAATTCTATAACCTATGTAATTAATAATACTTATTATGGTTATAAGTATTATATTTATTATTTATAAGTTACATATATTATATATGTATATGTATAATATTATATATGTCAGTTAAAAACAAAAAGTTACGTTAGTTTTACAAAACAAAGAAAGAAAAGAAGAAGAGGGTTAGAGAGAATTCTCAGAGAAGAAGAAGAAGAAGAAGAAGAAGAAGAAGAAGGCAAAGCAAGCCCAATTTCATCATCTCTCTCTTAACCTAAAACTAGTAAGGTTATAATCTTAACCCTAGAACGAATTCATAGGTGTTGTGTTTTCTTCTTTGTCAAATTAGGTTTTTTCAATCATGAAATTATATGTATATATGGTGTTCATATGTTTTCATATGTAATTGTATGCCATGAAAGGGTTTTCAAAATACAATTGTTGTAAAACAAGTTTTCAAAGCATATTCTTTTATGTTTTCTTGGTTTTAGAACTCTATGTGAAAGTCTCTTAGTGAAAGCTATTTATTTTGATATGTGAATGGGATATGTATGTATATATATATATATATATATATATATATATATATATATATGTTTACATGAGAGTTTCATAGTTGTTTAAGAATTTCAATTCACAAGTATATAATGAACACTATGAAATTCATGTTCATAGTGTTAGATTATGAAGTTATGTTGAACATTTCCTTAAATCCTTGAGGTGAGCATGAATTATGTGTAATATGTGATATAACATGATTATATATGAGTTATATGGTGATTCTAGCAATTCAATCCATGAATTTTTGATAAACAATAAGAAGTGTGTTCATAGTGATTTTCGGTGAAATTATTTCTGAGAAACGGCTTTGAAACTATCAAATTAATGTTTGATTTTGAGTTATTGTTAAAATTGATCATGTATTATGTTAATGTGTTAAGAATATGAGTTAACACAATTGGAATCACTTGAATTGGATGAAAAACGAATTCGTAGTAGCAATTTTCGTCAAGAACGCTTAAAATTGTATTTTTCTTTGAAAATCATAAAATCTTGTTTTGGATTATGTGTTTTATGGATTATATATGTTATGAGCATAATAATAAGTTTAAAATATTGTTAGTATCAAGTTTTATGTTTATCATGTTGGGAAAAATCGAATTCGGTGTGAAGGAATAAGCCAAATTGGCTTAATTCTCCACCAGTTCGCGAACCAAGTGGTGCAGCAGGGGGAACACCCGCCCCAGCGGGTGAGGTTGCTGCCCAGAAATTCTGGATTTTGGTTTTTGAGTTTTTATGCCCCGTTTGTTAAGCTAACTTGTTTCTAAGACTTGGAAAGTGAAATATGTAATAAGATAACATGTTTTTGATGTGTTTAAGTTAGATTGAAATATATTATGAATGTGTTACATGTGTGTGTATGTGTGTTGCTTTCACGAGGCACACAACACGATTCCTTGAGTTATAGACTTATAAATGTATGCCGTGAGTATAGACTCATGTACTTGACTAATTAGTAACCAATGTGGTAAATTATAATATGAGTTGGACTTGGATATGAAGTTCGATGGTTTAAATGTTATAGTTGGATACTAATAGATGGTTTGAATGTAATATAAATGTGTAGGGTGGTTGTGAAGTGGGTATAGTTGTTAAAGTGTAGCTTGCGCTTAAGGCAAGTTCTCTTACCCTTATTCTCTTATGTTAAGCAAGTTTCTAAACTTGTTATTTATATTGTGCAAGTTCTTTAAGCTACTCTCGAATGCTATACAAGCCTATTCATTGTATCCTTTCATTGGGCAAGTTTCTTAACCCTTGCTCAAGAAATCACGAAAGTTCATTTACGTTCTTTAAATTGTTATGTGTGGTACAAGTTATACCATACTCATAAAGCGTAAGTATTAAAGCGTTATTTTAATAATATGATCTTGACTTAGTTGTTCAAGTAAGATCTACTTAGTCTATCGAATGCTTTAAGTTGTTTCTAAAAGCATGCCTATCTATTATGAAGTTTATTGTCATATTTTGCAATTTGTTCATGATTGAATTGTAAAGGACTGTAAGTCGATTCAACTACTCCTAGTTGATGATAGTTGAACTCTAAAGTTCCCTTATCTATCCAAACCAAACTTTCTTTGGTGCGGACTTGTATTCAATTTCTGAGAAGGAATAACCCTATTAATTAGGGGAAATTTATGCGAAAGCGTTAAATGGTTGTGCACAATTCATGGTACAAAGGGTTGATCCCCCCTGAGTATGAGTTAAGGGTCCATAGTCTTATTGACTGTTAAAGGTTTAAATAAAAATATTTATAACCTAGGACAATGGTTCAAGGTCTTATGACCCTCAGATGATTTCATATTCGAATCCTATATATTGATGAAAGAATTATATTTTAATTCTTTATATGGATGGAAGTAAAGTTATTCAAACTCTTTTGAAACGATTCACTTATGTCATATCACTGTTGTATATCCAAGTGAGCTTTTGTTTGCTCACTCTTGCCTGCTTTACCACCATTTGCAGTTGAGACCAAGAATGTTGACATACCATCAACAAGTAAAGGAAAAGGAAAGATGAATAAGTGAAGGCTTGTGACGTCAAGTTGCTTTTGTAATAAGACTTAGTTGGTTATGTTTATATTTCCGCATTTACGTTATTTGAATGATGTTAAGGTTTAGATAACCCTGGGATTTTTGTTGAACAAGTTGCCATTCTTTCTAGAGGAAGATTTTATTAAGGTTTTATGAAGGTTGTAATTAGTTTGAAATTTTATTTGGGTAGATATATGTTTTAATTAGAAAGTGAACACCAAATCATGTGGAAACGAATGTACTCGAATTTGGGGGTGTCACAGCAAAGATGATTACCTGATGAATATCTTTGGCCCGTAGTGCAAAGATGGACAGGTGTTGAGATGAATATGACCAACTGGTGATACAAATGAATATCTTTGGCCCGTAGTGCAAAGATGAATATTTTATTCGAGATGTATATTGATTGATGTTACAGGGATAAAATATTGGTGATGGACTTTTAAATCAAAGAAGATAGTTGACATAATTCTCTACTTAACTCTTCTAATGAATTGTTATTTCCGCTACAGTTGTTGATCTAAAACTTGTTGCCATAATATTTTATCTGGTTTATTGAAGACTAACGATAATTTATTATTCATTATTTTAGTCATAATATTCTTTACTGAGCTAGTTGAGCTCACCCTTTTCTTCCATTGTTCTCTTCAGGAAATGAAAATATAGCTGGGACTAGCCAGGGGATGGAGTGATGGTCCGAGAGAGGGCTATAGAAGTTCGCACTATTTTGTAAAATAGTGTATTAATAATTATAATGAATAAGACTTGAATTTGAACGTTAATATTTTCTACATAATATTTGTAATGACGCTCAGAATTGTGTGGTCGTATTTTGGACGACCGTATAATAGTTGAAATTGGAAGATTGTATTTAAATTCTGTACCATGTATTTGGCGACTCAGAATGGGTTGGTATTGATTCTATTTTGGGGGCGTCACATCAACAGTTCATCTTTGCACTACGAGCCAACGATAACTTTCTACACAATTTAAGACTGAGGATAATGACAATGATATAAAGAATGAATACAGTGAGATCAAGAACAAATATTAGAGATTTATAATTCAATTTATTCAGAATTCAAGAATATCCAAATTATCAACATGAAGATAAAAACATGGATCCAATTTCAAGAATAAGATTCATAAATCCAAGATAATTTAGATAGAAAAATAAACCATTTTTATCTTGAATAGTATCCCGTGAATAGTAACTCATGCGTAGTAATGCATGAATAGTAACTCATGAATAGTAACTCATAAATAGTAACTCTTGATTAGTACTCGAATAAATAGTAACTCATAATAGTAACTCGTGAATAGTAGCTCGTGAATAGTACTTGAATGAATAGTACCCCGATATGAAAAGGTAAAACTTCCATAATAAAGTTCAGACTAATCCGGTGAATTGATATTAGATGAAGCGCAAAACTCAAGGAATTTCTAATCACTTCAAGAATTATAGAAACAATACTTACCATAGTAAGTTTAAATTTAGGAATCTGAAATAAAATATTATTACTTACATATTATAGAATATGGAAGAAAATAATATTCCTTACGAATATTGAATGAAAACAACATCATTTACGAGAAAAATAATATCCTTTACCTTAGTAGAATACTAGATTTGACTGGAATCTCGGATATTATGTTGAGGAAATCTTGCACTGTTATCAATACTCAAAATATTTTTATACTTACAAGAAATACGCTCAATATTATAGAGAGAAAATTTTCTGATTCTGGTGTGATTTTCATTTCTAACTAAGCACCCTATTTATTACTCTCTGTAGGGCATATTTTCCTTCCACTAATGCCGTTATACATTTCTGAAGGCTCCTCTGTTGGGGACGTATCTCTATTGCCGATTTACCTTAGTGGGTGCTTCCAATGTCTATCTTGACGATACTTTACACCAGTAGTTTGCAACAGGGGGTTGAATCATCAATCCTTCTTGGTGCTCCCTTTGAGGATGTGTATAATAGATTCCATCATCTGTCCTTTGTGGAGATAGATTGATATACTATTTTCGCCACCGGATCATTCCCGATGCTTCGCTAGAGCTGTGCCAATGGCTGACCTGTAACCGGTCTGTACCTGACGCTTCGTTGGGGTTGTGCCAACGGCTAAACTGTCATCGGTCAGTACCCGCTGCTTCGTTGGGGTTCTGCCAACGGCTGAGCTGTCATCGGTCAGTACCCGACACTTTGCTGAGGTTGTGCCAACGGGTGAACTGTCTTAGGTCAGTACCCGACGCTTCGCTGGGGTTGTGCCAACGGCTGAACTGTCATCGGTCAGTAACTCAACGCTTCGCTAGGGTTGTGCCAGTGGCTGAATTGTCATCGGTCAGTACCCGACGCTTCGCTGGGGTTGTGCCAACGGCTGAACTGTCATCAGTCAGTACCTGATGCTTCGCTGGGATTGTGCCAACGGTTGAACTATCATTGGTCAATACCCGACGCTTTGCTAGGGTTGTGCCAACGGCTGAACTGTCATCTGTCAGTACCCGATGCTTCGCTGGGGTTGTGCCAACGGCTGAACTGTCATCGGTAAGTACCCGATGCTTCGCTGGGGTAATGGCAACGGCTGAACTGTCATCGGTCAATCCCGACGATTCGCTGGGGTTGTGGCAACAGCTGAACTGTCATCGGTCTGTACCCGACGCTTCGTTGGGGTTGTGCCAACGGCTAAAATGTCATCGGTTTGTACCCGACGCTTCGCTGGGGTTGTGCCATTGGCTGAATTATCATCGGTCAGTACCCGACGCTTCGCTGGGGTTGTGACAACTGCTGGGTAAAATCTACGCACAACACATAAGTATACGTGGTCAACAAGTAATAAAGTGAAAGTAAAGTATCGTTCCCACGAGGAATTATTTAATAAGAATCACCAAGTACTAACTCGTAACCAACTCAATCTTATTTAAATGAATGAATTTTAAATTATATAATTAAACTACTATTAAATTCCACTAGTTAAATTAAGATTACGGAGATTTAAGATTACAACTTCACTTATTGCTTCATTTAAGTTAACACACTTCTCATCAATTATTCTCTCTATTCTGAATTGTTAATCAAGAACACGAAAGCAAATATAACTACCTCACGATGCATCATACCATACTCATTCAAATCCACATATGATAGAATTAAGCAAGATACCCTTATTAACTAATCCACTATATTTCTATGTGAATTACAATTAGAAAGGATTTAATCACAAGTTCTCTATAAGATTACATATGGCGTAAAGGCATACTTCTACCCTAAACACGAATCATGACTTTCATCTATGCAGAAATCATAGACACATGCTATTATGACCAGATCTAAATCTATACTCCTCTCTTGATTCATATAGATTATCAC
The DNA here is from genome assembly GCA_020205555.1 of Panax stipuleanatus. Taxonomy (NCBI): domain Eukaryota; kingdom Viridiplantae; phylum Streptophyta; class Magnoliopsida; order Apiales; family Araliaceae; genus Panax; species Panax stipuleanatus. The sequence goes on along the minus strand of CM035123.1, from coordinate 66,938,342 downwards.
GGTAATTGATAATTAGGCAATTAATCAGTGAAGTCCAAATCATAATAGACAATCTCAACGATAGATCATAATTGCTAGAGAAGCATATTAAAATAAACTACACAATAAGATCCATTATAATCTTAAACAAAGAATTAGTTCATTGTCATTGAATTAAAACTAAGAATCCACAATTGAATACACATTAAAAGATAAGAATAAGATTAAGGAAAAGAATTGAATCAGTTCCGGCAAATTCGTGCTCCTCCTTGCTCTTGATCTGGATCTCTAATGGCCTCCACTTGTTTCAATCTCCAAATCCCCTTTCAACTAGGGTTTTTATTTTATTGAAAAATAAATTAAAACTAAACTAATCTTCAAAGAATAATAATTCAACTATCTAATATATATATTATATATATATATACTAAGCTACTGCGTGCTCTCCTATACTAATTGAATAATATCTAATATATTATCTAAGCTATTATACCTAATATAATATTTAACTAAAATCTAATAATAATACTAATATACTATATCCCAAGCTCTGCCGCCTTTTTTGACTCCCTGTAGCACCCGAGTCCTTCTCCCTTTTTGTAACAGCTGAGTCCAAGAAGGAAATAGGAGTCCAGCTGTTTCCGAGTTGCTCCGTCCCACTATTCAAGTCCCTTTACTCGTGGCCCCCACCATATAATATGAAGTGCATCCTTCCTTTCTCCTCTTCATCCGTCCGTGTCAGCAAAAGGAAAAGGAGATCAGCATCTCTGCCGCCTCCCCGCCCCAGTGGAATAGTGCACTATCCAGCCGGCTCATTCCTTTGCATGTCTATCTCACTCCATATCTTGTATTTTGCATGTGGCTTGCTAACTTCGTGAATGGGCGAAACGTGGGCTGCTCCTTTTAGCAATTAGGAATGCATGAAAACCTTTTGCATGGACTCTTTATTGTTGAATAGATGGACCTTAATGATATGAATATTAACCTCTCACGCCCATAATAATAACATCCGTTAATTGCTAGGATTTGTCCTTTTTTGCCACTTTCGCATGTACTCCGCCGAATTGATTTGAATTGTTTGTGGCCCATATTATTTGAGAATGAATTGAATTAATTGTCACTTTAAACTCCTTTTGCATTCATTCCAATTCCTGCACATGATATTATAAACCAGTAAAAATGATAGGAAAATTACTTAAAAACAACAAGAATCAAGCTATAACGAATACCGATGAGCAGGTATAAAACCCACTCATCAAATACCCCCAAACTTGAGTACTTTGCTTGTCCTCAAACAAAACACAATTTAAAAAATTCATCCTCTAGCAATGATCCACTCAGGCAATTAGTCAATATGAATTTGAACAACGGCCTCAAAGGTTACAACAAATGATAACTCAACGAAAATTTCAAAATAATGACATGTCTAAAATTTCAACAATTTTCATTAGTTCTACATCTACTCATGATTTCTTAAGTGCGTGTGTGCATCCACATGTTCAAACTAATCATGATTTAGATAAGAGCAATCAATACTCATAAAAGATTTTCAAAAACAACTCTCAAAACTTCTTATCACATCAATCTCCGCTAATAAAGACAAAACACAATTTTTTCTTGAGGATCGAAAAGATATTTTAGGCATTTAAGCACATATGAACCCTTCCCAAGTACTTCAAAGCTATTCGTTTTTTTTTTATATCTTTTTTATATCTTTTTAGTGAGTGTGTTTTACTCTACATCTCACTTTCCAGTTCCATTTGAACGAGTTCGTTTTACGCTCCATCTCATGCCTGTGTTTATAGGGAGTGCGTTTTACTCTCCATCTCAACCCACCACACGATTCAATTATTCCACTCGGGAAAGTTCCAATAATTTTTTTCAAAAATACCCCAAGATTTCCCCCAAACTTATGTGAGTGCCTACTTTTCACTTCGAATGATGCTCAAATAAGATTTCTCAAGTTGCAATGATCTCTTTCATAAGCATTTAGTTTAAAATTTTCAATCCCAACTGGCTAAACAAATAGATATGTGTAAAAATTTTCAAAAATTTCGCAAGTATTGTGAAACCAACTAATGAGTTGAAATATAGACAAAGCATGCTCATCAATTCTCCAAGAGTTAACAATATTAACCACCCACTTATCATTGGCCACAATCAAATTCCATCAAAAATTTCGCAAGTATTGTGAAACCAACTAATGAGTTGAAATATAGACTAAGCATGCTCATCAATTCTCTAAGAGTTAACAACATTAACCACCCACTTATCATTGGCCACAATCAAATTCCATCAAAACATTGCCCAAGTGAATACAAAACATGATAAATACCCCCAAACTTAAAACAAACATTGTCCTCAATGGCTAAGATAGAACAAATTAAAAGAGAGGACTTCCCTGAAAATATAGCAATTTCCCTCCTTGTCTGCTAAGTCTGAAGAATAGGCTATACACATTGGAATGAATCGGGCACCACACTCGAGTTGGACTTGACTAACCTGTGAACATGATAGGAGCAAGCTTATTAAATCCTAAAAAAAATTAACAAATCTAAAAAAATAATATGAAACCTAAAAAAAACTAAAAATAAAAATTAAACTTGGGTTGCCTCCCAATAAGCGCTTGATTTATAGTCCTTCAGCCGGACTTTGTCTGGTCAACGCTATCCAATTCCTCTTCGGAAGTTGAGGAACCCTCCATCCATCAGTAGCAAATAATCCTTTGGGAGGTCCCCACAAGCAATGGACAGTGCATCAAAGTCACCTAGCATTCTCTTATTCGGTATAATCTCCATTAAGAACGTCCAACAGCTAGGTGTTTTCTCCATTGTGTATGTGATCACTTTGGGGCATAGAAACTTGTCACACACAATGAGCTCTTCGTCTATCTTCTCTCTCTCGTCCCACCATGGCTTCAAAATTATACTCGCTCTTATGTCATAAAGAGCTTCACCGACGACATGACTACCAAGCTGGCATGGTTTTGCAAATTTGACTGACTCTTTGATCTTTGGTGGAGACCCATTTAGATCTTCGTTGACCTCTATTTCATTATCCCCATTTGTCTCCACACTTTCTATATCTTGTGGCTCATTCAGCTGCAGATTTGGTTCGGATTCTCCGTCAGTTTTGTCATTCATGTCATTACGCCCAGTGTTTGGAGGATAGTTGTTTGAGGCGTTGGTGACTTGTTCCATCTGATTATTAAGATTTTGAGTTAATAACTCTTGATCTCGAATTGAACTCTCTTGATTAATCCTCCTCTCCTCTATGTCTGCTATGAACTTGAGCCACCATTCCCTCAACTCTAAATTATCTATTTCTGTTTCGAAATCCATGTAATTAGGACCATTTGGTGGGGTAGTGATGAGTTGCTCCATCTGATTATTAAGATCTTGACTTGACAACTCCTGACTAATCTTCCCCTCCTCTTGATCTGCTATGACGTCTGACACGAGTTCCTCCAGATTTGACTTTTCTTCTTGTGGCTCATCCAATAGCAAATTTGATTTTGGCTCTCCATCAGTTTCTGAATCCGTATCATCAATCCAAGTACTTGGAGGGCAGTTGTTTGAGGCGTTGTTCATTTGCTCTATTTGATCCGCAAGATTTTGCATTGACCTCGCTTGATCACTCATTTTCTCCTCATTCGCTATTAACTTGGACAATAATTCCCCCAGCCATGAATTTTCTTCTTGTGGCAATGGAAGTGGACATGAAAATTCCGGTGTGAATGATGGATTTGGAGCGTAGTATTGGTCTTCATAATTGTAGCTCCATAAAGAATCCGGGCGACACCCCCAATCTTGGTGATAGTTAGGCTCAGCATAGTTGTTGAGGTAATCACCAATATATGGTACCGGTTCAAAATTGACGGTGCATTGATGACTCGAATGATTGCCAGCACAATAATCACACGTAACTGCTATCCTTCGACTCTGTTGGGCTGCGATAACCTCCAACTTCCTCGAAAGTTCTTTAATCTGTGCTAATATAAATTCATTAATCCCTGTTTCCCTTGGTTGAGTCATGTTCCTATATGGCCATTGATAATTGAATTCAGCCATAGTACCTGAAAAGAGAGTAACATAAGAAGAGAATTAAAAAAAATGTTTAAATTAAGACTAATTTGATTGAAATAAATATTGGTAAATAATTATTAAATTAATTCCCCGACAACGACGCCAAAAACTTGTTGGGTAAAATCTACGCACAACACGCAAGTATACGTGGTCAACAAGTAATAAAGTGAAAGTAAAGTATCGTTCTCACGAGAAATTATTTAATAAGAATCATCAAGTACTAACCCGTAACCAACTCAATCTTATTTAAACGAATGAATTTCAAATTATATAATTAAACTACTATTAAATTCCACTAGTTAAATTAAGATTACGGAGATTTAAGATTACAACTTCACTTATTTCTTCATTTAAGTTAACACACTTCTCATCAATTATTCTCTCTATTCTGAATTGTTAATCAAGAACACGAAAGCAAATATAACCACCTCACGATGCATCATACCATACTCACTCAAATCCACAGATGATAGAATTAAGTAAGACACCCTTATTAACTAATCCACTATATTTCTATGTGAATTACAATTAAAAAGGATTTAATCACAAGTTCTCTATAAGATTACATATGGCGTAAAGGCATACTTCTACCCTAAACACGAATCATGACTTCCATCTATGCAGAAATCAAAAACACATGCTATTATGACCAGATCTAAATCTATACTCCTCTCTTGATTCATATAGATTATCACGGTAATTGATAATTAGGCAATTAATCAGTTAAGTATAAATCATAATAGACAATCTCAACGATAGATCACAATTGATTGATAAGCATATTAAAATAAACTACAGAATAAGATCCATTGTAATATTAAATAAAGAATTAGTTTATTGTCATTGAATTAAAACTAAGAATCCATAATTGAATACACATTAAAAGGTAAGAATAAGATTAAGGAAAAGAATTGAATCTGTTTCGGCAAATTCGTGCTCCTCCTTTCTCTTGATCTGGATCTCCAATGGCCTCCACTTGTTTCAATCTCCAAATCCCCTTTAAACTAGGGTTTGTATTTTATTGAAAAATAAATTAAAACTAAACTAATCTTCAAAGAATAATAATTCAACTATCTAATATATTATATATATATATATATATATATATATATATATACTAATGTGTTGCGTGCTCTCCTATACTAATTGAATAATATCTAATATATGCTATCTAATATATTATCTAAGCTATTATACCTAATATAATATATAACTAAAATCTAATAATAATACTAATATACTATATCCCAAGCTCTGCCGCCTTTATTGACTCCCTGTAGCACCCGAGTCCTTCTCCCTTTTTATAGCAGCCGAGTCCAAGAAGGAAATAGGAGTCCAGCTGCTTCGAGTTGCTCCGTCCCACTATTCAAGTCCCTTTACTCGTGGCCCCCACCATATAATATGAAGTGCATCCTTCCTTTCTCCTCTTTATCCTTTCGTGTCAGCAAAAGGAAAAGGAGATCAGCATCTCTGCCGCCTCCCCGCCCCAGCTGGGAGTCTTCACTTTAAAGCCCCGCCCCAGCAGAATAGTGCACTGTCCAGCCGGCTCATTCCTTTACATGTCTGTCTCACTCCATGTCTTGTATTTTGCATGTGGCTTGCTAACTTCGTGAATTGGCGAAACGTGGGCTGCTCCTTTTAGCAATTAGGAATGCATGAAAACTTTTTGCATAGACTCTTTGTTGTTGAATAGATGGACCCTAATGATATGAATATTAACCTCTCACGCCCATAATAATACCATCCATTAATTGCTAGGATTCGTCCTTTTTTGCCACTTATGCATGTACTCCGCCGAATTGATTTGAATTGTTTGTGGCCCATATTATTTGAGAATGAATTGAATTAATTGTCACTTTAAACTCCTTTTGCATTCATTCCAATTCCTGCACATGATATTATAAACCAGTAAAAATGATAAGAAAATTACTTAAAAATAACAAGAATCAAGCTATTACGAATACCGATGAGTAGGTATAAAACCCACTCATCAACAACGGCTGAACTGTCATTGGTCAGTACCCGACACTTTGAAAGTGGCAGTTTTGTGTAGTTTTTCCGCAGTTTTTCAGCAGTTTTCATGATTGGTCCCCGGATATTGCGTCTGGATGAATACCAATGGCTTTTATGAAGTTCATTTTTCTGTCAGCAATCCGCTGCTCAAACGTAGGATTTCAGGACAAACCGCTCAATCGTGTAGCGATTTTTTCTAAGATTTAACTTTTCAGCTTATATAAACTCCATTTCAACTCAAACTGGACCGAACCAGAGGGGGCGAGACCCACCCTGGGGAGCTGCAGGTAGAGGTGTGGCTGCCACAGGTGGGGCTGCTCCCTTCTGCGTTTTTATATTGGGTAGCAGCAACGCTCATAAGTCATTTTCAGTTTTTTGTTTCGATAGAAATCTGATTTTCTCTTTCAGATCTATGGAGTTCGAGCAGCTTTTTTAAGATTCCGTCAGCGGCCATGCGTTCTGCACATCTCAAGTAATGTTTACATCCTTTATTTTCAAGTTTTGACCGTTAAAAGTATGTAAACCATGTAAGGTGCTTTTAAACGCAATGTATCAAAAATGTATACCTATATGACCTGCTAAATTTTTTTGACTTCATAAGTATGCATATTTTATTTCAATGCACGTTTTGATGTAAGAAAATTCAGATTCTGAGACAGTCAATTTTAGCACTTTTTGATTAGTTTACTCATCCTTTTTGAAGGCCTAGCGAGCCTGGATTTTCAACTAAAAATGTCAATGGCAATTTGGCTACCATGTGAAGTTTATTTTTTGATTTTTTTTATAAATATGAAATGTTTCTATTTTTGGGAAGGTGTGCTACTGAATGGCCACCTAGATATGCCTGTGTCCATGCGGACAGTTTATTTTACAAACGAGACTCTGACAAAAATTTTTCAAAAGCCCGAGCATTTAATAAATATGCAGTTTTGACTCTACTAGGGATTTTTGACTGACCCATGCATTTTTTTAGGATTTAGCTTTTGAAAAACATGCAGTTTTGACTCTACTAGGGGTTTTAATTGACCCATGCATGTTTTAGGACTTAGAAATGCATAAAGTACTGATTTAAATTAATAAGCCATAGGTTTTAGGCTTACCACACCCTTTTTGAGGTGATTTGGAGACTTTGTTTCGACTATGGACCGAGATAGACCAGGTAGTGCTAGCAGGGTCGTTTCAGGTGTTAGGCGGAGGAGAGATTATGATGTTCCTCAGCCACGTCCAGCCCGGTCGTCTCGCAGGTTAGCAGAGTTAGTGATTCGTCCAGCCAAGGATGAGCCACCGGTCAATATAGACGATGAGGAGGCTCCATTTACTGCTCCTGTCCAAGCTCAGGTCCACATACAGAGCTCCCAGGCATTATTGTGTCAGTCCAGGATCTGCTAGGAGATTTGAGTCATCATCCCTCGAGGTTCCTTCACGCCAACGAGGTGACTGAATCCTTTTTCTATTTTTGGATTTCCTTTCTTCCTTTTGCCATTCTCGGGGCAATGGTTTTTGACATGGGTTGACTTTTGATGCAGGTTCTGGGCTTTACGCAGCCTCGAGGGAACTGGTTTAATGTGCATTCTCTATATCGTACTCTGCACCAGGACTACAGGGATATTGTTGACACCTGGGGGTTTTAGGCATTCTTTTCTATTCTTCCTGCCATTGCCCCGGGGGTTTTATGAGGGCTTTATTTGAGCGCTGGTTCCACCAGACTCAGTCTCTCCACTTGTTGGACTTTGAGGTGATGATGACCCCGATGGACTAGAGGTTCATCACTGGGATAGAGTTTGAGGGTGAGACAGTGCCTGTCGTGGCGGACATTACACCCACTGTCGTTCGGTCCTTACTGGGAGTCCCTGCGACGGCGATCAAGGGTCGGACGGTCCGATCTGGTCCCTTGAGCGTAGATGCCCAGAGTGGCTTGAGCCTCTGCCTGATGATCAAAGGGTTAGGGATCGCATCCTGTGACGATTATTTTTGGTGATCATCAGGGGTTATTTTCTGGCGAACAACTCTGCGACGGTGTCCTTTGCCCTGGTCAGTGGCACTCGACATGTGGAGCGCCTTAGTGACTTTGATTGGGGTACCTATACCTTTGCCTATTTTCTCTGAGGCATGCACATGCGCTCAGAAGGTGTGACAGAAGCTTGGTTAGGGTTCTACCCGTTTATGCTGGTGAGTACATCTTTCTTGTACCTTTTTGATTTCTGCATTTATATTTGTCAGTCTTGGTCACTGAGGACTTTTGATATTTATATGGCCAGTTTTGGGCATATGAGAGGCTTCCTTGCCTACGTCCCGCCACTACTTTGGCCTGGATACCTCTCCTCGGGGGCGGCGTTGGCACCACTCCACTTTGACGGAGGTCCTAGTAGATGAGGGATTCACCCACTCCTGCCTTCAACTTGAGCTTTTGACGGCTAGATCGATCTCGTGGGTCCCATATACCTCAGACTTTTTAACAGTTGGGTTTGAGGGAGGCTTCCCCACTGGTTGGGAGTTTGCATTATCTACTCGTAGAGTCCCATTTTTAACAAAGGGAGGTTGGGAGCTCTATCTAAAAGAGCATGCTATCAGGAGCATCATAAGGAAGATCCGCATTCCTATTGTTCCTCCTACTTGGCACCATTGGCCACTAGTTCAGACGCTCACAGACATTCTGATGGAGGGCATATATGGCTTTACCCTGTTAGAGGGTCCATACAGTCAGGAGGCATTCAGCAGCTGGTGGAGTCCTCGCACTATTGGGGCTCAGACTCGTGCCACCCAGTTCATGGCAGGTATGGTGCCGGGGTTTGTGATGATGACAGACTGGATAGCTTACCTCAGGGAGCCTACTCACTTAGGACCAGATTACAGGACTGACCCAGCACTTGGAGAGAGCTCATTTGGTTATCAAGCATCTTGGCAGAGATCCATCAGAGGCATCTTCTTTTGATCCATCCAGCTCTGGAGTGAGCCCTTCCATAGGTCCATTTTCTAGCAGTTATACAGGGGCTGATCCTCCCTTGTACTGCCCTGACATTCCTGATGGCCGAGACTTTGTGTCCACGGAGGAGATAGAGCAGGTTAACCACATGAGTGTAGACATTCTTGACCTTTTTGGATATCTATTGTAGCTATATCTTTTGACATGCCATTGTGTGGTTATTGGGCGGCTGTTCCCCATTTTGATAGGCTACTGTTAGTAGTTGGGGGGTTGTGCCCCATATCCCTGTACTTTTTATTTTGCACTTTATTAGCAGACAGAGATGATGCTTGTAGTAGATAGCTTATTCTAGTTATGCATGATATTTCCTATCTATTGCATCATGTTTATCATTGTCATTATGCATGTATTATGTCATAGATATGCACTTAGACATATGAGCTCAAGTTTGACCCCTGAATGGTCTTGTGATACGGTGATACATTTGTTGTCGTTCACCGTCAGCCGCATTAAGCACTCGCCACCGTCCTCGGTGGCATCTTCATTGCAGTCGTGGTATGACAATCTGCCCCTCACAGCCAGAGGGACATTAGACTAGATACTAGGGCATTCTCTAGCCCTTTTTGATTTTCAGGTTCCGTATGGGTTTGTGGATGGCATCTTATTATGCTGGATACCTGATTAACAGGTTTTTCATTTTGGGCTCCACGAGTCGACTCCTACCATAGAGGAGTATGAGCATCTTACAGGCTTGGCACTGGATCTGCCTTGTGCTCGTACAACCATTAACGACATGCAGAAACCATTTATGACTATGTCAGGTCTGAGACGCCGAGTTATCTTTGAGGAGATTATTACAGGACATGTGATATCCATAGACTTTCTGATCTATCTCTTCGGTAGGCTAGACAGCTACGAGCGATATTCTGGGGATTTTATCATTTCTATAAATGAGTGGCAGATCGCCCGTGTAAACGTTTTGTTGATGTGCATTGTAGCCTACGTCTATATTCCACTACCCTTACACCACTTGGATGTCGGATTGATGGTCATGGTTCGGGCCCTTAGGCAAGGCTGCACCATCCTGCCGATGATATTGGCTGAGACACTAAGGTCAGCTACCTATTGTCGTACCCATCCAGAGAGATTCTTTAGAGGTAGCTCTGTCTTGTTGTATGTGTGGCTCATGTCCCACTTGCTCCCGATTGGCTTCTTCAGACACCAGGGGTATTGTTTCACCCATGAGATAGCTATGTCATACTCTTTTTAGCTGGTAGAGTGTTCGGATGTAGAGACCTGGGCAGCTTTTTTGTCCAATATTGTGCATCTTTTTTCGATTCAGCCTTGCTCAGGGCTAGTCTCCTGTTATAGCTTCATCACCCATGCATCTTGCATGGACTACTTGCCCCTAGCGGGATTAAGGGGAATGACCACTTACCATCCTCTGGCAGTTATGGGTCAGTTCTATCAGTTCCAGAGCCTGTACCAGTTTGAGGGGGCTATTGATCAGCGGATGTCAGCTTCTTCTATGTCGTCAGCCGACCTGATCAGGACTTATGAGTGTTGGACTATTAGGGAGATGGATGATTTCTCTACTAGCCATCCGGATCGTTCTCCAGAGTACTCAGCATGGTTGGAGGCCGATATAGCATCAGCTGCATTCATCCAGTCAGCTCTGCTTGTGGACTCAGATGAAGATTAGCCTATATAGGATCCTGATTCTCCTACAGAGGATGAGTTGTTCACGGGTCTAATAACAGCATTAGTTAGTGATCCGCCAATCATTTTTGCCGAGACAGATCCATCTTTGGCAAACTAACTAGCTAGGATGACCTTTGAGAGAGATCAGGCTAGAGCGCTGATGTTTACTGCCCTGTCTGGCAGAGACATAGCTTTTGCTGAGAGAGATGAGGCTCGAGCCACTTGGGATACAATATTGGTTGAGAGAGACGAGGCTCGATCTTCTCGAGATGCTGCTTTTGTCGAGATTGAGGAGACTTTTATTGCCATGGATGCAGCTTTTGTAGAGAGGGATGAGGCCATAGCTTCCCGGGATTTCCTCATTGCCGACAGTACTGCTCTCCAATCCTATACTCATGGTCTGGTTGTCGAGATGAGTGTTTACATTGATGATCATAGTGCCACTATGCAGATGGCTGTGGATGTTTTGGCCCGTATGGAGGCTGAGGGTATTGCACTTGTAGCGGCTCCTCCATCTTCAGAGAGAGATGCCATGTTGGCACTGTTGTCCCATTTATCTTTGGGTCAATAGTCTAGCTTTATTTTTCCTGCACATACTAGATCAGCCATTTTTGTCATGTACAGGACACATTGTATATATCAAACAATATTATATATCAGAGAAATATATTTTTATTCACTTCTATGTTTGGATATGTATTGTCATTGCTGAGTGATTACTACTTCTTTCATGACTTGCTGTTGTTGATGTATCATGAGTTTTTCCTTGATGGATTAACAGTGAGATGTCAGAGAATATCTCAGAGGGGCCTGTTGACCAAAAAGGCTTGATAGAATTTAGGTTTTATATGGTTTTGGTGTCTTGGGACTGATTTTTATTGGTTTTTAGTTTTTCTTAAAGGTCAAACTGCACCGTGAATGGCTGTCTACGTACTCCCGAGCTGAGGGAGATCAGGTCATTCGTAGTTCAATTTTTTATGAGAGAGGCTTGAGAAGTGTCTCTTTTGAGTTTGGTTTGATGAGTTTTTGAGTTTTTGTTTGGTTTGACCGCACCAGGAATGGCTGCCTACGTACTTCCGGGTTGAGGGAGATCAGGTCATTCGTAGTTCCGTCTTATAGTGAAAGACGAACTGATTTGATTCGCAGGACGAGGATGCTGGTATGCATATATTTTAGACATAGTACCTTTTTATGGTGTCTGAGTTGATGAGTTGGGGAAATTCACTCCCGTCCATTTCTTGCAATATGGCAGCTCCTCTTGTCAACACTTCCTTGACAATGAAAGGGCCTTCCCAATTTGGGGCGAATTTTCCTTTGGCTTCATCCTGATTGGCCAGAACTTTCTTCAGCACTAAGTCATTTTCTTTGAATTGCAGGATTCAGACTTTCTTGTTTTAGGATCGAGCAATCCTTTGCTGATATAACTGCCCGTGGAAAATAGCTGTAGCCCTCTTTTCATCTATCAGGGATAGCTGGTGGTACCGCTCTTGTAACCACTGGTCTTCTTCCATTTGAGCGTCTATTAACACTCTCAGGGACTCCATTTCTACTTCTATAGGAAGGACTGCTTCCATTCCATAGACTAATGAGTAGGGGGTAGCCCCAGTAGAAGTGCGCATTGACGTCTTGTATGCTAACAGGGTTAGAGGCAACAGGTCAGGCCACTCTTTGTGATTAGAGGACATTTTTTGCATGATCTTCTTAATGTTCTTGTTGGCCGCTTCGACAGCACCATTCATCTTGGGCCGGTAGATGACGGAATTAAGATTCTTGATATGGAAGAACTTCCTTCATAGTTCTCTCATCATCTGATTGTTTAGGTTCTTGGCGTTATCTAAAACAATCACCTCCGATTGTCCATATTGACAGACGACATTGTTTCTGATGAAACCAATGATGACCTCTTTGGTGACTTTGGGAAAAGAGGTAGCTTCAACCCACTTGGTGAAGTAATCGATCATGGTGAAGATGAAGCGATGTCCGTTGCTGGCTTTGGGTTCAACTGGTCCAATCACATCCATTCCCCACATAAAGAAAGGCCATAGCGAACTCATGTTGTGTAGCTTATTTGGAGGAGCATGTATGGCATTTCCATGGACTTGGCATTGGTAGCACCTCCTGTCATAGTCGTCGCAGTCGGCTCTGAGAGAGATCCAATAATGTTCGGTTCTTAATATCTTCTTGGCCAGCAGATGACCGCTCATATGTGGACCGCAGATTCCGCCGTGGACTTCATCCATCAATCTCTGGGCTTGCTCTTTATCAAGGCATCTTAAGAGCCCTATTCCAGCATCCCTTTTATAGAGTGCATCTCCACTCAGAAAGAATTTTTAGCCATCTTGTGAATCCGCTTTCGTTCAGCTTGGCTTGCCCCAGTTGGTGTAGATCTATCTCGGTGATATTCCTTGATGTCTTGATACCAAGGCTGTTTGATAGAAGAAATCTCATCTGATACTTTTCTAATGTAATTCCTATATGTCGGGGTCTTTTATCTTGTGAATTTGATATCGGGAATTCCACTCCTATCGGATATGCGGATCAAAGAAGCCAATGTTGCCAATGCGTCATCGAAGTTATTTCTACCGCGAGGAATATGGATGAAAGTTATGTCTTCAAACTCCATTGATATTTTGATGACCTGCCGGTGATTAGGCTGCAAATGCAGTTCATTGGTGTGATATGCCCCAGTGGTTTGTCTGATGACCAACTCAGAATCTCCAAAGACTAATAGATGTTTGATACCCATAGATTGGGCTAACTTCAACCCCATTATGTAGCCTTTATACTCAGTCGTGTTGTTGGTGTTGACAAACTATAGCTTGGTAGCCACAGGATACTGTTCTCCTGTACCAGAGATAAGGACTGCCCCAGCTCCGGCACCTTCCATGTTTACTGCTCCATCGAAATACATTTTCCATGGTTGGACTGCATTTCCTTAAAGAATTTGTTGAATTGTCATGATACCATCATCCGAAAAAAAAGTCTTAGAGGTTCGAACCCTTCTGATGGTGCTTCAGCTAGTTGATCTGCAATGCCTTGACCTTTGATGGACTTCTGAGTCACGTAAACAATGCCGAACTGTTGGAGGATCAACTGCCATTTGGATAGTCGATAATGCAACATTGGCTTGTTGAATACGTATTTCAGTGGATCCATGCAGGATATGAGGTAGGTTGTGTGCCCATAAAGATAGTCTTGTAACCTCATGGCGGCCCATGCTAACGCACAATATGTCTTTGTAATCAGAGTGTACTTCTGCTCACCGCTGTTGAATCTTTTGCTGATGTAGTAGATGGCTCTTTTCTTACTACTGTCATCTTTCTTTCACAACATACAGCACATGGCGTTGGCGTTGACTGATAAATACATGAATAAGGGATCTCCATCCCTCGGGGGTACCAAGACAGGCGCTTCGATCAGCTACTTCTTGATGGCAAGGAAGGATTTTTGCAATCCTCATTCCATTTCGTGGAGGAATTCTTCCTTTGTAGCTTGAAGATGAGTTCACAAGTTGCCGTGAGCTGGGAAATGAATCGGCTTATGAAATTGATCCTTCCTAGGAATCCACGTATCTCCTTTTCCTCTTCGTCATTGTTTGGGATATCATCATTCATACCTTCGTAGTGTATGAGAACACGCATGTTAGCAAATGGGTCTCGTCCTTCGTACAGGAACTTTTCTTTTCCCTTTTTGCTCTCCCCTTCAAGCTTTGGGGTCTTTCTCACACCTACCGGTATGATTAGAGGAAACAGCATGGCTGATACCACAGCATGGATTTTCCTCACGGGCTTCACAAATCCTATATCAGTGAGGTTTGGCAATACTAGAATGGGATCATGAGCCTTTGGATCTTTATGTGGGTTCTGACAGTTTGACCCAGATGAATAACCCAATCTGGCTTTCCCTGACTGGCTCGGGATTTGCACCGGGCTCTTGATTCCCTATTGAGTCTTTCATAACCCTTCTCCAGGGTGAAAACCCAAAGATACCATCTCTTGGCCCACTGTCATTACATCGGGGGAGACTTTAGGCTTTAAGGCTGGTGCCCCAACTGGTAGGTATTGAGTATCGCTCACCTCCAAGGCTTGAAAACTAGCAGGTTCAATCCCTACATCCAGGCTAATCACTGGCATGTCTCCCTGTATGCAGATAAGCTACTCTGGTTCGGTATTCACTTTAATTAGGTTGCCATTGATAATGTATTTAAGTTGTTGATGGAGGGTGGATGGCACAACTCTTGCCATATGGATCCATGGCATTCCCAGCAACAAGTTGTATCCTGTGGTGATGTTGAGCACTTGGAAGGACACATAGAAAGTGTGTGGACCAATCTCCAGAGGAAGCTCAATTTCTCCCATAGCTTGTCGGCGAGATCTATCGAAAGCCCGGATGACCACATGACTGGTTTTGATACGGTTCGGGTTGATCTTTATTTTCTCCAAGGTGTCGTAGGGACAGATGTTGAGGGATGATCCTCCGTCTATCAGCATACCTCCGATCACATATCCGGATGACATTACAGCGATGTGCAGGGACTTGCGATGACCCGTCCCCTCTGCAGGTACATCATCGTCAGTGAAAGATATCACATTGTTGTTGAAAATGTGTTCTACCACGTGACAAAATTTCTCGGCATCCACGGTATGTGGCAGATGGGCTTCTTCCAGTATTTTCACCAGAATGTTGCGATGATCCACCGATGATAAGACCAGATCTAGAATGGACATCTGCTTAGGTGCATCTTTCAGGCTTTGCACTACTTTGATTTCATTGTGTCCTATTTTACTGAGGAACTCTTCTCTTTTCTCTTCATCTACCTTTTCTTTGGCCTTGATGATTGCTTTGATCACCCGTTGAGGTAGGTACAATGGATTCTCTTTTGAAATGATAGCAATGTTGTTTGCGGTGGAACCTTCATCGTTCCCATAGTTCCATGGGACTGTCTTCAGACTGATCACTGGATACTAGGGTTTGAATGGTAAGATTAATGGTTCGGGCGCCACCAACTTCACAGGATTTTATATTTCTTGGACCCCTTTCCCTGGTAACATTAGTGGTGTGAGGGCTGGCTCCTTATCATAGGAAATAACAGCCACTGAATCCTGATTCCACGCAGTGGGAATAAAGAGAGTTTCTTCATCTGGGAGGCCATAATCCCAATTCCCTCTTATCAGTTCACCACTTTCAATCATGTTCTGAATTAAATGATGAAGTGCCCAGCAGTCCTCAGTATCATGGCCTGGTGCATTGGAGTGGTACTGGCAGATTCAGTCAGGTTTGAATTTCCTGGATCGAGGATTTACCATGGGTAATAAGTCTGCCACCATCCCCTCATTAATTAACATATGGAGGATTTCCTTCATCGACTGGTTTAGGTTGGTGAAATTCCTCTGGACAGCGAATTCCCTATCATTCTGGAACTTCTCTTCCTTGGCCATCTTGTCGGCCCAGAGTTCATGCTAATGAAAACGATAATGGTCTCTCATAAGAATGGGACTGATTTCTGGGGTGGAAGGATTTGCATCAGACTAGTTGGTTTGGTTTATCAGATGTATGGTGACCTGATGTTGGTATACGACCAGTTCTGCTAATTGCCCAATCTGCTCCTTGATAAACTTAATTTTTTGTTCTATCAGGAATCGTCTTTCTGAGACTTCCCAACTGTCTGGGCTGGATTGAGTTGATTCTTCGACGTATCAGAGATATTTGGATCCTTCTCCATTTTGGATGCTAATCATGTTGACACCTTCATCTTTGTACTGAGGGAGGGGATTATCCTGCACATGCGGTTGCTCCGATTTGGTCACCACAATCCCTCCATTGTCAATCAAGTCTTGGATTTTGTGCTTGAGAGGCCAATAGTCTTGCATATCATGGCCCGGGGATCCAAAATGGTAAGCACACTTTTTGCTTGGGTCAAAATTTTGTCCACCAGTATTGGTTGGGGGAAGGAGTTGCACAATCTTTTTCTGTGCCGTTCAACAGTTTTAGCAAATTTTCGAGTGAATCCCTTAAGGGGGTGAATGTTCTCCGACGTCTGGCCTCCAAATTTTTCTGGAATGGAGAGTTCGAAGGTTGTGCTAAAGCTTGAAAAAGGGAATAGTTCCTCTTTTGAATGGGCATGCTGCTTGAATCACCCCTCTGATTTTGTCCTTGCAATACTAAGGATACTTCTTCGTCCTTCTTCTTATGTGTCCTCCGGGGATTATTCCCATAACTCCCGTATTGGATATGTTCGGCAACGACCTCCAAGGTGGTCAGATCTTTCATCTTCCAAGATTTGAGCCCCATTTCTGCCATCTCACCGTGCTTGATCATTTCTGAGAATGGTTTTCCTATGCCTGCTAGGACCCTTTCATAATACGGGGCTTCTTGAATGTCGATGAAGGTCATGACTATCTTAGACTCAGTCATAGGTGGAGTGACTTTTGCTGCCATTTGTCTCCAACGTTGAGCATATTCTCTGAATGACTCAGTACTTTGTTTCTTGATTTTAGTTATTTGATATCTGTCTAGAGCCAGTTGAGACTGGAAACTGTATTGATTGAGGAAGCCATGTGCCATCTCTTCCCAGCTGTGAATTTTAGAGTTGTCTAGACGGGCATACCGGGCTCTAGCCTCTCTGGTCAGACTTTTCTAGAATCATTGCATTCGGAGTTTCTCGTCCTCTGCATAGGATCCGAGCCTCTCCAATGAACACTTTCAAGTGAGTGTAGGGGTCTCCCAATCCATCGTATTTCTTAAAATTAGGAGCTCTAAATTTTTCGGGATAAAGAGCCCCGGGGAAAATGCATAAGTCAGAATAATTGACACTGCCAAATGCCCCAATCCCTTTGATAGACCGGATGGTTTCTTCCATCTGTTGGACTTTCTTCAGAATGTCACCAGCTTCCTGTTCTTTGTTAAGGACAGTGATTTCAGGGGTTTTGTTGGTTGTATCCTGATTCTGTGATTCAGGAATCTGAGTGTCCTTCTTCCCGGCCTCTTGACTGCCACCGGGTGTACCAGGTTCTGTGTGACCCTGTGCTTGTTTCCCTTTAAGGGCTTTACTTTGTTCTCTCAAGAAAGTGGCCAATTTGGCTATCTAGTTCTTTAGTTCTTCAAACTCTTCTTTAGAGACAGGGGTGGATTCTGGCTGAGCACTGGAAGTCATGTCCGGAGATGGACTTAGTGCTTTTTTAGACTTAGATCTAGTGACAAGACCAATTTTTTACCTACAACAAAATGTAGGCGTGTTAATTTCCTGAGGTAGGTATGGATAGGATGCATGCCATGATGTGTTTTTGAGGTTTTTTAATCTTATCCTGCAAAACAGAGGTCAATTGTTTTGATGACAGGATAACATGACAGGCTTTACATAGGGAATGTATATTATCACATTACATTGAACTGAAAACTTTACATTGAATTGAAAGAGGAAGGCTTGAAGAGGCTTCCCATTGGATTTGGTTAATCAGAGGCTGACCTATCTTAGGCTACTCTCGCGGATTTTTCGGCATAAAGGTCCCCAGATCATCACAATCTACTAGAGGGGAAATTAATTCGATCTTTCAACTGGAGCGAATCTGAGTGGTGCTTTTTCATGAACCCCAAAGACTTAGCCGTCCTCGAAGACATTACTCTGTCATTGATGGGTTTGCCTCCTGGTGGAGGAATCACACAATATATATTTACATACATCGCGTTTCACCGTATGCATATGATAACATTGGTGCGAAGCACTAATATGGGTGCGAAGCACTAATAAAGCAGGAAAGCATTCATTTGCATTCATTCAATGTAAAGATGCAGCATTCACGCATTCATTTAATGTAAGCACGCAACATTTATACATACGCAGATATGAAAGGGAAATTTTGAAAAGATTTGAACGCGGCCTAAGCCCTCTACTGTCCCTAGCAAAGTCGCCACCTGTCGACGTCGGGAAAAAATTCGGTTCGAGTTGGACCCGAATCTTTCTCTCTTTTCCTGAGTTTTGTCTACCCTTATTCTTTTTATTGTGAAAAAGATTTTGAAGGGTTTTTTAGGAAAATGCCAACATGTATCATGTCGACGATTTGAACGTTTTATAAATTCGCCAGTTGGTAGTTTTGAAATGGTTGTACCAACTCAACCGAGTTTGTTTGAAAGGAGGCCCAATTGCTGAACACTGTCGAAACTTGATCTTTGAAACCAAAGTTCTAAGTTTGGGGGCTTGGTTAAGTGTGGGGAAGGTGTTAGGCACCCCACAACTCCCGTGTAAACACGGTACCACATCTTTTCAATATTTCCCTTTTAAATATGCAATGTGTGTGTGAATGCTAGAAGAAATTGGGCCTATGTTTGATTGATTGAAAGCATGGACAAGCTTCGTTGAACCTATATGCGAAGGGTTTGATTTGATTTGCAAAAGTCTCTTATTTAGACAAGATTATTAAAATGATGTTTTTGAAAGTTGGTTTTCAAACCCTTGCGCTAACAGAAGAATTGAAGTATGCCAACCCTTCCGTTTTATCTTTTTATCCTTTAGGCTCATTTTGAAAGGTGATTGTTGGGCTGTGAAGCATTCTCGACCACCGAATATATTCAAGTGTCGGTCTCCTCATGGGCATGACAGCCATCTGAGGGACTCTGACAAAACAAACCATTATTCTCATTATATTGAGACCTTAAACTCGGACAACAGTTTTAAGGTCTTTTGGATGTACATTTTAAAGAAAAACTGGTAGGGTACATTTGTAAAGTGGAGTTTGTCCATCGTGGGAATCAGATTCTGATTAGTTTGATCATGAATCCCACGATTCTTAGGCTCAAATAGGAAAGCCAATAAAACCTACACAGCTCAAATATGTTGCAGGAACCAAGGATTCATCAGTAAATCCTGGTTCGCACATGGCCGAAGCGTCTCGTTCCCATTAGATAGCGATCTAAGGGACACGAGGTTGCTTTCATAACTGAAACTAGATGAATAGATAGATTTAAATAAATCTCGGCCATTCTAGCTTCCCAGTACTGTCTGGACCTATTTTGAACTGTTTGAAAGCTAGAGTTAGCGAGATTTAAAAAAATCTAGTTCGCCAGCAGAAATGTCAGTGCTGATTCATATCAAATGAATATTTAAAGTAACAATTTAATCAAAGTGAGTAAAGTAATATATATATATATATATATATACGAAAGCTGTAAAGGGCGATAGGTTTTCACTCCGGTGCCCGGATTGGAATGTAAATATATATAAATATTTATAAAAGCTGTAAAAAGCCTTGGAGTAATCCAGGCGTGATAGAATGGAAATATATATATATAAACTATATAGGGCGATGGGTTTTCACTCCGATGACCGAACTGGAATGGAAATATATATATATATATATATATATATATATATTTATAAAAATTATAAAATATAAAAATTATAAAAAGCCACGGAGTAATCCAGGATGGACAGAATTGAAATATATATATATATATATATATATTTCCATTCTAGTTCGGGCCTCGAAGTGAAAACCCACCGCCCTTTACCGCTTTTATATATATATATATAAAAGCGGTAAAGGGCGACGAACATTCTATCCTTTGTCCGGACAGAAATGTAAATATATATATATATATATATATATATATATATGTATAAAAGTAGTAAAAAGGCCATAAAATGATCCAGGTCAAACTGGAATGTGAATAATAATATATATAATTAATATATATATATATATATATATATATTAAAGCAATAAAAAGACCACGAAGTATAAATCTAGGCCCAAATAAGTCAGAAAAATTATATATATATATATAAAAGCAGTAAACTACCTCAGATTTTACATCCGGGCTTGACAGAATTGAAAAGTTAGTATATATACAGTTAAATATACACATTAAAAAGCCAAACGCATACTGGGAAGATAACCCAGTCCAGCGAAGTTGCTAGAAACGAAGATATATGTATATAAAAGCTATTAGAAGCGACGGATCGACAATCCAAGTAGTAGAAATGCCAGAAAATATGTTTAGGTACTAAAATATACAAAATGTAAGCAAAAACGGCCACCGAACTGAGTTCCGGGCATATTCAGAAAGTAAAACTTAATGTACAAGTGGGTAAAAGTGCAATTAAGTGATATGAACTTCCTGATCATAAAAATACTCACAATGGACTGCTACACGAGCTCTTTGCCAAATCGTAGGCTTTAAACGTCCGTTTCTACCGGTTAATTTTTGATAAGTGGTAGTATGTGGGTGTATCTACGTGTTAGAGTGAAAAAAATTGGGTTTGGAGGACAAGGAAATGGCTGAGAAACCAAACGGGTAGGGGTTCAGAGCGTTTTTGATTATGAAATGAGCTGGGGGTCACGTCATATATATAGACCCAGGAGAAGCAGCTCTACCTACGGCAACCGCAGGTAGAGGTGTTGCTCCATGTGGCGGGGACCACGTGGCGGGTCCTATTGCATCGAAGTACGTGCACTTCGAGCAATGCGATGTCAGATTCGAAACTTTCTAACTTTTGATCGGAGCGTCCGTTTGAGGCGTGGGATACCTTTTCAAAAAGCCCTCGCCGAGAGTGTCTCAATGACATGGGAGAAAAACTTTTTCGAGTCCAAAAAGACGAGTTCATAACCAGGTCTTTGATTCCTCGTACTTTATCCGTTGAGCTGTCTTGCGCTGTTTCCACTTGGGATCATTGTTACGGTTCTTTCTGAACTTGGTGGCATCAATTTGGTTAAAGTTTGGCCGAATCAGCTTTAAGTTGGTAAAATAACCATTTTTCCCCTCCTAGAGTTGCCTTCAGTGCTGGTATGGCCTTCGGCTGACTTCCTAGGGTTGTCTCCGAGGTTTGGATCCCAGCCGATTCTGTTTGTCATCTGGGTTATCTTTGAGGTTGACTTGGTTCTTCCAGGTTTGTTTCCAAAGATGATGTGAGGCTTCGGGGTTGTCTCTGAAGTTGAGTTGGCCTCCCAGGTTGAGACCGGGACTGACCTGTACCTCCCGGGTTGAGACGAGGGCTGACCTATAACTCCTAGGTTGAGACCGAGGCTGATCTGTACCTCTTGGGTTAAGACCAGGGCTGATTTGTACCTCCCAGGTTGAGATCGGGCCTGACCTGTACCTCCTGGGTTGAGACCAGGGCTGACCTGTACCTCCCGGGTTGAGACCAGGCCTGACCTGTACCTCTCGGGTTGAGACCGGGGCTGACCTGTAGTTCCTGGGTTGAGACCGGGGCTGACCTGTACCTCCCGGGTTGAGACCGGGGCTGATCTGTACCTCCCGGTTAAGACCGGGGCTGACCTGTACCTCTCGGGTTGAGACTGGGGTTGATCTACACTTCTCGGGTTAAGACTGGGGTTGACTGAACTTTCCGGGTTGAGACCGGGGCTAATCTGAGTTGAAAAGACGGTTTTACCTTTTGTAGGGTTAGTAAGAGTAATGCAAATTTTGAGTGTCTACAACATGTCTATAATACAAAAAGCTTAAACCAAACATATAATATAATATTCATCATTACATAACTGCTACTACTCGGTCACCTTCGCCTTGCCCTTATCCTTGTTAGATTCTTCGGCTACCTCAACTTTGCCTGAAATATTTTATTTAAGCAAGGGTGAGCAACGAGTTTGCTCAACAAGTTAAAGTATACAATAAAGGATATCTTTCATGAATAGAAGAGTCTAGCTTCTATAGAACTTCAAAAATAATCAAAGAATTTTGAAGGAGCTGAATAATAATTCATTTTCAATAACACGACTTTCTTAAATTTCATGTTGAGTAACATATCAAGGATGAAAGAGTAAGATTCTTTCAAAGATTCAATCATATTCAAATGAAAAAGAAGAATTAACAATACTGCAACAATGTTCAATAAAGTGGGATATTCCCAGATTTCATGCTGAGTGATCACAAATGGATCATAAACTAATAGATGAATCATTAGTTATTAAAACTAAATTACCCCAAGAATATAAGTTAATCATAAAGATTAAATCATACTTCTCTGCAGTACATAAAGTGATCAGCTTCATTGTACTTTATATTATGCATAATACTCAATAATAGCGCATGGGTTGTTTTACGACAATAAAGTTTGTTCATCTCAGTCTTACATCATGAGTCCATACCACAACAATATGGTTTGGATTGCTTTCAAAGAAATACTATGATTACAACATATAATATCAATATTGATCTAGCCGAATTCAATGACATAGATCTTCCAATAATAAATCAGTTCATAATAAATAGAACGTTTCATGCTTTAACCAATATTAGTCTCACCAAAACAAATAGCTGAGACATTGCTATTAAATAGTTCAAATAATAGAAAATGAATCAATTGCACTATGTGCGAATAACAATATTCATTATAGTTGTGAATAACTATCAATAATTATTCACTAATCACGCTTTGAAATTTATAACTTCAGTTGAGTTAAGAAACTTGCAATAAATGCGAATATTCAATAATAATCTTAGATGTGGAATAATCAATAATAACTATCCACTTCCATGCTTGAAAAATAATAACTCGAGTTTGAGTTAGGGAACTTGCCTGATTCATTGACTACTGCTACCCAATTTAAGTTAACTTCTTTTGTAAGACCTACCATTAATATGATCGATCTCTTAATTAGCATCACATATCTTACCTATAGTAATGTAGCTAACATGTAATCACATAATAAAAAATTAGATAACACCATATGTATTCACAAGTTTAAACCTAGCACACATCGAGTCTTTAATAGTATTTAATATAGTATACTGAGTGGTTTCTCACAAACAACCAAAAAATTAGTTTCCATCTTGTCTACACTGTAACGACCCCAAAATTCATACAATATAATTCTCATCCTCGATCATTAGCAATACATCTTTACTCTATCTTTACGTCATTATTCGATATTAAAATCACTAAAAATGCGGAATATTTAAAATTTTTATAAACTTTCTTTCTATATTGCCCTGAATCGCGACCTTAACATTACAAATATTTGATTCAATTCTATTACATGAATCGCTACAACGAAGGGACTATACAAAGTCTTACATCACTAAGCAATATCCATTATACGTCGGATAGCTCAACTTACAACTTAACAATTAAGTTACAATGAAAACACCAACTACAATTTAAAATTTAACAAAATTAATATTCTTGAACATTGATCTCTATAAATCACTTAACACGTTTCTTTACCTTGCATCCTTGACATGCAAAAATGATTATTTGCAAGAGTGAGCTCGACAGCTCAGCAAGATCTAACAGTTTTCATGCATCACATAGCACATAATTAACATGCTCAATATTAAAGTAACATGGCATACATGCTTTAATCACATAACATATATAAAGATTGAGTTCCTTACTCAATCAACATTATTAAATCAATCAATGTAGTCATAAATTGACTTTAACATTTCATGCTTGCAACATATACAACATAGCATACTCTTTGCAATACAATTTAAAACAGTTCATAATATCATCAAGTTCACATAGAAAATAAGAACCGAAAGACTTGCCTGGCTCGTAGATTACCAATTACCGAAAAATAGCTTAATATAATCTGCTTCATGATCCTACATAACGTATTACCATACGCATCAATTATTAGTCACCTAGCAATGCTTATCAAATGTCTAAGTAAATAATACTTTATACTTTCTAATTCTCTTCTATTTACTCGTTTGACACTCGCTGTTAAACCTTATGTATAATTAACAATATCAGTTAATTATCACATAGCTAATCCTAATATTTAGTTATCCACTTTAGGTTAACTCATTCCTCTTTAACTCATAAGTTAATAATTAATTACCACATAATTAATCACATCACATAGTCATTTTACATTTCTCATGATTAATCAACTAATAATTACATACTCATTTTAAATTATAATTAAACAAATTATGATTTGAACATCCACTTTAATCAAACTACAATTAAACAATCATAATTTATAATGAATCAACTACATCATGCATTAAATCATAATTTAAGCATACTTAACTTAACCCATTACTTAGATTATAAATACTCAATTTTTATTCATGCCCTCATTAAATTATAATTATATAAATTATAATTTAAATTACACTTTTACCTTGATTATAATTATTCCAAATTATAATCACATATTAAGTTATAATTAAACAAATTATAACTTATAATCAATTAAACTATATCATGCATTAGAATTACACAAATTATAATTAATCATGCAATTATCAATTTATAATCCATAATTAAACATGCATTTATTAAATTATAATTACATAAATTATAATTTAAATTAACATCTAATTGATTAAAATAAATCAACTAATATTCATTATAATTTAACAAAAATTATAATTTAATTTAAACATTTACTCTTGATTATAATTATACAAATTATAATTAACCAATTCACCATTAAACAATAATTCAATTAATACTTTAAGGTTTTCAAAACCTCTTTTCTTTTACAATTACCAAATTGTCAAATTCATGTTATCAACATGCTATTGCAACTTAAATATATGATCATTATTCTAGCAACAATGTAACTTAGTCATAAAAATAAACTGCACACTTAAATAAAACTCACTGCCTCTGCTCAGGACACGGCGCAGCTGCGCAGCCATAAGCCTTGGCACCGGCGCAGCTGCGCAGGTGACCAGCCTGAGAAAACCCAGTGGCGCAGCTGCGCTGCTTCTGGCTGTGCTCCCGGCGCAGCTGCGCAGGTACGCAGACAGAAGCAGGCAGTGCAGCCTCCCTGTTTCACCGATTAAACCCAACTTGCCATCAAACGGCAATAACAAGCTACTAGAACAATGTATAGCATATACTTGATACAATACACTCATATAACATATCTCCAAACACAAAAACATTTAAACAACAATAATCAAAAGTTTTAGAAATTAAATTTGATATTTTCATAAAACTTATATATTTTATAAAATCATTCACTGTAAATCACTTTCTCAAGCAATTTAACTCTATATACATGCATTATATATGTAATTGAAGATAGCATCAAACAAATTCTTAATAAACATATTAACATATATCAATTTCATCAATTTCTTCAAACTAAAATCAACCATAATACCTAAAGCTCATATGAACTCATATGAACATAACTTTTTTATTAAAACATATTTCTACAATCAATTTGATTTCTGAAAATCATTGTTTATGGCATCTAATTAAATTTATAAACAGTATATTAACAAAATTTCAACATATATTCAACAAAATTACTAACTTTCATGAAAAATGTTTTTACAAAGAAGTTCCACAACATAAAACACATTATTAAAACTAAATTTAGAAGTTATACCCTTTGATTATGCTTAGGAGAAGAAGATAATGGCTTAGCGAGAATTCTTTCAAGGTCTCTTTCCCCTTTCTTTCTCTTCTTCTTCCCTTCTTCTCTTTTCACTCCATCTTTCTCTGTGTTTTCTCTCTAACACAGACTAACCTTTGTTTTGTTCTTTTAACCAACGTATATACAAAATATACATACAACGTATATACATAATATGTAACTTACAATATTAATGTATATAATAAATCCTATACTAATTACAATTAAAATAGAGGTTACACCTTTGAATTTTTTTTTAAAAGCCCTAAGGCTTGTTTGGCAAAACAAGTTATTTTAAAAACAGATTTTTAGTAGTTAAGGTCATGTTTGGGTAAAACAGTTTTAAAACAAAAGTAAGGGCCTTGTTTGGAAAAAAAATCATTTAAAAACTCTTTTCTTTATTTTAATAAATCCTTTTAACACATACTTTAATGCTACTCTTTAATTAATTAAATCTTAACATTCTAATTTAATTAATTAAAAGTCTAACATCAATTAAGCACATAAAATTGTCACATAATTATAATTAATTGCTAATTATAATTGCATGTAACACTCATCACATTACTCATCTAATTTAATTATCTCAATTAAATTAGAACTATAACATAAAATCATTATATCAATTAAATTAAATACTAAATATTCATTTAATTAATATACTACACTTAATTACATTACTCCATAATAATCACATAATTATTTATTTAACTCAATAAATAATTCAATTAAAATATTTATTTACTCCAATAAATATTAACATTAATATTTAAATTATCTTCACATAGATTCACATATTTCACCATATATGACACGTATTCACATACTTAAACTCAAAACATCAGATAATAAGAATTTTATTTATTAAATTCTCATTTATAAATTCTAAAAATCTGGGATGTCACATACACTATTTTCACAGCGAGTTAGATCGGTTGCTAATTCGTATATACCTCCGCTCCTTGAAGGAATTGTTTAGCCTAGATGCTATACATCAACCATTAAAGAGTACAACTGTACTATTTTAGATTTAACATTTACTCGTTTATTTTATAAGTTCTTATTATAACTTGGTAAACTATTTATGAATTAAGCAAACCAAATACATCAATTCAGCAAGCTGAATCCAAACTGTATTCCCTTTCTAACATTTTTAGTTTCCAATCCAGCAACCTGGATTGACTAATCCAGTAAGCTGGATTACCCTTTTCATGAAAATACCAAATCATCTTATTATTTTTTTATCTTTTGCCTACACGTATATACATATATTCCATACACAAAAATAATTTTTCTGAAAATTTTCAATTTTCTTTAGTATTTTTCAAAAATTCATTTTTAATTCGTAGCTTAAGAGATTAGTTATATCATGTTCAACTCCAAAAATTCCCAACTCTTGACAGAATCTTACACGTATTAACGTAAACTTTCAGTTTAAATTTCGTGGCCATCGGAGTTATAGAACTCTAGTTATAGTGACCCAAATATTAAAATTACCATAACTCGGTCGATTTAAGTCGGAATAAGCTCATTTTTGGACAGGGGCTATTTTATATCATATATTTTGATGTACCAATAGGTTTGAATTTATTTTGTTAATTAATTTACCAAAACTGCCCTTGGCAATTTTGGGCAGATTGCTTTTTGTCATATTTTAGATTTGGCCTACTTTGCTAAAAACTGTCCACACAAAAGTTTACAACACCTGTTTCAGTGATTCCACTTGGAAATATTAGAAGACTCATAGATCTAACTTTAGGACTTGACCACACTCAAAAATTTAAAATATAATGAGAGATATGGTCGTTTGAATTTTATGTTTTATTTTCTCAAAAATCTGATTTTCAATCCTTTGTGATTTCTAAGAAAACTTCCATGTTCTCATACATTAACTAACATAACCCATCATAATACATACCAATACCTCATATATTCATGGATCTACCATGATCCATGTTCTATTTCATCAAATAATCAACAAACACTAGATTAAACATAATCAATGCTAAGAAAAATTAGGATTTTCTAACTTTTGAAAAACTTAGTTTCTATTTCTTACTTTAGATCCAACTTTTGATCCTCAAAAGGGTTAGATCTAAACATGTAACACTTATAAACACATAGATCTAAGGTTTTAAACCTCAAGATCGTAACTTGACATTATCAAAAATTAAATCAAACAAAAAGAAATTAAAGTATATTAAGTAGAAACATTTTATACCTTAGCTTGTTCTTTCTTTTCTTCTTCCTAAGATTTGATTAGGGAGCTATGAAAACACCAAATACTCTCCCTCTCTCTTCTATCTTGTGGCCGAAAATTCCACACACTCTTTCTCTCTCTCTCTCTCTTGCTTGCTTTGCTAACTTAGAAAGAAGTGAGATGAAAGAGAATTGAAAGGCTTTTGTTGTGTTAGTAAAAGATGAATAGATATAATATGTATATCTATTCTTATCTCCCAACAACTCTCTCCCTTTCTCATCATGTTAAAGTGTCTTGTACTCCTTGGTTAACTTGTTCATTTGGTTAAAGTTGGTGGCTTGAATAAAAGCTTAACACATATATGTAGTTGGCGAGATTTAGTAGAATGTCATCATTATATTCACTCCCCCTTCCTTTCCCTTCCTTGTGGCCTACCATATGGGCCTTATTTGCCCCATTTGGTTTATTTTTAATGCCTTATTTAGCTTATTAAAGGTACAAAAAGTCCCTTCTCAATTGGGCTACAAATTGGGCTACTTAATTAATTCTTTTGGACTTCCTAAACAATTATTTGGGCCATGTAAATTAGGGTAGGTCCAATACTTTTAATTTTATCTTACCCTAATCATTTAATTAGGGTTTTCATTTCCCTCCTTTGTAATTTAAATCCTTACTCATGTATCTTTAATTTCATAACCCAATTAGACTTTCTTTACTTAGGTTATAAAATTAATTATTTGGGATGTATTAGTATATATACTAACATTCTCCCATATTATAATCCCTTAGGTTATTTAAGTATCATACCTATAGGTTACATAACTTTATTCTTAATTCTTTTTATATACAAAATAAATGTATACACATAATATAATGTATATTTATCTAATCATATACATAATTCACATAAGTCATCACACATTCCAATAGTTTATTAACTTAATAGCCTTAATTGGCTTAATAAGTTATGACCACTCACATAAACACTATATATAATTCATATCAATAATTAATTACTTAAAGATTGTAAATCTTTTTAATTTACCATTCAAGCTATATTAATTTTTAACATAACTTATTTTACTCTTCCTTAATCAAATTAATTAAGTATTCATCTTAGTTAATAAATAAATTAACTATCTTGCTTAATTAATATATTCACTTATATGATTCAAGTACTTTCTAAAAAAAATTATTCATAAAAATTACACATATAATCATGTAAAATTCTCAGTCCGTACATTTGAAATATAGCCATTATATTAGACTGACTGAAATAGATTTCAACTTTACCATCTGGAGTTTCAATTATTTGTTCAATATCTTTATTTTCATTTTCATTTTCTTCTGGTTCAGGTAGGACTGCTCTATGAAGAGTCCATTTTTTTGGAACTGTTATTTCAGACCATGTTAGGGTTTTAGGAATACTTGTAAAAGATTTAGAAACATTCGTTTCAAAAAAGTAGTTTTTCCCTTAATATCAAATCTTTTTGCTTTTGGAGACAAAGTGGTTAAGGTTTTAAAACAAACTCTATAAATTAAGGCAATATTTTCAACGCCTAATTTCATGTCATATCCCTTATTTACAATTTCTAAAGTCAAGACATCTAAAAGATGTTTATCCGTTAGAGAAACTTCAAAATTGGGATAACAGTTGAAGTAAACTGGACCATTGCATAAGCTTGTCTGAACCAATCTTATTAAGGAATCATGAAATCTATTGTGACGATTGTCACGGAGTGCTATCATTAAGCAGGTATTTAAACCATCACGAGTTATTGGTTTTACCCCTATAGATACACATCCTAGATGTAAGAAGTTATAATCTTCTTTATATTGTTTTATATCCTTATTAAAAAAATGTATGGTTTCATACATCTAAGAGATTCGGATTGTTCTCTCAACAGTTTTGATAATTATTTTTGATGTAAATCAAAAGTTCAAATTTCATAAACATGACTAGGTTTTATTCTAGGTAGAGACCAATTCTTTAAATGTTCTTCAAGGTTGCTATAAGCAATTTCTGACATGTTTTTAACATTGTCTTTGTTCTTTTTATCTTTCCTAGCACTAGTAGTACTAGGGCCAATTCCTAATGCTCGAAGCATCAGATTCTCATATAATCTATTAGATTAATCTCTCTTCTTTCAGATAATCTATAAGATTAATCTCTTTCTAGCACGTCTGTCAACGATTTAAGACCGGAATAAGGAACTTTCAACGCCAACACACAGCAACAACGTTCCACCGGAGTATACAACTTGAGTGACGTCCCACTAGATTAAGATTACCCTTACAAATTATATGATCAGATTAAGATCAGTCTCACAAATTATATAATTATCTTAGCTTAAAACAAACATATTCATAGGATTTAGCATCAAAAGGAATAATCCCATAACTATCGCATTCAAAACGATGCGTACATCTTGCACAAGTCTTTATTTAAGGAGACCTTCTTATTGTTTCATTGGTTCTCTAAAATTGTCAAAGAAAGAGGTGATTAGGAGTCCTAATATTTCGTTCTAATTTGATTAGCATCAAAATAAATAATCCCATGACTATCGCGTTCAAATGTACATCTCACACAAGTCTTGATTTAGGTAGACCTTCATATTTTATTAGTTCATTCAAATTATCTAAGAGAGAGGCGATTAGGAGTCCTATTACTTTGTTTTAGTTTGATTAGCATCAAAAGTAGCACTCCCATGACTATCGCATTCAAAACGATGCGTACATCTCACACAAGTCTTAATTTAGGGAGATCTTATTATTTCATTAGTTCTCTCAAATTATCAAAGAAATAGGTGATTAGGAATCCTTTTTCTTCGTTCTAGTTTGATTAGCATCAAAAGGTGTAATCCTATGAATATCGAGTTAAAAACGATGTGTACATCGCACACAAGTCTTAATTTAAGAAGACTTTCTTATTATTTCATTGATTCTCTCAAATTATCAAAGAAATAGATGATTAGGAGTCCTATGACTATATTCTAGTTTAATTAGCATTAAAAAGAGCAATCACATTACTATCGCGTTCAAAATGATGTGTACATCTCACACAAGTTTTCATTTAGGGATGCCTTCATATTATTTCATTAATTTTTTCAAATTGTCAAAGAAAGAGGTGATTAGGAGTCCTTTTTCTTCGTTCTAGTTTGATTATTATCAAAAAGAACAATCCTATGAATATCGCATTAAAAACGATGCGTTCATCTCACATAAGTCTTTATTTAGGGAGACACCTTCCTATTGCCTCATTTATTCTCTCAAATTGTCAAAGAAAGAGGTGATTAGGAGTACTATTACTTCGTTCTAGTTTAATTTTGTATCAAAAGGAGCAATGTCATAACTATAGTGTTCAAAACGATGCGTACATCTCACATAAGTTTTTTTTAAGGAGACCTTCTTATTGTTTCATTGGTTCTCTAAAATTTTCAAAGAAAAAGGTGATTAGGAGTCCTATTACTTCGTTCTAATTTGATTAGCATCAAAATAAATAATTCCATGACTATCGCGTTCAAATGTACATCTCACACAAGTCTTGATTTAGGTAGACCTTTATATTTCATTAGTTCATTCAAATTTTCTAAGAGAGGTGATTAAGAGTCCTATTACTTCGTTCTAGTTTGATTAGCATCAAAAGTAGCACTCCCATGACTATCGCATTCAAAACGATGCATACGTCTCACACAAGTCTTAATTTAGGGAGACCTTTTTATTGTTTCATTGGTTCTCTTAAATTGTTAAAGAAATAGGTGATTAGGAATCCTTTTTCTTTTTTCTAGTTTGTTTAGCATCAAAAGGTGTAATCTTATTAATATCGCGTTAAAAATGATGCGTACATCGCACACAAGTCTTAGTTTAAGAAGACCTTCTTATTATTTCATTGGTTCTCTCAAATTGTCAAAGAAAGAGATGATTAGGAGTGGTATGACTACATTCTAGTTTAATTAGCATTAAAAAGAGCAATCACATTACTATCACGTTCAAAACGATGTGTACATCTCACACAAGTCTTTATTTAGGGATGTCTTCTTATTGTTTCATTGGTTCTTTCAAATTGTCAAAGAATGAGGTCATTAGGAATCCTTTTTCTTCGTTCTAGTTTGATTAGAATCAAAAGAAGAAATCCTATGAATATCGCTTTAAAATTGATACGTACATCTCACACAAGCCTTAAATTTAGGGAGACCTTCCTATTGTTTAATTGGTTTCTCAAATTGTCAAAGAAAGAGGTGATTAGGAGTCCTATTATTTCGTTTTAGTTTGATTTAGCATCAAAAGGAGTAATTCCATGACTATTGCGTTCAAAACGATGCGTACATCTCACAAAAAATTCATTTAAGGAGACCTTCTTATTGTTTCATTGGTTCTCTAAAATTGTCAAATAAAGAGGTGATTAGGAGTCCTATTACTTCGTTCTAATTTGATTAACATCAAAAGGAATAATCTCATAACTATCTCATTCAAAACAATGTGTACATCTCACACAAGTTTTGATTAAGGTAGACCTTTTACTTGTTTCATTAGTTCATTCAACTTGTCGAAGAAAGAGGTGATTAGGAGTCCTATTACTTCGTTCTAATTTGATTAGCATCAAAAGGAGCAATCCCATGACTAGTTCATTTAAAATGATGCGTACATCTCCCCCAAGTCTTCATTAAGGAGACCTTCTTATTGTTTTATTGGTTCTCTAAAATTGTCAAAGAAAGAGATAATTAGGAGTCCTATGACTTCATTATAGTTTAATTAGCATCAAAAGGAGCAATCACATTACTATCGAGTTCAAAACGATGTGTACATCTCACACAAGTCTTTATTTAGGGATGCCTTCTTATTGTTTCATTGGTTCTCTCAAATTATCAAAGAAAGAGGTGATTAGGAGTCCTATTACTTCTTTCTAGTTTAATTAGCATCAAAAGAAGAAATCAAATTACTATCGCGTTTAAAACGATGTGTACATCTCACACAATGCCTTCTTATTATTTCATTGGTTTTCTCAAATTGTCAAAAAAAGAGGCGATTAGGAGTACTTTTTCTTCGTTCTAGTTTGATTAGAATCAAAAGCAACAATCTTATGAATATCGCGTTAAAAATGATGCGTACATCTCACACAAGTCTTTATTTATGGGGCCCTTCCTATTGTTTCATTGGTTTCTCAAATTGTCAAAGAAAGAGGTGATTAGGAGTCTTATTACTTCGTTATAATTTGATTAGCATCAAAAGGAGCAATCCCATGACTATCACGTTAAAAACGATGCGTACATCTCACACAAGTTTTGATTTAGGGAGACCTTCTTATTGTTTAACTTGTTCTCTCAAATTGTCAAAAAAGAGGTGATTAGGAATCCTATTACTTTGTTCTAGTTTGATTAGCATCAAAAGGAGCAATCTCATGACTATCGAATTCAAAATAATGCGTACATCTCAAACAAGTATTCATTTAAGGAGATCTTCTTATTGTTTCATTGGTTCTCTTAAATTGTCAAAGAAAGAGGTGATTAGGAGTCATATTACTTCGTTCTAGTTTGATTAGTAACAAAAAAGTGTAATCCCATGAATATCGCATTTAAAAAGATACATACATCTCACACAAGTCTTGATTTAGGCAGACATTCTTTTTGTTTCATTAGTTCATTCAAATTATTGAAGAAAGAGGTTATTAGAAGTCCTATTACTTTGTTCTTATTTGATTAGCATCAAAAGGAGCAATCTGAGGAATATTGAGTTCAAAATGATGCGTGCATTCCATACATGTCTTCATTTAGAGAGACCTTCTTATTATTTCATTTGTTCTCTCAAATTTTTAAAGAAAGAGATGATTAGGAGTCCTATAACTTGGTTCTAATTTGATTCGCATCAAAAGGAGCAATCTCATGACTATCGCGTTAAAAACGATGCGTACATCTCATACAAGTTTGATTTAGGAAAACCTTTTTATTGTTTCATTGTTTCTCTTAAATTGTCAAAGAAAGAGGTGATTAGGAGTCAACGCAATGTTTTTAACACGATAGTCATGGGATTACTTCTTTTGATGCGAATCAAATTAGAACGAAGTAATAAGACTTTTAATAACCTCTTTCTTTGACAAGTTTAGAGAACCAATGAAACAAGAAGAAGGTCTTCTTAAATGAAGACTTGTGTGAGATGTACGCATTATTTTGAACGTGATACTTATGGGATTGCTCTTTTTGATGCTAAATCAAACAAGAACGAAGAAATATGACTCCTAATTACGTCTTTCTTTGACAAT
This sequence comes from Panax stipuleanatus, assembly GCA_020205555.1. Classification (NCBI taxonomy): domain Eukaryota; kingdom Viridiplantae; phylum Streptophyta; class Magnoliopsida; order Apiales; family Araliaceae; genus Panax; species Panax stipuleanatus. The sequence goes on along the minus strand of CM035123.1, from coordinate 66,903,847 downwards.
TTGAGAAACCAATGAAACAAATGAAACAATAGGAAGGTCTCCCTATATAAAGACTTCTGTGAGATGTACGCATTATTTTTAATGCAATATTAATAGGATTTCTCCTTTTGATTCTAATCATACTAGAACAAAAAAAAAGGACTCCTAATCACCTTTTTCTTTGACAATTTGAGAGAACCAATGAAACAATAAGAATGCATCCCTAAATGAATAATGTACACATCGTTTTGAACGCGATTGTAATGTGATTGCTCCTTTTGATGCTAATTAAACTAGAATGAAGTCATAGGACTCCTAATCATCTATTTATTTGACAATTTGAGAGAACCAATGAAACAATAAGAAGGTCTCCTTAAATTAAGACTTGTGTGCGATGTACGCATCGTTTTTAACACGATATTCATACGATTACACCTTTTAATGCTAATCAAACTAGAACAAAGAAAAAGGACTCCTAATCACCTCTTTCTTTGATAATTTGTGAGAACCAATGAAACAATAAGAAGGTCTCCCTAAATTAAGACTTGTGTGAGATGTACACATCGTTTTGAATGCGATAGTCATGGGAGTGCTACTTTTAATGCTAATCAAACTAGAACGAAGTAATAGGACTCGTAATCGCCTCTCGCTTTGATAATTTGAATGAACTAAATGAAGTCTTGTGTGAGATATAAGCATCGTTTTGAAGGTATTAGTGATAGGATTTCTCCTTTTGATGCTAATCAAATTAGAACGAAGTCATAGGACTCCTAATCACCTCTTTCTTTGACAATTTGAATGAACTAATAAAACAAGAAGAAGGTCTGTGACGGCCCCCAAATCCGAATACCTTCAAACCTTGGATAAGGTGCTACCCGGTACTACTGTCTACTCATACATTCAATTGAAAGACATTCTATTAATCCCTTCCTAGGTTATTTGTAACCATTGTATGAAAGTAATATGCATACAAGTCAATCATATATGATGATAAAGCATCTACTTTGGAGACGATCTTATTTATTTATTAATAAAAGAATTCATTTATTAAAGGCATTTGATTATCTACATGATGCTGTTTTTATAATATATAAATAACCCATAGTTTTAAGCAATGCTTTTAGAATCATGATGTTGATCATACTAATGAGATCTAAATTCTTAGAAAACTTAAAACTTAAATAGTTTCCAATCGTTGGATTATTAAAAAGGAGATTAGTAAATCTGGATAGATTGGTACATATATTGCTTGCTCATTGGATGAGGATGATTGATCTCATGATCATTTATGTGAAGACACTAAAGCAAGTATGTAGGTGCTTATTGGAGAATAAGTTCACCAAACGTGACTCGCTATGGAATACCTAATGGAGTTTTACTTGCCTGTCAATAAGAATTCCTAATGTGATAGTAGTACAAGTGATCCTTGGACTTGAGATCATCATAGTATCTTATATGTAATGAATTATACTTTGACTTATTCCTTAAGACCCTTAGGTTATATCAAAGGGTATGCTTGGGTATAATGAGTTACATATGAAGATAATGAATAATCAATAAAGAATCTACCACTGCTAGTAAAAGCAGAGATATGTCCTATGTGATTCGTTAAATGACAACCCGGTAGTCCTTGGCCAAGGCAAAATGAAATTAGAAAGGAGTTTCTAATTTGTATTATTTGGAGTTGCGCATTTTTTGATCGAAATACATGTAATTAAATAAAATAAGACTTGACAGTAATTTCATGTCTTATATTTAATTGGGACATTGTATGGTGGAAGGATTGAATTATACGGTAACTATTTACTCACATGTTCTTTTATGATTAATGTTGAAATCTATATTATCTAGAAAGTCGTTGATCGCTAGGGAGGCTTATCCCTATTATAGAATAAATATTATTTATTTAAATTGATTATTAGTTTTATTTATTTATTTAAATAAGATTAGAATTGTTCTAATTGATTTATTCACAACCGATTTAATATGGAGAACCTAAAGGGTCACACCATAAAAAGAAGAATAATTATTTAAGAAGATAATGACATAATCGTAATAATGCATTAAGTGTAGTTAATTTAATCTATGATGATAGAATAAATTAAATAGCTTAATATTTATTATTTAATATTTTAGAAATATTAAATATAAATTAGTAAGAGGAATCTTATTAATATTAGTACAATTAATATTATTTTAATTTCTAAAGGAGTTTAAAAATTAATTTAATATTAGTACTCTCATTTATTCCTAATAAGATTAGGAGGCAAATTAATTAAATGAATTTAATTAATTATTCCCAATGTGTTGGTAAGCCTAAATTAATTAAAGAAATTTAATTAATTAAATGAAACCACATGTCTAATAGGATTAGAAGGGTTGACCAATATTTATATAAGAGGAGTCTTATAATAGATATCAGTTGATGCAATTCTAATTGTTGGATAGTACTCCTTTTCTATAGTGGATAGAAACCTAGGGTTTAGCTAACCACCCTCCTTCTTGATAAATCATCTTTCTTGGTGGATCACCTCTAGAGGCAAAACACTTGGGTGACTAACGTTGATCAAATGAAGGAATCTAACCCATAAATTCAAGGAGATCACGAAGAACAAGGAGTTGAACTCGTACCTATGGAAGCTTCGTTCTACAAGAGTATGAATTCATAATTTCTTATTTATTATTTTAAATTAATAATTTGCATAAAGGATGATCCGGGTAATGGTTTTATAAAAAATTTTAAACTCTAATATACCATGCTTCTGCTTAATTTTTGCAATTTTATTGCGCCATAATTTCGTACAAACCCAACAGTGGTATCAGAGCCAAATCTTTATGCAATTATTAATTGTTTTGATTTCATATACATATGGGTATGTATTTAGAATAATTTATTGGGCATAATTTTATTGTATAAAATTATTTTTTATGAAGAAAAAAAATGTAAACCGAAATTATTCGCAAAATCTCGTTCTATAAGGCTATGTATAAATTCGGTGGAAGCTAATTGCTTTATAAGGGGAATGTTATAAAAGCACCAGGTTTCAAGTATTATATATATATATATATATATGTGTGTGTGTGTGTGTGTGTGTGTGTGTGTGTGTGTGTGTGTGTGTGATGTCGACGTTGGTTAAAAAATTCGGATCTTTCATCTCTTCCTAAGTTATCTCTACACTCACTCTTTTTATTTAGGAAAAAGGTTTTGAAGGATTTTTTAGGAAAAAGGCCAACATGTATCATGTCGATGATTTGAACATTTTACAAAGTCTCCAGTTGGTAGATTTGAAAATGGTTGTACCAACTCAACCGAGTTTTATTTGAAAGAGGCCCAATTGCTAGACACTGTCGAAACTTGATCTTTGAAATCGAAGTTTTGAGCTTGGGGGCTTGGTTAAGTGTGGAGAAGGTGTTAGGCACCCCACGACTCCCGTGTAAACACGGTACCGCATCTTTTCAATATTTCCCTTAAAACTGAAATGCGTGTGTGAATGTTGTTTGAAAATTGGGCCTATGTTTGATTGATTGAAAGTAGTGCTTTGCTTCGTTGAACCTATATACGAAGGGTTTGACTTGATTTGCAAAAAGTCATTGATTTGATTTTTAAAAGTATTTGATTTGATTTGCAAAAGCTTTTCTTTTGATTGGATTGAAAATGATGTTTTGAAAGCTGGTTATCAAACCCTTACGTTAACATAGGAATTGAAGCCTGTTGATACTTCCATTTTTTATCTTTTCAGCCTTAAGGCACAATTTTGAATGGTGATTGTCGGGTTGCGAAGCATCCTCGACCACAGAATATATAAAAATATCAGTCTCCTCATAGGCATGATAGCCATCTTAGGGACTCTGACACTACAAACTATATTTTCACTATGTTGAGGTATCCTCTTTGTATTATACTCGTACAATGTCTTGTATTATACCGTGTTCCTTCCATATAATAAACATTTATTATTATACGTAAACAATTAATCTTTGTTTTTACTTTTCCTAACGCTTATGATTTTAAGTCCTCACGCTAAAACTTCGTGAGCTATAAGTGAAATATTATTACATATTCCACATCGTCTTGAAATCCTATCATTACGCATTTCTCAGAATTTCAATAATAATCCTGAGCAGAAACGGATGAATAGTGATTTTCTCCCGAGAAAACTTTTCTCGACTAACTTAACTTTTCATGGCATATTACTGTCAAATCTTTCGACATAACGTCATTCTGACATTCCAAACTCTCAAAATGGCCTAGGGTCTCAAACCCTAACTCTTAGGGTTAAACCCTAACCCTTAGGGTTTCATAGGTGAATAGTGTCTATTTCGCCTTTTCCAAAAAATATTTTTATTATCGAAAATCTTCTATTTTCGTCTTATAAATTCATATCATTTATTTCTAACACGTAGCCAGAATCCTCCCCATTTCTGCATTCTCTAGGTTATAGAACGACCTTTGATTAACTTACTCAGTTTAATAAACAAATAAGCAAATTTTATTCAATAAATCAAATAAAATACATTTACATAAACGCTCGATTTTCTCGGGCGTTACAATCTCTCCCCCTTATTAGAATTTTGTCCCCATAATTTCGATATCAGTTAAACAAATAAATGAGGATAAACATTCCTAATCTTGTCCTCGAGTTCCTATGTTGCTTCTTCGACATTGTGGTTCCTTCATAACACCTTCACCGAAGGTATGACCTTATTTCTCAAAACTTGTTCTTTCCTATCCATGATTTGAATAGGAATCTCTTCATACGTTAAGTCTTTCTCGACTTGGATTGGTTTATACTCAATTACGTGCTTGTAATCCGGCTTATAGGGACGCATTACCGATACGTGAAACACGTTATGGATATGCCCCAACTCTGGAGGTAATGCTATAGCATATGCTACCTCTCCTACCTTTCTCAAAATTTCAAAAGGTCCTATGAACCTAGGGCTTAACTTTCCCTTTTTCCCGAAGCGTATCTTTTCCTTCCAAAGTGACATCTTTAGGAAGACATACAAACCGACTTCAAACTCTCTGTTCTTCTAATGTGGATCGACATACTTTTTCTGTCTATCTTGAGCTGCTACTAGCCGCCTTCGTATCAACTTAACCACTTCCGTCGTTTGTTGCACCATCTCTGGTCCTAACATTCGACGCTCTCCTCCTTCATCCCAGTACAGTGGCGTTCTGCACTTCTGTCCATGTAACGCTTCGTAAGGCGGCATGCCTATACTAGCGTGATAATTGTTGTTGTAGGCGAACTCTACTAACGATAGATGATCGTCCCAACCCCCCTTGAAATCCATAACGCAAGACCTTAACATGTCTTCTAGCATTTGAATTATTCTTTCACTCTGTCCATCCATCTGTGGATGATACGATGTGCTCAACTTCAGTTGTGGTCCCATCTGTTCTTGCAAGCTCTTCCAGAAGTTCGAGGTGAATCGTGGGTCGTGATCTGACACAATCGAAACTGGCACTCCATGTCTTGAGACAATCTCTTTGACATAAAGCTTTGCTAACTGGTCTAGGTTGTACTTGACTCTTATCGGCAAGAAATGAGTCGACTTTGTCAAACAATCCACTATTACCCAAATAGCATCATATCCTTTCTGTGTCGTTGGAAGTCCCACCACAAAGTCCATCGTGATATGCTCCCACTTCTATTCTGGAATTTCCAATGATTGTAGCAAACCACTGGGTCGTTGATGTTCGGCCTTAACTTTCTGACAAGTTAAGCACCTACTGACATACTCTGTTATTTCCCTCTTTATATTTGGCCACCAAAAATTGGTTCGAAGGTCTTTATACTTCTTGGTGCTACCAGGATGAATCGAGTACCTCTAGTGATGAGCTTCATCCATGATCTCTTCTTTCAACTCCGGCTCACACGGAACCTAAATTCTTTATTCAAATATCAATAACCCTTTGTTATCAAGACTGTACGCCTCCTGAGTACCGTCTGCAATCTTCTTTCGTATTCGGTTTCACTCATCAGTCCTGAGTTGCACTTCCTTCACCTTCTCCACTATTGTGGGTTGAACTTCTATTGCAAACAGCTTCTCCCCTTCTTCACTTGGACATCGCACTTCTAATTCCATTCTTGCCATCTCTGTCACAAACTCATCTTGAGCTGTTAACATCGACAGCTTCTCCTGACCCTTTCAACTTAAGGCGTCGGCCACCACGTTCGCCTTCCTTGGGTGATACAGGATTTCACAGTCGTAATCCTTTACCAACTCCAACCACCTTCTCTGCCTCATGTTCAACTCCTTCTATGTGAAGATATACTTCAAACTTTTATGGTCGATGTAGATCTCACAATTCTCCCCATATAGGTAATGCCTCCAAATCTTTAAGGCGAAAACCACTGCGGCAAGTTCAAGGTCGTGGGTAGGATAATTTCCCTCATACTCCTTCAAATGCCTAGATGCATACGCAATGACCTTGCTGTCGACGCTGGGAAAAAAATCTTTTGATGAAACGTCTTCGTCTTTCCTAAGTTTTGTGTTTGTTTGTTTTACCCTTTTCCATTCGCTATGTCTTTGGATTTTATTAAAGGGTGATGTTTTAGAAAAGCGGTACCGACATAAGTGTCGACGACTTTGAAAAAGATTGATTTTATTATTTTATTATTGGACCGAATGAGACAGAGCCGCCAGTTGGTATGGTTTAAATGGATGTACCAACTCATCCGAGTTTTGAAAGTTTTCGCAATATGGTCCAATACGTGACTTTGAAAGATTGGTCTGAAACCCGAGATTCGTGAAATTCGGGGGCTAGGTTAAGCGGGGGAAAGGTGGTAGGCACCCCTCGACTCCCGTGAAAACATGGTACCGCATCTTATTTATTTTCTATGCATAAAGTGTGTGTGTGTGTGTGAGAGAGAGATAGTATGTGTGTGTTTTATTTAAAAAAGTTTTATTCTAGGCCTCATTGTGAGTTATTTGGAAGTAGTGCCGTTCCTCTTTTGCACCTATGTACGAAGGGTTTGATTTAGCAAAAATTTATTTTTAGACAAAATATACATTTTATATGATATTTTGGGAAAACACAAGGTTTTGAAATCCTTCGCCCAAATAGTAATCAAGGCTCTGTGATACTTCCATTATTGATGTGACGAACGAGAATTTTATAATTTAATTTAAATATTTATTAAATTAAATAAATATTTTTGATGATTTATTTATTCAGTTAAATAATTATTTGATGGAATTGTGGTAGATTAGTTTAATTATATGTGTTACATTGATTAAATTAATGTAGAGAACTTTATAATTCAAAGTATGAATTCAATTGAGTTTATTCGATTAAATGAATTATTTAATAAGCATAATGTTATTCTAATTAATTTAATAATTAATTAGAAATTTAATGATTTGGCATAATTAATAAATGAGAATTTTAATTATGTGATAATGTGAATTAATGTGGATTATTATATTTTATTTAATTAAATTTAAATAATATTATTTGAATTATTAAAGTGTGACGAATAAACTATTTAATAAACGCTTTAATTAAAATAAGGAGAAGGGTTCCTTGTGCATGCTAAACAAACAAAGCCTTAGGAACATGGGAGCAGTTAAGGCCTGATGCGCTTAACTGTTACCCATGATTTTTACTGGTTAAGTTTATACGTATATTTATATTTGTAGTAGTTCTTCATATATCAGACTTCACATTATTTCATCAGTTAAGAATACAGAGAGAGCAGAGAGAATTTGAGAGAAGTTATACTGAAGGATTGAAGAAGTAAAAGAAGTTTATGTGACACCCCCAAATCCGGGTACTTCGTTTCCACATGATTTGGTGTTCACTTTCTAATATAACATACATCTACCCAATGAATAATGCAAAATAACCTACAATTTAAATTAAAATAAATAAATCTCCCTTACAACAAGGGTTACAACCTTTTTAAAATAATCTCGGGTTACTCTAACCCTGACATGAATATAATAAGTGCGGAAATAAAAACATAACAGTCAAGTCTTAGTACAATCATTCTCAGTTACATAAAAATAAGTCTTCACTTGCTTTGCTTTCCCTTACCCTTACTTGTAGACGGAGCATCAGCGTTATCGACCTTAACTGAAATTGTTATTTAATGCAAGAGTGAGCAAACCACAGATCACTGGAGTTTAACAATAATATATACATGAAAGGATATCTTTCAAAGAATCTGAATAATATGATTCGCTTCAACAATAAAGAATTGAATAATAATTATTTCATCGCAATTACAATTCAAAAATAGAATTTATCTGAGTGTCATAAGACCTTTGAACTCTTGTCCTAGGTTATAAATATTTCTATTTAAACCTTTAACAGTCAATAAGACTATGGACCTTAACTCGTACTTAGGGGGATCAGCCCTTTGTACCATGTATTGTGCACAAACATCTTAACGCTATGCGTAGTAACCTCCCCTAGTACATAGGGTTGTTCAACTCAGCAAATTTGAATTCAAGTCCTCACCAAAGAAAGTTTGGTTTGGATAAGCTTACAAGGATAATTTAGATTTCACGTTCATCAACTAAGGATTAGTTGAATCGACTATCAATAATTCGTAAATAACTGAATTATGAACTAACATATGCTTTAGAATCAACTTAAAGCATTTAAAATAATAACTGGATCTTACTTGAACAATAAGTTAAGATCATTTCAATTAAATAAACAATTGTCCAATACAGAAATGGAAAGGACATTCTCAACAATGAATATATGAATTCAAGAATTTGTATATAATTAACAAGTTTAGGGTTAGAAGACTTGCATAAAATTAATACAAGATTAGGGTTTAGAAAATTGCCTCAAGCGCAAGCTACTTAACTCAATTCACATACTTTAATACTTCCTACACATATATATTTAATCACAATAACCTAAATTAGTTAACACATAACTAATTCACATAAGTGGTTAACCTTCATGGTTAACACACTCTAATTAAATAAATAATCAGCTATCACATAATTCATTTCATCACACACATACTCACATCAATTATGTATTTTAGCTAAATTATAATTAAACAATTATAATTTAAACACTTAATCTAATTATAATTACTCAATTATAGTTACCTCTTAAATTATCAAAATTTCATAATTAATAGTTAATTAAACTATATCATGCATTATAATTACACAATTTACAAGTAATCATGTATTTATTAATTATAATTTATAATAATCATGCATTTATTAAATTATAATTACATAAATTGTAATTTAAATTAACATCTAATTGATTACAATAAATCAACTTCTATACATTATAATTTCACAAAATTATAATTTAAATTAAACATTTACTATTAATTATAATTAATCAAATTATAATTAAGTAACTTATTTTACAATTAAACAATTATATCTTATAATTTAAATACTATATTAAGTTTTCAAAACTTTCTTTTTCTCGAATTATGAAATTATCAACTTCATGTTAACACATGTTATAGCAGCTAGATACATGCTCATTATCTTAGCAATAATGTAATGAAAACATAACAACACACTGCACACTTCATTAAAACTCACTGCCACTGCAATATGCACGGCGCAGCTGCACAACCACAGGCCTTGGCACCGGTGCAGCTGCGCAGGGTAAGGATCTGGGAAGGACAAGCGGCGCAGCTGCGCTGCTCCTGGCCTTGCTGCTGACGCAGCTGCGCAGCAACTCGGCCAGACGCAGACAGCCACGTTACTCTGCTTCACCGATTAACCCATACAAGCCAACAAATGGATATTTACAATAACTTAAACCATGTAAAGCATACATATGCAGTAATACTCATGCTATATATGATACCAATCACATAATTCATCTAAGCAACGAAAATTAAAGATTTTAAAACTCAATTTTTTTGACATTTTATAACACTCATATTCTAACAAAATAATCTACTGTAAATAAATTTCTCAACCAATTAAATCCATACTACAAGCATTATTTTTGTTATTGAAACTAGCATCATGTACAACTCTCAATTTACACAAATCACATATGAAATTCATCAATTTCCATTCTAAAATCAACCAATATATGAAACTCATAAGAAAACTATTCCCTCATGTAAAAACTTGTTTTCACAGTACTTTGATTTTTGAAAAAAACCATTTATAGCATACATATAATGGATTCCAACATCTATCAATTCACATAACATGAAATCAACTAATTTATCAATTACAATTCCAATTAATTATAAAAACTCCAGACTACAAGAAAACTAAGAACAAGAGGTGAATTATTACCTTAAATCCTTGATTAATCTTTGTTTAGATGATGAGAATAGCTTTGGTAGTCTCCTCTAAATTCTCAGAATCACCAAGTTCCTCTCTATCCTTCTCTTCAAACTAACAGAGTGTTTTTCTCTCTTTCTTTGTTCTTATTCTTCTAGTTAACGTCTAATGTAAATTGATGTACGTATATAATAGACATAATAACATACAACGTAACTGACAAATATATAATGTCTAAATTAAATAATTAGCAGTTATAATTTATTTTGAATTTTAAAAGCCATAAGGTCATGTTTGGAAAACCTTTTATTTAAAAATAGATTTTAGTCGCTAAGGCCATGTTTGGTAGAAATAGGTTTAAAACAAATACAAGGGCCTTGTTTGGCAAAACAAATTTAAAAATCTTTTTCTTTATTTTAACAAATTATTTAATACATACTTTAATGTCACATTTTAATTAATTAAATATCAATCATCTAATTTAATCAATTAAAATCTAACATCAATTAATCACATAAAATTGCCACATAATTATAATTACTCGCTAATTATAATCAATGCAACACCTCATCACATATCTCATCTAATTTAATTATCTCAATTAAATTAGAACTATAGTATAAAATTAATATACATTAATTAAATTAAATATTGCACATTCATTTAATCAATATATAACACTTAATTAAATTACTCCATAAATCACATAATTTATTTATTTAACTCAATAAATAAATCACATAAAATATTTATTTAATTCAATAAATATTTAAAATTAAATATAAAATCTCAATCGTTACAGTTTACATCAATCTTAACAGAGATTGCAAGGGTAATCTCTTCAACCCAAGCTTTTAAATTCACGTTATAATATTTTCTCCATGAAAACTGTTTTCATGTTCTATGTGAATAACTATTTTAGTGATTAACGCATGATATGATTATATATGTGTTATTATATATTTATAACATTATTTCCATCAATTATGTATGCTTTAAAGAAATCAATTTCATTTAATTATGTTCTATTTAGAAATTTGAAAATTACAGAGTATGAAGAACATGAATATGGCCCTTATGTACAATTCTTCATGCTTTAGTTGTCTATTAAACGTTAAACTGATAGTTGATTATGATTATGCATGTTTAAACGAATAAAAATAAATTTGAACTGACAGATTCAGAGTTATAACGACTCTGTAATGTCGAATTTCATGATTTCTCTCGAAACCTTGCAAAATACCAAAAACAGTGGATTTATGTGTTCTAATTTGAACGATTTCGTAATCTAAAGTGTTAAATGCATACAATATATGTTATTACATGTTCTGTGAAGTTTATACTTCATGGGATCGTCGTGATTAGTTTAATTTGGATTTAATTAGGCTATGAACAGTGCAGTTCGCGAAATGTTGTTCCTCTTAGTAGGGACCCCCTCCCCAGAGGGCCCTAACCCTGCCCTAGCAGGCCTCCTACCGAGCCAACCTCCGCCCCAGCGGGGGGTATAGGGTGGAATTTTATTTTGTGTAGTTTTTACCCCTAACATGATGAGCTAACTGAATGTAATGAACCTGATGACATATTAAGCATATAACACAGTAGTATAACATATTGTTGACATATAAAATAATTTGAAGTTTCATATTAACAAGTTATGTGTGAATTTGGATATTGTTGTCGTAAGGTATGATTATGATTGTTTAAAAGATTATACATGTGTGATATGCATGTTGTGAGTTCAAATTCACGTTATGTGGTTAGTTAACAAGTTAAGATTACAAACCACGTTGTTAAGTTGAACTTAAGTGAAAAGTTCAATAGTTAAACGTAGTGTTAATAGAACTAATTGATATTATAAATGTAATGTAATATGTGGGACGTTGAGAAAGTGAATTGTAATTATAACTGTAGCTTGTGCACGAGGTAAGTTTCTAAACGTTACTTTTACGTTACACAAGTGTTCTAAACTTCAAACCTTTATTGAGCAAGCTTTCTAAATTCAAAGTTATTCATTAAGCAAGTTCTATACTTATGTTTCTATATCAATCAAATTCTTATTCTTGTTTATTCAAGTTAAGATTTCGTATGAGATATTATAATCATTATAAAGTATTACTTCAGTATACAATCCTTATTCAATTGTATACCCTCGAGATTCATTATTTTAATTTGATTATCTATTGTTGTTGAACCTTGTAAGGTTAGCGAACCCTTATTGATTCGACTAGTCCATAGTTGATGAACGTTCTAAATTCTAGATCTGTTATTGAGCTTATCTAAACCAAACTTCCTTTGGTGGGACTCTCATGTCAAACTGAGATGAACAACCCTGTTATAGGAGACTATTTACGCGTTAGCGTTAAGATGATGTACACATTATGGTACTAAGGGCTGATCCCCCTAAGTACGAGAAGTAGAGTCCATATAGTCCTATGACTGTTAAAGGTTTAAAGTAGAAATACCTGACAACCTGAGACATAGTTCATGGTCTTATAACCCTCAGTTGTACTTTTGATTATTGTTATTCATTCTTGATTCAAAAGCCGAGCTTTCTTTATTCAGAACTCTTTGATTTCTCTCATGTTATTATTACTGTTATATTGTTATACTTGTGGGCAATAGTGCTCACTTTTGCATAATAACATTGCAATTAAGAACGAAAGGTCCGACGAGCCTTCCACTAGCAAAGGCAAGGGCAAAGCTAACAAGTGATGAAGACTTGTTATTTGTTTTGAGATTGTGTTGTTTAAGACTTGATGTTGTTTAAGACTTATTTAATTGCTTATGTTCCATACTTATTGTATTAAGGTTAGATGACCTGGGATTCAGTTTTCAGATGTTGTAACCCCTTTAAGGGGAGGATTTTTATTTAATTATGTTTTCGCATTTATTATGGGTAGATAGATATGTGATGATTGGACAGTGAACACCAAATCCTGTGGAAATTGAAGTACCCGGATTTGTGGATGTCACAGATTAGTATCAGAGCTGTAGGTTATGAACCTTAGGTGGGGGAAAACCTTAGGGTAGTAGCATTCGATAACATAGTAATGATAAACTCTTATCGAGTTCTAAGAAAGATAATAAATTACCTTATGTGTTATATGGTTATATTTGTGTACTTGCGTGGGTATCGATTAGAATCACGTAATAACTAAAGACTTAAAATTTTGGTTTTCAGGATGTCAGATGTTGGAGGATCAAGTTAGCCAGGGAGGTTGTAGCCCGAGTGGCTATTGAGGAGGAGCCTCGAGACATTCACATAGTCTGGGAGCAATTAGTTTGTAGAGAGCCATCTCCATTGATTACTGTTGTTGGTCAGGAGCTTGAGCCAGTATTTAACTCAAAGGAGGACTCTAAGGAGATTGAGGTTGAGGCTGACGCAGCTGAAGAGGAGGATGAAGACCCTGATAAGTTCCCACCAAACTCTATCAGTGCCGAGATGTACGACGAGCTGTATGACCGTAACATTGAGTTACAAGATACTGTTCGGGAGCTGAAGGAGGAGACGGTTACTCAGCGGTCTACCATCGAGTAGAAGGATGGTGAGATCAAGACTCTGTATACACGTCTTGGAGACATGGAGTGGGAGTTGGTCCATAAGAAGGGCCAAAGTAAGCAGAAGTCAGAGGAGATAGAGAAGCTAAAGAATGATTTGCGAGAGGAATCAGCGAAGTGTGCCACAACAGAGGATGCTTGGATGAGGGCTTCACGACGTGCGGATCTTGCCGAGGATAACGATCGGGCAAAGAAGGCTAAGATCGAGGAGACAGACTATACATTTTTGACTGCGATTGATAAGGCCCAGGATCGGGTTATGTGCTATCCAGTTTAGTTTTAGGATCTACCTTGGTATATGCTAGATCGCAGGACGATGTTCCGCGTTATGGATGAAAAATGCAGCAAAGCTGTTCGATGCCTTAGTAGGCCGTGATAGGAACAGTATGATTATGTGAATATTTTATGTTAGTTAAATAATATAAATTCCGATGTGATTATAAACAAAGGAATATTTTGATGATTTAAATTATGAAGATTCTTTATCTCGGGATAGTTGATGTAAATAGCAGTGATGTTATCTTGTTTTGTTTAAACCTTTGGATTAAAAAAATATTAGAGTTGTTTGAGATGATATGTGTTAAGTGATTATTTCAAAATGTTTAAGCGAAGTCTTAAATATTTAAGAATTGAATAAAGATCTAACAAGCGTATATCTTAACAGAAATATACCGCCGAGAAGACGCCCTAACCGTCAACCAGCCCAAGAAGGGTCGACTAATAATAACGACGACAATGCTAACGCCAATCCCATTCAGCAATTAGTGAATCTTTTGACGGGAGCTCTGAACAATCAATCGCAAGCTCCACCGAACACTTCGTTTAAAGACTTCAAGACGGTGGGACCGCCAGAGTTCTAGGGATCGATGAACCCGATAGAAGCACAAACTTGGGTTATAGAAATGGAGAAAGTCTTCGACTTAGCTAGGGTTAGTGAGGATCAGAAGACGGCTTACGCAACTTTCATGCTGAAGGCAGAAGCCAGCTATTGGTGGCAAGCAAACAATGTCCAGGGAGGGCAAGGCGTGATAACCTGGGAGAGGTTTAAGGAGATGTTATTCGAAATGTACTTCCCAACAAGCGCCCAGAACCAAATGGAGGTTCAATTGTTAGAGCTCAAGCAAGGTAACATGCCAGTACCAGATTATGCGGCAAGATTTAATGAGCTGGCTAGGTTTGCCACATACCAAGTGCACACTGATGAGAGAAAGGCCAGAAGATTAGAACAGAGACTGAAGCCCTGGTTGTATAACAAGGTGTTGATGTTCCAGTTGAACACTGTTACGGGAGTTTTGGAGAAGGAAATCATCGCTGAAGGTGGGAGCGATGTTATGATAAAGTACAACCAAGAGTAGAAGAAGAAGAAGAGTGAAGGAGAAGGTAATAAGGCTAGTGGCAGTAATACGGGAGGAGGCAGTACTCAGAATAGAAGTTGGAATGACAGCCCATTGATCGAAAATCAGCAAAGAAACAAGAAGAAGAGGGTAGAAGCATGTCCGACCTGTGGGAAGAACCACTTGGGGTCTATATGAAAGGAAAAAGAGTTTGATACAGTTGTGGTCAGGAAGGCCACACATCACATAACTGCCCTAACCATAAGAAGGGCGCCTGCTTCACATGTGGATCTAAGGACCATCTGGCCAGGGACTGTCCTAAGAAGGTATCTGGAGGGGCAGGAGTAGGAGGAAACAGGGGAAACAGCGATGGCAACTGCTCTGACAATTACATGACCAACAGCAACAAATCGACCTACCGCTAGGACATTCAATATGACAGTGCAAGATGCTGTGCAATCTCGCGATGTAATGTCAGGTATCATTTCGATCAATAAAGTTAATGCTTAAGTATTATTTGATTCGGGTGCTACTTGCTCATATATATCCAATGACTTTTCTAAGAACTTAGAATTGCCTAAGGACGAGTTAGAATACCCTATAAACATAGAGATTGCCAATAGAGAACTGATTCCTGTTAAGTATGTACACAAGAACTATAGGGTGAATATTAAGGGTAATGTGATGAACGTAGATCTTATCTCGATTAGACTTGGGGAATTCGACGTTATTTTGGGAATGGATTGGCTATTTAATTATGGGGCGATAATTGATTGCCAGAGGAAGTGTATTAACTTTATGACCTCGTCAAAGGTTATTTTTTATGGCAACAAGTAGCCTAGACAAGCGAGTTGTCTGAGGATGATGCAGGCCAAGAAGTTGTTGAGACAAGGCTGTGTAAGATATTTAGCCTACATAGTCGATAGTCGCAAAGGGAGTTCAAAATTGGAGGAAATACTAGTCGTGAGAGACTTCATGGACGTATTTCTGGATGATTTGCCAGGACTTTCGCCAGATAAGGAAGTAGAGTTTGTGATCGATCTGGCTCCAGGAACAACTCCAATATCGAAGGCACCGTATCGTATGGCTCTGGTTGAGATGAAAGAGTTGATGGTGCAGCTGCAAGAGCTTTTGGACAGGAAATATATTCAACCGAACGAATCGCCGTGTGGATCGCCAGTGTTATTTGTAAAGAAGAAAGATGGATCGATGCGGCTCTGCATTGACTACAGGGAGTTGAACAAGGTCACAATAAAGAATAAGTATTCGTTGCCTAGGATCGACGACTTGTTTGACCAGTTGAAGGGAGCGAGATATTTCTCAAAGATAGATCTGAGAAGTGGTTACCATAAGTTGAAGGTAAGGACAGAGGATGTTCCGAAGACAGTGTTCAGGACTCGATATGGTCACTACGAATTTTTGGTGATGTCATTTGGTCTAACGAATGCTCCTGCAGCATTTATGAACCTAATGAACTAAGTGTTCAAGCCCTTTTTGGACAAATTTATAGTGGTGTTTATCGATGACATTATAGTGTATTCAAAGACCAAGGAGGAACACATAGAACATCTGAAGGTGACATTAGAGGCGTTAAGAAGGAGAAGTTGTATGCCAAGTTTTTGAAATGCTAATTCTGGATTAAGAGGGTGCAATTTCTCGAACATGTGATCGATAAGGACAAAATTTTGGTAGATCCCTCAAAGGTCGAAGTTATGATGAACTGGGATCAGCCGAAGACACCATCGGAAGTGAGCAGAAGATTCATTCAGGACTTTTCTAAAATCGCAACTCCGCTGACGAATTTGACTAGGAAATTAGTGAAATTCATTTGGATGGAGAAGTGTGAGGAAAGTTTCCAGGAACTGAAGAAGAGACTGAGTACGACACCTGTGTTATCTCTTCCGGATAGCACATGAAATTTTGTGGTGTATAGTGATGCGTCGCATAAAGGACTAGGCTGTGTGCTCATACAAAACGGCAAGGTCATTACGTATGCATCACCACAACTGAAGGATTATGAGAAGGGTTATCCGACCCATGACTTGGAATTGGCCGCGGTATTGTTTGCTTTAAAGATTTGGAGACACTATCTCTATGAGGAGAAGTGTGAAATATATACAGACCATAAAATTCTGAAATATATTTTTACACAGAAGGATTTGAATATGCGCCAGAGGAGATGGTTGGAATTAATAAAAGACTATGATTGTGAGATCTTATACCATCCAGGTAAAGCGAATGTGGTTGCCGACACCTTAACCAGAAAGGGTCGGGAAAAGTTGATGATGTTGACTGCCCAGGAGGGGCTAATTTCAGCAATAGAGAAACTGGAATTAGAGGTGAGATATCCTATGGAATCTGACGAGAAGTTGTTCCAGCTAGGAGCTGGTACAATTTTGCTAGATAAGGTTAAGGAAGCACAACTTCAGGATGAAGACTGTGAAAAGATAAAGAATAAGGGAATAAACTGAAATTCAAGGTGAACAGTGAAGGATTGTTAAGATTTGAGAGCAGAGTTTGGGTACCGACAGTGCCAGAGATTAAAAGGGAAATTTTGAGCAAGGCTCATAGTTCTCGGTATTCGATTCACCCCGAGAGTAAAAAGATGTATCAGGATATCTGACAACATTTTTGGTGGCCGAATATGAAACGAGATGTTGTCGATTGTGTTGCTAAGTGCCTGATGTGTCAAAAAGTGAAAGCAGAACATCAGAGATCGAGTTGGTTGCTAAAACAACTAGCAATCCCAGAATGAAAATGGGAACACATTACGATAGATTTCATAGTTGGTCTTTTGACGACTCAGAAAGGTTACGACGCAGTTTGGGTTATTGTTGATCGACTAACGAAATCAGCACACTTCCTACCGATCAAGATCAGATAAAGCCTAGAGCAGTTGGCAATGCTGTATGTGAAGGAGATTATTTCAAGGCACGAAATTCTAGTGTTGATTATTTCTGATAGGGATCTGCGCTTCACATCAAACTTCTAGAAGCGACTACAGGAATGCATGGGAACGCAGTTGCGAATGAGTACAACATATCACCCTCAGACAGACGGGCAGAGCGAAAGAACGATCCAGACATTGGAGGATATGTTGAGAGCATGCATCATGGACTTTAAAGGAAATTGGGATGACCACCTACCACTTGTAAAATTTTGTTACAAGTACAGTTACCACTGCAAGTATTGGCATGCCGCCTTTAGAAGCGTTGTACGACAGAAAGTGCAGAACTCCACTATACTAGGATGAAGTCGACGAAAGACAATTGCTAGGACTAGAATTGGTACAACAGACAGCCGAGATAGTCAAAGTGTTCCGGTCAAGATTGGTAGCGTCTCAGGATAGGCAGAAGAAATACGTCGATCCACACAGCAAGAATGTAGAATTTAAATCGGGTAGCTTTGTATTCTTGAAAGTCTCTCCCTGGAAAGGAAAGATCAGATTTGGCAAGAAGGAGAAATTGAGCCCGAGGTTCATTGGACCCTTTGAGGTGCTGCGAAGAATCGGAGAAGTCACATATGAGATAGCCCTACCTCCGGCGTTAGAACACATCCACAATGTTTTCCATGTTTCAGTCTTACGAGCATACAAATTCGATTACAAGCATGTGATTGAATATGAACCCCTGCAATTTGAGAAAGGCTTATCATACGAAGAAGTTCTTGTTCAGATCGTTGATAGGAAAGAACAAGTTCTCAGAAATAAAATAATACCTTTTGTTAAGGTAATATGGAGGAACCACAACGCTGAAGAAGCTACGTGGGAACTCGAAGACCATATGATGAAGACTTACCCACACTTATTTGCTTAATCTATGTGTAAGAGATTCTGGGGACAGAATCTTTGTAAGGGGAGGAGAATGTAACGGGACAAATTTACTTGAACTGTGATTCAAGGGACAAAATCCTTTTAAGGGGGGAAAGATGTGACAAACGAGAATTTTGTAATTTAATTTACATATTTATTGAATGAAATAAATATTTTTGATGATTTATTTTTTCAGTTAAATAATTATTTGATGGAATTGTGGTAGATTAATTTAATTATATGTGTTACATTGATTAAATTAATGTAGAGAACTTTATAATTTAAACCTTTTCAAAATTAAAAAATTCCATCAAATTCCACCTATGCCCATAAGTATGATGGTTTCCAGATAAATTTCTATTCAAACCTTTTTGAAATTAAAAAATGAAAGTTCATGGCCACTCAGCAAAATATGAAAAGTTTTTAACTCCGTAGAGAGAAGTCTGGACAGAATGTAATGATAGAATAGTTCCTCATAGAAGGAAGCTGTATGTACTCAATAAATGAAAATGAAATCAGATTAAGGTTAAGTTGAAAACTTAGTTTTGATGAATAAAAGGAGTAGGATTAGTAGGCTGTAATTTCGAGGACGAAATTCTTAGAAGAAGGGGTGAATGTGACAACCCGAAAATTTATAAGATCTTAAATGACTTGAATAAGGTTAAAAGATAAAACCTAGATAAGAATTTAAGGAATAATTTAAATTTTTTAAAGAAGATATGGTTTAATATTTGAATGAGAATAGAGAATATATGGGTTACAAAATTTCAAAATCCTAGAAATGAATTTAAATTTACTTGAAGGAATATTAAGGATAAGGTACTATGATACTTATAAAGTTTGGTGACCTAATATATAAATTAGGTATTTGAATTAAATAACCTCAAGTGTTATCTTTATTTAATTGTCTTAGTATTTTAACTATATACTAATGACCTAAGCTTAGAGATTTATGAAATATGTCTCAATGTATTAGGTTATCTTGTATGATTATGCTAGTGTTTATAACTTATTAAGTCAATTAGGGCTAATTAAGTTAATACACTTAGTGGAGTATGTTATGACTTATGTGAATTATGTGTATGGTTAAATAAATATACATTATAATGTGTATACATTTATTTTGTATAAAAAGAGAATTAAGAATAAGGTTATATAACCTAATATATATATTAGGTAGGGTAATTAAATACTCTAAGAGATTTATTTTTGTACATCTTTAATAATTAATTTTATAACCTAAGTAAAGCAAGTCTAATTGGGTTATAAAATTAAAGATATATGAGTAAGGAATTTATTTACAGGTGTGTAATGGAACCCTAACTAAATGATTAGAATATGATAAAAATTAGAGAGTATGGAACTAAGTTGATTTTATGGCCCAATGAATTATTTAAGTAGCCCAATTTGTAGCGCAATTACTTATTTAAGCATTGAATTTGTAGCTAATTGATTTAATAGCAATTAAGTTATTAAACTAGCCTAATATATCATGTATGAGACAAGTATAATAATGGTCCAATTTATTATGGGTGGGAGCCCAAGTTAATTTTAATTAGTAATCATTCTAAGCAAAATTAGCAAGCCCAAAAGAATTAATTACAAGCCCAAGACTTTAGCCCAAGTAAGGAGGGGTAGTATTGTCATTAAGTGAGACATTAATAAAACAAGCAAATTGAGTGGAGAATAGGCCAAGTGGCCGGACAAGGAAGAGAGGAGAAAGGGGAGAAGAATTTGATGATTGTTAGCTACTTTCGTTGGTAACTTACTTTTGAGGTGTCACTTAATTTATGGAGACAACACACTTGTTCTTTCTTGTAAGCATTAACTTACTTTATGAGGGAGAGAGAGAGAGGTGCAAGCATGTGGTGATTTGTATTAGGATATATCATATATCTATACTTTTTATATTAAGTAAAACAAAATATATCTTCCATCTCTTTCATTTCTCTTTCATCTCACTTATTTCTTTATCTAGCCAAAACAAAAGTTAGAGAGAGAAAAGATAAGAGGAATTTCGGCCAAGAGAGAGGGAGAGAGAGTTCTTGCAAACTTTATAATTCCCTAATCAATTTTAGGAAGAAGGAGAGGAATGAAAAGATAAGGCATAACAAAAATCCCTACTTGTATAGTCTAATTTCCTTTTTGGTTTGATTTGAGTTTTGATTTTTATAAAGTTTTGATCTTAAGATCAAAACCTTAGGTATATGTGATTAATAGTGTTTCATGTTTAGATCTAAACCTTTTGATGATCAAAAGTTAGATCTAAAGTATGGAATAAGGAATAAGTTTTTCAAAAGTTAGAAAACTTAATTTTTCTTAGTCTTGATTGTGTTTATATCTTCCGCAGTAGTTATAGAAATGATGTATCGTGACGCACCATGTCAGAGGTTATGGGGACCCAGATTTGGGGGCGCTACATTTGGTATCAGAGCTGTAGGTTATAAACCATAGGTAGGGTTATCTTAGGCTATAACCGCAGAAATGAGGAATATGAATAAACTCAAATAGAGTTTAAGTGATAAGGGATGAATTCAGGAAATTCATTATTAAGATAAGAAGATCGTAAAACAAAACGATCATAAGATAGGAAAGAATCGTAATATAACACGATTATAAGAAAAGATCACAACGTGATCTGATGAGGTCATAGGAGGACAGATGATCAATCATTTGATTAAAAACTTAATAGCATAATTGTTGTACGACAATTGTACTGTGAAATTGTAGTATGAAAACTCAGGAAAGAGTTGTAGAATTATAGATACGGATTAAATGAAATTCGTATTGAGTAAAGAGAATTTAGGATCATGTGGGATTTCAATTGAGGACTCATTTGATAGCTGAGTTGTACAAACCTTTGTATGGGCGGAGGTTTTGTGCTTGGTCTAACGACTACTTAGTTTATCACATTGATAATCATTAAAATATTGGTGTCGCGCTATTTACTATATGTATGTTGAGAAGATGATTCTTTTCTCATGTGTATAACGAATAGGTAGAGAATGTAAGATTAGGTGCGAGTTCTTAAAATCATACTTATGGTAAGTTTGTGACTCATAATCGTATGGTATGTTTTTGAACCCCTAAGCGTACGGACAGTTCTTGATTGGTTCTTGAACTACGTATTGCTAGGATAAGTTCCTAAACTCATATTATTGTGGAAAGTTCCTGAACTCATAGCGTGTGGTATGTTTGATGAACTATACTGAGGTATAGAAAAGTTGTCGATGAAGAATTGTGGATTTATAGTATATTAAGTTTTAAGGATGATAGAAATAGATATAATTATTAAGTAATAAGATATTGGAGAAAATTGGAGTTGATGGTGGAAGCATAGGTATTCTAAATCTTCTAGCTATGCTAGACTTCAAAATTTTTTTGACATCAAGCTAAATTCGCACTGATGTGCCTTTAAAAATATAAATGAATTTTTGTTATTAGCCACACATGGTTACAATTGTGTAGAAGTGGACTTCGAACCACTAACACCTCGTTACCTGTTGCGGCATGATAACACCAAAAATAATTTTTCAATGGTTTTGCACTTTTTAAAGAAGAGTCCACGCTAATTATTTCGACTGGATAAAAATTATTTAAAATATCAAAATATATTTTATATATCATCAATGCATCATGAAACCTGGTGCAAAGATGATAAAAACAATAGAGTCATCAATGTATTATTGCCTAGTGTCGGATGTGATCTAAGGATCGTCAGCCCACTATGGTATGATGTAATATGACAAAGTCACAAAAATGACGAAATCCTCAAACGGACTGTAAATACAGTGCGGTATCATGACGTCATAAAATGAATTTCAGAATTTTAAAGAAAAGTTAAGTGTCAATTAAATTTGGCCAGACACATATTTCGATTGATGTTTGAATTATTAGTATATGTCTAAGCTATTTGATTCAGCAAGACAAATATTTATGAAAATTCAAGTATCTCTTTTAGAATTAATCCCGAACAATATTATTTTGATTCGGACTTCAGGCTGAGTATGAACATCCCTAAATTAGGAAATATTTATGCGCAAAAGGAGGTTATGATGAACGCGAATGTCGTTTATAACATCTGATCAATGCAGGGTATAATGGTTTGATCACCCACCATGCCCGTAAGTATGACGGTTTACAGATGAATTTCTGTTCAAACCTTTTCGAAATTAACAAATGAAAGTTCATGGCCACTCAGCAAAATATGAAAAGTTTTTAACTCCATAGAGAGAAGTCTGGGCAGAATGTGATGATAGAATAGTTCCTCATAGAAGGAAGACGTATGTACTCAATAAATTAAAATAAAATCAGATTAAGGTTAAGTTGAAAACTTAGTTTTGATGAATAAAAGGAGTAGAGATTAGTAGGCTGTAATTTCGAGGACGAAATTCTTAGAAGAAGGGGTGAATGTGACAATTCAAAAATTTATAAGATCTTAAATGACTAGAATAAAGATTAAACGATAAAACCTAGATAGGAATTTAAGGAATAATTTAAAATTTTTAAAGAAAATATGGTTTAATATTTGAATGAGAATAGAGAATATATGGGTTACAAAATTTTAAAACCCTAGAAATGAATTTAAATTTACTTGAAGGAATATTAAGGATAAGGTACTACGATACCTATAAAGTTTGGTGACCTAATATATAAATTAGGTATTTGAATTAAATAACCTCAAGTGTTATCTTTATTTAATTGTCCTAGTATTTTAAGTATATATTAGTGACCTAATCTTAGAGATTTATGAAATATGTCTCAACCTATTAGGTTATCTTGTATGATTATGTTAGTGTTTATAACTTATTAAGTCAATTAGGGCTATTAAGTTAATACACTTAGTGGAGTATGTAATGACTTATGTGAATTATGTGTATGATTAAATAAATATACATTATAATGTGTATACATTTATTTTGTATAAAAAGAGAATTAAGAATAAGGTTATATAACCTAATATATAGATATTAGGTAGAGTAATTAAATACTCTAAGAGATTTATTTTTGTACATCTTTAATAATTAATTTTATAACCTAAGTAAAGCAAGTCTAATTGGGTTATGAAATTAAAGATATATGAGTAAAAAATTTATTTACAGGTGTGTAATGGAACGCTAACTAAATGATTAGAATATGATAAAAATTAGAGAGTATGGAACTAAGTTGATTTTATGGCCCAATGAATTATTTAAGTAGCCCAATTTGTAGTCCAATTATTTATTTAAGCATTGGACTTGTAGATAATTGATTTAAGAGCAATTAAGTTATTAAACTAGCCTAATATATCATGTATGGGACAAGTATAATAATGGTCCAATTTATTATGGGTGGGAGCCCAAGTTAATTGTAATTAGTAAGCATTCTAAGCAAAATTGGCAAGCCCAAAAAAATTAATTACAAGCCCAAGACTTTAGCCCAAGTAGGGAGTGGGAGTATAGTCATTAAGTGAGACATTAATAAAACAAGCAAATTGAGTGGAGAATAGGCCAAGTGGCCGAACAAGGAAGAGAGGAGAAAGGGGAGAAGAATTTGGTGATTGTTAGCTACTTTAGTTGGTAACTTACTTTTGAGGTGTCACTTAATTTATGGAGACAACACACTTGTTCTTTCTTGCAAGCATTAACTTACTTTATGAGGGAGAGAGAGAGGTGCAAGCATGTGGTGATTTGTATAGAGATATACCATATATCTATACTTTTTATATTAAGTATAACAAAATATATCTTCTATCTCTTTCATCTCACTTATTTCTTTATCTAGCCAAAACAAAAGTTAGAGAGAGAAAAGATAAGAGGAATTTCGGCCAAGAGAGAGGGAGAGAGAGTTCTTGCAAACTTTATAATTCCCTAATCAATTTTAGGAAGAAGGAGAGGAAAGAAAAGCTAAGGCATAACAAAAATCCCTACTTGTATAGTCTAATTTCCTTTTTGGTTTGATTTGAGTTTTGATTCTTATAAAGTTTTGATCTTAAGATTAAAACCTTAGGTATATGTGATTAATAGTGTTTCATGTTTAGATCTAAATCTTTTGATGATCAAAAGTTAGATCTAAAGTATGGAATAAGGAATAAGTTTTTCAAAAGTTAGAAAACTTAATTTTTCTTAGTCTTGATTGTGTTTATCTTGTGTTTGGTGATTATTTGAGGTATTAGATCATGGATTATGGTAGATCCTTGAGTATATGAGACATTAGTATGTGTTATGATATTTTAATGATGGGTTTTGTTGGTTATTATGTGAGTTATAGATGTTTTCTTAGAAATCATCAAAGATGGAAAAAATTAGATTTTTTAAAAATGCAACATGAAATTCAAACGACCATATCTCCTAGTGTATTTTGAATTTTTGAGTTTGGTCAATTTCTGGAGTTAGATATATAAGTCTTCTAACGTTTCCAAGTGGAATCACAAAAAAAGGAGTTATAGATTTTTATATGGACTAAAATTAGCAAAGGACGCCAAAACTAAAAATGACCAAAAAACAATCTGTCCAGAATTTGTAGGGATAGTTTTGTACACTTATTGATTGAAATAAATTCCAATCTTTCAAAAAATGAAAATATATGTTATAAAGTAGTTTGTGTCCAAAAATGAGCTCATTTTGATTTAAATTGAGCAAGTTATGACCATTTCAATATTTCTATTTTTTTGACGAAAATCGTTATAAATGGAGTTATATAACTCCGATGGCCACGAAATTTAAACTGGATGTCCACGTTAACATGTGTAAGATCCTGCCAAGAGATGCGAATTTCTGGAGTTAAGCGTGATATAGCTAATTTGTTAAGGAATTAACTAAAAATGAATTTTTGAAAAATATTTAAGGGAGTTGAAAAATTCCAGAAAAATACTTTTTGCGTATGGAATATATGTATATATGTGTGGCCAAAGAATAGAAAAATAATAAGCTGATTTGGTATTTTCGTGAATAGGGTATTTCAGCTTCCTAAAATGAACAATTCAGGATGCTGAAATGGAAACTGAAATGTCAGGAAGATGAAACAGTTTGATTTCAGCTTGCTAAAATGGAAACTGAACAGGTTAGTAAGGGAAGACAGTTTGATTTCAATTTGCTGAAATGATATATTAAGTCTTCTGAATTCATAAATAGTTTACCGGGTTATAATAAGAACTTATAAATAAACGAGTAAGTGTTAAGTCTAAGGTAGTGCAATCATACCTTTTAATGGTTGATATATAGTAGTTGGGCTAAACGATTCCTTCATATGGGAAAGGTATATACGTATTACTAACTGATCTAACTCACTGTGAAAACTGTGTAGACGAGACGAAAACTAATTTGTTGGTTGTTTGTGGGAAACCACTCAATATACTATATTGAATACTATTAAAGACTTGATGTGTGCTAGGTTTAGACTTGTTAATAAGTATGGTGTTAAGGATATCTAATATTTGTCTATGTGGTTAAGTGTTAGATGGTTTACTTTCAAAGTAATAGTATTATGAGATAAGTATGTTATTCTAATTGAAAGATATATCTTATAACTAATAGGTCTTTTCAATAAAGCGATTAAATTAGATTGTGTAGCAGTAATCGACGATACAGCCAAGTTTTCTAACTCGAACTCGAGTTGTTATTGTTAAATATGTTCGTGGTTAATCATTGTTGATTATATCACATCTATGATTTATTGATTCGCACGTTGTGCATGTTATATATGTTCATCAGGTATGAAAGGCTGATCACCTTCATTACCATTTGGTCCAGTTAAATTTGTTCATGTTTATTATTGGCCATTCATCATTATTGACTCGGTCCTTCAACTATTAAAATTGATTTATATTCTTTCACAATTATTATATTGTTGAAAGTTTGTCAACTTATCATTTTTTTCAATCATGATATATCTTCTTTTGTATTTAAAACTTGCTGGGCAAATTTGTTGCTCACCCTTGCTATATCATGATAACCATTTCAGATTAAGATAAAACTTCGAACAAAGGTAAAGGCAAAGACAAGTTCTAGGATTGAATTATTGTACAATTAAAATTGTAATAGTATTGAACGCAAATAGCATCGTATGTCGTATATGATATTGAATGCAGGTAATCAGTTAAGGTTAACAGACCTTGGGAATTCTGTGTAAAAGTTTATTGTATAGACAATTTATGTTTATATCTTTCGCAGTAGTTATCGAAATGATGTATCGTGACGCACCATGTCAGAGGTTATGGGGACCCAGATTTGGGGGCGCTACATTTGTTATCAGAGCTGTAGGTTATAAACCTTAGGTAGGGTTACCTTAGGCTATAACCGCAGAAATGAGGAATAGGAATAAACTCAAATAGAGTTTAAGTGATAAGGGATGAATTCAGAAAATTCATTATTAAGATAAGAAGATCGTAAAACAAAACGATCATAAGATAGGAAAGAATCGTAATATAACACGATTATAAGAAAAGATCACAACGTGATCTGATGAGGTCATAGGAGGACAAATGATCAATCATTTGATTAAAAACTTAATAGCATAATTAATGTATGACAATTGTACTGTGAAATTATAGTATGAAAACTCAGGAAAGAGTTGTAGAATTAGAGATACGGATTAAATGAAATTGTTATTGAGTAAAGAGAATTTAGGATCATGTGGGTTTTCAATTGAGGACTCATTTGATAGCTGAGTTGTACAAACCTTTGTATGGGCGGAGGTTTTGTGCTTGGTCTAACGGCTACTTAGTTTATCACATTGATAATCATTAAAATGTTGGTGTCGCGCTATTTGCTATATGTATGTTGAGAAGATGATTCTTTTCTCATGTGTATAACGAATAGGTAGAGAATGTAAGATTAGATGCGAGTTCTTAAAATCATACTTATGGTAAGTTTGTGACTCATAATCGTATTGTATGTTTTTGAACCTCTAAGCGTATAGACAGTTCCTGATTGGTTCTTGAACTATGTATTGCTAGGATAAGTAACTAAACTCATTTTATTGTGGAAAGTTCCTGAACTCATAACGTGTGGTATGTTTGATGAACTATACTGAGGTATAGAAAAGTTGTCGATGAAGAATTGTGGATTTATAGTATATTAAGTTTTAAGGATGATAGAAATAGATATAATTACTAAGTAATAAGATATTAGAGAAAATTGGAGTTGATGGTGGAAGCATAAGTATTCCAAATCTTCTAGCTATGCAAGACTTCGAATTTTTTGACATCAAGCTAAATTCGCACTGATGTGTCTTTAAAAATATAAATAAATTTTTGTTATTAGCCACACATGGTTACAATTGTGTAGAAGTGGACTTCGAACCACTAACACCTCGTTACCTGTTGCGGCATGATAACACCAAAAATGATTTTTCAATGGTTTTGCACTTTTTAAAGAAGTGTCCACGCTAATTATTTTGGCTGGATAAAAATTATTTAAAATATCAAAATATATTTTATATATCATCAATGCATCGTTGAACCTGGTGCAAAGATGATAAAAATAATGGAGTCATCAATGTATTATTGCCTAGTGTCGGATGTGATCTAAGGATCATCAGCCCACTATGGTATGATTTAATATGACAAAGTCATAAAAATTACGAAATCCTCAAACGGACTGTAAATACAGTGCGGTATCATGACATCATAAAATGAATTTCAGAATTTTAAAGAAAAGTTAAGTGTCAATTAAATTTGGCCAGACATGTTTTGATTGATGATCGAATTATTAGTATATGTCTAAGCTATTTGATTCAGCTAGATAAATATTTATGAAAATTCAAGTATCTCTTTGGAAATTACTTCCAAACAATATTATTTTGATTCGAACTCCAGGCTGAGTATGAACATCCCTAAATTGGGAAATATTTATGCGCCAAAGGCGGTTATGATGAACTCGAATGTCGTTTATAACATCTGATCAATGCAAGGTATAACTTGTTGATCACCCACCATGCCCGTAAGTGTGACGGTTTACAGATAAATTTCTGTTCAAACCTTTTCGAAATTAAAAAATGAAAGTTCATGGCCACTCAGCAAAATATAAAAAGTTTTTAACTCCGTAGAGAGAAGTCTGGGCAGAATGTGATGATAGAATAGTTCCTCATAAAAAGAAGACGTATGTACTCAATAAATGAAAATGAAATCAGATTAAGGTTAAGTTGAAAACTTAGTTTTGATGAATAAAAGGAGTAGGATTAGTAGGCTGTAATTTCGAGGACGAAATTCTTAGAAGAAGTGGTGAATGTGACAACCAAAAAATTTATAAGATCTTAAATGACTAGAATAAGGGTTAAAGGAGAAAACCTAGATAGGAATTTAAGGAATAATTTAAAATTTTTAAAGAACATATGGTTTAATATTTGAATGAGAATAGAGCATATATGGGTTACAAAATTTTAAAACCCTAGAAATGAATTTAAATTTACTTGAAGGAATATTAAGGATAAGGTGCTACGATACCTATAAAGTTTGGTGACCTAATATATAAATTAGGTATTTGAATTAAATAACCTCAAGTGTTATCTTTATTTAATTGTCCTAGTATTTTAAGTATATATTAGTGACCTAATCTTAGAGATTTATGAAATATGTCTCAACCAATTAGGTTATCTTGTATGATTATGTGAGTGTTTATAACTTATTAAGTCAATTAGGGCTATTAAGTTAATACACTTAGTGGAGTATGTAATGACTTATGTGAATTATGTGTATGATTAAATAAATATACATTATAATGTGTATACATTTATTTTGTATAAAAAGAGAATTAAGAATAAGGTTATATAACCTAATATATAGATATTAGGTAGAGTAATTAAATACTCTAAGAGATTTATTTTTGTACATCTTTAATAATTAATTTTATAACCTAAGTAAAGCAAGTCTAATTGGGTTATGAAATTAAAGATATATGAGTAAAAAATTTATTTACAGGTGTGTAATGGAACGCTAACTAAATGATTAGAATATGATAAAAATTAGAGAGTATGGAACTAAGTTGATTTTATGGCCCAATGAATTATTTAAGCAGCCCAATTTGTAGTCCAATTATTTATTTAAGCATTGAACTTGTAGATAATTGATTTAATAGCAATTAAGTTATTAAACTAGCCTAATATATCATGTATGGGACAAGTATAATAATGGTCCAATTTATTATGGGTGGGAGCCCAAGTTAATTCTAATTAGTAAGCATTCTAAGCAAAATTGGCAAGCCCAAAAAAATTATTTACAAGCCCAAGACTTTAGCCCAAGTAGGGAGTGGGAGTATAGCCATTAAGTGAGACATTAATAAAACAAGCAAATTGAGTGGAGAATAGGCCAAGTGGCCGAACAAGGAAGAGAGGAGAAAGGGGAGAAGAATTTGGTGATTGTTAGCTACTTTAGTTAGTAACTTACTTTTGAGGTGTCACTTAATTTATGGAGACAACACACTTGTTCTTTCTTGCAAGCATTAACTTACTTTATGAGGGAGAGAGAGAGAGGTGCAAGCATGTGGTGATTTGTATAGAGATATATCTTATATCTATACTTTTTATATTAAGTATAACAAAATATATCTTCTATCTCTTTCATCTCACTTATTTCTTTATCTAGCCAAAACAAAAGTTAGAGAGAGAAAAGATAAGAGGAATTTCGGCCAAGAGAGAGGGAGAGAGAGTTCTTGCAAACTTTATAATTCCCTAATCAATTTTAGGAAGAAGGAGAGGAAAGAAAAGCTAAGGCATAACAAAAATCCCTACTTGTATAGTCTAATTTCCTTTTTGGTTTGATTTGAGTTTTGATTCTTATAAAGTTTTGATCTTAAGATTAAAACCTTAGGTATATGTGATTAATAGTGTTTCATGTTTAGATCTAAATCTTTTGATGATCAAAAGTTAGATCTAAAGTATGGAATAAGGAATAAGTTTTTCAAAAGTTAGAAAACTTAATTTTTCTTAGTCTTGATTGTGTTTATCTTGTGTTTGGTGATTATTTGAGGTATTAGATCATGGATTATGGTAGATCCTTGAGTATATGAGACATTAGTATGTGTTATGATATTTTAATGATGGGTTTTGTTGGTTATTATGTGAGTTATAGATGTTTTCTTAGAAATCATCAAAGATGGAAAAAATTAGATTTTTTAAAAATGCAACATGAAATTCAAACGACCATATCTCCTAGTGTATTTTGAATTTTTGAGTTTGGTCAATTTCTGGAGTTAGATATATAAGTCTTCTAACGTTTCCAAGTGGAATCACAAAAAAAGGGGTTATAGATTTTTATATGGACTAAAATTAGCAAAGGACGCCAAAACTAAAAATGACCAAAAAAGAATCTGTCCAGAATTTGTAGGGATAGTTTTGTACACTTATTGATTGAAATAAATTCCAATCTTTCGAAAAATGAAAATATATGTTATAAAGTAGTTTGTGTCCAAAAATGAGCTCATTTTGATTTAAATTGAGCAAGTTATGACCATTTCAATATTTCTATTTTTTTGACGAAAATCGTTATAAATGGAGTTATATAACTCCGATGGCCACGAAATTTAAACTGGATGTCCACGTTAACATGTGTAAGATCCTGCCAAGAGATGCGAATTTCTGGAGTTAAGCGTGATATAGCTAATTTGTTAAGGAATTAACTAAAAATGAATTTTTGAAAAATATTTAAGGGAGTTGAAAAATTTCGGAAAAATACTTTTTGTGTATGGAATATATGTATATATGTGTGGCCAAAGAATAGAAAAATAATAAGCTGATTTGGTATTTTCGTGAATATGGTATTTCAGCTTCCTAAAATGAACAATTCAGGATGCTGAAATGGAAACTGAAATGTTAGGAAGATGAAACAGTTTGATTTCAGCTTGCTAAAATGGAAACTGAACAGGTTAGTATGGGAAGACAGTTTGATTTCAATTTGCTGAAATGATATATTAAGTCTTCTGAATTCATAAATAGTTTACCGGGTTATAATAAGAACTTATAAATAAACGAGTAAGTGTTAAGTCTAAGGTAGTGCAATCATACCTTTTAATGGTTGATATATAGTAGCTGGGCTAAACGATTCCTTCATATGGGAAAGGTATATACGTATTACTAACCGATCTAACTCACTGTGAAAACTGTGTAGACGAGACGGAAACTAATTGTTGGTTGTTTGTGGGAAACCACTCAATATACTATATTGAATACTATTAAAGACTTGATGTGTGCTAGGTTTAGACTTGTTAATAAGTATGGTGTTAAGGATATCTAATATTTGTCTATGTGGTTAAGTGTTGGATGGTTTACTTTCAAAGTAATAGTATTATGAGATAAGTATGTTATTCTAATTGAAAGATATATCTTATAACTAATAGGTCTTTTCAATAAAGCGATTAAATTAGATTGTGTAGCAGTAATCGACGATACAGCCAAGTTTTCTAACTCGAACTCGAGTTGTTATTGTTAAATATGTTCGTGGTTAATCATTGTTGATTATATCACATCTATGATTTATTGATTCGCACGTTGTGCATGTTATATATGTTCATCAGGTATGAAAGGCTGATTACCTTCATTACCATTTGGTCCAGTTAAATTTATTCATGTTTATTGTTGGCCATTCATCATTATTGACTCGGTCCTTCAACTATGAAAATTGATTTATATTCTTTCACAATTATTATATTGTTGAAAGTTTGTCAGCTTATCATTTTTTTCAATCATGATATATCTTCTTTTGTATTTAAAACTTGCTGGGCAAATTTGTTGCTCACCCTTGCTATATCATGATAACCATTTCAGATTAAGATAAAACTTCGAACAAAGGTAAAGGCAAAGACAAGTTCTAGGATTGAATTATTGTACAATTAAAATTGTAATAGTATTGAACGCAAATAGCATCGTATGTCGTATATGATATTGAATGCAGGTAATCAGTTAAGGTTAACAGACCTTGGGAATTCTGTGTAAAAGTTTATTGTATAGACAATTTATGTTTATATCTTTCGCAGTAGTTATAGAAATGATGTATCGTGACGCACCATGTCAGAGGTTATGGGGACCCAGATTTGGGGGCGCTACATTTGTTATCAGAGCTGTAGGTTATAAACCTTAGGTAGGGTTACCTTAGGCTATAACCACAGAAATGAGGAATAGGAATAAACTCAAATAGAGTTTAAGTGATAAGGGATGAATTCAGAAAATTCATTATTAAGATAAGAAGATCGTAAAACAAAACGATCATAAGATAGGAAAGAATCGTAATATAACACGATTATAAGAAAAGATCACAACGTGATCTGATGAGATCATAGGAGGACAAATGATCAATCATTTGATTAAAAACTTAATAGCATAATTGTTGTATGACAATTGTACTGTGAAATTATAGTATGAAAACTCAGGAAAGAGTTGTAGAATTAGAGATACGGATTAAATGAAATTGTTATTGAGTAAAGAGAATTTAGGATCATGTGGGTTTTCAATTGAGGACTCATTTGATAGCTGAGTTGTACAAACCTTTGTATGGGCGGAGGTTTTGTGCTTGGTCTAACGGCTACTTAGTTTATCACATTGATAATCATTAAAATGTTGGTGTCGCGCTATTTGCTATATGTATGTTGAGAAGATGATTCTTTTCTCATGTGTATAACGAATAGGTAGAGAATGTAAGATTAGATGCGAGTTCTTAAAATCATACTTATGGTAAGTTTGTGACTCATAATCGTATTGTATGTTTTTGAACCTCTAAGCGTATAGACAGTTCCTGATTGGTTCTTGAACTATGTATTGCTAGGATAAGTAACTAAACTCATTTTATTGTGGAAAGTTCCTGAACTCATAACGTGTGGTATGTTTGATGAACTATACTGAGGTATAGAAAAGTTGTCGATGAAAAATTGTGGATTTATAGTATATTAAGTTTTAAGGATGATAGAAATAGATATAATTATTAAGTAATAAGATATTAGAGAAAATTGGAGTTGATGGTGGAAGCATAAGTATTCCAAATCTTCTAGCTATGCAAGACTTCGAATTTTTTGACATCAAGCTAAATTCGCACTGATGTGTCTTTAAAAATATAAATAAATTTTTGTTATTAGCCACACATAGTTACAATTGTGTAGAAGTGGACTTCGAACCACTAACACCTCTTTACCTGTTGCGGCATGATAACACCAAAAATAATTTTTCAATGGTTTTGCACTTTTTAAAGAAGTGTCCACGCTAATTATTTCGGCTGGATAAAAATTATTTAAAATATCAAAATATATTTTATATATCATCAATGCATCGTGGAACCTGGTGCAAAGATGATAAAAATAATGGTGTCATCAATGTATTATTGCCTAGTGTCGGATGTGATCTAAGGATCGTCAGCCCACTATGGTATGATTTAATATGACAAAGTCATAAAAATTACGAAATCCTCAAACGGACTGTAAATACAGTGCGGTATCATGATATCATAAAATGAATTTCAGAATTTTAAAGAAAAGTTAAGTGTCAATTAAATTTGGCCAGACATATGTTTTGATTGATGATCGAATTATTAGTATATGTCTAAGCTATTTGATTCAGCTAGATAAATATTTATGAAAATTCAAGTATCTCTTTGGAAATTACTTCCAAACAATATTATTTTGATTCGAACTCCAGGCTGAGTATGAACATCCCTAAATTGGGAAATATTTATGCGCCAAAGGCGGTTATGATGAACTCGAATGTCGTTTATAACATCTGATCAATGCAAGGTATAACTGGTTGATCACCCACCATGCCCGTAAGTGTGACGGTTTACAGATAAATTTCTGTTCAAACCTTTTCGAAATTAAAGAATGAAAGTTCATGGCCACTCAGCAAAATATAAAAAGTTTTTAACTCCGTAGAGAGAAGTCTGGGCAGAATGTGATGATAGAATAGTTCCTCATAAAAAGAAGACGTATGTACTCAATAAATGAAAATGAAATCAGATTAAGGTTAAGTTGAAAACTTAGTTTTGATGAATAAAAGGAGTAGGATTAGTAGGCTGTAATTTCGAGGACGAAATTCTTAGAAGAAGGGGTAAATGTGACAACCAAAAAATTTATAAGATCTTAAATGACTAGAATAAAGGTTAAAGGATAAAACCTAGATAGGAATTTAAGGAATAATTTAAATTTTTAAAGAACATATGGTTTAATATTTGAATGAGAATAGAGCATATATGGGTTACAAAATTTTAAAACCCTAGAAATGAATTTAAATTTACTTGAAGGAATATTAAGGATAAGGTACTACGATACCTATAAAGTTTGGTGACCTAATATATAAATTAGGTATTTGAATTAAATAACCTCAAGTGTTATCTTTATTTAATTGTCCTAGTATTTTAAGTATATATTAGTGACCTAATCTTAGAGATTTATGAAATATGTCTCAACCTATTAGGTTATTTTATATGATTATGTGAGTGTTTATAACTTATTAAGTCAATTAGGGCTATTAAGTTAATACACTTAGTGGAGTATGTAATGACATATGTGAATTATGTGTATGATTAAATAAATATACATTATAATGTGTATACATTTATTTTGTATAAAAAGAGAATTAAGAATAAGGTTATATAACTTAATATATATATATATATATATATATATATGTATATATATATATATAAGGTAGGGTAATGAAATACTCTAAGAGATTTATTTTTGTACATCTTTAATAATTAATTTTATACCTAAGTAAAACAAGTCTAATTGGGTTATAAAATTAAAGATATATGAGTAAGAAATTTATTTACCTGTGTGTAATGGAACCCTAACTAAATGATTAGAATATGATAAAAATTAGAGAGTATGAAACTAAGTTGATTTTATGGCCCAATAAATTATTTAAGTAGCCCAATTTATAGTCCAATTATTTATTTAAGCATTGGACTTGTAGATAATTGATTTAATAGCAATTAAGTTATTAAACTAGCTTAATATATCATATATAGGACAAGTATAATAATGGTCCAATTTATTATGGGTGGGAGCCCATGTTAATTGTAATTAGTAAGCATTCTAAGCAAAATTGGCAATCCCAAAAGAATTAATTACAAGCCCAAGACTTTAGCCCAAGTAGGGAGTGGGACTATAGTCATTAAGTGAGACATTAATAAAACAAGTAAATTGAGTGGAGAATAGGCCAAGTGGCCGGACAAGGAAGAGAGGAGAAAGGGGAGAGGAATTTGATGATTGTTTGCTACTTTAGTTGGTAATTTACTTTTGAGGTGTCACTTAATTTATGGAGACAACACACTTGTACTTTCATGCAAGCATTAACTTACTTTATGAGGGAGAGAGAGAGGTGCAAGTGTGACGAACAAGATTTTTGTAATTTAATTTGAATATTTATTGAATTAAATAAATATTTTTCGATGATTTAATGATTGAGTTAAATAATTAATTGTTAAAATTGTGGTAGATTAATTTAATTATATGTGTCACATTAGTTAAATTAATGTGGTGAATTTTTATATTCAAAGTATATATTTAATTGAGCTTATTTGATTAATATATTAATTAATAAGCATAATCTTATTCTAATTAATTTAATAATTAATTAGAGATTTAATTATTTGACATAATTAATAAATAAGAATTTTAATTATGTGACTATGTGAATTATTGTGGAATTATGTAATTTTATTTAATTGATTTAAATAGGATTATTTGATTAATTGGGTGTGACATTTAATTAACTATATAATAGTAAGTAATTAAATTAATGGGAAAGGAGGAATAAGGGACAAGCCAAACACGGCCCTAGGAGAAGTTAGCTAGTTAACCCACTAAGGGACCAACTGACCACTCACTCTACCCACTTCGTATATTACGTATATACATATTATATTATACCTTATATACATATCATATCAGTTCTATATTGATATTCACATTTCAGAAAGAAACGTAGAGAGAAATACACAGAGAGAATTGAGAGATTGGAACTAGAATCCATATCATCTTCACAGAGTTTGCAAAGGGTAATTCCTTTGTTCTAGATTTATTTCACGTACTATGTTTCCTTCATGAACATATATTCTGAGTTCCCTGTGTATGGGAAAAAAATTAGCAATTTTTGATTATATGCTTATATATGTGTTATTATATCATTATAACATGTTTTGTATTTAGTATGAATGAATTAAATAATCAAATTCATGTAATTAGGCCTTAATTGGGTTTTCAAAATTTTACAGA
Source organism: Panax stipuleanatus (assembly GCA_020205555.1). Classification (NCBI taxonomy): domain Eukaryota; kingdom Viridiplantae; phylum Streptophyta; class Magnoliopsida; order Apiales; family Araliaceae; genus Panax; species Panax stipuleanatus. The sequence goes on along the minus strand of CM035123.1, from coordinate 66,866,747 downwards.
GTTTTTCCATTTACGTGCTTTAAAAATTCTCTGTTAATGGAAAAATTAATATTTGTTCATTATATGGCTATATGTGTGTTCATATGTGTTTATAACATATTATATGCCATATATGCATAACTTTCAGTGATCACACCATGAAATTTTGTTGATAATTGGGTTTTCAAAAGTTACAGAGTGTAGAAATTGTACATATGGCCCATATGGCCCTTACGTACAAAATTTACATGCCTTATACGTTTATTTAGCTTAAATTAATACTTGCATGTAATTATGTACGTTTAAACGAACAAAATGGAAGTTAAACGAACGGATTCGGTGTTATAACGAATCCGTAAAGTTGAATTTCTTGTTTTCCTTCAAAACTTTACAAAATATTGAAAACAGTGAAAATAGATGCCTTGGATTGTGTAAATACGTGATTTAAAATGCTAAGATCATGCTAGAAATGTTATATAATGTTTCTGTGGAGTTTTTACATTATGGGTAGCCTTATAATTCATTACGTTAGTTTAATTTGGATTTATTTGGGCTACTCTATGTGTTCATCGCGAACCAGGGAGGTGCACCAGTAGGGGGACCTGCTCCAGCGGGTGTTCATGGGCATTAGGACCCGCCCCAGCGGGTATAAGGGCTGTCCAGGAGCTTTTTTTTGGTTTTCGAGACTGTTTTGACCTTCTGTAGTAAAATAAGCATAACTTTTTCATACGAACTCCGATTAAGGCGATTCAAGATGATTCGTAAAGATAACGAGTATACCTACAACTTTCATTCTTTAAGTGTTTAAATTTGAAATCGTTAAAATGGGTAAAAATGGCCATCTTTGTGACTGATGCGTATTCGGAGGCAATCAGAGGGCTTCGGACATGCACGCACACAAGTGTAGTGTTCTCGATAATAAAAGATGTTGTTTTAAGTTACATACATGAATATTATATGATTTAAAGTTCATGATTAATAAATTAAGTTATTGACATGTATAAGATAATGTGAAGGTTCAAGTTAACAAACTAAGTGCGAACTTGAATATCGTAATTGTAAAACTTAATTATGATTGTTTAAAGGGCTATACATGTGTGATATGCATGTTGTGAGTTTACATTCATGTTATGTGGTTAGCCATTGAGTAATGTTATAAACCAAGTTGTAAGTCGAACTTAAGTGAATAGTTCAACAGTTAAACATGGTAGTTATGAAAACTAATCGATGTTATATACATAATGTAATGTGTAGGACGTTGAGGAAGTGAATTGTAATTATATTTGTAGCTTGTGGAAGAGGCAAGTATCCTATCCCTAACTTATTGATTTAGCAAGTTCCCTAAATTCTAATTTATTCATTTATTAAGTCTTAGACTTGTGTTTCTATATCGAGTAAGCTCGTGTTCTTAATTGTTCCAGTTCGAAATTCATATTACATATTGTAAATCTTTTAAAAGCATGATTCAGTTATACAATACTTATTCGATTGTATACTCTTGAGATTTATTATTCAAGTTGAATATCGATGTTATTGTGGAACCTTATAGGACTAGTGAACCCTTATTGATTCGACTAGTCCATAGTTGATGAACGTTCTAAATTCCAAAATACTTATTGAGCTTATCCAAACCAAACTTCCTTTGGTGCGGACTCTGATGTCAAAACTGAGATGAACAACCCTGTAAAAGGGGATTATTTACGCTTTAGCGTTGAGATATTGTGCACAGTATGGTACTAAGGGCTGATCCCCCTAAGTACGAGAAGTAGAGTCCGTAGTCTTATGACTATTAAAGGTTTAAAGTATAAACACTTTACAACCTAGGATATAGTTCAAGGTCTTATGACCCTCAGATGTTATTTTGATTCCTGTTATTTATCCTCGAGTCAAAAGTTGAGTTTCTTTATTCAGATATCTTTGATTCACTCGCATGTTATTATATTGTTATCATATTATTATACTTGTTGGCAATCGTGCTCACTCTTGCGTAATAATAACATTGCAGTTAAGAACGAAAGGTCCGAAGAGCCTTCTACTAGCAAAGGCAAGGGCAAGGTCAACAAGTGAAGACTTGTTGTTTATTTATATTTTATGTTTCAGCTTTATGTTAGTTGTGTAAGACTATTTATTTATTATGTTCCGCATAGATGTTTAAGGTTAGTATGACCTGGGATTTATTTTATTTATTACTCAGATGTTGTAACCCCATAAAGGGAGGATTTAATTCTATTTATTACATGGTTTGCATTTACTATGGGTAGATAGATAGGTGATATTCGTACAGTGAACACCAAGTCCCGTGGAATTGAAGTACCCGAATTTGGGGGTGTCACAGCAAGCATGTGGTGATTTGTATAGAGATATATCATATATCTATACTTTTTATATTAAGTATAACAAAATATATCTTCCATCTCTTTCATCTCACTTATTTCTTTATCTAGCCAAAACAAAAGTTAGAGAGAGAAAAGATAAGAGGAATTTCGGCCAAGAGAGAGGGAGAGAGAGTTCTTGCAAACTTTATAATTCCCTAATCAATTTTAGGAAGAAGGAGAGAAAAGAAAAGCTAAGGTATAACAAAAATCCCTACTTGTATAGTCTAATTTCTTTTTTGGTTTGATTTTTATAAAGTTTTGATCTTAAGGTTAAAACCTTAGGTATATGTGATTAATAGTGTTTCATGTTTAGATCTAAACCTTTTGATGATCAAAAGTTAGATCTAAAGTATGGAATAAGGAATAAGTTTTTCAAAAGTTAGAAAACTTAATTTTTCGTAGCCTTAATTGTGTTTATCTTGTGTTTGGTGATTTTTTGAAGTTTTAGATCTTGGATCATGGTAGATCCATGGGTATATGAGATATTAATATGTGTTATGATATTTTAATGATGGGTTATGTTGGTTATTATGTGAGTTATGGATGTTTTCTTAGAAATCATCTAAGATGGAAAAAATCAGAATTTTAAAAAATGCAACATGAAATTTAAACGACCATGTCTCCTAGTGTATTTCGAATTTTTGAGTGTGGTCAATTTCTAGAGTTAGATATATAAGTCTTCTAACGTTTTCAACTAGAATCACTAAAAAAGGAGTTATAGATTTTTATGTGAACTAAAATTAGCAAAACACGCCAAAACTGAAAATGGCCAAAAAATAATCTGTCCAGAATTTGTAGGGGCAGTTTTGTGCACTTATTGATTGAAATAAATTCCAATCTTTTGGAAAATGAAAATATATGTTATAAAGTAGTTTTTGTCGAAAAACAAGCTCATTCCGATTTAAATTGAGCAAGTTATGACTATTTCAATATTTACGTTTTTTCGACGAGAATCGCTATAACGGGAGTTGTATAACTCCGATGGCCACGAAATTTAAACTGGATGTCCACATTAACATGTGTAAGATCCTGCCAAGAGTTGGAATTTCTGGAGTTAAGCGTGAGGTAGCTAATTTCTTAAGGAATTAACTAGAAATGGATTTTTGAAAAATATTTAAGGGCGTTGAAAAATTCCAGAAAAATACTTTTTGTGTATGGAATATATGTATATATATGTGGCCAAAGGATAGAAAAATAATAAGCTAATTTGGTATTTTCGTGAATAGGGTATTTCAGCTTCCTGAAATGAACAGTTCAGGATGCTGAAATGGAAACTGAAATGTCAGGAAGAGGAAACAGTTTGATTTCAGCTTGCTAAAATAGAAATTGAAAAGTTTAGAAAGGGAAGACAGTTTGATTTTAGTTTGCTGAAATGATATATTAAGTCTTCTAAATTCCTAAATAGTTTACCGGTTATAATAAGAACTTATAAATGAACGAGTAAGTGTTAAGTCTAAGGTAGTGCAATCGTACCCTTTAATGGTTGACGTATAGTAGCTGGGCTAAACGATTCTTTCATATGGAGAAGGTATATACGAATTAGTAACCAATCTAACTCACTGTGAAAACAGTGTAGACGAGACGGAAACTAATTTGTTGGTTGTTTGTGGGAAACCACTCAATATACTATATTGAATACTATTAAAGACTCGATGTGTGCTAGGTTTAGACTTGTAAATAAGTATGGTATTAAGGATATCTAATATTTGACTATGTGATTAAGTGTTAGATGGTTTACTTTCAAAGTAATAGTATTATAAATAAGTATGTTATACTAATTAAAAGATATATCTTATAATTGATAGGTCTTTTCAATAAAGCGATTAAATTAGATTGCGTAGCAGTAATCGACGATACAGGCAAGTTTCCTGACTCGAACTCGAGTTGTTATTGTTAAATATGTTCGTGGTTAATCATTGTTGATTATATCGCATCTATGATTTATTGATTCGCACGTTGTGCATGTTCTATATGTTCATCAGGTATGAAAGGCTGATCACCTTCATTACCATTTGGTCCAGTTAAATTTGTTCATGTTTATTGTTGGTCATTCATCATTATTGACTCGGTCCTTCAACTATGAAAATTGATTTATATTCTTTCACGATTATTATATTATTAAAAGTTTGTCAGCTTATCATTCTTTTCAATCATGATTTATCTTCCTTTGTATTTAAAATTTGCTGGGCAAATTTGTTGCTCACCCTTTCTATGTCATAATAACCATTTCAGCATAAGATGAAACTTCGGACAAAGGCAAAGGCAAAGACAAGTTCCAGAATTGGATTATTGTATGGTTAAAATTGTAATAGTAATGAACATAAATGGCATTGTATGTCGTATAGGATGTTGAATGCAGGTAATCAGTTAAGGTTAACAGACCTTGGGAATTATGTGTAAAAGTTTATTGTATAAATAATTTATGTTTATATCTTCCTCAGTAGTTATAGAAATGTTGTATTGTAACGCACCATGTTAGAGGTTATGCGGACCCAGATTTGGGGGTGCTACATTTGGTATCAGAGCTGTAGATTATAAACCTTAGGTAGGGTTACCTTAGGCTATAACCGCATAAATGAGGAATAGGAATAAACTCAAATAGAGTTTAAGTGATAAGGGATGAATTCAGGAAATTCATTATTAAGATATGAAGATCGTAAAACAAAATGATCATAAGATAGGAAAGAATCGCAATATAACACGATTATAAGAAAAATCACAACGTGATCTGATGAGGTCATAGGAGGACAGATGATCAATCATTTGATTAAAAACTTAATAGCATAATTGCTGTACGATAGTTGTACTGTGAAATTGTAGTATGAAAACTCATGAAAGAGTTGTAGAATTATAGATACAGATTAAATGAAATTTGTATTGAGTAAAGAGAATTTAGGATCATGTGGGATTTCAATTGAGGACTCATTTGATAGCTGAGTTGTACAAACCTTTGTATGGGCGGAGGTTTTGTGCTTGGTCTAACGATTACTTAGTTTATCTCATTGATAATTATTGAAATGTTGGTGTTGCGCTATTCGTTATATGTATGTTGAGAAGATGATTCTTTTCTCATGTGTATAACGAATAGGTAGAGAATATAAGATTAGGTGCAAGTTCTTAAATCATACTTATGGTAAGTTTGTGACTCATAATCGTATAGTATGTTTTTGAACCCCTAAGCGTATGGACAGTTCCTGATTAGTTCTTGGACTACGTATTGTAGGATAAGTTCCTAAACTCATATTATTGTGGAAAGTTTCTGAACTCATAACGTGTGGTATGTTTGATGAACTATACTGAGGTATAGAAAGTTGTCGATGAAGAATTGAGGATTTGTAGTATATTAAGTTTTAAGGATGATAGAAATAGATATAAATATTAAGTAATAGGATATTGGAGAAAATTGGAGTTGATGGTGGAAGCATAGGTACAAATCTTCTAGCTATACTAGACTTCGAATTTTTTGACATCAAGCTAAATTCGCACTGTTGTGCCTTTCAAAATATAAATAAATTTTTGTTATTAGCCACACATAGTTACAATTGTGTAGAAGTGGACTTCGAACCACTAACACCTCATTACTTGTTGCGGCATGATAACACCAAAAATGATTTTTCAATGGTTTTGCACTTTTTAAAGAAGAGTCTACGCTAATTGTTTCGGCTGGACAAAAATTATTTAAAATATCAAAATATACTTTATATATCATCAATGCATCATGGAACCTGGTGCAAAGATGATAAAAATAATGGAGTCATCAATGTATTATTGCCTAGTGTTGGATGTGATCTAAGGATCGGCAGCCCACTATGGTATGATTTAATATGACAAAGTCACAAAAATGACGAAATCCTCAAACGGACTGTAAATATAATACGGTATCATGGCGTCATAAAATGAATTTCAAAATTTTAAAGAAAAGTTAAGTGTCAATTAAATTTGGCCAGACACATGTTTCGATTGATGTTCGAATTATTAGTATATGTCTAAGCTATTTGATTCAGCTAGACAAATGTTTATGAAAATTCAAGTATCTCTTTGGAAATTTATCCCAAACAATATTGTTTTGATTCGAACTCCAGGCTGAGTATGAACATCAGTAAATTGGGAAATATTTATGCGCCAAAGGCGATTATGATGAATGCGAATGTCGTTTATAACATCTGATCAATGCAGGGTATAACGGGCTGATCGCCCACCATGCCCGTAAGTATGACGGTTTACAGATGAATTTCTGTTCAAACCTTTTCGAAATTAAAAAATGAAAGTTTATGGCCACTCAGCAAAATATGAAAAGTTTTTAACTCCGTAGAGAGAAGTCTGGGCAGAATGTGATGATAGAATAGTTCCTCATAGAAGGAAGCCGTATGTACCCAATAAATGAAAATGAAATCAGATTAAATTTAAGTTGAAAACTTAGTTTTGATGAATAAAAGGAGTAGGGATTAGTAGGTTGTAATTTCGAAGACGAAATTCTTAGAAGAAGGGGTGAATGTGACAATCCAAAAATTTATAAGATCTTAAATAACTAGAATAAAGGTTAAAGGATAAAACCTAGATAGGAATTTAAGGAATAATTTAAAAATTTTAAAGAAGATATGGTTTAATATTTGAATGAGAATAGAGAATATATGGGTTATAAAATTTCAAAACCCTAGAAATAAATTTAAATTTACTTGAAGGAATATTAAGGATAAGGTACTACGATACCTATAAAGTTTGGTGACCTAATATATAAATTAAGTATTTGAATTAAATAACCTCAAGTGTTATCTTTATTTAATTGTCCTAGTATTTTAACTATATACTAGTGACATAATCTTAGAGATTTATGAAATATGTCTCAACCTATTAGGTTATCTTGTATGATTATGTGAGTGTTTATAACTTATTAAGTCAATTAGGGCTATTAAGTCAATACACGTAGTGGAGTAGGTAATGACTTATGTGAATTATGTGTATGATTAAATAAATATACATTATAATGTGTATACATTTATTTTGTATTAAAAGAGAATTAAGAATAAGGTTATATAACCTAATATATATTAGGTAGGATAATTAAATACTCTAAGAGATTTATTTTTGTACATCTTTAATAATTAATTTTATAACCTAAGTAAAACAAGTCTAATTGGGTCATGAAATTAAAGATATATGAGTAAGGAATTTATTTACATGTGTGTAATGGAACCCTAACTAAATGATTAGAATATGATAAAAATTAGAGAGTATGGAACTAAGTTGATTTTATGGCCCAATGAATTATTTAAGTAGCCCAATTTGTAGCCCAATTATTTATTTAAGCACTGGACTTATTGCTAATTGATTTAATAGCAATTAAGTTATTAAACTAGCCTAATATATCATGTATGGTATAAGTATAATAATGATCCCATTTATTATGGGTGGGAGCCCAAGTTAATTTTAATTAGTAAGCATTCTAAGCAAAATTGACAAGCCCAGAAGAATTAATTACAAGCTAAAAACTTTAGCCCAAGTAGGGAGGGGTAGTATAGTCATTAAGTGAGGGATTAATAAAACAAGCAAATTGAGTGGAGAATAGGCCAAGTGGCCGGACAAGGAAGAGAGGAGAAAGGGGTGAAGAATTTGATGATTGTTAGCTACTTTAGTTGGTAACTTACTTTTGAGGTGTCACTTAATTTATGGAGACAACACACTTGTTCTTTCTTGAAAGCATTAACTTACTTTATGAGGGAGAGAGAGAGAGAGGTGCAAGCATGTGGTGATTTGTATAGAGATATATCATATATCTATACTTTTTATATTAAGTATAACAAAATATATCTTCTATCTCTTTCATCTCACTTATTTCTTTATCTAGCCAAAACAAAAGTTAGAGAGAGAAAAGATAAGAGGAATTTCGGCCAAGAGAGAAGGAGAGAGAGTTCTCGCAAACTTTATAATTCTCCTAATCAATTTTAGGAAGAAGGAGAGGAAAGAAAAGCTAATGTCTAACAAAAATCCCTACTTATATAGTCTAGTTTCCTTTTTGGTTTGGTTTGAGTTTTGATTTTTATAAAGTTTTGATCTTAAGGTTAAAACCTTAGGTATATGTAATTAATAGTGTTTCATGTTTAGATCTAAATCTTTTGATGATCAAAAGTTAGACCTAAAGTATGGAATAAAGAATAAGTTTTTCAAAAGTTAGAAAACTTAATTTTTCGTAGCCTTGATTGTGTTTATCTTGTGTTTGGTGATTATTTGAGGTATTAGATCATGGATCATGGTAGATCCATAGGTATATGATATTAGTATGTGTTATGATATTTTAATGATGGGTTATGTTGGTTATTATGTGAGTTATGGATGTTTTCTTAGAAATCATCAAAGATGAAAAAAATCAGATTTTAAAAAAATGCAACATGAAATTCAAACGACCATATCTCCTAGTGTATTTTGAATTTATGAGTGTGGTCAATTTTTAGACTTAGATATATAAGTCTTCTAGTGTTTTCAAGTGGAATCACTAAAAAAGGAGTTATAGATTTTTATGTGGACTAAAATTAGCAAGGACGCCAAAACTGAAAATGGCCAAAAAACAATCTGTCTAGAATTTGTAGGGGCCGTTTTTTCCACTTATTGATTGAAATAAATTCCAATATTTTGGGAAATGTAAATATATGTTATAAAGTAGTTTGTGTCCAAAAATGAGCTCATTCCGATTTAAATTGAGCAAGGTATGACCATTTCAATATTTGCGTTTTTTCGACGAGAATCGCTATAACTGGAGTTGTATAACTCCGATGGCCAAGAAATTTAAACTGGATGTCCACGTTAACATGTGTAAGATCCTGCCAAGAGTTGGGAATTTCTAGAGTTAAGCGTGAGATAGCTAACTTCTTAAGGAATTAACTAGAAATAAATTTTTGAAAAATATTTAAGGGAGTTGAAAAATTCCAGAAAAATACTTTTTGTGTATGGAATATATATATATATATATATATATATATATATATGTGTGTGTGTGTGTGTGTGTGTGGCCGAATGATAGAAAAATAATAAGCTGATTTGGTATTTTCATGAATAGGGTATTTTAGCTTCCTGAAATGAACAATTCAGGAAGTTGAAATGGAAACTGAAATGTCAGGAAGAGGAAACAGTTTGATTTCAGCTTGCTAAAATGGAAACTGAACAGGTTAGGAAGGGAAGACAGTTTGATTTCAGTTTGCTGAAATGATAGATTAAGTCTTCTAAATTCACAAATAGTTTACCGGGTTATAATAAGAACTTATAAATGAACGAGTAAGTGTTAAGTCTAAGGTAGTGCAATCGTACCCTTTAATTGTTAATGTATAGTAGCTGGGCTAAACGATTCCTTCATATGGGGAAGGTATATACGAATTAGTAACCGATCTAACTCACTATGAAAACAGTATAGACGAGACAAAAACTAATTTGTTGGTTGTTTGTGGAAAACCACTCAGTATACTATATTGAATACTATTAAAGACTCGATGTGTGCTAGGTTTAGATTTGTAAATAAGTATGATGTTAAGGATATCTAATATTTGACTATGTGGTTAAGTGTTAGATGGTTTACTTTCAAAGTAATAGTATTATGAGATAAGTATGTTATACTAATTGAAATATATATCTTATAACTGATAGGTCTTTTCAATAAAGCGATTAAATTAGATTGCGTAGCAGTATTCGACGATACATGCAAGTTTCCTAACTCGAACTCGAGTTGTTATTGTTAAATATGTTCGTGGTTAATCATTGTTGATTATATCACGTCTATGATTTATTGATTCGCACGTTGTGCATGTTATATATGTTTATCAGGTATGAAAGGCTGATCACCTTCATTACCATTTGGTCCAGTTAAATTTGTTCATGGTTATTGTTGGCCATTCATCATTATTGACTCGGTCCTTCAGCTATGGAAATTTATTTATATTCTTTCACGATTATTATATTGTTGAAAGTTTATCAGTCATTTTTTTCAATCATGATATATCTTCCTTTGTATTTAAAATTTGCTGGGCAAATTTGTTGCTCACCCTTGCTATATCATGATAACCATTTCAGATTAAGATGAAACTTCGGACAAAGGCAAAGGCAAAGACAAGTTCCAGGATTGGATTATTGTACCGTTAAAATTGTAATAGTATTGAACACAAATGGCATTGTATGTCGTATAGGATATTGAATGCAGATAATCAGTTAAGGTTAACAGACCTTGAAAATTATTTGTAAAAGTTTGTTGTATAAACAATTTATGTTTATATCTTCCGCAGTAGTTATAGAAATGATGTATCATGACACACCATGTTAGAGGTTACGGGGACCCGGATTTTGGGGCGGTACAGGTAATCTCTTCAACCCAAGCTTTTAAATTCACATTATAATATTTTCTCTATAAAAACTAATTTCAAGTTCCTTGTGAATAACTATTTTGGTGATTAACGCTTGATATGATTATATATGTTTATAACATGATTTCCATCAATTATGTATGCTTTAAAGAAATCAATTTCATGTAATTATATTCTATTTAGAAATTTGAAAATTATAGAGTATGAAGAACATGAATATGGCCCTTATGTACAATTCTTCATGCTTTAGTTGTCTATTAAACGTTAAATTGATAGTTGAATATAATTATGCATGTTTAAATGAACGAAACAAAATTCGAACGGACAGATTCAGAGTTATAACGAATCTGTAATGTCAAATTTCATGATTTCTCTCGAAACTTTGCAAAATACCAAAAACAGTAGATTTATGTGTTTTAATTTGAACGATTTCATAATCTAAAGTGTTAAATGCATACAATATCTGTTATTACATGTTCTGTGAAGTTTATACTTCATAAGTAGCATTAAAAATCATCGTGATTAGTTTAATTTGGATTTAATTGGGCTATGAATAGTACAGTTTGCGAATTGCTGTTCCTTTTAGTAAGGACCCCCGCCCCAGCGGGCCCTAACACCGCCCCAGCGGGCCTCCTACCAAGCCAACCCCCGCCCCAACGGGGGGTACAGGGTGAAATGTTTGTTTTGTGTAGTTTTTACCCCTAACATGATGAGCTAACTGAATGTAATGAACCTGATGAGATATTAAGCATATAACACAGTAGTATAACATATTGTTGACATGTATAAGACAATTTGAAGTATCATATTAACAAGTTATGTGTGAATTTGGATATTGTTATCGTAAGGTATGATTATAATTGTTTAAAAGATTATACATGTGTGATATGCATGTTGTGAGTTCAGATTCACGTTATGTGATTAGTTAACAAGTTAAGATTACGAACCACGTTGTTAAGTTGAACTTAAGTGAAAAGTTCAACAGTTAAATGTAGTGGTAATAGAACTAATCGATATTATAAACGTAATGTAATTCTAAAGTATGAGTTATTCATAATCTTTTATTTATGAATTTTTCTAAGTTATTGTAAGTCGATTCAACTACTCCTTAGTTGATGAGAGTTAAACTCCAAATTTTCTTGTAAGCTTATCCAAACCAAACTTTCTTTGGTGTGGACTTGTATCAAATACTGAGATGAACAACCCTATTTTTTAGGGGAGATTACTACGCGAAAGCGTTAAATGTTTGTGCACAATACATGGTACGAAGGGCTGATCCCCCTAAGTACGAGTTAAGGGTCCATAGTCCAAATGATTGTTAAAGGTTTTAAATAAAAATATTTATAACCTAGGACAAAGTTCAAGGTCTTATGACCCTCAGATGATTTCAATATTCGAAATTTTAAATATTGAAGAAAGAATTATTATTCAATTCTTTATGAAAGAAAAGTTATTCAAATCTATTGAAGATATTCAGTTTATGTCATATTATTGTATTCCAAGTGAGTTGTTGTTTGCTCACTCTTGCAATTTAAACAACTATTGCAGCTAAAGTTGAAAGTGTTGACGCTCCGTCAACTAGTAAGGGCAAAGGCAAACTGAACAAGTAAAGACTTGTTGTCTTTTGAGTTTGATTGTAATAAGATTTGATTATGTTATTTTATTTTTGCATTTACTATTTAAGTTAAGGTTAGCAAACCTGGGATTATTTTTGGACAAGGTTGTAATCCTTTTGGATATTGTTATCGTAAGGTAAGATTATAATTGTTTAAAAGATTATACATGTGTGATATGCATGTTGTGAGTTCAGATTCACGTTATGTGATTAGTTAACAAGTTAAGATTACGAACCACGCTGTTAAGTTGAACTTAAGTGAAAAGTTCAATAGTTAAATGTAGTGGTAATGGAACTAATCGATATTATAAACGTAATGTAATGAAATTTGTATTCTCATAATTTCTCAGCCGTTGTTCTACATTATATATATTGACTATTTTTTTACTGAATGAATGAATGTACGAGCGTTTTATATTCACGGATTTGAATTTGAATGTAATTGTCTTTGTGTTGGTTTTATTATGAATGAATGAATGTAATTGTCATTCAGTGGCGTACTGAATGAATGAATGGATTGATTTGGATTGTATATAATTGCTGTGAGTTGGGACAGGTACAAAACAGGTCAACTTTTGTGGGATATAAGCAGGTACAAAATAAACCTTTTTTTTAACAGTAGTATCAGCGACCGCGTACGGTCGCTATTACATATCTGCGACTGAAATGTCATTTTCCCGGGTAGCGACCTCATGCGATCGCTAATACTAGTTGCTGACACGTGGATCCACGTCACGACAGAGGCTGACGCGACCTGACATAATCTGGCGACCGGATCGGTCGCTAATAGCCTGTTTTGTTGTAGTGATAGTCAATACAAAGTCGCATACTCCCGTCTTTCTTCTTTACGAATAAAATAGGAGCACCCCAAGGAGATGTACTAGGACGTATAAAACCGATGTCTAACAACTCCTGTAGTTGGACCTTTAACTCCTGAAGTTCAATAGGAGCCATTCGATATGGGATTTTAGAAATGGGTTTTGTACCGGACTCAAGGTCAATAAAGAATTCAACTTCACGTTCTGGGGTAGACCAGGAAGTTCTCTAGGAATTACATCAGGAAACTCATTAACAACAAAAATATCATTCAAATATGATGTATTCTGATTTAAATCAGTGACATGGGATAAGAAAGCTTGACATTCATTTTTCAATAAACGAATAGCTTTATGACTTGAAATGACATTTGATTGATTTTAGTGGTCTGGTTGTTTGAATGAAAGCTAACAACTTTACGAAACAATCAATTTTGGCAGGATGAGTGGTTAACCAGTCGATTCCAAAAAATTACATCAAATGCAAGTATTTTCAAAGATATAAAATCCACAAGTAGGGTGAGGGTGCCAATTTGAATCAAACAAGATTTATAAACTGTGAATGTAATGAAGGTTTCTCCTAACGGAGTTTCAACAGATAAGTCAAAGTCTAATTTCTCAGGAGTCAAGTTCAAACGTTGAGCACAAGCAGGAGAAATAAAAAAATGGGTAGAACCGGTATCTAATAAGGTATAGACCTCGCAAGAGTTTATGATTAACTTACCCGGAATAACCTCCTTCGGTTTCCTCGCGTTTTGGGCAGTCACGACAAACCCTCTTGCTCGAACCACCGACTTTAACTTGTCGGGGACAGCCTTTGGAGTTACCATCCCAGCTGGACTTAACTTTGCTATAAAGCACATTCCACCCTCAACTGCTTCGTCGCACTTCTGATCCATGATTTGAATCATTACTCTTCGATCTATATCGAATTGGGGTTGACCGCTCTACACAGGGTAATTCCAAACTCGATGTTGGATTCTCCCAATTGTTGTCCAAAAGTGAAATCCATATCGTCTATTTTGGCCTTCTTGGATCGGACGTCTCTTTCTAAAATATCAACGCGTCGTGCGGTTTTTACCCATGCATCCTCCTTTCTCATTCGTTCAGTTGTTTCTTCTTTCATCAGAATTTTGACAATTGCATTCTCAGATTCCATCTCTAATATCATATGCTCTGCCAGAGAGAGTTTCTGTTCAAGCTTTGTATATCGGGTAGCAAAATCTTGAATTGATGTGTCCCTTTGTTCTACGACCGCCTGCCATTCTTCTTCTCCCGACATCACATTATCCTGGTTGGTGATTAGCGGTGTCTCAATGGTCTCATACGTTCCATTGTTTAGATTTTCAGCTGCCATTCTCAAATACTGCCATAAAACAAGGGTTAATTAAAAAAATTAACATATCACATATTAACCCTATGTTCTAACCGACCAATTAAATAACAATTAAGCTTAGGTAGGACACACTAGCGAAGGTTTTACTGGTCTCTCCCCTCCTAGTTCTATTCCCAAATCTCCGCCAAAGATCATATCCCTAAGCTCTGATACCAACTGTGACGCCCCAAAATAGGTTCAGTACACAACCCATTCTGACTCGCCAAATAAATGGTACAGAAACCAAATACACATCTTTTATAACAAACGGTCGTGCAAAAATACGACCACACAAACTGTGAGCTTCAATACAAATCGTATATAATACAAAATATAAACACTAAAATTAATTTCTTATTAATTACAATTATTATCCAACTATTTTATAGAATAGTGAGGACTTCTATAGATCTAACTCTGATCATCACTCTACTCTTCGACTAGTCCCCGCGATATTCTCATTTTTTAAAGAGAACAATAGAAGAAAAGGGTGAGCTCAATTAGCCCAGTAAAGAATATTATGACTAAGATAATGAAGAATAAATTATCGTTAGTCTTCAACAAATCAGATAAAATATTATGGACAACAAGTTTTAGATCAACAACTGCAGTGAAAATAATAATTCATTAGAAGAGTTAAGTAGAGAATGATGTCTACTATCTTTTATGATTTAAAAGTCCTTCATCAATATTTTATCCCTGTAATATCAATCAATATATATCTCGAATCAAATATTCATCTTTGCACTACGGGTCAAAGATATTCATTTGTATCACCAGTGGTCATGTTCATCTCAACACCTGTCTATCTTTGCACTAAGGGCCAAAGATATTCATCAGGTAATCATCTTTGCACTACAGGCCAAAGATATTCATCAAATAATCATTCATCTTTGCATTACAGGCCAAAGATATTCGTTTGTATCACCATTTAAGACTGAGGATGATGAAAAATAATATAAGGAATGAATCTAGTGAGATATAGGACAAAAATTAGGGATTCATAATTTAGTTTATCCAAGTTCAATAATACTCCGTAATAATCAATTGTGGAGAAAAATTCAAGAATGAAGTTCAAAACTTGGATCCAATCAAAGATAATTTAGATAAAAAAATAATATTTTTTTCCCGTGAATAGTAACTCATGAATAGTAACTCGTGAAATGATATTAGATGAAGCGCAAAACTCAAAGAATTTCTGATCATTTCAGGAATTATAGAAGCAATACTTACCGTAGAAAGTTTAAATTTAGGAATATGAAATAAAATATTATCACTTTCATAATATGAAATATAAAAGAAAATAATATTCTTTATGAATATTGAAAGGAAATAACATCATTTACGAGAAAAATAATATCCTTTACCTCAGTATAATACTCGATCTGACTAGAATATCGGATATTATGATGAGAAAAACTTGCACTGTTATCAACACTCAAAGTATCTAAATACTCACAAGAAATACGCTCGATATTATAGAGAGAAAATTTTCTGATTTTGGTGTGATTTTCATTTCTAACTAAGCACCCTATTTATAGAAAAAGCTTAGCACACCAGGATTGACAATGCAACCCTCGGTGGCTTTCTCCAGCACACCACCCTTGAATTTTTTTTTCTTCAACATTCTTCACACACAAAAGGACAAGAGTGGGGCCCACCATTCTAGAAAATCTTCACCAAAATATTTTAAATTTAAACAATATTCAAAAACTTCAATAATTCAAAATAAATAGCCCTTTTATCAGAAAAATATGAACCTTATGTCCATTCCATATAAAATTTAATTCTGTACAACTTTGTAGAAGAAAGTTTTTTCAAATTCTGAACGAAAAATGACCCAAGTTTACTTACGAATGATTCTTCCACACTCACCACTCTTGAAAATCTCCAGCACACTCAAAATTTCAAAGCCTACACTTTTGAAATAATGAATTCCACCACATGTTTATTTATATACCATAAAAATAGTGTCATCATTTAAATTATAAAATTGTACTATTATATTATCATATTATACTATTATAATATAATATTATAATAATATATTTGAATAAATATTTTATCGGAGAAGATAAAATGCCAACATTCAACAAATGTCTCCTTCGCTAAAAATTCCACCATTATGTCATTGAATAAATATTTACTTATTATTTTATCAATAATTAATTATTATTCACAAATAATATTACATAATCACAATAATGACAACCAGGTCGTTCCTAGGAAAGAGGGGGCTTCCGATAAGGATTTCTCCTTACTGGCGCGCAATTAGATTAACTAACTCATTTCCTAGACAGAACTTCCTAGACATTGCTAATAATGCTGTCTAATAATATTATTCAAATAATATGAATTATTGACTTAATAATGTTAAATACTGTGCAGTGGTTACTGTGACCATTATTGAATCAATAATAATATAAAATATCAACGTAGCAATTATTGATATAAAATATCAACGTAGCAATTATTGAACTAATAATATAAAATATTAAACAGTAATTACTGTAACAATTATTGAGTAAGTGCCTTCTTACGTAAGAATCAATAATTTGAAACACTGTGCAATACCGTGTGTTACTGTGCAACAACGCGTATTATTGTATTTTTATCACTGGGTATTTCAATAGTTTAACGGTAACAGTTTTATCGTTATTTTTATAAAAATTTACTTCTGTCGCTTTCTATATCCGACATTCATTCCGTTGTAGGGTCCATCAATGACTGCGCCGTCGTACGAATATTCTCTGACAAAAAGAATATTCCTCGACCAAACGAATATTTCCCGACACAACAAATATTTTATAACCACTTGCTTACTTTGTAAAATTCACACATCTCACCCATAACTTATCACATTTATTAAATTAACACCTTACGATTTTAAAATAATATATAAAAAAATGAAATATTTATTCATAAAAGTTGGGGTCTTACAACCCACAACTAAAGTTTTCACTATCACGGGATCTTGAATCCGATTTCTCGGGACTAACCCCTCGAGTTCGTCTTCAAGATCCAAATATTACAAGTACAATATTTTGACGTTATTTAAACATTACAAAGTGAATAAAATGTCCATCGTGGGAATCTAGTTAAGATCTTGTAACAAATGAGAATTTTATATGAATTTTAATATTTATTGAATTAAATAAATATTTTAATTAATTTATTTATTGAGTTAAATAAATAAATTATGTAATTATTATAGACTAATTTAATTAAGTGTTATATATTAATTAAATAAATATTTAATATTTAATTTAATTGATGTGTAATAATTTTATGGTATAGTTCTAATTTAATAGAGATAATTAAATTAGATAAAGTTTAAATGATAATTGTTACATGAGATTATAATTAGCAAGTAATTGTAATTGTTATGTGACAAAATAATTTGGTTAATTGATGTTAGTTTTAATTTAATTAAATTAGAATGTTAAGATTTAATTAATTAGAGTGTAACATTGAAAGTATGTGTTAAAAGAATTAAAAGGATTTTTAAATTAGTTTTACCAAACAAGGCCCTTAAAACTATTTTTTAAAGAGTTTTGCTAAACAAGGCCCTTGCACTTGTTTTAAATGAATTTTACCAAGCAGGGCCTTAAGTCCTTAAAATCTAATTTTGAAAATAAATGATTTTGGCCAAACAAAGCCTTATGGCTTTTTGATATTTGAAAATATGTAACTGATATATGTATTAAGTAGAGGAGTTAATATTTGTCAGTTATATATATTATATAATTATATATATAATATATATCATTTATATTATAATAGTTTTGTTTTACGTTAGTTAAGAGTTAGTCTATTAGAAAGAACAAAGAAGAAAGAACAAGTGTTAGAAGAAGAAAAAAATACAGAGAGTTAGAGAGAAGAAGAAGAAAGAGAAAGGAAGGAGAAAGCTAGAGAAATCATCACCTTCATCTTCTTCCTCATTAAGCAACAAGGGTGTAATTCTAATCTTTGTATTTTAGAAATCATGTTCTTGTGTTCTTCATATTTTTGGTTCTCTATAAACATGAATTTTCATGAAAATTGTGTAAACATGATTATATGTATAAATTGTGTTCATAACATGCTTATATATGAATTGTATGCATAAATTAGTTGTTTAAATCATGTAAGCGTGATGAACATGAAGAATTCATGTTCATCAAAAGTTACAGTGAATTAGTTTTGATAATTTGCTTCTTTAAAATCAAAATTCATGTTTGATTGTTAATTATTGTGTAAATTGATTATAGATATTGATAACATGTTTAGAAACGAATTCAATATGCTTTGAATTGTGTATTTTGACTTAGAAATAAACTTATAGTGTTCAATTTTATCAAGAACACTGAAAAATAGGTTTTCTTCAAAATTAACAAAAGTTGGTGTTTTAAATTATGTGTTTTGATGTTATATGTATTAGAATATGATTAGAAACATAAACTGATATTTGTATAAAAGTTTATGTATTTTATGTGGGATGAATTTGGAATTTGGTGTAGAAAAATAAGTCAAATTGGCTTTTTCTTTGCAAAGTTTGCAACACTGTCAGACCTATCTGCACAGTGGCACGGCCGCGCCGCTCCCAAGGCTTATTAGAGCGCTGCCGCGCTGGTCCTGCAGATTGGGCAGAAAGCTATTTTTAATTGTACAATTTTATGAGATTAATGATGTAATAAATTAAAAAGCATGTTAATAAAATTAAAATGCTAAATAGACATTAATGAATTATATTGTTAAAATATAATATATAATTATAATTTGATTAATTATAATTAAAGTAAATATTTAATTTATTCAATTATGATTTAATTAATATAAATGCATAATGTAGTTTGATTAATTGTAATCACAGTAAATGTTAAATTTAAATTATAATTTATTTAATTAATATAAAATAAAATCATAATTTGATTAATTATAATTAAAGTGAATGTTTAATTTAAATTATATTTGTTTAATTATAATTTAATTAATATGGGTACATAATTATTATTTGATTAATTATGTGCAAATATAATATGATCATGTGATGTGATTATGTGATGTGATAATTAATTATTAAACTTAATAATTTAAGGGGAGTGAGTTAACCTAGATGGGTTAACTAAGTTATGTGAATTAGTTATATGATAACTAATTATATTATTATTGTTAATTACATATATGTAGGGTTAATTAAGAAACGTGAGTATAACTTGTAGCTTGCGCTTGAGACAAGTTTTCTAAACTCAAACTTTATTTAATTAAAGTGATCTTGACTTAATTGTTCAAGTAAGGTCTATTTTATCTTTCGAATGCTTTAATTTTAATTGTAAAACATAAGTTATTTCATAATTTTTTATTGTTGAATTATTCTAGATTATTGTAAGTCGATTCAACTACTCATTAGTTGATGGTAGTTGAACTCCAAATTTCCTTTTTAAGCTTATCCAAACCAAACTTTCTTTGGTGCGGACTTGTTATCAAATACTGAGATGAACAACCCTATTTAATAGGGGATACATGCAAAAGCGTTAAGATGTTTGTGCACAATACATGGTACGAAGGGCTAATCCCCCTGAGTACGAGTTAAGAGTCCATATAGTCTAAAAGACTGTTAAAGGTTTTAAATAGAAATGTGTATAACCTAGGACAAAGTTCAAGGTCTTATGACCCTCAGATGATTTCTATATTCGAAATTCTAAATGTTGATGAAAGAATTATTATTCAATTCTTTATTATTAATGAAAGAAAAGTTATTCAAATCTTTTGAAGTTATTCAGTTATGTCATTGTTATTATTATTGTTATTCCAAGTGAACTTTTGTTTGCTCACTCTTGCAATTAAATAACCATTGCAGCTAAAGCCGAGAACATTGACGTACCGTCAACGAGTAAAGGAAAAAGCAAGATGAACAAGTGAAGGCTTGTTATGTTATGATATGATGTGTAATAGATTTGATTATGTTATGTTTTATTTTCTGCACTTATTGTTTATGTTAAGGTTAGGAAACCTTGGGATTTATTCAATTAAGTTGTAATCCTTTTATAAAGAAGATTTTTATTTAATGATAAGGTTGTAATTTATTTTGCATTCCTTATTATTGGGCAGTAGTTGTATGTTATAATTAGATAGTGAACACCAAATCATGTGGAAATGAAGTACCCGAATTTGGGGGTGTCATAGATATAATCATTAGATCTCAATCCCGGGATTCCTAGGCTCACATTTATTTGAAATAAACATATATACAACGTCTTAAACTCAAGATTCGGTGGTTTCATCAGTTGAAAACCCGATCACGAGAGTTTAGAACTCTCCTCACCTCTAGATATAGATCTAAGGCTCAACGGAGTGGCCGAGACTTACATAAAGCGATAAAACACGTAGATCTACCGTGGATCTAAGTCGATATAGCATACGGGTTAAAGCATCATGCTTAATAACCACTCAAAAAGCTAGATTCGGCTTAGATCTTGGTAGATCTAGCCTCCAGACTTGATTTCCAATAATATATGTACAATATAATAGATAAAAACTAAATATCTACCAACTATTACACAATATACTTAGAAAACAACAAGTTTAACTATATTTAGACAATATATAACATCAATCTAGTATATTGAAAAAAATTAACAAAGAACGTAGCTAGAAAGAGCATTTTTTTCACCTTGGGGGACGCGTGAACAAGCGTTTTATAACCCGGGATGAACTTAAAACACTCTCGGGGCTCCAAGAAGATGCTAAACAAGAGAAAATAACTCAAAGTTGGTGTTTATATGTCAAACTCAAGGGGTTCTCTCTCTAAAAGTGACTTTCTCTCTCTAAAACTACATTTCCCCCTGTGAAAATGAGCTAATGTTGCTCTTTTAATCTGTCCGAGCCATCCTCATACATGTATGAGGCTAGTCGCATATATGTATGAGGCTAGCCGCATATATATATGCGGCTGGGCTAGGTGGGTCCTGCAGTCTCGAAGTGCGTTTCTTTGGTCCCGGTTCGGAGGAAGTTGATCTGCGCAAATCAAACTTTTGGAAGGTCTGTGTGGAATGCGGCTGGATAAAATTGAGTCTGACTGAGTCGGGGTCCGAGAAGATGATGCTGATAGCTGAGAAGTATCTTCTGGTTCCCGACGGAAGTTAGCTGGTTTATCGTCAATGGCACACATTTCGAGGTTTACTGAGTTGGTTTCCGGCAGACACTATCTCAGCTTGGCAATCCTTGTTCGGTTCACGACATGTTCGGACGTCATTGGTCTTTTGAATCTTTCACGGGGTTGTCTTCGAGATGACCTGATTCTTTTACCCTACTTCAGGGTTGTCTTTGAAGTAAAATTATGCTTTCTCCCTTCTACAAGGTTAGTACAAAGAAAGCAAAATTTTGAGTGTCTATAGATGACCCTCTTTGTCAAGTTTATGCAATGTTGGAATGAACACGACAAAGATTACTAGACACGGAGAATGCATGACAAGGTATATCTGATGATGCAATATCATGTATGAAACATGTAATGATATGTGAGACTATGATGAAGTTCTAAGGATCACGTTGTCGAGGTTAAGACAACTTCTTCGCTGGTTTGTAGCCAACAGATTACTTTATCAGAGCTGAGCCGACCAGCGTTGGGTTGTGGTTAACGAATTACACCATCGAGGTCATGTCGATGTCTTTACTGGGTTGTAGCCAATGGATTACATCATCGGGGTCAAGCCGATCTGCGTTGGATTGTTGCCAATGGATTACACCATCGGGGTTTTGTCGATCTGCATTGGGTCTTTGCCAACGGATTACACCATCAGGGCTGAGCCGATATGCATTGGGTTGTAGTCAATGGATTACACCATCGAGGTCATGTTGATGTCTTCACTGGTTTGTTGCCAACGGATTACACCATAGGGGTTGAGCCGAAGCCTTCACTGGGTTGTAGCCAACGATTTACATCATCGGGCTCAAGCCGATCTGCTTTGGGTTGTTGCCAACGGATTACACCATCAGGGTTTTGCCGATCTGCGTTGGGTTGTTGCCAACGGATTACACCATTGGGGTTTTGCCAATTTACTTTGGGTTGTTGCCAACGGATTACACTATCAAGGTTTTACCGATCTGCGTTGGGTTGTTGCCAATGGATTACACCATTGGGGTTTTTCTGATCTGCGTTGGGTTGTTGCCAATGGATTAGACCATCGGGGTTTTGTCGATCTGTGTTAGATTGTTGCCAACGGATTACACCATCGGGATTTTGCCGATCTGCATTGGGTTGCTGCCAACGGATTATACCATCGGGGTTTTACCGATCTGCGTTGGGTTGTTGCCAACGAATTACGCCATCGGGATTTTGCCGATCTGTGTTGGGTTGTTGCCAACGGATTACTCTATCGGGGTTTTACCGATCTGCGTTGGGTTGTTTCCAACAGATAACACCATCGGGGTTTTGCCGATCTACATTGGGTTGTTGCCAACGGATTATACCATCGGGATTTTGCCGATCTGTGTTGGGTTGTTACCAACGGATTACACCATTGGGGTTTTGCCGATTTGCGTTGGGTCGTTGCCAACGGATTACACCATCGGGGCTGATCCGACTTGCGTTGGGTTGTGGTCAACGGATTACACCATCGAGGTCATGTCGATGTCTTCACTGGGTTGTAGCCAACGGATTACATCATCGGGGTCAAGCCGATCTGCGTTGGGTTGTTGCCAACGGATTACACCATCGGGGTTTTCCCGATCTGCGTTGGGTCATTGCCAACAGATTACACCATCGGGGCTGAGCCGACTTTCTTTGGGTTGTAGTCAACGGATTACACCATCGATGTCATATCGATGTCTTCACTGGTTTGTAGCCAACGGATTAAACCATCGGGGTTGAAATGATGCCTTCATTGGGTTGTAGCCAACGGATTGCATCATCTGCGTTGGGTTGTTTCCAAAGGATTACACCATCGGGTTTTTGCCTATATGCGTTGGGTTGTTGCCAACGGATTACACAATCGTGGTTTTGCCGATCTGCTATGGGTTGTTGCCAACGGATTACACCTTCAGGGTTTTGCCGATCTGCGTTGGGTTGTTGCCAACGGATTACAACATCGGGGTTTTGTCGATCTGCGTTTGGTTGTTGCCAACGGATTATACCATCGGGGTTTTGCCGATCTGCGTTGGGTTGTTGCCAACGGATTTCACCATCGGGGTTTTACTGATCTGCGTTGGGTTATTGCCAACGGATTACACCATCGGGGTTTTGTCGATCTACGTTGGGTTGTTGCCAACGGATTACACCATCGGGATTATGCTGATCTGTGTTGGGTTGTTGCCAATGGATTACACCATCGGGGTTTTGTCGATCTATGTTGGGTTATTGCCAACGGATTACATCATCAGGTTTTTGCCAATCAGTGTTGGGTTGTTGCCAACGGATTATACCATCGGGGTTTTGCGGATATGCGTTGGGTTGTTGCCAACGGATTACACCATCGGGGTTTTGCCGATCTACGTTGGGTTGTTGCCAACGGATTACATCATTGGGGTTTTGCCGATCTGCGTTGGGTTATTGCCAACGGATTACACCATCTGGGCTGAGTCGACTTGCGTTGGATTATGGTCAATAGATTACACTATCGAGGTCATGTCGATGTCTTCACTGGTTTGTTGCCAACGGATTATACCATCGGGGTTGAGCCGACACCTTCACTGGGTTGTAGCCAACGGATTACATCATCTTGGTCAAGCTAATCTGCATTGGGTTGTTGCCAACGGATTACACCATCGAGGTTTTGTCGATATGCGTTGGGTTGTTGCCAACGGATTACACCATTGTGGTTTTGTCGATCTGCTTTGGGTTGTTGCCAACGAATTACACCATCAGGGTTTTGTCGATCTGCGTTGGGTTGTTGCCAACGAATTACACCATCGGGGTTTTGCCGATTTGCGTTGGGTTTTTGCCAACGAATTACACCATCGAGGTTTTGCCGATATCCATTGGGTTGTTGCCAACAGATTACACCATCAGGGTTTTGTCGATCTGTGTTGGGTTGTTGCCAACGGATTACACCATCGGGGTTTTGTCGTTCTGCGTTGGGTTGTTGCCAACCGATAACACCATCGGGGTTTTGCCGATATACGTTGGGTTGTTGCCAACGTACTACACCATCAGGGTTTTGTCGATCTACGTTGGGTTGTTGCCAACGCATTATACCATCGGGGTTGTGCTGATCTGCGTTGGGTTGTTGCCAACGGATTATACCATCAGGGTTTTGCCGATCTGCGTTGGGTTATTTCCAACAGATTACACCATCGAGGTTTTGCCGATCTACGTTGGGTTATTTCCAACAGATTACACCATCGGAGTTTTGCCTATCTGCGTTGGGTTATTGCCAGCGGATTACACCATCGGGGTTTTACTGATCTACGTTGGCTTGTTACCAACGAATTACATCATCGGGGTTTTGCCGATCTGCGTTGGGTTGTTGCCAACGGAATATACCATCGGGGTTTTTTAGATCTGCGTTGGGTTGTTGCCAACAGATTACACCATCAGAGTTTTACCGATCTGCGTTGGGTTGTTGCTAACGGATTACATCATTGGGATTTTTTTGATCTGCGTTGGGTTTTTTCTAACGGATTACACCATCGGGGTTTTGCCGATCTGCCTTTGGTTGTTGCCAATGGATTACACCATCGGGGTTTTCCTGATCTGCGTTGGGTTGTTGCCAAAGGATTACACCATCGAAGTTTTGCCGATCTGCGTTGGTTTGTTGCCAACGGATTACAGCATCAGGGTTTTGTCGATCTGCGTTGGTTTGTTGCCAACGGATTACACCATCGGGGTTTTGTCGATCTGCTTTGTGTTGTTGCAAACGGATTACACCATCGGGGTTTTGCCGATTTGTGTTGGGTTGTTGCCAACGGATTACACCATCGGGGTTTTGCCGATCTGCTTTGGGTTGTAGCCAACGGATTATAAATTAGCGAGTTTTTTTTACTTGTGACCCCGCTAGATTAGATACTGGCTTGACTGATGACCCGGGTGCTGATAACGTCCCTGGAGGATGCGGCCTGTCCTTTCACTACGCCGATTTGAACTTCGGTGCAGAGGCCTTGACTTAGGAGGACTTGGCGCAGCTTGATATGTTTGATGATGCAGATTTCATTTGCTAGGCTTTTTGTTTGTTGACGGGCGGCTCTGCTCCATTTCCATGTACTTTTTAGTTTTATTTATAGGACAGAGATGATGTTTGAAGTATACGGTTTTATGTATTTCGCAAAGATGTATATATAATGCTTTTCATTAACTGCATATGGCATGATGCATGCATTATATGTCATGGATTCGCATTTAAAAATTATGATTTAGGATTGACCCCTGTGTGGTCTTTTGATACTGTTATACAGATGAGGTGTTGGGTTTTTCCTCGGGTAATGACCTTCAAGGAACTTTTCATTTCTTTTGTCGTCGCTAGCTCATGTCATTGTAATTTCTTTCAGAAGTCCTTTCATTTCTTTTGATGAGAAGCTTGGTCCTGCCACAAACTCCTTCCTTTTCATTGAATCGCAAAATGCCCCAGCCTTTTCGCATGTTGTTACCAGGGATTCATGTAAGAAACTCGCTTTGAGAAAGACTTATCCTATGAAGAAATTTATGTTCAGATTGTTGACAGGAAAGAATAAGTTCTCAGAAATAAAGTTATACCTTCTGTTAAGGTAATTTAGGAGGAACCACAACGCTGAAGAAGCTACGTGGGAACTCGAAGAGCATATGATGAAGAATTACCCATAATTATTTACTTAATTTATGTGTAAGCGATTCTGGGGACAGAATCTTTGTTAGGGGGAGAATCTAACAGGACGAATTTTTTAATTGAACCATGATTCTGAGGACAGAATCCTTTTAAGGGGGGAAAGATGTGACGAACAAGATTTTTGTAATTTAATTTGAATATTTATTGAATTAAATAAATATTTTTCGATGATTTAATTATTGAATTAAATAATTAATTGACGAAATTGTGGTAGATTAATTTAATTATATGTGTTACATTGATTAAATTAATGATGAGAATTTTATTGTGTAAAGTATGTATTTAATTGAGCTTATTTGATTAAATGAATTATTTAATAACATAATGTTATTTTACTTAATTTAATAATTAATTAGAGATTTAATGATTTGACATAATTAATAAATGAGAATTTTAATTATGTGACTATGTGGTTTAATGTGGAATTATTCTATTTTATTTAATTGATTTAAATAAGATATTTGATTAATTGCTTAATTGGGTGTGACATTATTTAACTATATGATAAGAATAAATTTAAATTAAATGGAAAGGAGTTATTAAGGAACAACCAAACAAGCCCCTAAGGGGAGTTGGACCAGTTAACCATGACGGAGTAACTTACCCACTAACTTGTTAGTTGAATACAATACGTGATATTATATACATATATCATATATACATTAGTTCTATTACATATTCTTATTAGAAGAAAAAGTTGAGAGAAAATTTAGAGAGAACTTTGAAAGAGAGTTGAAGAGATCAAGGGTTGTAGAAATTAAAAGAGAGTTCTTCATCATCACAATCTAGTAGGGTAATCTTTTCAACCCAAAACCTAAATTATGTTTTTATATTTTTATAAAAAACTATTCAAGTCCTCTATGATTGAAGAAATTTATAATAGATGGGTATATGATGATATATATATGTTAGTATATGTATATTATATGGTTTATATCATGTATTCATATGCTAGAGTAGCCAATTTCATATAGACATGCTATAATCAGAGTTTTCCATTAACGACTATTTTGAGTTCTCTGTAAAACAATTATTTTGTGATCAATGCATGAATTAATGATTTATGTGTATATAAATGTTAAGATATAATCATAACATGTTTTCTACCATCTATGTATGTTTTCAAACCATCAATTTCATGTAATTATGTTTTAATTGAGTTTTTCAAAATTTACAGAGTATAAAAGTTGTATATATGGCCCTTACGACCCTTACAAACAATTGTATGCCATGAATTGTTTGTTTAACTTAAATTTGTCAGTAAATTATAATAATACATTTTAAGCCAAAGAAAACAAACTGTGAACGGACAGATTCAGAGTTATAACGAATCCGTGACGTCAAATTTCGTGTTTTTCTTCAAAACAGTCAAGAACACCAAGAACAATGAAATTTCATGATTTAATTCAAGTAATTACATGATATAAAGTGTTAAAATCATGTTAGAGTCATTATATGATGTTTCTATGAAGTTTATACTTCATAGAAATCACGGTACTAGTTTGATTTACATTTAATTAGCCTAAAATAGTCAAAATCGCGAACAGTTGTTGAACCGCGAGGGCATGCCCGCCCCAGCCGGTTTTATGCTTGCCCCAGCTGGCCCCATGCAGATTTTACCCTCCCCAGCGGGTGTAGTGCAGAGAAAAAAATTTATGTTTTGACCTTCTGTAGTAAAATAAGCATAACTTCTTTATATGAAATCAGCCTAAGACGATTTAGGATGATTCGGAAAGATAACGAGTAGACCTACAACTTTTATTTTTTAAGTTTTTCGATTTGAAGTTGTTAACAAGGGTCAAAATGGCCATCATTGTTACTAATGCGTATTCGAAGGCAATCAGAGGGCGTCGAACATGTACGTACGCAAGTGTAGTGCTCTAGACAATAAAAGATGTTGTTCTAAGTTATAAACATGAATATTATATGATTTAAAGTTCATGATTAATAAACTAAGTTATTGACATGTATAAGACAATGTGAAGGTTCAAGTTAACAAACTAAGTGCGAACTTGAATATTGTGATGGTAAGACTTGATTATGATTGTTTGAAGGATTATAGCTATATGATACGCATATTGTGAATTCATACTCATGTTATGTGGTTAGTTAATAAGTTAACACTATGAACCAATTTGTATGTTGACTTAAATGAAAAGTTCAACAGTTGAACATAGAAGTGATGAAACTAATCGATAACGTATACATAATGTAATGTGTAGGACGTTGAGGAATTGAATTGTAACTAGATTTGTAGCTTGCGCACGAGGCAAGTATTCTATCCCTAACTTATTGTTGCTAAGCAAGTTTTCTTATCTATACTCTTGAAGTTAAATAAGTGTTCTATTCCTTATTCTTATGTCAAGCAAGTTTCTAAAACTCAAACTTTACCTTTATTGAGCAAGTTTTCTATTCTTGAAATATTATCATGATACAAGTTCTTATACGTGTTAGTCAAGTTAAGATTTCATATGAGATATTATATTAACTTTAAAAGCATGATTCCAGTTATACAATACTTATTCGATTGTATACTCTTGAGAAGTTATTATTCAATTTGAATATCGTCTATTGTTGAACCTTGTAAGACTAGCGAACCCTTATTGATTCGACTAGTCTATAGTTGATGAACGTTTTAAACTCTAGAACTATTAGTGAGCTTATCCAAACCAAACTTTCTTTTGTGCTAACTCTGATGTCAAACTGAGATGAACAACCCTATTATAGGGGATTGACGATGCTTTAGCGTTAAGATATTGTGCACAGTATGGGTACTAAGAGCTGATCCTCCTAAGTACGAGAAGTAGAGTCCATAGTCTTATGACTGTTAAAGGTTTAAAGTATAAACATTTTACAACCTAGGACATAGTTCGAGGTCTTATGACCCTCATATATTCTTTTGATTCTTGTTATTCATTCTTGATTCAAAAGCCGAGTTTTCCTTATTCAGAAGTCTTTGATTCACTCGCATGTTATTATATTGTTGTTATATTGTTATACTTGTTGGCAATCGTGCTCACTCTTGCGTAATAATAACATTGAAGTTAAGAACGAAAGGTCGACGAGCCTTCTACTAGCAAAGGCAAGGGCAAGGTCAATAAGTGATGAAGATTGTTATTTATTTAATATGTCATTGTTTAATACTTATGTTAAAAGTGTGTAAGACTATTTATTTTTTTACGTTTTTGCATTTGAGATTTAAGGTTAGTATGAGCTGGGATTGATTTTTTATTTTTATTCAGATGTTGTAACCCTATAAAGGGAGATGTTGGTTTTATTTCTATCTATTGCATGGTTGCATTTATTATGGGTAGATAGATAGATGATATTTGTACAGTGAACACCAAATCCAGTGGAAATTGAAGTACCCGGATTTGGGGGTGTCACAGGTTGGTATCAGAGCTGTAGGTTGTGAACCTTAGGTGGGGGAAATCCTTAGGGTAGTAGCCTTTTTAAGAGGTCGAGAACATAGTAATGATAAACTTTTAATGAGTTCTAAGAAAGATAATAAATTAACTTATGTGCTAAATGCTTATACTTATATACTTGCGAGAGTATCGATTAGCATCACATAATAACTAAGACTTCAAATTTGATTTGTTAGGATAGAGAACCCAGTCAGCTTAGGGACGTTGTATCCCGAGAGGCTAGGGAGGAGGAGCCCCGAGACATTCACACAGTCTGGGAGCAGTTGATTCGACTAGAGCCATCTCCTTTGATCAAAGTCGTTGGTCGGGAACATGAGCCGGTGTTTGATTCAGAGGAGGACTCTAAGGAGATAGAGATTCAAGATGATGCAGCTGAGGAGGATGAGGAAGACCCTGAAGAGTTCCCACCGAACTCTATCAGTGCTGAGATGTATGACAAATTGTATGACCGTAACATAGAGTTACGAGATACTGTTCAGGAGCTGAGGGAGTAGACGGTTAATCAATAGTCTACCACTGAGCAGAAGGATGTTGAAGTCGAGGCTCTTCACACACGTCGTGGAGACGTATAGTGGGATTTGGTCCATGAAAAGGGCCAAGTTGAGCAAAAGTCAGAGGAGATAGAGAAATTGAAGAATGAGTTTAAAGAGAAATCAGCAAGGCTTGCCATAGCGGAGGAAGTTTCGGTGAGAGATTCACGACGTGCCAATCTTGCAGAAGATAATGTTCGTGCAAAGAGAGCAAAGATTGAGGAGACGGGTTATATATTTCAGAATGCAATTGACAAGTCCCAGGATCGGGTGATGTACTATCAAGTCCAGTTCGAAGGTCTGCCTTGGTATATGCTGGATCGCGGGATGATGTTCCGCATCATGGAGGAAGAACGCAGTAAAGTTGTTCGACGCCTTAGGATGCAGTGATAGGAACAGTTTGATTATGTGATAACTTACTTGATGTTAATAATGTAAATTTTGATGTGCTTATAAACAGAGGAATATTTTGATTATTTAAATCCTGTAGATTCTTTATCTCGGGATAGTTGATGTAAATAGCAGTGATGCTATCATATTATGTTAAAACTTTTGATTAAATAAAATATCAGAGTTTATTTGAGATAATGTGTTAAGTGATTTTGTTTAAATGTTTAAGTTAAGCCTTAAATATTTAAAAGATTGAATAAAGATCTAATTAGCGTATATCTTAAACAGAAATATGCCGCCGAGAAGAAGACCAAACCATCAACCGACCTAAGAAGGGTTAACGAATAACAACGACGTCAATGCTAATGCTAACCCTATGCAGCAGTTGGTGAACTTACTGGCTAGAGAAATTAACAATCAACCTCAAGCTCCACCAAATACCTCGTTTAAGGACTTCAAAGCAGTGAGATCGCCAGAGTTTAAAGGCTCCACAAACCCGATAAAAGCTCAAACTTGGGTTATAGAGATGGAGAAAGTGTTTGACGTCACTAGAGTCATAGAGGACCAGAAGACCGCCTACGCAACGTTCATGTTAAAATTAGAAGCCAGCTTTTTATGGTAGTCAAAAAAGTTCCGAGGAGGAGAAGGTGTAATAACCTGAGAAAGGTTTAAGAAAATGTTCTTCTAGATGTCTTTCCCGATAAGCTCGCAGAATCTGATGGAAGTATAATTTCTGGAGCTCAAGCAGGGGAATATGTTCGTACCAGACTCTGCGGCGAAATTCAATAAGTTGGCTAGGTTTACCACGTATCAAGTGCACACCGACGAGAGGAAGGCAATAAGGTTTGAACAGGGCATCCCCTAGTTATATAGCAAAGTGTCAATGTTCCAATTGAACACTTTTACTGGGGTACTGGAGAAGGCCATCCTCGCTGAAGGTGGTAGCGACGCTGTGACCAAGTATAACCAGGATCAGAAGAAGAAGAAGAATGAGAGTGAAGGGAATACCAAGGCTAGTGGCAGCAACACGGGAGGAAATAACAATCAGAAGAGGAGGTGGACCGACAACTCGTCAACTGGTAATCAGCAAGGAGGTCAGAAGAAGAGAATTGAAGCATGTCAAACCTGCGGGAAAGCTCACATGGGGATCTGTATGAAGGAAAAATGAGTGTGCTACAATTGTGGTCAGGAAGGCCACACAGCACTTAACTGTCCTAACCCAAAGAAGGGCACCTGCTTCACTTGCGACTCGAAGGATCACTTGGCTAGGGACTGTCCTAAGAAAGGATCTGGAGGGGCAAGAACAGGAGGGAACAAGGGAAACAGTGGTGGCAATGCTCTAACTATCATGGGACCAACCCCAACCAACCAACCGATTGCCAGGACGTTCAATATGACAGTGCAAGATGCTGTGCAGTCTCGCGATGTGGTGTCAGGTATCATTCTGATCAATAAAGTTAATGCTTATGTATTATTTGATTAGGGTGCTACTTGTTCATTTACATCCGATGGCTTTGCTAAGAGCTTAGGATTGCATAAGGATGAGTTAGAATACCCTATGAACATAGAAATTGTGAATAGAGAAGTGATCCCTGTTAAGTACGTACACAAGAACTGTAGGGTGGATATCAAGGGTAACATTATGAACGTAGATCTTATCCCGATTAGACTTGGGGAGTTCGACGTTATTCTGGGAATTGATTGGTTATTCAGTTATGGGGCTGTAATTGATTGACAAAAGAAAGGTATTAACCTTATGACTCCTTCAAAGGTTGTGTTTTATGGCAGCAAGTTGCCTAGACAAGCGAGTTATCTGACGATGATGCAGGCCAGGAAGTTGTTAAGACAAGGCTGTATAGGATATTTAGCCTACATAGTCGACAGTCGTAAAGAGAACCCGAAGATAAAGAAGATACCAGTCGTGAGGGACTTTGCAGACGTATCTCCGGACTATCTACCAGGTCTTCCGCCAGATAGAGAGGTTGAGTTTGTGATCGATTTGGCGCCAGGAACGGCTCCAATATCGAAGGCACCGTACCGGATGGCTCCGGTAGAGATAAACGATTTGATGGTACAACTGCAAGAGCTACAGGACAAGAAGTACATACAACCGAGCGTATCGTCGTGGGGAGCGCCGGTGTTATTTATGAAAAAGAAGGACGGGACGATGCGGCTCTCCATCTATTATAGAGAGTTAAATAAGGTCACGATTAAGAATAGGTATCTATTACCGAGGATCAACGACATGTTTGATCAATTGAAGGGAGCGAGATACTTTTCAAAGATAGACTTGAGAAGTGGTTATCATCAGCTTAAGGTGAGGCCAGAGGATGTTTTGAAGACAGCATTTAGGACTCGATATGGTCACTACGAATTTTTGGTGATGTCATTTGGTCTAACGAATGCTCATGTAGCATTTATGGGCCTAATGAACGGAGTGTTCAAGCCATTTTTGGACAAATTCCTGGTGGTCTTTATCGACGACATTTTGGTATACTCGAAGACCAAAGAAGAACATGTAGAGCATCTGAAGAGGTGTTGAGAAGAAAGAAGTTGTACGCCAAATTTTTGAAATGTGAATTCTGGATTGAAAGGGTGCAATTTCTTGGACATGTGATCGATAAGGACGTAATTTTGGTAGATCCCTCTAAAGTCGAAGCTGTGATGAACTGGGATCAGCCAAACGGAAGTGAGAAGTTTTCTTGGATTGGTAGGTTATTATAGAAGATTCATTCAGGACTTTCCCAAGATCGCAACTCCGCTGACGAATTTGACTAGGAAATCGGTAAATTCGTTTGGATGGAGAAGTGTAAGGAAAGCTTCCAAGAGCTTAAGAAAAGGTTGAGTTCAGCACCTGTGTTATCTCTTTCGGATGATATAGGAAATTTTAAGGTTTATAGTGATGCGTAGCATAAAGGACTTGGTTGTGTGCTTATACAAAATGGCAGGGTCATTGCGTATGCTTCACGACAATTGAAGGACTATGAGAAGGGGTATCCGACCCATGACTTGGAGTTAGCTGCAGTGGTATTTACTTTGAAGATCTAGAGACACTATCTCTATGGGGAGAAGTGTGAAATATATACAGACCACAAGAGTCTGAAATATATTTTTACATACAAGGACCTGAATATGGGCCAGAGAAGATTGCCGGAGTTAATTATGGACTATGACTATGAGATTTTATACCATCCGGGTAAAGCAAACGGTGTTGCCGACGCCTTAAGAAGAAAGGGTCGGGAGAAATTGATGATGTTGACTGCTCAGGAGGAACTAATTTCAGCAATGGAGAAGCTGGAATTGGAAAAGAAGTATCCGATGGAGATTAATGAAAAGCTAATCCAGATACAAGCTGGTACAACTCTATTGGATAAGGTTAAGGAAGCTCAACTTCAGGACCAAGAATGTGAGAAAGTGAAGAAGAAGATATCTGAAGGAACCGAATCAAGATTCAAGATAGACAGTGAGGGATTGCTGAGATTTGAAAACAGAGTTTGGGTACCGACAGTGCCAGAGATTAAGAAAGATATTTTGAACGAAGCTCATAGCTCATGGTATTCGATTCACCCTGGTAGCACCAAGATGTACCAAGATCTTCGACAATATTTCTGGTGGCCGAATTTGAAACGAGATGTTGAAGAGTGTGTTGCAAAGTGTCTGACATGTCAAAAAGTGAAAGCAGAACATCAGAGGCCGAGTGGTTTTCTACAACCTTTAGAGATCCCAGAATGGAAATGAGAACATATTATATTGGATTTCGTGGTTGGCCTTCCGATAACTCAGAAAGTCTACGACGTAGTATGGGTTATCGTTGACCGATTGATGAAATCCGCACACTTCCTTTCAGTCAGAATCAAATTCAACTTAGACCAGTTGGCAAGGCTATATGTGAAAGAGATTGTTTCGAGGCACGGAGTCCCGGTGTCAATTGTTTCTGATAGGGATCCGCGCTTTACATCGAACCTCTGGAAGAGACTACAGGAGTGCATGGGGACACAGTTAAGAATGAGTACGACTTATCACCCTCAGACAGACGGGTAGAGCGAAAGAACAATCCAGACTTTGGAAGATATGTTGAGAACGTACATCATGGATTTCAAAGAAAATTGGGATGATCACTTACTGCTCGTGGAATTCGGTTATAACAACAGTTACCACGCTAGTATTAGCATGCCGCCTTACGAAGCGGTGTACGACAGAAAGTGTAGAACTCCACTATACTGTGATTAAGTTGGCGAGAGATAATTGCTCGGTCCAGAGTTGGTACAACAGATAGCAGAGATAGTCAAAGTGCTCCGGACAAGACTGGTAGAGGCTCAGGATAGGCAGGTGAAATACGTCGATCCACACTGTAAGAATGTAGAATTTGAATTGCGTAGCTTTGTTTTCTTGAAAGTCTCTCCCTGGAAAGGGAAGATCTGATTCGGTAAGAAGGGGAAAATGAGCCAGAGGTTCATTGGACCATTTGAGGTACTGTGAAGGATTGGAGAAGTTGCGTATGAGGTAGCCTTACCTCCGGCGCTAGAGAATGTCCACAACGTCTTCCATGTGTCAGTGTTAAGACCCTACAAACCCGATTACAAACATGTGATTGAATATGAACCACTACAATTTGAGAAAGACTTATCCTATGAAAAAATTTCTGTTCAGATTGTTGACAGGAAAGAGCAAGTTCTCAGAAATAAAGTTATACCTTCTGTTAAAGTAATTTGGAGGAACCACAACGCTGAAAAGAAGCTACGTGGGAACTCGAAGAGCATATGATGAAGAATTATCCACAATTATTTACTTAATTTATGTGTAAGCGATTCTGGGAATAGAATCTTTGTAAGGGGGGAGAATCTAACAGGACAAAAATTTTAATTGAACCGTGATTCTGAGAACAGAATCCTTTTAAGGGGGGAAAGATGTGACGAATAAGATTTTTGTAAATTAATTTGAATATTTATTGAATTAAATAAATATTTTTAGATGATTTAATTATTGAATTAAATAATTAATTGATGAAATTATGGTAAATTAATTTAATTATATGTGTTACATTGATTAAATTAATGTTAAAAATTTTATTGTGCAAAGAATGTATTTAATTGAGCTTATTTGATTAAATTAATTATTTAATAAGCAAAATATTATTCTAATTAATTTAATAATTAATTAGAGATTTAATGATTTGACATAATTAACAAATGAGAATTTTAATTATGTGACTATGTGATTTAATGTAGAATTATTCTATTTTATTTAATAAATTTAAATAAGATATTTGATTAATTGCTTAATTGGGTGTGACATTATTTAACTATATGATAAAAATAAATTTAAATTAAATGGGAAGGAGTTATTAAGGAACAACCAAACAAGCCCCTAAGGGGAGTTGGACCAGTTAACCATGACGGAGTAATTTATCCACTAACTTGTCAGTTGAATACAATACGTGATATTATATACATATATTATATATACATTAGTTCTATTACATATTCCTATTAGAAGAAAAAGTTGAGAGAAAATTTAGAGAGAACTTTGAAAGAGAGTTGAAGAGATAAAGGGTTGTAGAAATCAAAAGAGAGTTCTTCATCATCACAATCTAGTAGGGTAATCTCTTCAACCCAAAACTTAAATTACGTTATTATATTTTTATGAAAAACTATTCAAGTCCTCTGTGATTGAAGAAATTTATAATTGGTGGGTATACGATGATATATATATTAGTATATATATATATTATATAGTTTATATCATGTATTCATATGTTAGAATAACCAATTTCATATAGACATGCTATAATCAGATTTTTCCATTAACGACTATTTTGAGTTCTCTATAAAATAATTATTTTGTGATCAATGCATGAATTGATGATTTATGTGTATATAAATATTAAGATATAATCATAACATGTTTTCTACCATCTATGTATATTTTCAAACCATCAATTTCATGTAATTATGTTTTAATTGAGTTTTTCAAAAGTTATAGAGTATAAAAATTGTATATATGGCCCTTATGGCCCTTACAAACAATTGTATGCCATGAATTATTTGTTTAACTTAAATTTGTCAGTAAATTATGATAATACATGTTAAGCCAAAGAAAGCAAACTTTGAACGGACGGATTCAGAGTTATAATGAATCCGTGACGTCAAATTTCGTATTTTTCTTTAAAACCGTCAAGAACACCAAGAAAAATGAAATTTTATGATTTGATTCGAGTAATTACCTGATATAAAGTGTTAAAAGCATGTTAGAATCATTATATGATATTTTATGAAGTTTATACTTCATAGAAATTATTGTACTAGTTTGATTTGCATTTAATTGGCCTAAAACAGTCAAAATCATGAACAGTTGTTGGACCGCAAGAGCATGTCTGCCCCAGCCGGCTTTATAACTACCCCAGCGGGTGTAGTGCAGAGAAAAAAATTATGTTTTGACCTCCTGTAGTAAAATAAGCATAATTTCTTCATACGAACTCCGATTAAGGCGATTCAGGATGATTCGAAAAGATAACGAGTAGGCCTACAACATTCATTTTTAAGTTTTTTGATTTAAAGTCACTAACATGGTTCAAAATGGCTATCTTTGTGACTGATGCGTATTCAAAGGCAATCAGAGGGTGTCGGACATGCACGTACGCAAGTGTAGTGCTCTCGACAATAAAAGCTGTTGTTCTAAGTTATAAACATGAATATTATATGATTTGAAGTTCATGATTAATAAACTAAGTTATTGACATGTATAAGATAATGTGAAGGTTCAAGTTAACAAACTAAGTGTGAACTTCAATATTGTGATGGTAAAACTTGATTATTATTGTTTGAAGGATTATACCTATATGATACGCATATTGTGAATTCATACTCATGTTATGTGGTTAGTTAATAAGTTAACACTATGAACCAAGTTGTAAGTTGACTTAAATGAAAAGTTCAACAGTTGAACATAGAAGTGATGAAACTAATCGACATCGTATGCATAATGTATTGTGTAGGACGTTGAGGAATTAAATTGTAACTAGATTTGTAGCTTGCGCACGAGGCAAGTATTCTATCCTTAACTTATTGTTGCTAAGCAAGTTTTCTTATCTATACTCTTGAAGTTAAATAAGTGTTCTATTCCTTATTCTTATGTCAAGCAAGTTTCTAAAACTCAAACTTTACCTTTATTGAGCAAGTTTTCTATTCTTGAAATATTATCATGATACAAGTTCTTATACGTGTTAGTCAAGTTGAGATTTCATATGAGATATTATATTAACTTTAAAAGCATGATTCCAGTTATACAATACTTATTCGATTGTATACTCTTGAGAAGTTATTATTCAATTTGAATATCGTCTATTGTTTAACCTTGTAAGGCTAGCGAACCCTTATTGATTCGACTAGTCCATAGTTGATGAACGTTCTAAATTCTAGAACTATTAGCGAGCTTATCCAAACTAAACTTCCTTTGGTGCGGACTCTGATGTCAAACTGAGATGAACAACCTTATTATAGGGGATTGACGATGCTTTAGCATTAAGATATTGTGCACAGTATGGGTACTAAGGGTTGATCCCCCTAAGAACGAGAAGTAGAGTCCATAGTCTTATAACTGTTCAAGGTTTAAAGTATATATATTAGACCTAAGTATGTTAGCATTATTGTTTCTCAAATGCTGAGTATTATGAATTATCCCATATTCATTGGCCCTTTCACTTCCTCACGTGTATAGGCCAATGGCCTAAAACCTATTCCTTGTCAAACTCAGTGAAATGAATGATGGTGATGATGAAGGGGGGAGTGGCCTTAAAGTATA
Source organism: Panax stipuleanatus (assembly GCA_020205555.1). Classification (NCBI taxonomy): domain Eukaryota; kingdom Viridiplantae; phylum Streptophyta; class Magnoliopsida; order Apiales; family Araliaceae; genus Panax; species Panax stipuleanatus. Next base: position 66,828,321 of record CM035123.1, on the reverse strand, counting down.
ATGCAACTATACTACCAACACCTCAATATCCACCATCTTCTTCTTCTCCCTGCTAAACAAAATTGGTGGACAAAGCTTTTGAATGGATTTTAAATTCTCTATAAATTGAACTCTCTTCTTCTCCAATTCATTTTTACTGAGTTTTGCTAAGTTGATATAGAGTGTGAGAATATTGAATTGAGTAAGCAATCTGAGATTTAGAGCAAGTTTAACCAAATTCAAGCTTCAAGAGGTATTACTACTATTGTACATTCTTGATTTCAAACTTGACTAATTTCTAACATTTCATGAATTCATTGTTAATTGAATTGTAAGTTGACACATATGAGTTATATAAGTTTATATACATGTTATAGATACAATGTGATTGATTGCAAACATGTTTCATGAAGGATTTCAAAAATGGGTTTGAGCTCTACTATTGCAGAAAGTTGTCTGTGTTGGTACCGGAGTGGCGCGACCGCGCCCCTCCCCAGTATAAACATGGCTCGGGTGTGACGAACACGATTTTTGCAATTTAATTTGAATATTTATTGAACTAAATAAATATTTTTCGATGATTTAATTATTAAATTAAATAATTAATTGATGAAATTGTGGTAGATTAATTTAATTATGTGTGTTACATTGATTAAATTAATGTTGAGAATTTTATTGTGCAAAGTATGTATTTAATTGACCTTATTTGATTAAATGAATTATTTAATAAGCATAATGTTATTCTAATTAATTTAATAATTAATTAGAGATTTAATGATTTGACATAATTAATAAATGAGGATTTTATTTATGTGACTATGTGATTTAATGTGGAATTATTCTGCTTTATTTAATTAATTTAAATAAGATATTTGATTAATAGGTGTGACATTATTAAACTATATAATAAGAGTTTAATTAAAATATGATGAAAGGAACAATATAAGGGGCAAGCAAACAAGCCTAAGTGGGGGTTGGAGCCAGTTAACCCATTATGGGATTAACTGACGACCCATGACTCCACTATTATATACGTATATCATATTAGTTTTATATCATATATCATATATTGCTTTCATCAGTTAAGAATTTATAGATTTCAGAGAGAAAATATCAGAGAGAAAAGAAGAGAGAATGTAAGAGAAGAATTGATTGAAGAAGAGAATTAAAGAGTTCAAGTCTCTATCATCATCAAGCAAGTAGCAAAGGGAAATCTCTTCATCTTCATGGATATGTTTTACGTTCTTATATTTTCTATGAAAAATTATTTCAAAGTCCTCTGTGATTGAAGAGATTGTTAATTGATGAGTATATGATGATATATATATTAGTATATGTTTACAATATGGTTTATATCATATATTCATGTGTTAGAGTAACCAATTTTATATAAACATGCTATAATCAGAGTTTTCTATTAACGGATGTTTTGAGTTCTCTATAAAATAACTATTGTATGATTAATGCATGAATTGATGATTTATGTATATATAAATGTTAAGATATAATCATAACATGTTTTCTACCATCTATGTATGTTTTCAAACCATCAATTTTATGTAATTACGTTTTAATTGAGTTTTTCAAAAGTTACAGAGTATAAAAGTTGTATATATAGCCCTTATGGCCCTTACGAATAATTGTATGCCATGAATTGTTTGTTTAATTTAAATTTGTAGGTAAATTATGATAATACATGTTAAACCAAAGAAAATAAACTTTGAATGGACGAATTCGGAGTTATAACCAATTCGTGACGTTAAATTTCGTGTTTTTTTCAAAACCGTCAAGAACACCAAGAACAGTGAAATTTCACGATTTTATTCGAGTAATTTCATGATTTAAGATGTTAAAAATATGTTAGTAACATGGTATAATATTTCTATGAAGTTTATACTTCACAGAAATCACTGTGTTAGTTTAATTTGTATTTAATTGGGCTAAAAACTGTCAAAATCGCGAACTGTTGCTGAACCGCAAGGGCATGCCTACCCCAACCGGCTTTATGCCTGCCCCAGCAGGCCCCTTGCAGATTATACCCGCCGCAGTGGGCCTAACCCTTGCCCCAGCGGGGGTAGTGCAGAGAAAAAATTATTTTTTTGACCCCCTGTAGTACAATAAGCATAACTTCTTCATACAAACTCTGATTAAGGCAATTCAGGATGATTCGGAAAGATACGTGTAGACCTACAACTTTCATTTTTTAAGTTTTTCGATTTGAAGTCGTTAACATGGGTCAAAATGACCATCTTTATGACTGATGCTTATTTGGAGGCAATCGGAGGACATCGGACATGCACGTACGCAAGTGCAGTGCTCTCGACAATAAAAGATGTTGTTCTAAGTTATAAACATGAATTATATATGATTTAAAGTTCATGTTAATAAACCAAGTTATTGACATGTATAAGATAATGTGAAGGTTCAAGTTAACAAGCTAAGTGCGAACTTGAATATTATGATTGTAAAACTTGATTATGATTGTTTGAAGGCTTATACCTATATGATACGCATATTCTGAATTCACACTCATGCTATGTGGTTAGTTAATAAGTTAACACTATGAACCAAGTTATAAGTTGACTTAAATGAAAAGTTCAAGAGTTGAACATAGAAGTGATGAAACTAATCGACATCGTATGCATAATGAAACGTGTAGGACGTTGAGGAATTGAATTGTAACTAGATTTGTAGGCTGCGCACGAGGCAAGTATTCTATCCCTAACTCATTATCGTTAAGCAAGTTTTCTTATCTAAACTCTTTAAGTTGAAGAAGCGTTCTATTCCTTATTCTTATGTCGAACAAGTTACTAAACTCAAAGTTTACTTTTATTGAGCAGGTTTTCTATTCTTGAAATATTATCATAATACAAGTTCTTATACTTATTAGTCAAGTTGAGATTTCATATGAGATATTATATTACCTTTAAAAGCATGATTCCAGTAATACAATACTTATTCGATTATATACTCTTGGAAAGTTATTATTCAATTTGAATATCGTTTATTGTTGAACCTTGTAAGACTAGCAAACCCTTATTGATTCGACTAGCCCATAGTTGATGAACGTTCTAAATTCTAGAACTATTAGCGAGCTTATCCAAACCAAACTTCATTTGGTGCAGACTCTGATGTCAAACTGAGATGACCAACCCTATTATAGGGGATTGACGATGCTTTAGCGTTAAGATATTGTGCACAGTATGGGTACTAAGGGCTGATCCCCCTAAGTACGAGAAGTAGAGTCCATAGTCTTATGACTGTTAAAGGTTTAAGGTATAAACACCTTACAACCTAGGACATAGTTCGAGGTCTTATGACCCTCAAATGTTCTTTTGATTCTTGTTATTCATTCTTGATTCAATAGCCGAGTTTTCCTTACTCAGAAGTCTTTGATTCACTCGCATATTATTATATTATTGTTATATTGTTATACTTGTGGGCAATCGTGCTCATTTTTGCGTAATAATAACATTGCAATTAAGAACGAAAGGTCCGACAAGCCTTCTACTAGCAAAGGCAAGGGTAAGGTCAACAAGTGATGAAGACTTGTTGTTTTTTTAATATGTTTATGTTTAAGACTTATGTTAAAGTTGTGTAAGACTTAATATTTGTTTACGTTTTCGCATTTGAGATTTAAGGTTAGTATGACCTGGGATTATATTTATTATTCAGATGTTATAAGATAAGGGGATGATTTATTTCTATCTATTGCATGGTTTGCATTTATTATGGGTAGATAGATAGATGATATTTGTACAGTGAACACCAAATCCCATGGAATTAAAGTACCCAGATTTGGGGGTGACACAGCGGGCGCGCCGGATGAAAATCATGTAGCCCACTTTTGTGTTCTCTGTTAGGATAAGCATGCTATTTAACTTAAATTCAGAGATGTTAATGTAAATAGCTTATGACAGAATGTAAATGTGTATGACATGTAAATCAAAGCTTTGTATGATAGGAGTTAAGTGAACTTGACTTCTAAAAGAAATTTAACGTTAGAAAATGAAACTTGACGAACAAAGGATATTTTGAGTTCTAGTTTTTGAGCATGAATACATGGCTTAGTTGGTATATAATAGTATGATTTATAGAATGTAAAGTTTCTTTGCACGCTTGGTTGATTTAACATGAGATTTTCAAGGAAAACTTAAGAGTTTGAAAACTAATTTTGTTGATAACTACCCTATGTTGTATTCTAAAATTTATGACTACCATGATAGGACATGTTATGCATCTAGACGTGATTGACATATACACCTATCTAGCTATGAATATGCAAACTAGGCAAGCATAGTTCAAATGAGTTTTAAAGAAGTAAAATTATGCTACTTTAAAATATATGACTAGGATAACTTGAGCATGTATGTTAAGTTTGTCGACGTCGGAAAAAAATCTGGTTCGAGTTAAACCCGAATATTTCTCTCTTTTCCTAAGTTTTGTCTACCGTTTTTCTTTTTATTTTGAAAAAGGTTTAGGGTTTTTTAGGAAATGGCCAACATGTATCATGTCGACGATTTGAACGTTTTACATACTCGTCAGTTGGTAGTTTTGAAATGGTTGTACCAACTCAACCGAGTTTGTTTGAAAGGAGGCCCAATTGCTGGACACTGTCAAAACTGAATCTCTGAAACAGAAGTTCTAAGTTCGGGGGCTTGGTTAAGTGTGGGGAAGGTGTTAGGCACCCCACAACTCCTGTGTGAACACGGTACCACATCTTTTCAATATTTCCCTTTTAAATCTGCAATGTTTGTGTGAATGTTGGAAGAAATTGGGCCTATGTTTGATTGATTGAAAGCATGGACAAGCTTCGTTGAACCTATATACGAAGGGTTTGATTTGATTTGCAAAAGTCTCTTATTTAGACAAGATTATTAAAATGATGTTTTTAAAATCAGGTTTTTAAACCCTTGCGCTAACATAGGAATTGAAGTATGTCAACCCTTCCGTTTTATCTTTTTAGCATTTAGGCTCATTTGAAAGGTGATTGTCGGGCTGCGAAGCTTCCTCGACCACAGAATATATTCAAGTGTCGGTCTCCTCATGGGCATGACAACCATCGGAGGGACTCTAACACGACAAACCATTATTCTCATTATATTGAGACCTTAAACCCGGATAACCATTTTAAGGTCTTTTGGATGTACATTTTATAGAAAAACATGCAGGGTACATTTGTAAAGTGGAGTTTGTTCATCGTGGGAATCAGATTCTGATTAGTTTGATCAAGAATCCCACGATTCCTAGGCTCACATAGGGAAGCCAATAAAACTTGTACAGCTCAAATATGTATAAATATATATATATATATATATATATATATATATTTACATCCAGATGTCCCCGGAACCAAGGATTCATCAGTAAATCCTAGTTCGCAGATGGCCGAAACGTCTCGTTCCCACTAGATAGCGATCTAAGGGACGCGAGGTTGCTTTCATAACTGAAACTAGAAGAAAGGCTAGATTTAAATATATCTCGGCCATTCTAGCTTCTCGGTTCTGTCTGGACCTATTTTAAACCGTTTGAAAGCTAGAGTTGGCGAGATTTAAAGAAATCTAGTTCGCCCGTAGAAATGTCAGTGCCGATTCATATCAAATGAATATTTAAAGCAACAATTTAATCAAAGTGAGTAAAGCAATATATATATATATATATATATATATATATATATACGAAAGCTGTAAAGGGCAATGGGTTCTCACTCCGGTGCCCGGACTGGAATGTATATATATATATATATATATATATATATATATATATATTTATAGAAGCTGTAAAAAGCCATGGAGAAATCCAGGCTTGACAGAATGGAAATTTATATATAAAAACAGTAAAAGGCGATGGGTTTTCACTCCGATGCCGGAATGATCCAGGCTGGACAGAATGTAAATATATATATATATATATATATATATATATATATATATATATATAAAAGCGGTAAAGGACGACAGACATTCTATCCTTTGCCTAAATAGAAATATAAATATATATATGTATAAAAGTAGTAAAAAAGCCACAGAATGATCTAGGCCAAACTGGAATGTGAATAATAATATATATAGTTAATATATATATATATATATATACATATATTAAAGTAATAAAAAGGCCACGAAGTATAAATTCAGACCCAAATAAGTTAGAAAAAATTATATATATATATAGTTATATATATAAAAGCAGTAAACTACCTCGGATTTGATATCTGGGCTTGACAGAATTGAAAAGTTAGTATATATACAGTTAAATATACACATTAAAAAGCCAAACCCGGACTGGGAAGATAACCTAGTCCGGCGAAGTTGCTAAAAACAAAGATATATGTATATATAAGTTATTAGAAGCGACGGATCGACGATCCGAGTTGTAGAAATGCCAGAAAATGCGTTTAGGTGCTAAAATTTACAAAACATAAGCAAAAACGGCCACGAAACTGAGTTCCGGGCATATTTAGAAAGTGAAACTTAACGTGTAAGTGTATAAAAGTGCAATGAAGTAATATGCATTTCCTAATCGTAAAAATACTCACAATGTAATGCTACGCGGGCTCTTTGCCAAATCATAGGCTTTAAACGTCCATTTCTACTGGTTAATTTTTGATATGTGGTAGTATGTGGGTGTATCTACGTGTTAGAGTGAAAAAATTTGGGTTTGGAGGACAAGGAAATGGCTGAGAAATCAAACGGGCAGGGGTTCAGAGCGTTTTTGATTAAAAAATGAGCTGGGGGTCACCTCATATATATAGACCCAGGAGAAGTAGCTCTACATGCTGCCGCCCAGGTAGAGGTGTGGCTCCACGTGGCGGGTCCTGTTGCATCAAAGTACGTGCACTCTGAGTAATGCGATGTCAGATTCGAAACATTTTAACTTTTGATCGGAGCTTCCGTTTGAGGCGTACAATACCTTTTCAGAAAGCCCTCGCCGAGAGTGTCGCAATGACATGGAAGAAAACCTTTTTCGAGTCCAAAAAGATGGGTTCATAACTAGGTCTTTGATTCCTCGCAGTTTATCCGTTGAGTTGTCTTGCACTGTTTCCACTCAAGATCATTATTACAGTTCTTTCTAACCTTGGTGACATCAATTCATCTTGAGTTTGATTGAATAGGCTTTAAGTTGGTAAAATGACCATTTTGCCCCTCCCGGGGTTGCCTTCAGTGCTGGCATAGCCTTCGACTGACTACCCGGGGTTGTCTCCGAGGTTTGGATCCCAGCTGATTCTGTTTGTCCTCAGGGTTGTCTCTGAGGTTGACTTGGTTCTTCTAGGTTTATTTCCAGAGATGATGTGAGGCTTCGGGATTGTCTCCGAAGTTGAGTTGGCCTCCTGGGTTAAGACCGGGACTCTCGGGTTGAGACCGAGGCTGACCTGTGCCTCCCAAGTTGAGACCGGGGTTGATTTGCACCTCCCGGGTTGAGACTGTGGCCGATTTGTATCTCCTGGGTTAAGACCGGGGCTGACCTGTACCTATCAAGTTAAGATCGGGGCTAACTTGTACCTCCCGGGTTAAGTCCGGAGCTGACCTATACCTCTCAGGTTGAGACCGGGGCTGACCTTTACTTCCCGGGTTGAGACCGAGGTTGACCTGTACCTCCCAGGTTGAGATCGGGGCGGACCTGTACTTCTCGGGTTGAGACCGGAGTTGACCTGTACCTCCCAAGTTGAGATTGAGATTGACTTATACTTCTCGGGTTGAGACCGGGGCTGACCTATACCTCCCAAGTTGAGATCGGGGCTGACCTGTACCTCCTGGGTTGAGAACGGGGTTGATCTGTACCTCCCGGGTTGAGACTGGGGCTGACCTATACCTCCCGGGTTGAGACCAGGGCTGATCTATATCTCCTGGTTGAGATCGGGGCTGACCTGTACTTCTCGGGTTGAGATCGGGGCTGACCTGTACCTCCCGGGTTGAGACCGGGGCTGACCTGTACTTCTCGGGTGGAGATCGGGGCTGACCTATACCTCCCGGATTGAGACCGGGGCTGATATGTACCTCCTGGTTGAGACCGAGGCTGATCTGTACCTCCCGGGTTGAGACTGGGGCTGATCTGTACCTACCGGTTGAGACCGGGGCTGACCTGTACCTTGCGCGTTGGGACCACGGCTGACCTGTACTTCTCGGGTTGAGACCGGAGTTGACCTGTACTTCTCGAGTTGAGACCGGGGCTAACTTGTACCTCTCGGGTTGAGACGTGGCTGATTTGTACCTCCCGGTTAAGACCGGGGCTGGCATGTACCTCCCAGATTAAGATCGGGGCTGATCTGTACCTCGTGGGTTGAGACCGGGGCTGATCTGTACCTCCTGGGTTGAGATCGAGGTTGATCTGTACCGCCCAGTTGAGACCGGGGCTGACCTGTACCTCCCAAGTTGAGATCGGGGCTGATCTGTACTTCCCGAATTGAGATCGGGGCTGACCTGTACTCCCCGGGTTGAGACCGGGGCTGATTTGAGTTGAAAAAATGGTTTTGCCCTTCTGTAGGGTTAGTAACAGGAATGAAAAATTTCGAGTGTCTACAAAGTATTATCAACCTCATTACGTATTATAATGGCTATACATGAGAAGACTTTTGAATTGAACTCATTAGGCCTTGTTAATTGAAAAGTAGATATCAAACTATGTTGGAAGTAAACCTAAGGTAAGACAGAAATCAAACCTAATCATAAACCTCATAACGTGTATGTTCTACATGTATCATCATCTAATGTACGCTATTGGACAAGCTAGATTTTTACAGGAGCAAGACAACACTGATTTAAACTAGGAGCAGCGCGGCCGCGCCACTCCCTAGTTCAAATCCAGCGCGGTCGTGCCGTCTTGCAGTGTAGTCTGACCATGTTGTTTGTAATCTGAAACTTCATGCATGTTTGTTATGATATTCTAGGACTACAATACATGATGAATAGGTTGTGCAAGTATAAATGAACATGTTGACGATAAGAAACTAAGAATTAATGAGTGTTTCTAAAACTTTCAAAAACGCTAAGTCAACGACTATTACAAGGTTTGTTATTTGATAACTGATTTTGTGCTATGTAAGGTAGGTAATGACGTACGTATAGGATTGTACGACTAAGTTAGGATCTTATATATGTGTTAACTTACATATCAAGTATATGTATTCAATGTATGTAACTAATGAATTCCCTATATACGTATCTATGTTACAATAGGATTTCAAAGTGTTGATAAGCTATAAAATTGGTAAACTACGCTTAAGGCAAGTTCTCTAACTCTCTTCACTTTACATATGTGTAAATTCAAATTGTTGATATATTGACCATATCTACATCAAGTAAATTTTGGTATTATTCGAAAATCGACTTTATATTTTGACGTTGTTGTAAGCATTGAACTTATGCATTTACAAAAGTGTCTAAGCCATTTGATTCGACTAGACTAATATCGTATGCTAGGAAGCTATCCAAATCAATTGACTTGGTGCGGACTCTTATAAATCTACTGAGATGAACAACCCTCATGGAAGGGGAAATAATATATACAACTGTCGGGGAACCGATGTGCGCACATGAGTATGATTAAATATTATGCATAACGTAAAGTACTTTAGGCTAATCACCTGTTGTACTTATTTTCATTGGATTTTTAGCATAGTACTGTTAATTCTAGTAGAAGTTCATAGTCCTTAGCGACTGCTTAGTGTTCATTATTCTTAAACCTTGAAATGGTTAAACCTTGAATTTTGTTGATATCTTTTTGTCCATAGCGACATTTATTGAGAACTATTGATACTTCTTGTTATTCTTGAACTATCATTTAATATTATGCCCTTGAGATTCGAAATTTATATTATGCACCTTTATTGCTATATTACTTGCTGAGCAAACTTGTTGCTCATTCTTGCTTTCCCTAAAAAAAATCAGTTAAGGCAGAGCAGTGCGGACCCTCTGGCACAAACAAGGGCAAGGGCTAGGCTACGACGTAGCTTTGTTCTCTTTTAGGATTATTATGATGATGTAATAAGACTTATTTCATATTATGTATTAGTTATGTATTGGGATAAGATCTGTTTAAGTTGCAAGACCGTGGAACACGAATATTTATATTAAATTAATGTAAATTATTCTATTATTCCGTTGCATGAGATGTTAGTATGTTATTAGAATTTAGCTTGATGCGCCGAATTTGAGACATGAGTGGTCTGAATTTGGGGGCGTCACAGGTTGGTATCATAGCGTTAGTTAAAAACCTTAGGAGCGAGAGTTGTAATGACCGTAAAATTTTAAATATTCAATTTTATATCAGAGAATTGTTAGTAATTAAATATTCATTTTACTTAAATATAGTGTAGTAGTTTAAACGTGATTGATTAATTGATGCTTTCGGTAATTCATCGATAACGTGTAAATTTATTGTTGTTGAGAATAATAAAACATAAGCGTGTAATTATTAATAAATATAATGAGATTATATTTAATCGATTAATTATTTTATACAAGCATGTGATAAGTAAACCTATAATATAAGGTAGTTACCTCTATATGGTATAAAATGCAATGTGACGCATTAATGTGAATATATATTATATACATATAGACTATATAGTAAAAATAATTACATTATGTGAGTTACATAATAATATTGTTTATGTGACATGATGTATGTGGGTAGATCTTAATGTGTACCCTATTATCTTATATTAATATCAATAAATAATTGTTAATTGATAATGATTTCTATAAGTTATTATAATTGTAATAATAACCGTTATGATAATGAGTAATAATAATACCCAATTGCTTTATATTCGGTGTTAATAAAATGTACATGGATTATATGGATGTATCCTTATTTGATACATTGTATTATTGGTTGCTTATTAGAAGTAACATTGTGACTTAAGTGTATATAGAATATATATATATATATAACCTAAGTGTGGGTATACATTATATACAATTGGAAGTTGCTGAAATTATTTGTTTGTCCTATAATATGAGCCCATTTTATTCCTCACGTGAAGCCTAAGTCTACTCCTATATTCATCAAACTCAGCATTCTAGCCTAATCATTATAAGGGGAGTGGAATTCATGATGAATTCACCAACTCTCAACCACCATCCCTTAACAATTATACAATCCTACATTCCTTTGGTTTGATCTAATAGAGAATTGCAATGTCTGGTTATCCAATTGCCTATAAATATCAACCCTTCTCCTCTCATTTTCATTTGCTGAGTATTTCAATTGAATTAAGGGAGAGTGATATAGCAGCATTGTAGGAATTACTTTAGCAGTAAACTGAATTCAATAGCAGAGGTATAAATTCTAATTCTTGTTCTTCATTCTTAATTTTGCTAACTTCTTGATTTTGGATTAAGCCTGGATTCTATGATAATTGGGTTGGAATATGATTGTCAAGTGTTATTTATGTTGATAAGCATGATAGAAATGTGTTTTAGCTAGTGTAGAATCGAATTCGTATGAAATTTTTGAGTTAGATTTGTTAAACTGCCGAAGCAGTTCAGTTCCTGGTCTGACCGGACACCGGCGCAGCTGCGCCAGGCCCTAAACCAAACTTTTGTTTTTTGTTTCTAATCTAATGATTCTAGCTTGGTTGTACCACTTTGGACAGGCATGAATACTGGTTTAACTCTTGTGTATGTATTTCTTGATGCTACATACATAATTTTGACCATGTTGGTATATGTTATGGAAGGAAACCTATGGTTTTAAAATGGGCCTAGACTAGTTAAAGTGAACCTTGTCATGAACGTATCATGGAGACATTCTGATTTTATGATCATGCTCTTATGGTCTATTTTGACATGAGAACTAAGTCTAAAGTGTGAGCACACACTAGCATACATGGTTGAAGAATAAGAGGTTTTCAAAGAAAAACTTAAAGACTTTTTGAAAGGAACTTGACAAGACTTATGTCTTTTAAATTCTTACCATATGAGAACGTTTATGTGGTTTAGATATGTGTTTCAAATGCATATGAATTATATGTTGAGGTGCCTTGCATGTTCTAAGTTGACTTAGTGAAATTTTCAAAGGAAACTTAGATTTTAAGAACTAATATCATCGATTGTTTTGTGAGCTACATTCTGAGCATGCAAGCATGAGTATTAAGATTTCATTATGCCTATAGACATATTAACATAAATATCATTTGTTTAAGCATGGATATCACCTATGCACACATATTCAAGAAATGAATTTCAAGTATGAACTATGTGATTTGTGACGCCCCTAAATCCGGGTACCTTCAAACCCAAGACATGGTGCTACACGGTGCTACAATCTACTCATACATTCAATTGAGGACATCAATATCAATGCATAAGTTTACTAATTATTACATTCTATTAATCCCTTCCCAAGTATTCGTAACCAATACATTATTCTGTGTCATAATATCAATAAATACAATACTAATACTATACTATTACAAAGGTCACTACTTATCCAGCTTGGACTTGCCTTTGTCTTTACCGGATCCTTCGGTCCATTCGCTCTTAGCTGAAATCATTTAGTTTTAAGCAAGAATGAGCATAAACAGCTCAGCAAGTTAAACAGTATATATTGAAACCACAAAATCAAGAATCATATCTTTTAGTCTTCAATAACTGTGCAATAGTTATGAAGTACTTAAGAATAATCAAAATATCGTTCTGATTCCTTTAAAATCATTCCCAAGGACTTTATAGCCTCTTCGGAATCCATCTTGGTCAACGACCATGAACTATATTTTAGTTCTCATTCATGAAAGGAACAACCCGGCACGAAGGCCGTAAGTTCGATATAGCTTACGAGCACATCCAGGTGATCAGCCTGTAGTACTCTATATTGATCAACACTCATACATTAAACGTGCTTACGTTTAATTGGTGGCAACCTCACGTGCCTGTCGAATTAACGACATTTAAAACCTTTATTTTATTCATACTCAAGTTTACCTGAGAATCCATACCAAGCAATTGGCATAGGATCACAACATTGTATATATTATGGAAAGATTTGTGGAAAAATCTACCAAAATATGATAAGTCTCAGTCTAGCCGAGTCAAATGGCATTGACTATTCAAGAACAGTTTATGCATAAGTAATTATGCACAATGACCACTTGCCCAACCATAACGTATAGACAAGGGTTTAGCAAAACATGCATTCATAATAAAGTATGAATAAACTTAGGAAACTTGCCTTTGCTTCTTCTAAACCTTTACACGTAGTCTATTCAGTCTTTACAACGTCAACAGAGCATAACACAAAGCATACCTATGAGAATTCATCATCGATATACCAAGTATAGCCTAAATTCCCCTTCTTGTATAACTTAATCGAAACGTTAAATTAATAACATTCATTTAAGTTATTTAATGTTCATTACGGCTTATTAACATCCTATGTTATAAACCAACTCTTCTTAATCATCACTAGGCATGATGATAAACGAGTACTTAACTTGTTCCCTAACTTAGTTTTGGTTAACGTCCAAAACTTAAGTTTAATTACGTTTAGTTAACGTTTAATCCTCATCACCCTTGGTTAAACATGTTGTTTAAAGAGTGTATATTCATCACTTACTAGCCCCTTAATGATATGCAAAAGGTTAAGTAATTACTAAAAATGTCAAAATTTTCTGACATGCTGGCGCTGCAGCGCTAGGTTTTCCTCTTTGAGTGGCGCTGCAGCGCTACCCCTCCAGAGATTTCTTTCGGGAGTGGCGCTGCGACGTCGAATTAAGCCTATTGGCTGGCACTGCGGCGCTAGCTCTGCAACTCAGAAATATTTCTAAGTCTTTGAAAATTCTGAAATTCCCGAGTCCGTAACTTGATCGTTATAACTCGGAATTGGTTCGTTCGAAAGCTAAAAGTTCATAAACGACATGCTCTATCATCCTATCAAGTCAGAATTCATTTCTGAATCCGTCGGTAAGAAATTCGCCGATTAGTCCATTTTTACATTTTTGTCAAACGTTCGTGAACGTTTACGCTCAAATCTTCGTTTTAAGTTGGAATCAATCCGTTCTTTCTCTCGCAAGTCTTATTTACCTAAATATACATGTTGCAATTGAAAACCATTGTTTTTGATGCTCATGGTGACTTTTGACTCCTAATTCGAGAAATTTACATTTTCGACGATTATCGTCTAATCGCGTAACTTTCGCCGAATCTTCGTTCTTCATTATTATTACTCCAAACCACTTGGAATCAATCCCATGGTTGATTATTACTAATTCTAATCATTCAAAACATTTAAGTTTTTTATGGTTTCACATGTTCATTAGTCCATTTCCTATGAATTCATTAAGTTCTTCATTAGTCCTTAATCAATTCTTATTATCTTATCATGCATTGCTTATTAGGGTCCTTAGATCACTATTAAGCCATCCTTATAACTTCTTAGGGTTCAAGCTTTCTCTAACACTTCTCTATCAACACTAATATTGAAATAAAAGAAAGTTTTATATATTGTTCCTTATGGGTATACCTTTAAGGTTCTTAGTGGAGTGAGTAGGAATACTCAAAGCTTTCTTAATCCCCTTGGTTGATGAAATGTTTTCACAAACACAAGCTAGCTTCTCTTCTTATCTCTATCTCTCTCTAGATGTTAGGATTTCTCAAACAACCAAATTATGAAGACAAGGCTCTCTATTTATAGAGTTGGCACGGCCTAGGGTAAGATGGTAGTTTAGGCCCAACCTCCTCTACTATTCCCACCTCCTCTCTTTTCTTTCCCACCAAGTTAAGGCCCATGTGCTAGCACATGGTCAACCATGTGCCCCCCTTGGTCTCCCACATGCTCCCATGTGGCCTTATTCCCCCATGTCCAACATGGGTTGTGGGTTGAACCATGGGTTAAAACCACCCGTTTACCCAATGGTTCGACCCACGGGTTAAACTTATTAACTTTTAATTCAATTTAATTCTAATTCACTTTATTTTAACGTATTTACTCTGTATAAAATTCGTATTATACGTCGTATTAATTCTCGTATCCTCTCCGCATAATTCTCATACAATACCTCGTATTATACGCGTATTATTTCCGTATCATAATCATATATTATTATAAGTAAACATTAATCATTAATTTCACTTTCCCTAACGCTTAGACTTTTTAAGTCCCTACGCGAAAACTTTGCGAGTCATAAATGAAATATTACTACATATTCCATCTCGTATCAAAATTCTATCATTACGTGTTTTTCGGAATTTCAAAATAAATTTCTGAGCAGAAATGGATGATAGTGATTCCCGCACTTTTTCTCCCGAGAAAACTTTTCTCGGCTAACTTAACTTTTCACGGTATATTACCGTCAAATCTTTCGACAGAATGGCATTCTAACATTTCGAACTCTAAAAATGGCGTAGGGTTCCATGAACCATAACCCTTAGGGTCAAAAAGTGTCCATTTTATCTTTTCCCAAAATATTTTTATTCTCGAAAACTTTTTATTTTTTTGTCTTATAAATTCATATCATTTATTCTAAGCACGTAGCCAGAATCCTACTCATTTCTGCATTCTCTAGGTCATAAAATGACCTACAATTAGCTTACTCAGTTTAATTAACAAATAATCCAAACTTTATTCACTAAATCAAATAAAAATTCATTTTCATAAACGCTCGATTTTCTCGGGCTTTACATTCTCCCCTTCTTATTAGAATTTTGTCCTCAGAATTACAATACAAGTTAATCAAACAAATGAGGATAAGCCTTCCTCATCTTGTCCTTGAGTTCTCACGTTGCTTCTTCGGCATTGTGGTTCCTCCATATCACCTTCATCGAAGGTATAATTGTGCTTCTTAACGCTTGTTCCTTCCTATCCACAATTTGAATAGGAATCTCTTCATAAGTTAAGTCTTTCTCGACTTGAATTGGTTCATACTTGATTACGTGCTTGTAATCCGGCTTATAGGGACGCAATACCGAAACGTGGAACACGTTATGGATATGCCCCAACTCTGGAGGTAATGCTATCTCATATGCTACCTCTCCTACCCTCTTCAAAATTTCAAACGGTCCTATGAACCTAGGGCTTAACTTTCCCTTTTTCCCAAAACGCATCTTCCCCTTCCAAGGTGACACCTTCAAGAATGCATATGAACCGACTTCAAACTCTCTATTCTTCAGATGTGGATTGGCATACTTCTTTTGTCTGTCCTGAGCTGCTACTAGCCGCGTTCGTATTAACTTAACTATTTTCGCCGTTTATTGTACCATCTCGGGTCCTAACATTCGACGCTCTCCCACTTCATCCCAACAAAGTGGCGTTCGACACTTTCGTCCATATAACGCTTCGTAAGGTGGCATGCCTATACTAGCGTGATAACTGTTGTTGTAGGCGAACTCTACTAATAAGGGTAGATGATCGTCCCAACTCCCCTTGAAATCCATAACGCAAGACCTTACCATGTCTTCTAGCGTTTGAATTGTTCTTTCACTTTATCCATCTGTCTGTGGACGGTACGCCGTACTCAACCTCATTTGTGTTCCCATCTGCTCTTGCAAACTCTTCCAGAAATTCAAAGTGAATCGCGGGTCGCGATTTGACCCGATCGAAACTGGCACTCCATGTCTTGAGACAATCTCTTTGACATAAAGCTTAGCTAACTGGTCTAAATTGTATCTAACTCTTATTGACAAAAAATGAGCCGATTTCGTCAAACGATTCACTATTACCAAAATAGTGTCGTATCCTTGCTACGTCATTGGAAGTCCCACCACAAAGTCCAACGTGATATGCTCCCATTTCCACTCCGGGATCTCCAATGATTGTCACAAACCACTAGGTCGTTGATGCTCGGCCTTAACTTTTTGACAAGTTAAGCACCTACTAACGTACTCTGCTATCTCCCTCTTCATATTTGACCACCAGAAATTGGTTCGAAGGTCTTGATACATCTTGGTACTACCAGGATGAATCGAGTACCTCGAGTGATGTTCTTCATCCATTATCTCCTCTTTTAACTCTGGCTCACACGAAAACCAAATTCTTCCTTTAAATCTCAATAACCCTTCGTTATCAAGACTGTATGCTATTTCAGTACCGTCTGTAATCTTCTTCCTTATCCGCTCGCACTCATCAGCTCTAAGTTGCACTTCCTTCACCTTTTCCACTATTGTGGGTTGAACTTCAATTGCAAATAGTTTCTCCCCTTCTTTGATTGGACATCGCACTTCAAACTCCATTCTTGCCATCTCTGTCACCAGCTCATCTTGAGATGTTAACATCGATAGCTTCTCCCGACCCTTCCTACTTAAGGCGTCGGCGACCACATTCACCTTCCCTGGGTGATACATGATTTCACAGTCGTAATCCTTTATCAACTCCAGCCATCTCCTCTGCCTCATATTCAACTCCTTTTGTGTGAAGATATACTTCAGACTTTTATGATCTGTGTAGATCTCACACTTCTCCTCATATAGGTAATGCCTCCAAATTTTTAAGGCAAAAACCACTGCGGTAAGTTCAAGGTCATGAGTAGGATAATTCCCCTCATACTTCTTCAACTGCCTAGATGCGTACGCAATGACCTTGCCATGCGGCATGAGCACGCATCCCAGTCAATTATGCGAAGCATCGCTATACACTACGAAATTCCCCGTCTCATCCGGTAACGATAATACAGGGGCTCGACTCAGCCTCTTCTTCAGCTCTTGAAAGCTGTTTTCACACTTTTCTGTCCATACGTATTTCACCGTCTTTCTGGTTAAATTGGTTAACGGAGTAGCTATCTTCGAGAAGTCCTGAATAAACCTCCGATAGTCACCCACTAACCCTAGGAAACTCCGGACCTCAGTCGACGTTTTCGGTTGTTCCCAGTTCATCACTGATTCTACCTTCGCTAGATCCACTGAAACTCCTTCCTTGTCAATGACGTGCCCCAAAAACTGCACTCTCTCTAACCAAAATTCACACTTTGTGAATTTCGCATACAACCTCTCTTTTTTTAGTGCCACCAACACTAATCTCAAATGTTCCGCATGATCCTCCTTCGTCTTGGAATAGACTAGGATATCATCAATGAACACTACGACGAACTTGTCAAAATATTGTTTGAACACTTGGTCCATCATTTCCATGAATGCAGCGGGTGCATTCCTCAACCCAAAAGACATCACTAAGAACTCGTAATGGCCGTAAAGAGTCCTAAATGCTGTCTTAGGTACATCCTCTGCTATAACCTTCAACTGGTGATATCCCGTACGTAAATCAATGTTTGAAAAATATTTTGCCCCTCTCAACTGATCAAAGAGATCATCGATCCTGAGCAATGGGTACTTATTCTTTATCGTAAGTTTATTCAACTCTCGGTAGTCGATACAAAGCCTCAACGATCCATCCTTCTTTTTTACAAACAATACCGGTACTCCCCATGGAGAAACTGTTGCGCCGTTTAAGTGTTAACAGAAACGGACACAAAAACACATGCAAGTGTACACGGTCGGCAAGTAATAACTCGGTAAGTCGAGATCGTCCCATGAAAAACGGAGTCAGGTCTAATCTATTATGCAACAGTCCATTAGTTATCTATATCTGCTTAAACAGTTGTCACAGTGTTCTTTAATTAATTATCCTAAACTTTAACCAAACTTAACCAATTAATAAACAAGGGGTTCAAATTAGAGGGTTATGGGATCCTAACTTCATCTAAAGCGTCACCTAGGTTAACCACACCACAATTCATGCATGGATAATCATATAGAGATGCTAGTCAGGAGCACAGATGTGAGACTTGACTATCTTTCAATACACCAAGTCCAAATCATATAATGTCCACAATTAAGATAGAAATCACATGAACATCGGCAAAACCTAAACCACTATATTTCTATGCGATTTACAAACCATACCAATTTATGCACAAACTATCATTAGACTACATACGGCCATACGGTATATTTCTATCCGACAAGCGAATCATAAAACTCAACCAAAGCAAGTTTCACAAACATATTCTAACATGGAGAAATCTAAGTTTACACTTCATTTTTCAAGTTCATATAAACTATTAGAGTAGATGTTGATCAAGCATCTAGGCATACAAACACCCATGTTAGGCAAACCACATATTATCATCCATGTATATCAAAGAGACATAAACCCTAGGTTTAGCAAATAGAATCCATTAGAATCCCATAATGGAAGTTAGTTCATCATTGAACCTCCCACCATTATGGGATTCAAACCAAGCATTGAGCAACTAGGAAATGAGAGAAACAAGAGAAAGAAAGTGTAGAATTGTGGTTTCCCCCTTTCAATAGAAGATAACAAACTCAAGTCTGGACCACAAATGATTTCCAAGATGAACCCTAGAAATTTATTACTAGTAGAGCAAGAAGGAAGAAGAAGAAAAACCTCTTGGACCTTCACACTCTCTAACCTAGAATATGGGAACACAACTCTATGTTAATAGAAATGAAGTCTGATAATAATCGTCTTTCCTTAGTCTCCAGCAAACATAAGCCTTATAACTATTACATTCAGCTAAGTGAAATAAGTCAACTGTCCTCAGTCAAGCCCCGCGCGGCCTCGTAGTGTAATTGGGGCGCGGGCGTGCCAATGCCCAGAACAGCCCTCTGCCTCTGCTAACCGGCGCGGGCGCGCTGGCTTCCTTTGTCTTCATGGCACGGCCGCGCGTGACCATTTCTTCAGCTGATGCAATTTCTGGCTTTTGCTTTCTTGTGCAATCCTATGCTCTTTCTTTTGCTTCTTCTAGCACCTTCACATTAGCTGAATCGAGTCCCTTTTCTTATGCCCTTTTCTATATGCCAAGCCCTTCTTGCCTTGGAGCTAGCTTCATGCCTTTTGTCCATTTCCAATCCCACCATGTCTTGTTACTAGCTTTCCTTTATCCAATTCCTTGCCAAGTCATGCCAAACCATGCCATTATTATGTCATTTCATGCCAAAAGAGTTTCCTGCCTAAAATGCATAACACAAAGATAAAATGCGTTAAAAGATAATAAAGTGCTTGAGTTTAAGCCATAATCATAGCAAGTTGGCGTCCAATAAGTAGGTGTAAAACCTACTTATCAAATACCCCCAAACTTGAACTATTGCTTGCCCTCAAGCAAAAACACAAAAGCAACTACATGATATGAAACTAACTATATGAAAATGCATCCCAAAGTAATAGCCATCAAATGAATTCCAAACAGATTCGCCTCAGAGAGATAATAAGAGCAATGATCAATGTATCAGATCAAGCTGCAATTATATAGACATACAATCTGTAAATCACAATCTGTTACCCAGATGCAGTGTATGAGTGCAATGTCATGAACAAGCTTGATAAAAGCAAAGATTTCACATGCTATACTTCTAAGGAAAGAAAAAATGAGGTTTTAAGCTAAGAATTTCTTAAGAAGACCAAACAATGACCAAACCAACACACAGATACAAGCTGAAACTCAACAAGGGCTTATTATGCTTTAATTCATCCGACTGTGCAATGCTCGGCCTTCTTAGGCTTTTTAATGATACCCATTTAACGAGCTTTCGACCAACAACTCCCAGACCAGACGGCCTTAGGGCGCTAGGTGTAGAGACAATCCCCTAGGGCGTACTTGCTCGAGTATCAAAGGCCACAAGACTTCGCTAGCCAAGGTGCTTATTCTATTTTTGTATTCTTTTTCTCAATTTATTTTCTTTTCTTTTTCTTTGGAGAGTGCGTCTTACGCTCCATCTCTCCTTACAACATGCATACCCAAAGCTTTTCTTCAGACTTGTATTCCAGTGTTGTTAAGGTCATTATTGCTTTAACTACACCATTCTATCAATTAAAAACAAAATTTTTCCTCTTAGAAGACAAGCATGCATTAATCTAGCCAACAAGCCACAAAAGACAAACTATGCTATCCGGCAACATCTAAGCAACAAATTTAGATTACATCATGTATCGAATATAACTGAGCCTAAACTACTAACAGAGTTTAATAATCTACCATATCTCGATGTCATCACAGGCTAGATCAGAATTCAACAGACTAAAACAAGGGATTATGCAATGCAATGCAACTAAACAATTACTAATTCAACAAAATAACATAAAACTGAAACTATACTGGAATGCAATGCAACTATATGCAATAAACTACCTAACTACACCCAATACCCCCAAACTAGAAATATTCAATGTCCCCATTGAAGGTAAAGGGTCAGAAAACTCCCCTACTGGCTGGCATGGCTACCCTCCTCGGGCGGTGAATCTGGCTGAGGGTATGGCATCTCGGAAGCAAACACGGGCCACTCTATCATGGTGCCCTGATGTGCAAAGGCCTCAGCAAGCGTACGCGTCAACCCATCAGCGAACCCAGCAAAATTTGGATGCAAGGCGTCGATCCTCCTCTCAATACGCCGCATTTGGCGACCATGATCTGCGGGAGGAGGGGATGTTGCCTCGTCTGGCTGTGGCTGTGGGGGCGAAACTGGCGACGGAGCTGCTATAATAAACCCTTTTCCCCTCGGGTGTGTTGTGCCTCTTGACCAATCCTGGAAATGCTTGATCGTGGTGTGTGTGACATCCCCACTAGGCATCTGAACCTGCTCATCGGCCCATTCGAGCCCTGCCTCCGCACAAAGATGGGCTATAATGGATGCGTTTGGGATAGCGTCAGTGGTGCTCCCCTTCATAAAGCGCAACATATTTTGATTTATCAAATGGCCCACATCAATGTATTTGTCGGTGATAATGCCCCATAAAATGATGGCTCGCTCGACAGTAACTTCATGTTGATGCGTGGATGGCATCAAATTGGCACACAGGAACAAGTTCCACGCCTTAGCGTAGCGGTTCAGTCCAGAGGCGGGAAATGTGGTATATTCATCAGTGGTGTCCTTCTTGTTCTTCCAAAATGTGCCAGGCGCACATAAGTCTCGAATCACCTGATCCTGATCAGTCTCAAATCTTTCGGCCTCGACCCAATTGACTTGCCCCTCTGGCACGGAAAGACAGACTTAGAACCTCCCGAATTGCAGCTGGGCGGTAATCGACTGTTTGGCCTCTCACAAAGGTCCGACCACTTTTTATGATGCTTGCATTCGCGTAGAATTCACGGACCAACGCCAACGGCACCGGTGGTGGCGTGGCACAAACTCCCTGCCAGCCCATCTCACGAATCATAGCCCTCATGTCGCCGTCCTCCTTCGTAGGCTTTAACCCTCGTTCCTTAACAACAGACTTTGTCGCGATTCGATAATATGTTATTTGGGCTTCAATGCTAATGAACTTGGACAAATCGACAGGGATGTCGTCGTCAGAGCAACTGCGATCGGGCGAAGCAGCCGAAGAGGAAGCGGCGGTGCGTGAGCGTTTTGGACCCATGGCTAATTGGTCAGAACCTTTGATGAAGAAGACTGAAGAACAAAACCCCCAAACTTGTATGGCAGCCACTACTTTCCACAAACCCTATATTCCCACTTTGAAGAACCAACCCTTGCTTGACTGAAACTTCCCCCCAATTGATTAAGAAAATCTCTACAACTATGTAAACCTAACTTGGTTGATGATGGAAACAAGAATTAGGGCTTGGAGATAGATATAATCGAGAAAGGGTCTGATGATATGATATTAATGGGGGGGGGGGGGGTTATAAAATATGAGGAATAAAAGGGGTTGTGAACGGCTGGAACAACCAATTTTAAATTGAATTGCTGAAAGGCTTCGGGCGCGGGCGCGCTGGGTTAGGCCTGGTGAGCCGCGCGGCCGTACGGGTCAGGGATGCACTCTGTCATGCTGAAGGTTGGCGTGGGCACGCCTGGAAACACCCTGAGGTTGGTGCGCGGGCGCGCCGCCCCTAAACTTGGCCAAAAATTCTTGCTTTCTGTTCCCAATCTGCAGCACTTAGGGAAGAAACAAGAAGCAACATGTACCTATTGTCTACACAAAAATAAACATAGTTAAATATTGCTTGCTTACTGAATGCAATGAGCATGATTAAGATGAATGAACTGCTATTCCTTAGCAATGCCATACATGAATCGTTTCCATGTAATTTCCCAAAAAAATTTGCTATAGGCTTCTATGCAGAATATTAACATGTTCAAAATATGTTCAAAGAGCTTCCCACTCCAAAATTCTGTGCAACTATGGCTGAATGCGCATGCAATGAATCATGTAAATCCCATAGAGATATGTACAGAGCACATCTAACTTCCCAAAAATTTCATGCTACATGCCTAAAGTTCAAAAATGTAGGCAATGAGCATTCTAACACCTACAATGTTCAAAAATAGGTAAACCTTTTCCACATGCTTAGAATTAAACGGGGAGAGAGAGATTGAAGAGATAAGTCACCAGAATTAAACAGGAGAGAGAAATGTATAGAAAACAATGCAAGAATTAACAAAGGGAAGAGATAGAGATGATGGGGTGGCTCCCATCTAGCGCTTGTTTATAGTCCATAAGCTAGACTCTGTCGGATTCGGTCAAGTTGTAGAAAGGATTGAGGCGACCTCCTGCCTGGAAACCTCTCCACCATAATAATGCTTCAGCCGTTGTCCATTGACTTTGAAAGGGTTATCTGGGTCGTTATCGAAGATCTCTATTGCACCGTGTGGATATACAGTCTTGACAATGAAAGGCCCTGACCACCTTGACTTGAGCTTTCCTGGGAAGAGTCTAAGTCTGGAGTTGAATAATAGCACTGCTTGCCCTGGCTCAAATGTTCTTTCCATAATCTTGCGATCATGCCACCTTTTCACCTTCTCCTTGTACAATTTGAAATTTTCATAAGCCTGCAATCGAAATTCGTCCAATTCATTGAGTTGGAGTAGACGCTTTCTCCCCTGCAGCCTTTAAGTCAAAGTTCAACTCATGGATTGCCCAATAGGCTCTATGCTCAAGATCCAGAGGAAGGTGACATGCCTTTCCATACATAAGCTGTAACAGCGACATTCCCAGTGGTGTTTTATAGGCAGTCCTGTAAGCCCATACTGCATCATCCAACTTCAGTGACCAATCTTTCCTCGTGGGGTTCACAATCTTTTCCAGTATTCTTTTTATCTCACAATTTGACACTTCGGCTTGGCCATTGGTTTGGGGATGATAAGCTGTAGCTACACGATGAGTTACCCCATACTTAGCTAACAAAGCTGTAAACTGGCGATTGCAAAAGTGGGTTCCCTCGTCGCTAATGATAGCCCTGGGAGTTCTAAACCTCGTGAAAATGCTCTTTTATAGAAACCTCAGAACCACCCTAGCATCATTTGCCGGTAGAGCTGCCACTTCCACCCATTTAGATACATAATCGACTGCCAGAAGGATGTACAAGTTCCCACATAATGAAACGAACGGCCCCATAAAGTCTAT
The DNA here is from genome assembly GCA_020205555.1 of Panax stipuleanatus. Lineage (NCBI taxonomy): Eukaryota > Viridiplantae > Streptophyta > Magnoliopsida > Apiales > Araliaceae > Panax > Panax stipuleanatus. Next base: position 66,804,051 of record CM035123.1, on the reverse strand, counting down.
CCCCCAGACATCGAAGATCTCTACCTCGAGGATTGAACTCAGGGGCATTTCATTTCTCTTCGATATATTTCCTACCCTCTGACATCTATCACATCTTTGAACAAAGCTGTAAGCATCCTTAAAGATAGTAGGCCAATAAAAGCCTGCTTGCAAAACCTTGGCCGCTGTCCTTTCACCTCCATAATGGCCTCCATACAAAGATGCGTGGCAATCCTGCAGCACACTCTCTGTCTCGCTAAATGGAATGCACCTTCTACTCATCTGATCGGCACACTGCTTGAACAAGTACGGTTCATCCCAAGTAAACCATTTCACATCATGCAGAAACTTCTTCTTTTAATGCCTAGTCAAGTCAGAAGGAATGATATTGCCCACTAGGAAGTTTGCAAAATCTGCGAACCATTACACTTCGCCTTTCACCACAAACAATTGCTCATCGGGGAAGGATTCATTTATCATCACTTTGTCATTTACATCGCTTCCTGGATTTTCCAATCGTGACAAGTGGTAAGCCACTTGGTTCTCAGTCCCTTTTCTGTCCTTGATTTTTAGATCAAATTCTTGCAAAAGAAGTATCCACCTGATCAGATGGGGTTTGTCATCTTTCTTTGTTATCAAATATCGGATCGCTGCATGGTCGGTGTACACAATCACTCTAGTCCCAATCAAATAAGCACGAAATTTGTCGAATGCGTACACCACTACCAAAAGCTCTTTCTCTGTAGTAGTGTAGTTCAACTGGGCATCAGTAAGGGTCTTGCTAGCATAGTATATAACATGAAAGACCTTGTCCCTTCGTTGGCCCAATACAACTCCCACCGCAAAATCGCTGGCATCACACATTAGCTCAAAAGGCAGGTCCCAATTCGGAGATGTGATCACTGGTGCCGTAGTTAATTTTTTCTTCAAGTGCTCGAATGCAGTCAGGCACTCATCATCAAATTTAAAGAGGACATCTTTTTGTAACAAACTGCAAAGTGGCTTTGTAATCTTCGAGAAGTCCTTTATAAACCGACGATAGAAACCTGCATGTCCCAAGAAGCTACGAACACCTTTTACAAAAATAGGTGGAGGCAAGTTCTCAATAGTTTTCAACTTAGCCCCGTCCACCTCTAATCCTTTCTTCGAAACCTCATGACCCAAAATGATACCCTCTTGTACCATAAAATGGCACTTTTCCCAATTCAGTACAAGATTCATCTCGACACATCGTTTTAACACCATCACCAAATTCTCCAAACATAGGTCAAAGGAGTCTCCAAAAATAGAAAAATCATCCATGAAAACTTCAACATTTTGCTCAACCATAGCGGAGAAAATGGCCATCATACACCTCTGAAAGGTAGCCGGGGCATTACACAAACCGAAAGACATCCTTCTAAACGCAAATGTACCATAAGGACAAGTAAAGGTAGTCTTTTCTTGATCTTCTGGGGCTATCATTATTTGATTATATCCTGAGTACCCATCTAGAAGGCAGTAATATTCACGACCGGTCAGCCTGTCTAGCATCTGATCAATGAACGGGAGGGGAAAATGATCTTTCCTGGTAGCCCTGTTTAGTCTGCGGTAGTCCATGCAGACTCTCCACCCCGTCACTGTTCTGGTAGGAATTAGCTCGTTGTGTTTATTGGATATCACGGTCATACCCCCCTTCTTCGGCACACACTGCACCGGGCTCACCCAAGAGCTGTCTGATATTGGATAGATAATCCCTGCATCTAACCACTTTAAGATCTCTTTCTTAACCACTTCCTTCATGATAGGATTTAATCTGTGCTATTGCTCCACTGATGGTTTACTATCATCTTCCAACAGGATTTTATGCATACAAATTGCTGGGCTGATCCCCTTTATATCTGCTATGGTCCATCCAATTGCCGATTTAAACTCTCTTAGTACCCGTAGCAGTTGTTCTTCCTGACAAGATGTTAGCGCAGCAGAGATAATAACAGGCAACTTTGAAAATTGACTTAGATATGCATACCTTAAATGATCTGGAAGAGGTTTAAGATCAAGATCTGGAGGCATCTCAAGAGAAGGCTTGAGTCGTTCTGATGTCTCCCCAGCAAGTTTTAGTGGCTTGATAGGCATCTTAAACTTTCGTAACTTTGGTGCTGTGTCAAGCATTTGCACGTATTCAGCAACTTCAGTATCCTCAATATCTGAGTCTCCCAATATAGCACTCTCCAAAGGATCAGTACCCATCAGATTCCCAAATCCTTCCTTCATCACCTTCTCTAGCACATCAATCCGGAAGCACTCTTCCTCGTCGGTGGGAAACTTCATAGCTTTAAAGACGTTGAAAGTGACTTCTTGGTCATGCACTCTCATTGTTAACTCTCCCTTCTGGACATCTATAATAGTTCGTCCCGTGGCAAGGAAAGGTCTCCCAAGGATGATTGGGATATTTCTGTCTTCTTCGTCATCAAGAATGATGAAGTCAGCTGGGAAGATAAATTTGTCCACTTTAACCAAAACATCTTCCACAATACCTCTCGGATAAGTGATGGATCTGTCAGCAAGTTGTAATGATACATTTATCGGCTTGGGAGCCGGCAATCCCAATTGATTGAATACGGACAGAGGCATCAAATTTATGCTAGCTCCTAAGTCATAGAGGCATTTGCTGAAAGATAAATTTCCTATAGAGCAAGGAATTGTGAAACTGCCCGGGTCCTTAAGATTTGGAGGTAATTTACGCTGTAATACCGCACTGCACTCTTCTGTTAAGGCCACTGTCTCAAAGTCCTCTAATCGTTTCTTTCTTGACAGAATACCCTTCATGAACTTTGCGTAACTTGGCATTTGTTCTAATGCCTCTGCAAAGGGTATGTTTATCTGCAGTTTCTTGAACACCTCCAAAAACTTAGCGAACTGTCTGTTGTCCTTTTGCTTGTGCAATCTCTGTGGGTAAGGAACAGTAGGGTACACAGGTGATGGTTTGGTTATGATTTTCTCAGTGGTTTCCTCCTTATCTGCCGTAACACTCTTTCCTCTATCTTTTCCATCAACCAACACTGTCTTAGGGTGATCTGCATCTTGGCGCGCCCGCGCCAGGTTTTGGCCTTCCTGAGGCGCGGTCGCGCGGGCCTCCAAGTCTGAAGTTTTCCTACCAGATCTTAGGGTGATGTCTTGGCACTGCTCCTTTCCCTCCCTTTTCCCTGGATTCGTCTCTGTATTACTGGGAAGAGTCCCTTGAGGTCGATTGAGAACCGCATTGGCAATTTGACCAATTTGAGTCTCCATCATCTTGAGAGATATATCTTGGCTCTTCACGATTAACTTAAGTTCATCGATTTCCACTCTCTCCTCCGACTTCTTTTCTGGCTAAGGTACAGGTGGGGGATGATGTTGTTGTTGAAAACCAGGAGGGTAGGGGGGTTTTGGTGCATACTGGTGATGAGCTTGCTGTGGTTGATATTGTTGTTGAGAGTGAAATTGTTGTGGTTGTGATGTATGATATTGTGGCTGAGATGTCTGATGATGGGGGTGTTGGACATTCTGAGTATTACTCCAACTAAAGTTGGGATGATTCCTATTGTTGGGGCTGTAATAATTTTGAAATTGATTATGGGGTTTTTGGTAGTTGCTCAGGAACTGTATTGATTTGTACTGATAGCACATTGGTCTGTCTGATGTGTCCCTGCATAAATCTCATAGACACAAGCAACTGTCTTGACTTTTTCTTCTGCCAATGAATCAATCTTCTTTGCCATGGCTGCCATCTGAGCAGACTATGCTGTAATTGCATCCACTTCTAAAATCCCTGCAACCTTCGGTTGTACCATCCTGGCTGTTGGATTCTGATACTCGTTTGCTGCCATGGTCTCAAAGAGCTCATACGCTGTCGGAAAATCCTTTTTCCAGATAGCTCCCCCCGATGCAGCGTCAATAATGGGCCTTGATTGCCATCCCAAACCATTGTAAAAAGAGTTAATCACCATCCACTCTAGCATGCCATGGTGTGGACACTTCCGGAGCATCTCCTTATAATGTTCCCAAGCTTCATATAATGTTTCCCCTGGATGCTGTGCAAATGTACTCAGGTCTCTCCTCATTGCAGCGGTCTTGGCTATAGGAAAGAACTTGGTCAAGAATTTCTGAGCACAGTCTTCCCATGCAGTTATTGACCCTGAAGGCAGTGAGTGCAACCAACTTTTTGCCTTATCCCTCAAGGTGAAAGGAAATATTCTGAGTTTCACTGCATCATCGGAAACGTTATTGTATTTAAGCGTGTCGCATATTTCTATGAAGCTCATGATATGCTCGTTGGGATCTTCGGAAGGCAAACCCCCAAACTGGAGATTATTTTGTATCATCTGCAATGTTCCTGGATTTATCTCAAAAGTGTTCGCCGCAATTGCTGGCCTCACTATACTTGATTGCAGATCGGTGAGTTTGGGCATGGAGTAATCTTGCAAGGCCCTCTGCTCTTCAGCCATTTGATGAAGTAGTTCAGGCTCTTCTCGAGGATTGATGTTTCGGATGTTAGCTCTCCACGCTCGACCGTTGATGTGCTCTTGGTGAGGCACTAACTCAGGATGTGAGGCTCGAGTGTGCATAAACTATCCACGAGTACCTGAAACACAAGTAAACAAAAATAAAATTAGAAATGAGGTAAAAAGAGATTTGTTCAAGTCAGTCACATTTAACAAAAACTGATGTCAATAGGATTAAACTAAAATCGTGTCCCCGTCAACGGAGCCAAAAACTTATTGCGCCGTTTAAGTGTTAACAGAAACGGACACAAAAACACATGCAAGTGTACACGGTCGGCAATAATAACTCGGTAAGTTGAGATCGTCCCACGGAAAACGGAGTCAGGTCTAATCTATTACGCAACAGTCCATTAGTTATCTATGTCTGCTTAAACAGTTGTTACAGTGTTCTTTAATTAATTATCCTAAACTTTAACCAAACTTAACCAATTAATAAACAAGGGGTTCAAATTAGAGGGTTATGGGATCCTAACTTCATCTAAAGCATCACCTAGGTTAACCACACCACAATTCATACATGGATAATCATATAGAGATGCTAGTCGGGAGCACGGATGTGAGACTTGACTATCTTTCAATACACCAAGTCCAAATCATTTAATGTCCATAATTAAGATAGAAATCACATGAACATCGGCAAAGCCTAAACCACTATATTTCTATGCGATTTACAAACCATACCAATTTATGCACAAACTCCCATTAGACTACATACGACCATACGGTATATTTCTATCCGGCAAGCGAATCATAAAACTCAACCAAAGCAAGTTTCACAAACATATGCTAACATGGAGAAATCTAAGTTTACACTTCATTTTTCAAGTTCATATAAACTATTAGAGTAGATGTTGATCAAGCATCTAGGCATACAAACACCCATGTTAGGCAAACCACATATTATCATCCATATATATCAAAGAGACATAAACCCTAGGTTTAGCAAATAGAATCCATTAGAATCCCATAATGGAAGTTAGTTCATCATTGAACCTCCCACCATTATGGGATTCAAACCAAGCATTGAGCAACTAGGAAATGAGAGAAACAAGAGAAAGAAAGTGTAGAATTGTGGTTTCCCCCTTTCAATAGAAGATAACAAACTCAAGTCTGGACCACAAATGATTTCCAAGATGAACCCTAGAAATTTATTACTAGTAGAGCAAGAAGGAAGAAGAAGAAAAGCCTCTTGGACCTTCACACTCTCTAACCTAGAATATGGGAACACAACTCTATGTTAATAGAAATGAAGTCTGATAATAATCGTCTCTCCTTAGTCTCCAGCAAACATAAACCTTAAAACTATTACATTTAGCTAAGTGAAATAAGTCAACTGTCCTCAGTCAAGCCCCGCGCGATCGCGCGGCCTCGTAGTGTAATTGGGGCGCGGGCGTGCCAATGCCCAGAACAGCCCTCTGGCTCTGCTAACCGGCGCGGGCGCGCTGGCTTCCTTTAACTTCATGGCGCGGCCGCGCATGACCATTTCTTCAGCTGATACAATTTCTGGCTTTTGCTTTCTTGTGCAATCCTATGCTCTTTCTTTTGCTGCTTCTAGCACCTTCACATTAGCTGGATCGAGTCCCTTTTCTTGTGCCCTTTTCCATATGCCAAGCCCTTCTTGCCTTGGAGCTAACTTCATGCCTTTTTTCCATTTCCAATCGCACCATGTCTTGTTACTAGCTTTCCTTTATCCAATTCCTTGCCAAGTCATGCCAAACCATGCCATTATTGTGTCATTTCATGCCAAAAGAGTTTCCTGCCTAAAATCCATAACACAAAGATAAAATGCGTTAAAAGATAATAAAGTGCTTGAGTTTAAGCCATAATCATAGCAAGTTGGCGTCCAATAAGTAGGTGTAAAACCTACTTATCAGAAACACTCGGTTGAATGTACTTCTTGTCCAATAGTTCTTGCAACTGAATCATTAACTCCTTCAGTTCCACCAGTGCCATACGATATGGTGCCATCAAAACTGGTGTCATCCCTGACGCAAGGTCTATAATGAATTCGGTCTCCCTATCAGGTGAAAGACCTGGCAAGTCACTCAGAAATACATCCGCGTACTCGTTGACTATAGGTATCTGTTCCAACGTTGCTCCCAACCGTTGGGTATGAACAATATAGCACAGGTAACCTTCGCATCCCTTCTTTAATAATTTTCTAGCTTGTGTCATGCATAGACAATAAGAGCGTCCCGGTGATTTACTACCGTAGAACACTACCTTGGGTTTCTTAGAAATTCGAAGGTTCACACTCTTATTTTGGCAATCTATCATCGCCTCATAGTTAATTAACCAGTCCATTCCGAGAATTACATCGAATTCTCCTAACTTTATCGATATAAGATCTATCGACAATTTGTTACCTCTAATATCCACACAACAACTCTTATGAACTGAGTCCACAGGAATTACATCGTCGTTTGCTACCCTAATGTTTAAAGGTATTATAAGTTTTTCGGGGAGTAATCCTAATCGTTTAGCAAACTCACATGCTATGAACGAACATGTTGCACCCAAATCAAATAGTACATATGCATTAATGTCGTTGACCGGAATGATACCTGCTATGACGTCGCTCGTTGCTATCGCATCTTGGATCGTCATATTAAAAGTACGGGCATTTGGTTTACCCTATGGTACTGTACCACCAATCGCCAGCTTATTACCGCTAGCTCCCTTCCCACCATTCGCACCCTTCTTCGGACAGTTACGAGCCATATGGTCCATAGATCCATATATAAAACAACCGCGACTCTTCTTGGGACTGGGACAGTTAGGAAAAATATGCCCCTCCTGTCCACACTTATAACAGACCTCCTTACCCTTGAGGCAGACTCCCAGATGAGTATTACTGCAATTCTTGCACACTTCCATCTTCCTCTTGGAAAACTCCTATTTTACTCTGGTATTCCCGGAGCTGAAATCTTTCCTCTTCTGGCCACTTCCACTGGCTCCCTCGATCTTGACTGATACCTCAGTCTTAGCCTTATTCTTCTTCTCCTTGTGGTATAAGGTCGACGCCTCACCCTCTGCGATAACCGCCTTTTCTAACACCGCTCCAAAGGTAACACTTTGGAAAACCGATATCCGATTATAGAGCCAGGGTTTCAATCCCTGCTCGAACCGTCGTGCCTTCCGCAACTCTGTGTCCACTTGGTGTGGAGTAAACCTTGCCAGTTCATTGAACCTGGCTGTGTATTGGGGTACCGTCACGTCCCCCTACTTCAGTTCTAGGAATTGAATCTTCATTCTCCTCTGCATGCTCGTGGGGAAGTAGTTCTCGAAGAATAACTCCTTGAACCGCTCCCACGTAACCACTTCTATTCCGGCCCTACCCTGGTTGGCTTCCCACCAGTAGTTGGCCTCCCCCTTCATCATGTAAGTCGCAAAAGAAGTCTTCTACACCTAACCGACATTTGCAATTACAAATGCCTTCTTTATTTCCTTTACCCATACTTGGGCAGCGATAGGGTCCGTAGTTCTATAGAACTCATGCGGACCTATTATCTTGAATTCCTTAAAGGTAGTCCCCCGACCTACCCCAGGATTAGTGCATACGGTACCTCTCGTTCGATTAAGAGCCTTAGCTAGTAGATTCATAAATTCCTGCATCGGGTTATTATTCCCTTGCTCCTCGTTATTACGAGGTTCGTCTTCTTGATTTCTTGCACGTCTTCTTGGCGGAATTTTCTGTTAATGTGAAAACATTTCGTTATTCTTTATTCCTTTATTCGATTATTATTAACAATCAAAGAATAACTCAATCACATTGCCAATCATTTTAATAAAACTTTTATATTAAAATGCTTCCTTGTAGTATAACACTACACTTTACATTACATGGCTTTAGCCATTTACAATACTATCCCGCAATTACTTTCCAAAAGTTGAGATTTACAAAAGACTACCCTTATCTTATACAAAAGAGGGTTTTACGTCATCACTAGCTATACACACATTTACATAGCTATTTACATCGCTATCTTTTCTATACGTACTACGGAACTACATCTGTAACACGACATTCATGTAATCCGCATCGGCCATACTAGCCATAATGTCCCGGCTAATAGTATGCCGAGTCTGTCCTTCCTCCACAGGATACTCAGCCATCTGCTGCTGGTAATCCTCGCGCGAGCACCTATGAATATAGCACATTCTAACTATTTTCTACTTCTTATTTAGAAGCTCAGCCTTCAGTTCTTGGACTTCTAGTTTTAAGTCCCGGACTTTATCCTTAGCCAACACTTTCTCATCGTGCTCAGCCTCCCAGAAGATCTCCACATCCTTTCTATCTTCTACCACATCATCCACCACTTTCTTGAGGTCACGGACCTCCTTACTTAGTTGGACATTTCTGTCCAGTATTTCCATGAACAACATTTTCATGGACTCCCCTTATGCTGACTCCTCCGCTTCCCCCTCATTAGGCAATACCGTATTAATCGGCATTGTCTCCACCTCCTCAGTAGAAAGTACCGTAATAATCGGCACTGACTCAACCTCCTACTCTGACATACCCTCAAATAATGACACGTAGTCAAAGTTATCAGAGTGCTCGGACGGATCCTCTTCTTCTATATCAGTCCCCTCTAAGATTACCACAGGTATCTCTGCTACTGGCATAGGTACCACCTCTACAAAGTTGACGGAATCTTCGCTAACCTTATGTATTTCATTATACATGCTCATTATTCCTGTTATCTACATAAAACATAAATAACTGGATTAGTATACAATCAAATATGAATAATTTATATCACCTTTAATATGTTTAAGGTTACTTTCTTGTTTCAAAACTTTATCGAGTTTGTTTACTTCTAACTTGTACTTCACTTCTCCAGGTTATAGCCTAAGGTTTTTACCCCTTAAGTTTTATAATCTATAGCTCTGATACCAACCTGTGACGCCCCCAAATCCGGGTACCTTCAAACCCAAGATATGGTGCTACACGGTGCTACAATCTACTCATACATTCAATTGAGGACATCAATATCAATGCATAAGTTTACTAATTATTACATTCTATTAATCCCTTCCCAAGTATTCGTAACCAATACATTATTCTGTGTCATAATATCAGTAAATACAATACTAATACTATACTATTACAAAGGTCACTACTTGTCCAGCTTGGACTTGCCTTTGTCTTTACCGGATCCTTCGGTCCGTTCGCTCTTAGCTGAAATCATTTAGTTTTAAGCAAGAATGAGCATAAACAGCTCAGCAAGTTAAACAGTATATCTTGAAACCATAAAATCAAGAATCTTATCTTTCGGTCTTCAATAACTGTGCAATAGTTATGAAGTACTTAAGAATAATCAAAATATCATTTTGATTCCTTTAAAATCATTCCCAAGGACTTTATAGCCTCTTTGGAATACATCTTGGTAAACGACCATGAACCATATTTTAGTTCTCATTCATGACAGGAACAACCCGGCACGAAGGCCGTAAGTTCAATATAGATTACGAGCACATCCAGGTGATCAGCCTGTAGTACTCTATGTTAATCAACACTCATACATTAAACTTGTTTACGTTTAATTGGTGGCAACCTCACGTGCCTGTCGAATTAACGACGTTTAAAACCTTTGTTTTATTCATACTCAGGTTTACCTGAGAATCCATACCAAGCAATTGGCATAGGATCACAACATTGTATATATTCTGGAAAGATTTGTGGAAAAATCTACCAAAATATGATAAGTCTCAGTCTAGCCGAGTCAAATGGCATTGACTATTTAAGAACAGTTTATGCATAAGCAATTATGCACAATGACCACTTGCCCAACCATAACGTATAGACAAGGGTTTAGCAAAACTTGCATTCATAATAAAGTATGAATGAAGTTAGGAAACTTGCCTTTGCATCTTCTAAACCTTTACATGTAGTCTATTCAATCTTTACAACGTCTATAGAGCATAACACAAAGCATACCTATGAGAATTCATCATCGATATACCAAGTATAGCCTAAATTCCCCTTCTTGTATAACTTAATCCAAACGTTAAATTAATAACATTCATTTAAGTTATTTAATGTTCATTATGGCTTATTAACATCCTATGTTATAAACCAACTCCTCTTAATCATCACTAGGCATGATGATAAACGAGTACTTAACTTGTTCCTTAACTTAGTTTTGGTTAACGTCCAAAACTTAAGTTTAATTACGTTTAGTTAACACTTAATACTCATGACCCTTGGTTAAACATGTTGTTTAAAGAGTGTATTTTCATCACTTACTAGCCTCTTAATCATATGCAAAAGGTTAAATAATTACTAAAAATGTCAAAATTTTCTGACATGCTGGCGCTGCAGCGCTAGGTTTTCCTCTTTGAGTGGCGTTGCAGCGCTACCCCTCCAGAGATTTCTCCCGGGAGTGGCGCTGCGGTGCCGGATTAAGCCTATTGGCTGGCACTGCGGCGCTAGCTCTGCAACTCGGAAATATTTCTAAGTCTTTGAAAATTCTGAAATTCCCGAGTCCGTAACTTGATCGTTATAACTCGGAATTGGTTCGTTTGAAAACCAAAAGTTCATAAACAACATGCTCTATCATCCTATCAAGTCAAAAAAAAATTTCGAATCCGTCGGCAAGAAATTCACAGATTAGTCCATTTTTACATTTTCGTCAAATATTCGTGAACGTTCGACGCTCAAATCTTCGTTTTAAGTCGGAATCAATCCGTTCTTTCTCTCACAAGTCTTATTTACCTAAATACACGTGTTGCAATTGAAAACCATCGTTTCTGATGCTCACGGTGACTTTTGACTTCTAATTCGAGAAATTTACGTTTTTCAACAATTATCGTCTAATCGCGTAACTTTCGCCGAATCTTTGTTCTTCATTATTATTACTCCAAACCACTTGGAATCAATCCCATGGTTGATTATTACTAATTCTAATCATTCAAAACATTTAAGTTTTTCATGGTTTCACATGTTCATTACTCCATTTCCTATGAATTCATTAAGTTCTTCATTAGTCCTTAATCAATTCTTATTATCTTAACATGCATGGCTTATTAGGGTCCTTAGATCACTATTAAGCCATCCTTATAACTTCTTAGGGTTCAATCTTTCTCTAACACTTCTCTATCAACACTAATATTGAAAGAAAAGAAAGTTTTACATATTGCTCCTTATGGGTATACCTTTAAGGTTCTTGGTGGAGTGAGTAGGAATACTCAAAGCTTTCTTAATCCCCTTGGTTGATGAAATATTTTCACAAACACAAGCTAGCTTCTCTTCTTATCTCTCTCTCTCTCTAGATGTTAGGATTTCTCAAACAACCAAATTATGAAGACAAGGCTCTCTATTTATAGAGTTGGCAAGGCTTAGGGTAGGATGGTAATTTAGGCCCAACCTCCTCTACTATTCCCACCTCCTCTCCTTTCTTTCCCACCAAGTTAAGGCCCATGTGCTAGCACATGGTCAACCATGTCCCCCCTTATGCTCCCACATGCTCCCATGTGGCCTTGTTCCCCCATGTCCAACATGGGTTGTGGGTTGAACCATGGGTTAAAATCACCCGTTTACCCAATGGTTCAACCCACGGGTTAAACTTATTAACTTTTAATTCAAAATAATTCTAATTCACTTTATTTTAACGTATTTACTCTGTATAAAATTCGTATTATACGTCGTATTAATTCTCGTATCATCTCCGCATAATTCTTGTACAATACCTCGTATTATACGCGTATTATTTCTGTATCATAATCATATATTATTATACGTAAACATTAATCATTAATTTCACTTTCCCTAATGCTTAGGCTTTTTAAGTCACTACGCGAAAACTTCGTGAGTCATAAATGAAATAATATTACATATTCCATCTCGTTTATTACATATTCCATCTCGTATCGAAATCTTATCATTACGCATTTCTCGGAATTTCAAAATAAATTCCCGAGCAAAAATGGATGAATAGTGATTCCCGCACTTTTCCTCCAGAGAAAACTTTTCTCGGCTAACTTAACTTTTCACGGTATATTACCGTCAAATCTTTCGACAGAATGACATTCTGACATTCCAAACTCTCAAAATGGCGTAGGGTCATGAATCCTAACCCTTAGGGTCAAATAGTGTCTATTTTGTCTTTTCCCAAAATATTTTTATTCTCAGAAACCTATTATTTTTTTGTCTTATAAATTCATATCAGTTATTCTAAGCACGTAGCTAGAATCCTACTCATTTCTGCATTCTCTAGGTCATAAAATGACCTACAATTAGCTTACTCAGTTTAATAAACAAATATTCCAAACTTTATTCACTAAATCAAATAAAAATTTAATTTCATAAATGCTTTATTTTCTCGAGCGTTACATGATTAAAGTATACATGAGTAGTATACAGACAAGCATAACTACCTAGCATTGTTTAGTCTCGCTATGTGGTATTATGACTTTAGTAGTGGACCCTTGAAGCATGAACTTGATTTGCTTAAAGTGTAAGAATGACCGGCATTGAACCTTATAACCTCTAGTTATGGACATAACCTTGCAATATGTGTATCTTATACTTTATTGCATGCATAAATTGAAATGCTATGTGTTCAAGCCTATGTTGATGCATAAAGACTAGATATTCTATAGTTATTAAATCTAAGACAGGATTAGATGTTTATGGACTCATGCATAGTAAATTGACTTACGTGAACTATGTGATAGACCTAGATGATTATTAGATTCTTGTAAATGTAAACTCATATTAGCTTACACATACTAATTGAAAGACTGACTTGTTAATGTTAGGTCGTTTCAACGCAATTTAATTAAAGCTAGACTATTTGTAGTTGAGCAAACAGGCAAGTATCCGAACCCTACTTTTATTGTGTTGCAAGTATTCTAACCCTTGCACTATTTTATTCGACGAATCTTGTAATCAAGTTTCCCTGGCTTACATTCCTTATTTGTGCAAGTTTCCTATCCTTCTCATGTTGTATTGAGCAGGTTATTATTGTATTCAAAGTTATTTATTTAAGCTTGAGCTTTATTTCTAAGCATGCTTTAGGTGGTTTAATTACTTTACAATTATTCCACATCGATCTTATTGATATTCACACTTGGTGCACTTGAGTTCGTACAGTCTTGGACTTGTACATTATTTAAAGTTCTATAATTCTTGAACTGCGTCAGATAGAGTTTGAACCCTTGTTCGGTCAGACAATTGTATGAAATTTTATAAAAGCTATCCAAACCAATTGATGGTAGGGATTCTTAGACTGAAGAGAACACCCCTTATATATAAGGGAGTACCCCAGGTATCTAATATAAAGATACAAACAACAGAGTTGAATGTTATACATATACATGGCGTACGCGAGGCTGATCCCCTCAAGTACTTATTCTGTAGCCAGTAACCAAAGGGTCAATCAGCTATTGATTCCCATGGAGTTTTATAGTTCAAAGTCTACTTGACTATCAGTTATTCTAAAAGCAATTATTATCCTTGCTTCCGATATTCATATTGTTGAATTCATTGTCAGATATATTCCGTTCATCATGATATATCCTTTATTGTTGTATTTAAACTTGCTGAGCAAACTTGTTGCTCATTCTTGCTATATTATGACTTCTATTTCAGTTAAGCCCGAGACTTCAGAAAAGGACAAGGGTAAAGGAAAGATGTAGTAATAGTTACAAGGAGCAGACTTTACTTTATGCTTAGTTTAATTACGATTAATGTAAATTGAACCCTAATGACTATTATAGGGTATGTTTGTATGGTTGTATTAAGGTTATCGAATCTTGGGACTAGTAACACCTTTTGAATGAACGACATACGTTTATTATATTTTGCATTTAGTTATTGTATGTTGTTTAGAGGTGCAAATTTGTATTGTATCGTGACACAAATCGGGTTTAGAGAACCTGGATTCGGGGGTGTCACAGGTTGGTATCAAAGTAGTAGGTTATAAACGTTAAGAATGCAAAACCTAGGTCATAACCTTAGTAGAAAAATCAAGTAGAGTATGTAGGTGATGGGTTGAGGAGATCCATCGAGTTTTATTATGATACTGAAGTTGTTTATTTGAATCAAATATGATTGATAGACGTCCTAACTTCTTAATGCTAACATGAATAGCATATCACGTAAAGCCTAAAGTTTTCTTCCTTTCCTCAGATCATGCCGCCTAGGAGACTACCACGAAACCAGAGGGAGGAAGGATCCTTTAACAATGGAGGGGGAAATGCAGATCCGATGCAGAACTTCGTTGACCTGTTAACAGAAGCAATGCAAAACAGACCCCCTCCAGCGGCAGGGCAGCCAAGACATCACTTAGCTAGCTTTAAGGATTTTAAATTGGTAGGACCTCCGGAGTTCCGAGGAACCTTAGACCCAATCGAAGCCCAAATATGGGTAGAAGAGATGGAGAAAGTGTTTGAGGTCGCACGGGTGGCCGAAGCACAGAAGACGAGTTTTGCCACTTTTATGATGAAGGGAGAAGATAACTATTGGTGGAAAGCCAATAAGGGACGAGCGGGCAAAGGAGTTATTCTTTAGGATAGATTTAAGGAGCTATTCCTCGAGAATTACTTCTCCAAGAATACGCAACAGGATATGGAGGTTAAGTTTTTGGAACTGAAACAAGGTAGTATGACAGTCATAGAGTACGCGACAAAATTTAACGAGTTGGCCGGATTCGCTTCACATCAAGTGGACACGGAGGCCAAGAAGGCAAGAAGGTTTGAATTAGGATTAAAACTATGGGTACAGAAAGCAGTAGCTGTGTTAAAGATTAAGAGTTACTCTGATCTACTTGAAAGGGCTATCATTATAGAAGGAGGCAATAAAGCCATAACGCGATTTAAACAAGAAAAGAAGACCGGATAGGAAGGATAGAAAGGAGGAAGCAGCGAAGGCAGCAACCCCAACAAGCGTAAATGGATGGAGAGCAAATCCTCTGGAGGCAACAAGTCTGGGGGAGAGGCCAAGAAAAGTGGAAAGTGCAATAACTGCGGGAGGATACACTCAGGGGAGTGTATGAAGGGGAGAAGCGTTTGCTATCGTTGTGGACAACCGGGGCACATGGCTCCTCAGTGTCCAAACAAGCAGAAAGGAGGATGTTTCTCGTGTGGAGCCCTAGACCAACAAATTAAGGACTGCCCAAAGAGAAAGGGCAATGCAGCTAGCGAAAATTGCAACAACAACAACAACGGGCTGAGCATCGGAGGGTCAGCCAGTCAAGCCAATAGACCAACGGCACGCACGTTCAACATGATCGTACAGGATGCGGTGGAGTCCAAGAACGTGGTGTCAGGTATCATCCCGATCAATGATATAGATCCATATGTGTTATTCGATTCGGGTGCTACCTGCTCTTTTGTTTTTGAAGAATTTGCTAAACAGTTAGACTTACCCCGTGAATGATTAGAGCACCCTATGAACGTAGAAGTAGCGAACAAGGTAATTATCCCCGTAGAATACATTCATAGGAACTGTTATACCGAATTGAGAGGATTTAAGCTCAACGTGGATTTGATACCGATTCGTTTGGGGGAGTTCGATGTAATCCTTGGAATGGATTGGTTATCGATTCACGGAGCAGTTATCAACTGTAAGAAGAAGTGCGTACACCTGAAGACTCCGAATAAGTCAAAGGTGGTATTTTATGGTAGTAAATCGTTGAGACAATCTCATTGTCTGACGATGATGCAATCACAAAGATTTCTTAGAAAGGGTTGTAAAGGTTATTTGGCTCACGTGGTTGATACTCGACGAGTCGAGGGTGAACTGGGTCAGATACCTATTATAAGGGAATTCGTCGATATCTTCCTAGACGAGATTCTGGGATTGCCACCGGATAAAGAGATTGAATTTGTTATTGATTTGGCACCAGGGACAGCACTGGTATACAAAGCGTCGTATCGTATGGCTCCAGTAGAAATGAAAGAACTGATGGCTCAATTACAAGAGTTGTTAGATAAGGGATACATTCGATCTAGCGTATACCGTGGGGAGCACCATTCTTATTTGTAAAGAAGAAAGATGGGTCGTTAAGGCTTTGTATCGACTACCGAGAGTTGAATAAGGTCACCGTTAAGAACAAGTACCCGTTATCCAGGATCGACGATCTATTTGATTAGTTGAAGGGGGAAAAGTACTTTTCAAAGATTGACTTGAGGACCGGTTATCACCAACTGAAGGTGAGGTCGAAGGACATTCCAAAGACGACATTCAGAACTCGGTATGGACACTTTGAGTTTCTGGTACTGTCATTCGGATTGACGAACGCGCCGACAACATTTATAGACTTGATGAACAGAGTGTTCAAGCATTATTTGGATAAGTTCGTTGTCGTATTCATCGATGACATTCTGGTGTATTCAGAGACGGAGGAAGAACACGCCGAGCATCTTCGGATAGTGTTGGAGACATTAAGTGTAACGACCGAGAAATTCCACTTAGTTTAAAATTTAAGTTTTAAATATTATTTGTATTGTGTGTTTAAATGTCATTTTATGACCTAGGATGGTGATAATATTGTAGTATTTTTGTTGGGTGCAAGAATAAATAATTAAGAATTTTGAAGACAAAAATAAAATTTTTCCGAGAAAGTTTGTGTAAAAACACTATTCATATAAAGAATGATAAGAGTTAGGTTTTAACCCTAAGAGTTAGGTTTTGACCCTAGATTCTTTTGAAAGATCCGTACATCGTATTGACTTTCCGTTTCAAGATCCACCGGAAATACGTCGGGAAAAGTTTTACTTTCCAAAAAAAATTTTCTCCGAAATACGTCGTGCTTGACACCTCGTGCTTAAAATTTTTTATTTTATTTTTGGACTTTTTAGTATGTTCGTTCTGACAAGTTGCTTTGTCGTGCTTACACTGACAAAACGCTTTGTCGTGCTTACGATGACAAGCTGTTGTGTCGAGCTTGGTTGCGAGCTGCTGTGTCGAACTTGGTAGATATTTTTGACGGCAAGCTGCTGTGTCGAGCTTAGTTACAAGCTACTGTGTCGAGCTTTGTAGATATTTTTAGAGGCAAGTTGCTGTGTCGAGCTTGGTGACAGCTGTGTCGTGCTTGGTTCCAAGCTGTTGTGTCGTGCTTGGTAGATATTTTGTGGCTTAAAGACCAAATTACCCTAACCTAGGAAATCCTATAAATAAACCCTTCCACCTTCACTTAAATTTTCTAATTAACAAAGTTATAATCTCAAGTTGCAAAGAAATAGTTAAAGCTTGCAACTACAAGAGGTAACATCTCTAGTCATTGTTATGTTCGATTTTATTTTATAGTCTATAAGCTCAAGAACATGAGTTGTTACCATGTTTGGATTTTCCAACTTCATGTTCTTCATATGTTCTTGAGCAAGACGTTACTATGTTCAATTTTATGTAATTGTATAGTAGAAGTGTCAAGAACACAAGTCGCTACCATGGTCAGATTTTCCAACTCCGTGTTTCTCATGTGTTCTTGAGCAAATCTAGTATTATTTAAGTTTATGTTATTTAATTTATAAAATGTTATAATCACATATACAAGCCATTATAATGCCCAAATTATTTTAATTATGAAAACCAAAAAGCTCAAAAACATAAGTGGTTACCATATTCGATTTTTTTTTCTTCGTGTTCTTCGCGTTCTTCGTGTTTTCTTGAGCAAAAGTCATAAATTTTACTTAAGTAGGTTTATGATTTTATTATTTTTATGTTATGATGTTTATTAAGTGTTTGAACATGTTATTTTAGCAAATTAATGCTCGTGGTATCATGTTTTACCAAATGAAACGAAGAATTGTGAACAAAATCATAATTCTGACATTTCTGTCCATTTTATGAAATTTTAAAATGGGAATTTGTTTTTGAAATGAATAAAAACGTTGTAGATACGGAAGTTAAGAGCACCTAGGCGCAAGAATCACCCAAAAATGTTTTAAAACGAAGAAGTTATGGCAGTTCTTTAAAGGACATCAAAGCTGAAAATTTCTTGGAGTCTCTCTGATTTAAGGGCTTAAATAGTTTGAGTAGTTAGGTATTGTTATCAATACTAACGAGTTGTATAAATATGTTTTAACATATTTAGGTGTTTTCAATACTTCGAGTAGAGTTATATAATCGTTCTTCGCACATGCAAGTATTCTAAGCCCTATCGATTTACTTTATGCATATACTTGAAACCTAATTGAATTCTTTTCGATATAATATACCGAACCAATTTGTTGCCAGTTATTGCTATTATTTCAGCATAACTTAAGAAATTAATTACTTATTCAGTTATTATTGTATTATTGTTTATCAAGCATAAACTGTTGGTCAAACCAAATTGTTTTGGTAAGACATCTTATACTGAGATGAAAATTACCCTGAACTGGGACTTGTATAGTGTTAATAAAACACTTGAAGTGCACGTGGGCACGGTTAGGATGATATGCATACTCCTAGGATATTGACTAGGCTGATCCCCTATATCATATCTGAATGAAATATATATATTTCTAAGTCCCTTCGACTGACAGAAATGGTTGATATGACTCCGATTCGGTTATTAACCCTTAGTTAAAATTACTTGTTAAACTATCATTTCTTTAAACCAAACATTGTGTTTATAATTATAAACTTGTTGGGCATGTCATAGCTCATTCTAGCAAATTATTTCCTTTGCAGTGTTAGACGGTAACCCTGGAACATCTAGAACAAATAAGGGGAAGATGCCTTGTGGTAGTTTGTTTAAGTTATCGTTTTAATGTTGTAAAGTCTTTTAAAGACCTTTCTGTAATTTAGTACTCTATATTGAGAATCTTGTAATCAAACTTATGATATATACACTATCATCTTTTGTTTTCGCAACCGTGTATCTTTACATTTTTAGTATAGTTGAATTAGTACAGCATCCCTAAGAGTTATCAATCTGAGTGAGGATATTGGCAATATGGACTGTTCATGTTATTTCTGATATTATGGATTTCGGCTATATAGGTCTTAGGGATAATAGATATTCATATAATGCAGTCTTTACACATTTCGAGTGAGGATATTGGCAATATGGACTGATCATGTTATTGCTGATATTCTGGATTTCGGGTGTGTAGGAATATGAATAATAGAAACTCATAAGATACAGTCTTTACACATCCAAGTGAGGGTATCCAAACATAGCTAGGTATTGTCCTGATAAAGGATCACCATCTGTTATGGGATACTGTGAACCTTGGATGGATAGGAATTATATCTTATCGAGAAGTTATCTTTGATTCAGTTAGATATGATCACCGAATCGAATACCGCGGGTGTATATATTTGGAAGCATCATATTAATTGGATAATTGCGTGAGCACCGAATCGGATACCGCGGATGTATAGATTTGGGTGCGTCACAAGGGTGGGATTAAAGCTATAATCACAAGTTGGTGAGAAGAGCCCCGAGCCTTTCGCTGGTGACTCCCTGTAAGTTGGGATGCACCGAAGCCAGACTTTCCGTAGGAGATGCCATGATTTGACGGTGGCAAGTTGATAGGTACCAGTGTGAGGTGCTATCCATTTATGGATATGAGTCACAAGGTGGTATCAAAGCATTAGTCTATAGCTCTAAGTTAGAGGTATCTTAGGATATAGTCTTTGAGTCCGTAAAAAATATTTAATTACACATAAAATAACCTAAAATGCTTATTATGTTTTTGTGTAAAGCTTATATCATATATATATATATATATATATATTAAATATCTGAACTAATGATTCCAAGTCTATGTGATCTCTGGGAATAATTATCATGTCTGGTTGAACAGAACAACCTATGAGTTCTAAGTCTTTATGACTGACATAATCTAGAAAATGTGGGGTTGAATAGATAAACCTCAATATATATATATGGAAAAATCTTTGAACTATATGTTCATTCAATTCAAACACAATGTGAGTATAACTTATTAAATGTTTAAACTTACTAAGCCTTTTCTAGCTCATCCTTGCAAATATAAATTTCTTTGCATAAAGGAAATGTGTATAGATAAGTGAACATTGTTGACCTAATTTAAATATTAGGAATTTGATGTGAGAAAGGATGAATTCAAAAAATTCATATTGAAGACTAAGTTAGACATAACTTCGAGGACGAAATTCTTATAAGGAGGAGAGAATGTAATATCTTGAATATTTATAGAACCTATAAATATGATATTGAATGACTAAAGTTGTTTGTAAAGTTAATTTCGAGGACTAAATTCTTTTAAGTAAGGTTGAATGTGATGACCTGAACTTTTTAGAAACTTACCAATTCAACTTTATATGAATATATAAAAAAATTAAATTACATATTAAATGTGGCATGGAATGTTCAATAACGTCCGTTTATGTGTTTATCTTTTTTTTAAAGTCCCATCATCTATATACTAAACAAGTAAAAAAAAATTTGTACGATGTCAGAAGATAAAAGTTGTGAAAGATGTTGTGTTGGAAAGGCACCAGTTTTGAGGATACTATATAAGATAATATAAAAATAAAGATGTAGAATAGTTATTCACATCTTTTTATTGGTAATATGCATCATGATTCTGAGGACAGAATCCTTATAAGAGGGGAAGAATGTAACGACTGAGAAATTCCACTTAGTTTAAAATTTAAGTTTTAAATATTATTTGTATTGTGTGTTTAAATATCGTTTTAGGACCTAGGATGGTGATAATATTGTAGTATTTTTGTTGCGTGCAAGAATAAATAATTAAGAATTTTGAAGACGAAAATAAAAAAATTTCGAGAAAGTTTGCGTAAAAACACTATTCATATAAAGAATGATAAGAGTTAGGTTTTGACCCTAAGACTTAGGTTTTGACCCTACATTCTTTTGAAAGATCCGTACGTCGTATTGACTTTCCGTTTCAAGATCCACCGGTAATACGTCGGGAAAAGTTTTACTGTCCAACAAAAATTTTCTCCAAAAAACGTAGTGCTTGACACCTCGTGCTTAAAATGTTTTATTCCGTTTTTGGACTTTTCAGTATATTCGTTTTGACAAGTTGCTTTGTCGTGCTTACACTGACAAAACGCTTTGTCGTGCTTACGATGACAAGATGCTGTGTCGAGCTTGGTTGCAAGCTATTGTGTCGAGCTTGGTAGATATTTTTGGAGACAAGCTGCTGTGTCAAGCTTAGTTACAAGCTGCTGTGTCGAGTTTGGTAGATATTTTTGGAGGCAAGCTGCTGTGTCGTGCTTGGTAGATATTTTGTGGCTTAAAGACCAAATTACCCTAACCTAGGAAATCCTATAAATAAACCATTCCACCTTCACTTAAATTTGCTAATTCACAAAGTTATAATCTCAAGTTGCAAAGAAATAGTTAAAGCTTGCAACTACAAGAGGTAACATCTCCAGTTGTTGTTATGTTCGATTTCATTTTATAGTCTATAAGCTCAAGAACATGAGTTGTTACCATGTTCGGATTTTCCAAACTTCGTGTTCTTCATAAGTTCTTGAGCAAGACGTTATTATGTTCAATTTTATGTAATTGTATAGTAGAAGTGTCAAGAACACAAGTCGTTACCATGTTCGGATTTTCCAACTCCGTGTTTCTCATGTGTTCTTGAGCAAATCTAGTATTATTTAAGTTTATGTTATTTCATTTATAAAATGTGATAATCACATATACAAGCCGTTATAATGATTTTAATTATGAAAACCAAAAAGCTCAAGAACATAAGTTGTTACCATGTTCGATTTTTCGATCTTCGTATTCTTCGCGTTCTTCGCGTTCTTTGCGTTCTTCGTGTTCTTCGCGTTCTTCGTGTGTTCTTGAGAAAAAGTCATAAATTTTATATAAGTAGGTTTATAATTTTATTATTTTTATGTTATGATGTTTTATTAAGTGTTAGAACATGTTATCCTAGCAAATTAATGCTCGTGGTATCATGTTTTACCAAATGAAACGAAGAATTGTGAACAAAATCACAATTCTGACATTTCTGTCCATTTTCTGAAATTTTAAAATGGGAATTTGTTTTTGAAATGAATAAGAACGTTATAGATACGGAAGTTAAGAGCGCGTAGGCGCAAGAATCACCCAAAAATGTTTTATAATGAAGAAGTTATGGCAATTTCCGTAAAGGACGTCAAAGCTGAAAATTTCTTAGAGTCTCTCTGATTTAAGGGCTTAAAAAGTTTGAGTAGTTAGGTATTGTTATCAATACTAACGAGTTGTATAAATATGTTTTAACATATTTAGGTATTTTCAATACTTCGAGTAGCGTTATATAATCGTTTTTCGCACAGGTAAGTATTCTAAACCCTATCGATTTACTTTACGCATATACTTGAAACCTAATTGAATTCTTTTCGATATAATATACCGAACCAATTTGTTACCAGTTATTGTGAAGTTATTGCTATTGTTTCAGCATAACTTAAGAAATGAATTACTGATTCAGTTATTATTGTATTATTGTTTATCAAGCATAAACTGTTTGTCAAACCAAATTATTTTGGTAAGACATCTTATTCTGAGATGAAAATTACCCTGAAATGGGATTTGTATAGTGTTAATAAAACACTTGAAGTGCACGTGGGCACGGTTAGGATGATATGCATACTCCTAGGATATTGACTAGGCTGATCCCCTATATCATATCTGAATGAAATATATATATTTCTAAGTCCTTTCGACTGACAGAAATGGTTGATATGACTCCGATTCAGTTATCAACCCTCAGTTAAAATTACTTGTTAAACTATCATTTCTTCAAATCAAACATTGTGTTTATAATTATAAACTTGTTGGGCATGTCATAGCTCATTCTTGCAAATTATTTCCTTTGCAGTGTTAGACGGTAACCCTGGAACATCTGGAACAAATAAGGAAAAGATGCCTTGTGCTAATTAGTTTAAGTTATCGTTTTAATGTTGTAAAGTCTTTTAAAGACCTTTCTGTAATTCAGTACTCTATATTGAGAACCTTGTAATCAAACTTATGATATATACACTATCATCTTTTGTTTCCTCAACCGTGTATCTTTATAGTTTTAGTATAGTTGAATTAGTACAGCATCCCTAAGAGTTATCAGTCCGAGTGAGGATATTGGCAATATGGACTGTTCATGTTATTGCCGATATTATGGATTTCGGCTATATAGGTCTTAGGGATAATAGATATTCATATAATGCAGTCTTTACACATTCCGAGTGAGGATATTGGCAATATGGACTGATCATGTTATTGCTGATATTCTGGATTTCGGGTGTGTAGGAATATGAATAATAGAAACTTATAAGATACAGTCTATACACATCCAAGTGAGAGTATCCAAATACAGCTAGGTATTGTCCTGATAAAGGATCACCATCTGTTATGGGATACTGTGAACCTTGGATGGATAGGAATTATATCTTATCGAGAAGTTATCTTTGATTCAGTTAGATATGATCACCAAATCGGATACCGCGGCTGTATAGATTTGGAAGCATCATATTGATTGAATAAATACGTGAGCACCGTAATCGGATACCGCGGGTGTATAGATTTAGGGGCATCACATTAAGGAGAGAGAAGCTGTATGCAAAATTCTCCAAGTGTGAGTTTTGGTTACAGAGAGTGCAGTTTTTGGGGCACGTTATCGACAAGGATGGTGTTTCGGTGGATCCAGCGAAAGTAGAAGCGGTTATCAATTGGGAGCAGCCGAAGACGCCAACAGAAATCAGTAGTTTCTTAGGATTAGTGGGATATTATCGAAGATTCATTCAGGATTTTTCTAAGATAGCGTCGCCGTTGACCAATCTTACCAGAAAAATAATTAAATTTGTTTGGGCGGAGAAATGTGAGGAGAGTTTCTGTGACAACCCGACAAATCGGATTGTCCAAAAAATTAAGATTAAAGAATTAAGAATTAATAAAAGGTATTTTATTGATTATATTCTATGATATAAGGTTTTTAATCATTCTATGACATAGGATGACTAGAAATGGGGAGGATTCTGTCTACGAGCTGGAATGAACGAGTATGAATTTTCAAGACGAAAATAAAAGATTTTTGGGAATAAAAATATTTCCAAGAAAAAGACGAAATATGCACTATTTATAAAACTCTAAGGGTTAGCGTTCGTGGAACCCTAAGCTCGTTCGAGAGTTCGGAATGTCAGAATGACATTCTGTCAAAAGATTTGACGGTAATATACCGTGAAAAGTTAAGTTAGCCGAGATAAGTTTTCTCGGGAAGAAAAGGACAAAAATCATTATTCATCCGTTTTTGTTCGAGAATTTATTTTGAAATTTTGAAAAATGCGTAATGATAGGATTTTGAGACGAGATGGAATATATAATAATATTTCATTTATGGCTCACAAAATTTTCAAGTAGGGACTTAAAACCCTAAGGGTTAGGGAAAGTGGAAGTGAAGAATAAAATGATTTAAGTATAATAATAAATGATTATTATACGGAATGTATACGAGTATAATACGAGTTATTATACGAGTATAATGCGAGGAGGATACGAGAGTTAATACAACGTATAATACGAATTTTATACAAAGTAAAATAGATTTAATTTGAATTAAATCTAATAATTTAACCCGTAGGTCGAACCGGCGGGTAAATGGGTGGTTTAAACCCATGGGGCAACCTATGACCCAAGTTAGCACATAGGGAGGCACATGGGCTTAAACTTGGGCACAAAGAAAGGGTGAAGAGGTGGGAATAGTGAGGAGGTTGGTCCTAAAAGACCCTTAAGCCCTTGGTCTTGCCAACTCTATAAATAGAGGGCTTGGCCCTTCATTTTCCTTGTTTGAAATCCCACCAACTCATATGAGAGAGAGAGAAGAGAAGAGAAGAGGGAAGAGCTTGGACATGCAACCAAGAAGCAAAAAGAAGTTAGCTTAAGACTTTGTCAAGAACACAAAGTCTAAGAGTTCAAGAACACTTATAAGGTATAAGTGTTAACCTTTGACCTTCATCTTTCTTTCAATTCTCATATTGATAGAGAAGTGAAAATGATAGAGAATGAATTATAGGAAGTAAGAAGATTGGTTTTAGTGGACCTTAAAACACTAAAAACCAAGAACAAGTGAAAACCATAGTTAAATGGTTAAGAATTAATGAAGAAATGAGTTAAAACCCTAATGAAATGGTTAATGAATGAAAAGAAGAATAGAAGATGCTAGTGGACGATCCGTATGAGTTATATTAACTCTCTGATGTTATAAGGTTGAATTATCAAACTTATAACGTTAGAATGCAAGAAAACGTAAAATCATAATCATAACATTGATTAAGAACGAAGAACGAACGAAGAACACAAAGAATACGAAGAACGTAATGATGAAAACCAAAAAACATAGATGTCTAATATGGTTAGAATCATGGAGGAACAACCAATGGATTGATTCCATTTGGTTTAACGTAAAAATATAAAGTAACGAAGATTCAGCGGAAGTTTATGCGATTAGACTTTAAGCGTCGAAATCGTAAAATTTCCCGGAATGAAAGTCAAAAGTCGTCTTGTAATTCGAAAATGATGGTTTTCGATTGCAACACGAGTAATTATGTAAACAAGACTTGCGAGAGCAAGAACGAATGAATTCGGAGTTAAAACGAAGAAACTAGCGTCAAACGTTCGCGAACACATAAAAATGGATTAATCGGCGAATTTCATGCCGACGGATTCGAAAACGAATTCCAACTTGATAGGATGGTAGAGCATGTCATTTGTGAACTTTTGGCTTTGGAGCGAACCAATTTTGAGTTATACCGATCACGTTACGGACTCGGGAATTTCGGAATTTTTAAAAGACTTAGAAATTTTTCTGAGCTGCAGGACTAGCGCCGCAGCGCCACCCAATAGGCTTAATTCGGGGCCACAGCGCCACTCCTTTGAGAAATCTTTGGAAGGGTAGCGCCGCAGCGCCACTTTAAGGGGAAAATCTGGCGCCGCAGCGCCAGCACGTCAGAAAATTCTGACATTGCTAGTAAGTACTTACCCTTTTGCATATCAATTAAGGGGCTAGCAAGTGATGTAATGTAAGCTTTAAACAACATGTTTAATCAATATTTATGAGAGTTAAACGTTGAACAAAGGTAATTGAACTTAATCTTGGAAACATTAACCACAGTTTAAGTTGAAGAACAAGTTAAGATTTCGTTGATCATCATACTTAGTGATAATTGATGAGAGTTCGAGAGAACATAAAATTCACATAATGTAACACTTAAACAAGTAATTTAAACCTTAAGTAAAGGTTGAATGAGATTAAGAGACGAGTAACGCAGGATACGTGAATGTTTCTCACGAATCGTATCGGCGTTGAGTAAACGTTCTAAGTATATGTGGTTGTATGACTTAGACGTTAACGAATGTTGGCATAGTAAGATATAATGAGCCATAATGAATGGTAATAAGAGAATGAAGAACGTATAATGTAAAAAGCCGAGTTAATGTTAATAACTTGGATAAACGTTCAGAGTCGTATGGACCGGACGTGATAAGGGAATGTAATGAAATAATAGGAAGAATGAAGTAAAGATTAGTCGCGTAGACGTAGATTACAAGAACGCGAACCACAAGAAGTAAAGAGAAGTATAAGATAATGCTTAAGTCAAGTATTTGACTAATTGGATATGTGTTTCCTATATGCTTTATAGGGATTGTGATGAACGATAAAGCGTAAGCAGTACGCATCGCTAAGGCAAGTTTCTAATCTTGCTCAAGTTCTACTTGATGCAAGTTCCTAACTTCATTCATTTTTATATGAATGCTAGTTTCTTAACTTCCTCAGATGTTGAACATGAGGAAGTATTTCGTATGTACAAATGTGCGATATTTGTACAAGGTGTTGGTATGAATGAGGCCTTGTGCCACAATGTTAACACTTCGGTGTTTATGTGAAATGAACTGTTATATGATTGAACTGCTAAGTTCGAAAGAGTTCGGTTTATTCATAAACTATACTTGTTAAGTCTGTGCTAATTATTCTAGCCGGACAGAATGTATATGAATGAATAGAGAATGAAAGTATATGCGATGTATATTGTAAAATGATAGGAATCAGAACGTATTCCTATTATTCGAGCTGCTTCATAACCATTGTTCGGTTATTGAAGTCTTAAAAGAATGTTAATTCTTAAGTTATTAATATTCAACTGCTATGACTTGCTGAGAAATTGAATGCTCACACTTGCTTGAAATAAAAAACATTTTCAGTTAATGACG
Source organism: Panax stipuleanatus (assembly GCA_020205555.1). NCBI lineage: Eukaryota > Viridiplantae > Streptophyta > Magnoliopsida > Apiales > Araliaceae > Panax > Panax stipuleanatus. The sequence goes on along the minus strand of CM035123.1, from coordinate 66,776,402 downwards.
GTGGTATGTTAAAGGACATGATGAAGATCATGATGATAGATGCCCTGCTATGGTGAGATGCTATGGTTGCGAATACCATTAGTGTCGCAAGATGAAGTACTGCTCATGTTATAAACAAGCGTGAAGATCAAGTCGAGACTTGGGGAATAGTTAGATTAAAACTATTCTATAAATATGGTGACTAGTTAAGTCACACTTGTAATCTGATAAGAATAATGTAATTACCATTATTTTTAATAAAGGAACGTTTTGAGGTAATAAAACCTGGGAATGTGTGAATATATCATGTATCTTTAGGATATAATGATGTATGTATAGAATGGGAAGTATCGTAACGCACAGAGATTCGGCAAGAAAAATAGGCCGGATTTTGGGGCATCACAGTTTCCTAGAATTGAAGAAGAGGCTTAGTCAAGCACCTGTGTTGGCTTTACCGGACAACACGGGAGGGTTTATAGTATATAGTGATGCGTCACACAAGGGTCTTGGCTGTGTACATGATGCAGCACGGCAGGGTCATTGCGTACGCTTCACATCAGCTGAAGGATTATGAGAAGGGCTATCCGACTCATAACCTGGAGTTAGCAGCGATAGTTTTTGCCTTGAAGATTTGGTGGCATTATTTGTACGACGAGAAGTGTGAGATATATACGGATAACAAGAGTCTGAAGTATATCTTCACGCAAAAGGAGCTAAACATGAGGCAACGCCGATGGCTAGAATTGATCAAAGATTATGATTGTGAGATTCTGTACCATCCAGGCAAAGAAAATGTAGTGGCAGATGCCTTGAGCAGAAAATGCAGAGAGAAGTTATTGAGGTTAACCATTCAAGGGGAATTGGTGAAAGATTTCGAACGACTAGACTTGGAGGTTAATTATCCGATGGAGACCAACGAGAAATTATTTATAGTGTTAGTAAGCCCGACTTTATTGGATAAGGTTAAAGAGTCACAAGAGATGGGCGAAGATTGCAATAATATCAAGAAGCGGTTGGCTGAAGGTGATGAATTAAAATACAAGATTGATGGCACTGGACTACTAAGATTTGAAAGACGAATCTGGGTACCGTTAGTACCAGAACTAAGGGAGGAGATTTTACAAGAAGCGCACAGTACGAGATACTCGATACACCCAGGAAGCACAAAGATGTACCAAGATTTGCGTCACCACTTCTGGTGGCCAAACATGAAGAGAGAGGTTGCGGAATGCGTAAGTAGATGTCTAACTTGTCAGAGAGTCAAGGCATAGCACCAACGACCAAGCGAGTTATTACAACCGTTAAAGATTCCAAAATGGAAGTGGGAGCTCATCACAATGGACTTTGTGGTGGGATTTTCGATAACTCAGAAAGGGCACGACGCCATATGGGTGATTGTAGATCGTTTTACTAAGTCAGCTCACTTTTTGCCAATTAAGATTAAGTATAGTTTGGACCAGCTAGCCAAATTATATGTCAAGGAAATTATCTCAAGACATGGGGTGCCGGTATCTATTTTATCGGATAGAGATCCGCAATTCACGTCAAACTTCTGTAAGAGTCTTCAAGAAAGAATGGGGACACAACTACGAATGAGTACCGCGTATCATCCGCAGACCGATGGGCAAAGCGAGAGAACGATTCAAACTGCTTGAAGACATGCTCTGAGCATGTGTGATGGACTTCAAGGGTAGTTGGGAGGATCACCTTCCATTAGTAGAGTTCGCGTACAACAATAGTTATCACGCTAGTATCGGAATGCCACCGTAAGAAGCACTATATGGGAGAAAGTGTCGAATGCCCTTATGTTGGGACGAAGTAGGTGAGCGTCGACTTTTGGGACCAAAATTGGTGCAGCATACAGTAGAGATCATTAAGGTGATAAGAGTACGACTGATAGCAGCTCAAGATTGCCAGAAGAAGTATGCGGACTTACATCGCAAGAAGAGAGATACATTCACAACGTTGAAGTGGCGTATGAGGTAGTGTTACCTCTTGAACTTGAGCACATTCACAACGTGTTTCATATGTCAGTGTTGCGGTCGTATAAATCGGACTATAAGCACGTTATCTCCTATGAACCAATCCAAGTCGAGAAAGACTTATCGTACGAGGAAGTTCATGTCCAGATACTCGATAGGAAGGAACAAAAGCTGAGGAATAAGATCATCCATTTCGTCAAGATTCTCTAGAGGAATCACGCAGTCGAAGAAGCTACGTGGGAACTAGAAGAGAAGATGAAAGCGAATTATCCATTTTTATTTGAGTAACCTTATTTTTACAATTTCGATGACAGAATTTTTATAAGGGGGGAGGGATGTAATGACCGTAAAATTTTAAACTACATTATTAATTAAATATATGATTTAATTTTAACGAGTTAGTTTTGTAAGCTTATTTAAACCTTGTGTGGTTATGTGAGTTTATGCCTATGCGAATAATTGCTAGGGAGTCACTAATAGTTTATTTAAATTAGTGGACTAGCCCTAAGGCTTTTATATTAGAGAATTAATAGAATTGTTAGTAATTAAATATTCAATTTACCTGAATATAGTGTAGTAGTTTAAACGTGATTGATTAATTGATGCTTTGGGTAATTCATCGATAACGTGTGAATTTATTGTTGTTGAGAATAATAAAATATAAGCGTGTAATTATTAATAAATATAATGAGATTATATTTAATCGATTAATTATTTTATACAAGCATGTGATAAGTAAACCTATAATATAAGGTAGCTACCTCTATATGGTATAAAATGCAATGTGACGCATTAATGTGGATATATATTATATACATATAGACTATATAGTAAAAATAATTGCATTATGTGAGTTACATAATAATATTATTTATGTGACATGATGTGTGTGGGTAGATCTTAATGTGTACCCTATTACCTTATATTAATATCAATAAATAATTGTTAATTGATAATGATTTCTATAAGTTATTATAATTATAATAATAATCGTTATGATAATGAGTAATAATAATACCCAATTGCTTTATATTCGGTGTTAATAAAATGTGCATGGATTATATGGATGAACCCTTATTTGATACATTGTATTATTGATTGCTTATTAGAAGTAACATTGTGACTTAAGTGTATATAAAATATATATATATATATATATATATATATATATATATAACCGAAGTGTGGGCATGCATTATATACAATTGCAAGTTACTGAGATTATTTGTTTGTCCCATAATATGAGCCCATTTCATTCCTCACGTGAAGCTAAGTCTACTCCTATATTCATCAAACTCAGCATTCTAGCCATAATCATTATAAGGGGAGTGGGATTCATGATGAATTCACCAACTCTCAACCACCATCCCTTAACCATTATACAATCCTACATTCCTTTGTTTTGATCTAATGGAGAATTGCAATGTCTGGTTATCCAATTGCCTATAAATATCAACCCTTCTCCTCTCATTTTCATTTGCTGAGTATTGTTGGGTTTGTACGTAACGCAATCATGCAATCAAATCACATAAATAGGGCGGAAGCGTAAAAAACTAGGTTTTCAAAAATTTATACAAACCCATTACAATGATCATTCTTGTGCATCAATTATCAGTGAATGAAGAAGGAGAAAAACAGAATTATACCTTTGAAGATCCAAGCTTCCTCAGGTACAAGTTCTACTCCTTTGATTCCTTTGATTCCTCTGTAGTGGCTCCTTCCCTTGATTAATATCAGCCACCCAAATGTTTGGCCTCTAACGGTGATCCACCAAGGAAGATGAAGAACTCAGTAAGATGGGTTATTGGCTTAACCCTTGTTTCTATCTCTATAGAATATGTGTACTCCCAACTCTTGAAAAATTCACGTTCCTTATTTCTGATATAAGACTCTCTTATATAGATATTAGGTTAACCCTCCTAATCCAATTAGAATAGGGTTTTATTTAATTAATTAATTAAATACTTTTAATTAATTTATATCCTAATCTTTATTAGGATTGAGAGAGAGTACTGATATTATATTAATTCCTAAACTCCTTTAGAATTAAAATAATAATAATAATAATAATAATATTAATAATACTCCTCTTATTAATTTATATTTAATATTTCTAAAATATTAAATAATAAACATTAAGCTATTTAATTTATTCTATCATCATAGATTAAATTAATTATACTTAATGCAATATTACTATCATGCCATTTTCTTCTTAAATAATTCTTCTTCCTTTTATGGTGTGACCCTTTAGGTTCTCCATATTAAACCGGTTGTGAATAAATCAATTAGAACAATTCTAATCTTATTTAAATAAATAAATTAAACTAATAATCTATTTAAATAAATTACATTTATTCTACAATAGGGATAAGCCTCCCTAGCGATCAACGACTTTTCAGATAATATAGATTTCAACATTAATCATAAAAGAACCTGTGAGTTAATAGTTACCGTACAATTCAATCCTTCCACCATACAATGTCCCAATTAAATATAAGACATGGATTTACTGTCAAGTCTTAATTTATTTAATCATATGTATTTCGATTAGAAAATGCACAACTCCAAATAATGCAAATTAGAAACCTCTTTCTAATTTCATTCTACCTTGGCCAAGGATTCCTGGGTTGTCATTTAACGAATCACATAGGACATATCTCCTCTTTTACTAGAGGTGGTAGATTCTTTATTGATCATTCATTATCTCCATATGTAACTCATTATACCCAAGCATACCCTATATATGCCTTAAAAGGCCTTAAGGAATTAGTCAAAGTATAATTTGTTACATACAAGATACTATGATGATCTCAAGTCCAAGGATCACATGTACTACTATCACATTAGGAATTCCTATTGACAGGCGAGTAAAACTCCATTAGGTATTCCACAGCGAGTCACGTTCAGTGAACTTATTCTCCAATAAGCACCTACATACTTGCTTTAGTGTCTCCACACAAATGACCATGAGATCAGTCATCCTCATCCAATGAGCAAGCAACATATGTACCAATCTATCGGATTTACTAATCCCCATTTTAGTAATCCCACAATTGGGAACTATTTTAGTTTTTAAGCTTTCTAAGAATTTAGATCTCATTATCATGATCTCATCATGATTCTAAAAGCATTGCTTAAAACTATAGGGTTATTTACATATTATAAAAACAGCACCATGTAGATAATTATATGCCTTAAATGAATATTTTATTAATAAATAAATAAGATTATTTACAAAGTATGTGCTTTGTCATCATACATGATTGGCTTGTATGCACACTACTATCAAGTATTTCAATTGAATTAAGGGAGAGTGATATAGCAGCATTGTAGGAATTACTTTAGCAGTAAACTGAATTCAATAGCAGAGGTATAAATTCGAATTCTTGTTCTTCATTCTTAATTTTGCTAACTTCTTGATTTTGGATTAAGCATGGATTCTATGATAATTGGGTTGGAATATGATTGTCAAGTGTTATTTAAGTTGATAAGCATAATAGAAATGTGTTGTAGATAGTCTAGAATCGAATTCGTATAAAATTTTTGAGTTGGATTTGTTAAACTGCCGAAGCAGTTCAGTTCCTGGTCTAACCTGACACCGGCGCAGCTGCGCCAGTTTTGTACTGGGCAGCAGCGCAGCTGCGCCAGGCCCTAAACTAAACTTTTGTTTCTGTTTCTAATCTGATGATGCTAGCTTGGTTGTACCACTTTGGACAGGCATGCATACTGGTTTAACTCTTGTGTATGTATTTCTTGATGCTACATACATAATTTTGACTATGTTGGTATATGTTATGGAAGGAAACCTTATGGTTTTAAAATGGACCTAGACTAGTTAAAGTGAACCTTGTCATGAACGTATCACATATACATTCTGATTTTATGATCATGATCTTATGGTCTATTTTAACATGAGAACTAAGTCAAAAGTATGAGCACACACTAGCATACATGGTTGAAGAATAAGAGGTTTTTAAAGAAAAACTTAAAGACTTTTTGAAAGGAACTTGACAAGACTTATGTCTTTTAAATTCTGACCATATGAGAACGTTTATATGGTTTAGATATGTGTTTCAAATGCATATGAATTATATGTTGAGCTGCCTTGCATGTACTAAGTTAACTTAGTGAAATTTTCAAAGAAAACTTAGATTTTAAGAACTAATATCATAGATTATTTTGTGAGCTACATTCTGAGCATGCAAGCATGAGTATTAAGATTTCATTATGCCTATAGACATATTAACATGAACATCATTTGCTTAAACATGGATATCACCTATGCACACGTATTCAAGAAATGAATTTCAAGTATGAACTATGTGATTAAAGTATACATGAGTAGTATACGCACAAGCATGACTACCTAGCATTGTTTAGCCTCGCTATGTGGTATTATGACTTTAGCAGTGGACCCTTGAAGCATGATCTTGATCTGCTTAAAGTGTAATAATTGTGATGCCCCCAGAATAGGTTCAATACACAACCCACCTATTCTGAGTCGCCAAGAAAAACATGGTACAGAATCCAAATACAAATCTTCAAATTCTAACTTTTAAACTGTCGTACAAAATATGACCACAGTTAAACTGTGAGTTTCAATACAAATACAACTGATACCAACTGTGACTCATGTCCCAACCTTGGGTAGCACCTCACCCTATTTGGGTTACCAAAATCAATGGTTAAATGTCGTATACAATACGACACACACATTTAAAGTTCTCAATACAATTATATATTGTCATGCTGTTTTATAATGTATTGAGAAACTCAACAGTCACCGACCATTACTCTATTCCCTTGTTATCCCCGCTTGACCCCGCTACACTCTTATTACCTGAAAGGAATTGTGAAGCAAAAGGGTGAGCACAAAAAGTCCAGTAAAGAATATTATGACTAAATATAATCAAATTATCAATAGCATTCGTCAGTAATGAATCAGATATTTAGAACGTATGGTAGATGATAAAAGTTTTCAACCATAGTTGCAGCGGAACAAGCAATCCATTAGAAGAGTCAAATAGACCATAATGTCTATTATCTTCTCCATGTTAAAAGTCCACCAACAATATTTCATCCCTATAACATCAATTAACAATTCCTCTCCACAATTATGAAAATAGTTCATGATCATAATCATGTTGATAAATTCCTCTTCGCACCCAGGACGAAGATAATTTTCATCACATGTCTTTACCTGAAACACCAAAGATCATGGTTATACCAAATCACAGTTCCTTTACATAATCATGCTAATCAATTCATCTTTGCACTACGGGCCAAAGATATTCAACAATTAATCTTTCATCTTTGCACTACAGGCCAAAGATATTCATCAATAGCTAATGCTTGCACTACAGGCCAAATATATTCACAAATCAACCTCTCATCTTTGCACTACAGGCCAAAGATATTCAAATCCCAAAGAAATATCTAATCATTTCAAAATTTATAGAAACAACATTTATAACCATGTTGATTAATTCACCTTTGCACTTAAGCTAAAAATATTCAATTGTAAACTCAATGGTCATGATCATACCAGTCAACAATTCATCTTTGCACTACTGGCCAAAGAGAACCCATAGTCATGGTCATACCAATAATCTACCCATCTTTACACTCAAATCAAAGAGAACTTCCATCACCATGAATATAAAAATGTTATATATGACAATAAGAACAATATAATCAAAACATGGATCTAATTTCAAGAATAAGATTCATAAATCAAAGATAATTTGGACAGAAAAAAAATATATATTATATTTTTTTTACCGTGAATAGTACCCTATGAATAGTAACTCATGAATAGTAACTCATAAATAGTAACTTGTGAATAGTAACTCGTGAATAGTAACTCATGAATAGTAACTCGTGAATAATAACTCGTGAATAGTAACTCGTGAATAATAACTCATGAATAGTAACTCGTGAATTGTAACTCCGACATAAAAAGGTGAAATTTTTATAATAAAGTTCAGACCAATATTCCGGTGAACTGATCTTTGATGAAGCGCAAAACTCAAGGAATTTTTAATCATTTCATGAATTATAGAAGCAATACTTACCACAGTAAGTTTAAATTTAGGAATCTGAAATGAAATATTATTACTTACATACTATAGAGTATGGAAGAAAGTAATATTCCTTACGAATATTGAATGAAAACATATTTTACGAGAAAAATAATATCCTTTACAAGAAAAATAATATCCCTTACGAATACGAAATCAATAATACCCCTTACGAGTATAAAATCACATCCTTTACCAAAATACCCTTTCACAAAAATAATATCATTTACGAAAAATAATATCATTTACGAAAAATAACCTCCTTTACGAAATATAATAACATCCCTTACCTCAGTAAAATACTGAATTTGACTGGAATATCGGATATTATGCTGACGAAAACTTGCACCGTTATCAACACTCAAAATACTCTTATACTCACAAGAAATACGCTCATTATAGAGAGAAAGTTTTCTGATTCTGATGTGATTTTTAATTCTAATTAAGCACCCTATTTATAGAAAAATGCCAGAACACCAAAACAAACTAAATGAACCAACAGAGGTTTTTCAAGCCTCCACCTTTGAAATTTCTTCTTAGCAAAATTTTCAGCATTTTACAACAAATAAAAGGACAAAAGTGGGGCCCACCCATTCTAGAAAATCTCTACCAAAATTTTTAAATTTAACCAATATTCAGAAACTTCAATAATTCATAATAAATATCACATTTATCAGAAAAATATTAACCTTATATCCATTCCATATAAAATTTAATTTTATACAACTTTGTAGAAGGAAGTTTTTCCAAATTCCGAACGAACAATGACCCAAATTTACATACGGGTGATTTTTCCACACCCAAATTATGACAAAACTAACAACGAAGCAATCCAACTTTGAAAAACCAACATCATCACATTTCACACACAAGTGGGGTCCACCCAATTAGAAAAATCCTCCACCAAATTTTCTCACATTTTTATATAATATATATATATATATATATATATATATATATATATATATATATTAAAACATAAAAAATTCCAATTTTATTTTTTTCTCTTCCACCTTATTTTATTTTTATACCATAAATTTATTATAAAAATGTTACCATTTAAATAAAAAATTATATTATTATCTTATCACATTATACTATTATAATGTAATATTATAATAATATATTTGAATAAATATTTTATCGAAGAAGATAAAATATCAACTTTTAACAATTGTCTCTTTTGCTAAAAATTCTACCATTTTTATCAAAATTGAATAAATATATTTACTTATCATTTTATCAATAATTAATTATTATTCACAAATAATATTACATAATCACAATAATGACAACCAGGTCGTTCCCAGGAAAGAGGGGGCTTTCCGATAAGAATTTCTCCTTATTGGCGCGTAATTAGATTAACTGACCCATTTCCTAGACATGACTTTCTAAACATTCTCAATAATGCTGTCTAATAATATTATTCAAATAATATAAATTATTGATTTGATAATGTGAAATACTATGCAGTGGTTACTGTGATAATTATTGAATCAATAATATAAAATATCAACGTAGTAATTATTGATATAAAATATCAACGTAGTAATTATTAAATCAATAATATAAAATATTGAACAGTAATTACTGTAACCAATTGAGTAAGTGCCTTCTTACATAAGAATCAATAATTAAAATTATTGTGCAATACTAAATGCTACTGTGCAACACTACGTATTACTGTATTTTAACCACCGGGTATTTCAACAGTTTTAACAGTAATCGTTTTACCGTTATTTTTATAAAAATATTATTTCTGTCGCTTTTTATATCCCACAGTTATTTTGTTGTGGGGTCCACCAAAGACTGCGTCGTCGTACGAATATTCTCCGAAAAAAGAATATTTCCCGACCAAACAAATATTCTCCGACACAACGAATATTTTATGCCAACTTGCTTATTTTGTAAAATTTACATATATCACCCTTAACTTTAATCTTTTATCAATTTAACCATTTACTGAATAATAATAATAAGAAAAATTGAATACTTTTATTTCATAAAATTCGGGGTCTTACAAGAATGACCGGCATTGAACCTTATAACCTTGAGTTATGGACATAACCTTGCAATATGTGTATCTTAAACTGTATTGCATGCTTAAATTGAAATGCTACGTGTTCAAGCCTGTGTTGATGCATAGAGACTAGATATTCTATAGTTATTAAATCTAAGACAAGATTAGATGTTTATGGACTCAGGCATAGTAAATTGACTTACGTGAACTATGTGATAGACCTAGATGATGATTAGATTCTTGTAAGTGTAGGCTCATATTAGTTTACACATACTAATTGAAAGACCGACTTGTTAATGTTAGGTCGTTTCAACGCAATTTAATTAAAGCTAGACTATTTGTAGCTGAGCAAACAGGCAAGTATCCGAACCCTACTTTTATTGTGTTGCAAGTATTCTAACCCTTGCACTATTTTATTCGACGAATCTTGTAAGCAAGTTTCCCTTACTTACATTCCTTATTTGTGCAAGTTTCCTATCCTTCTCATGTTGTATTGATCAGGTTATTATTGTATTGAAAATTAATTATTTAAGCTTGAGCTTTATTTCCAAGCATGCTTTAGGTGGTTTAATTACTTTACAATTATTTCACATCGATCTTATTGATATTCGCACTTGGTGCACTTGAGTTCGTGCAGTCTTGGACTTATACATTATTTAAAGTTCTATAATTCTTGAACTGTGTCAGATAGAGTCTGAACCCTTGTTCGTTCAGACAATTGTATGAAATTTTATAAAAGTTATCCAAACCAATTGATGGTAAGGATTCTTAGACTGAAGAGAACACCCCTTATATATAGAGGAGTACCCCAGGTATCTAATATAAAGATACAAACAGTAGAGTTTAATGTTATGCATATACATGGCGTACGCGAGGCTGATCCTCTCAAGTACTTATTCTGTAGCCAGTAACCAAAGGGTCAATCAGCTATTGATTCCATTGGAGTTTTATAGTTCAAAGTCTACTTGACTATCAGTTATTCTAAAAGCAATTATTATCCTTGATATGTATATTCATATTGTTGAATTCATTGTCAGATATATTCCGTTCATTATGATATATCCTTTATTGTTGTATTTAAACTTCCTGAGCAAACTTGTTGCTCATTCTTGCTATATCATGACTTCTATTTCAGTTAAGCCCGAGACTTCAGAAAAGGACAAGGGTAAAGGAAAGATGTAGTAATAGTTGCAAGGAGCAGACTTTACTTTATGCTTAGTTTAATTACGATCAATGTAATTTGAACCCTAATGACTATTCTAGGGTATGTTTGTATGGTTGTATTAAGGTTATCGAATCTTGGGACTAGTAACACCTTTTGAATGAACGACATACGTTTATTATATTCCGCATTTAGTTATTGTATGTTGTTTAGAGGTGGAGATTTGTATTGTATCGTGACGACCGAATCGGGGTTAGAGAACCCGGATTCGGGGGTGTCACAAGAGTCCTTAGACTATAACCTTAGAAGAACTTAGAAGATAGAAGGATATAAAACTCATGTAGAGTTTTTCTGGTGACCTAGTGTGTTATGAAATATAGTTTCATTCTATACAATGAAATTATATTTTATTTAACATTCTAATGGAGTTTGTTGTTTGTTGTCTTGTGTTGTGGTTGTAGAATGACAGACTTTGGAGGGCCCAATAGAGTGGTGGAGGAGGAGCCACGGGATATACACATAGTATATGAGGCTCTTTTGGTAGCCGAACCTGTGCAAGCAGTAGCACCATCTGAGTTTGACGACGAGGGCGAGATAGAGGTGGAGTCGGATCCTGAGGAGGAACCCATGGAGGACGAACCCATGGAAGATTTTGACGAGGCTACGATCGAGGAAAGGATGTTAGGAGAATATGAGGAGAGAATCTTGGAGTTAGACTGCCGAGTTCAGGAGCTAGAGGCTGAGGCTCAGGAGAGAGAGACTGAGTTCTAGAAACTGAGGGACGAAGACCACTAGAGGAAGTTGGTGATGCAAGATATGGAGGTGGAGATTTCTTATCGCAAGGAAGCACGAATTTAGATGGGAACTCTATTCCACCGATCGTTATCTAGAAATGTGGACTTGGCAGGAAAATCGGAGGAGGCTGAGCAGAGAGAGCTGAGTGTGAAGGCTGAGAAGGAGGCTCTCTGTACTCAGCTCGAACTGGAAATGATGGAGAGGATCCACTTCGAGGAGAAGTGGGAAGGAGCTAATGACAGGGCAGAGGATTTAGAGGGTGAAGTAAGATGTAAGAAGAGGAAGATGAACAAGATGGGCTATGTTTTTCACACGACCATAGAGAGAGTGATTGATGGTGTATACCACTACCCGGCAGAGCAGGGGCAGACCCGACATACCATGAGCAGGGACTTGATGGCACACATATCACAAGTGGAGTACAAGAGCACCGTGGAGCACTAAATGTTGGGATGAGACCCATTAGTCTAGTAGTAATAGTAGTAGTTACTTTTATGTGGTGAATATATTTGATGTAATCCTAATCTTTTGTGTAAGATATGGGATAGTTATGTAAACCCCGAATAGGCTCATGTTAGTGGGGTAGTATGATAGTGTTTCCCCGTCTTTTGTGATATTAGGGGGTATATGTTGACATTTATAGAAGTATGCTAGGGATGATCGTATCTATGTAATGATTTGGCATATGAATATAAATGTTCTTATTTCTGAAAATATGTTATTAAATGTTACTTCCTTTTTACATTAAAGAAATATTTAAGTAATATAATTAGATAATAAGAATGAAATTTTGTGATGCAGATAATGCCGCCCAGACGTAGACTAACTGCACCAGAAGAGTCGGTTAATAATGAGAGGGAACAAGTAGATCCTATACAACGACTAGTCGACCTGTTAGGAGAAGCCCTTCGGGGAAGGAACAATGAACCCGTTCACCCCAATCCCCAAGCGGTTCCAGCTACGAACTTCAAAGACTTTAGGAGTGTAGGACCTCTAGAGTTTGAGGGTACTACCGATCCTATCATGGCGCAAACATGGATTAAGGAGATAGAGAAACCCTTCACCATTGCTCGTGTGGGTGAGGATCAAAAGATCGTATTCGCTACGTATATGATGAGGGGTGAAGCAAACTACTTAGTGGGAGGCCAATCAACAGAGAGCGGGAGAAGGGATTATAACTTGGGATAGGTTTAAGACCTTGTTCTTTGAAAATTACTTCCCGAAGAGCATGAAGAATAGGATGGCGGTGAAGTTCCTAGAACTTAAGCAAGGGGAGATGACGGTGGCGCAATATGCGGCTATGTTCAACGAACTCGCCCGGTTTGCAACACACCAAGTAGGGGATGAAGAAAGAAAAGTCAGATGTTTTGAACAAGGACTGAAACCTTGGTTGTTCAATGTAAGACCCCAAATTTTATGAATAAAGATTTAATTTTCTTTATATATTATTTTGAAATAGTAAGGTGTTGATTTGATAAATGTGGTAAGTTATGGGTGAAATGTGCAAATATTTCAAAATAAACAAGTGGTTATAAAATATTCGTTGTGTCGGAGAATATTCGTTTGGTCGAGGAATATTTTTTTTGTCAAAGAATATTCGTACGACGACGCAGTCATTGGTGGACCCCACAACGGAATGAATGTCGGATATAGAAAGCGATAGAAGTAATTTTTATAAAAATAACGGTAAAACTGTTACTGTTAAACTGTTGAAATACCCGGTGATATAAAATACAGTAATACGTGTTGTTGCACAGTAGCACACGGTATTGCACAGTATTTCAAATTATTGATTCTTACGTAAGAAGTCACTTACTCAATAATTGTTACAGTAATTACTGTTCAATATTTTATATTATTGACTCAATAATTGCTACATTGGTAATTGCATAATATTTTATTGATTAAATAGTTGCTATGTTGATATTTTGTATTCAATAATTGTTACAGTAACCACTGCACAGTATTTCACATTATCAAATCAATAATTTATATTATTTGAATAATATTATTAGATATCATTATTGATAATGTCTAGAAAGTTCTGTCGAAGAAAGGGGTTAGGTTATATAATTGCGCGCCAATGATGAGAAATTCTTATCGGAAAGCCCCCTCTTTCTTGGGAACGACCTGGTTGTCAATATTGTAGTTCTGTAATATTATTTGTGAATAATTAATTGTTGATATACATGATAAGGAAATATTTATTTCAATTTTGATATAAAAGGGAAGAATTTTTAGCATGCGACATTTGTTGAAAGTTGGCATTTTATCTTCTCCGATAAAATAATTCATTCAAATATATTATTATAATATTATATTATAAAATTATAATGTGATAATATAATAATTTTATGTGGTTGGTGGGAATATGGATGAAGGCTTGAAATTTTCAAAAGTTGTATGCTGAAGCTTATTTTTCAAAAGTAGCATGCTGCTGAGTCATCCGTATATAAATTTGAGTCATTTTTCGTTCAGAATTTGGAAAAATTTTCTTCTACAAAGTTGTAGAGAATTAAATTTCATATGGAATGGACATAAGGTTCTTATTTTTTTGATAAAAGGGCTATTTATTATGAATTATTGAAGTTTTGAAAATAAATACTTTAATATATATATATATATATATATATATATATTATATAAACATGTGAGAATTGATTTTGGTGGAGGCTTTGAAAAGTATGGTGTGCTGATATCATTTTCCAAAGGTGTGGGCTTGAAATTCATCTTTGTTTAATTAAGTCAACAATGGTGTTCTGGCATTTTCCTATAAATAGGGTGCTTAGTTAGAAATGAAAATCACACCAGAATCAGAAAATTTTCTCTCTATAATATCGAGCGTATTTCTTGTGAGTATAAGGATAGTTTGAGTGTGGATTACGGTGCAAAATTTTTCTCAGCATTATATCCGATATTCCAGTCAGATCTAGTATTTTACTAAGGTAAAGGATGTTATTTTTCTTGTAAATGATGTTATTTTCTTTCAAGATTCATAATGAATATTATTTTCTTTTATATTCCATATTATGAAAGTAATAATATTTAATTTTATATTTCTAAATCTGAACTTACTACGGTAAATATTGCTTCTATAATTCCTAAAATGATCAGAAATTTCTTGAGTTTTGCGCTTCATCTAGTATCAATTCACCAAAATAATTATCTAAACTTTTTATGAAATTTTCAACTTTTCATGATGAGTTACTATTCATGATAAAAAAAATTTATCTTTGATTGTATCCAAGTTTTGAACTTCATTCTTGAATTTTGCTCCACAATTGATTATTACGGAGTATTATTGAACTTGGATAAATTAAATTACGAATCCCTAATCTTTGTCCTTTATCTCACTGGATTCGTTTCTTATATTATTTTTCATCATCCTCAGTCCTAAATGGTGATATAACTGAATATCTTTGGCCTGTAGTGTAAAGATGAATGATTACTTGATAAATATCTTTGGCCTGAAGTGCAAAGATGAATGATTACCTGATGAATATTTTTGGCCCGTAGTGCAAAGATGGAAAGGTGTTGAGATGAACATGACCAACTGGTGATACAAATGAATATCTTTGGGCCGTAGTGCAAAGATGAATATTTGATTCGAGATGTATATTGATTGATGTTACAGGGATAAAATATTGATGATGGACTTTTAAATTATAGAAGATAGTGGACATCATTCTCTACTTAACTCTTCTAATGAATTGTTATTTTTGCTGCAGTTGTTGATCTAAAACTTGTTGTCCATAATATTTTATCTGATTTGTTGAAGACTAACGATAATTTATTTTCCATTATCTTAGTCATAATATTCTTTACTGGGCTAGTTGAGCTCATCCTTTTCTTCCATTGTTCTTTTCAAAAAATGAGAACATCGCGAGGACTAGTCGGGGAACAGTGTGATGATCAAAGTTAGATCTGTAGAAGTTTTCACCATTCTATAAAATAGTGAGACAATAATTGTAATGAATAAGGAATGAATTTGAGTGTTTATATTTCGTATTATATACGATTTGTATTGAAGCTCATAGTTTGTGTGGTCGTATTTTACACGACTGTATATTATAAAAGCTTGTATTTGGATTCTGTACCATGTATTTGGCGACTCAAAACGGGTTGAGTATTGAACCTATTTTGGGGGCATCACATTCAACAAGGTGTCAATTCTCCAGATCGACTCATTTGCCACGCTGTTAGAAAAGGCTATCATTGCAGATGGAGGTAGTGAGGCCTTAAGTCTGTATTGTGACACCCCCAAATCCGAGTTCTTCGTTTTCACATGATTTGGTGTTCACTTTTTAAATATAACATACATCTACCCAAAATAATTTCAAAATAAATTACAACCTTGATTTAAATAATAAAATCTTCCTTATAAAAAAAAGATTACGACTTTTCAAAATAAATCCCAGGGTTTACTCTAACCTTGACATAACATTAACTGCGAAAAATAAAAACATCATATAGAGTCTGATTACAATTTCATTCAAAATAAATTAAACAAGCCTTCACTTGTTTAGCTTCTATTTGCCTTTACTCGTTGACGGGGCATCAACATTTTCAACCTTAGCTGCAATGGTTATTTAATGCAAGAGTGAGCAAACAACAGCTCACTGAAATTCACAATAATAAAGACATAAAAGAATATCTTTAAAAAGATTTGAATAAATTTACTTACTTCAACAATAAAGAATTGAATAATAATTCTTTAATCACAATTATAATTCAAATATAGAATTCATCTGAGGGTCGTAAGACCTTGAACTATATCCTAGGTTATAAATATTTCTATTTAAAACTTTTAACAGTCATTAAGACTATGGACCTTAACTCGTACTTAGGGGGATCAGCCCTTCGTACCATGTATTGTGCACAAACATCTTAACGCTTCTGCGTAGTAACCTCTCCTAGTTGAATCGACTAAGGAATAGTTGAATCGACTTACAACAACAATCAAGAATAATTCATAAATAAAAGAATTATGAATTAACATATGCTTTAGAATTAAACTTAAAGCATTTAAAAAATATATATAGACCTTGCTTGAACAATAAGTCAAGATTACATTAAATCATGAACTTAAATTAAAATATATAGACCCAAGCGCAAGCTACTAATAAAATCACGTTCTAACAATTCCTGCACATATATATTTAATCACAATAATCTAAATTAGTTAACATGTAACTAATTTACATAATTAACCCATCTAGGTTAACTCATTTTTATTTAATTATTAAGTTTAATAATTAATAACCACATAATTTAATTACATCACATAGGCATGCTCACATAATTAAATTCAATAATAATTATGTAATTCATATTAGTTATAATTAGATGACTTATAATTTAAACATTTAGTCTAATTATAATTACTCACATTATAATCACACCTTATTTAATTAAATTATAAACAAGTTATAATTTATAATTAGTTAACTACATCATGCATTTACTAATATATAATTATACAAATTATAATTTATAATTAATCATGCAAATATTGAATTATAATACACAAGATTATAATCTATAATTAATCATGAATTTATTATAATTACAAAATTTATAATTATCATTCACTTGATTAAAATTAATCAACTATAATCATTATAATTTAACAAAATTATAATTTAAATTAAACCTTTACTCTAATTATAATTATTCAAAATTATAATCACAAATTATATTTTATTAATATAATTTGTTAATATTCATTTAGTATTTTATTGTATGCTTACTATAAAAGTTATTACATAAAATTAGTTTTACAAAATACAAAAGAAAACAAGTTTTCTTTTTCCCTACCACCCCCCCGCCGCCGGGGCGTGGGTTTTCATTTTGATAGGCTCGTCGGGGCGGGCCCCTTCCAGCGAAGGCAGACAAGTTCGCGAACTGTGCAGAGAAAAAACCAATTTGGCTTATTTCTCCACACCAAATTCTAATTCCAGTTCATGCAATTCATATCATTTCATAGAAAACAAAAACTTAAAGCTTCTAACATGATTCTAACATACATAAACATGCTCCTAGACACAAAATCATCTTAAACAACAAGAATCCATGATTTAAAAAAACTCCAATTTTGATATTTTCCAAAAACTCATAGTTTTCACAAAATAATTCACTGTAAATAAAATTCTCTACCAATTCAATTCACAACACATGCAATATTTTCATAATTGAAGATAACATCATATTAAATTCTAATTAGGCATACTAACAACCAATTAAATCATAACTTTTATTCTAAAACTCAAGCAATTACATGAACTTCATATGAACACATCTTTTCCATTAAAATATGCTTTATACAACGAATTGAATTTTGAAAATCCTTGATTATGACATACAATTCATATAATAACCATTATAAATGTGACACCCCCAAATCCGGGTACTTCGTTTTCACATGATTTGGTGTTCACTTTCTAATATAACATATATCTACCCAATGAATAATGCAAAATAAACTACAACTTAAATTAAAATAACTAAATCTCCCTTAAAACAAGGGTTACAACCTTCTCAAAATCAATCCCAGTGTTACTCTAACCTTGACATGAATATAATAAAGTGCGGAAATAAAACATTCAATTATTACAATCATTCTCAATTAAATAAAAAAAACAAGTCTTCACTTGCTTTGCTTTCCCTTGCCCTTACTTGTAGACGGAGCATCAGCGTTATCAACCTTAACTGAAATTGTTATTTAATGCAAGAGTGAGCAAACCACAGCTCACTGGGGTATAACAATAATAAAGTCATGAAAGAATATCTTTAAAATCTGAACAACTTAGCTTGCTTCAATAATAAAGAATTGAATAATAATTCTCTATCAATATTAAAATTTGGATATAGAATTTATCTGAGGGTCATAAGACCTTTGAACTCTTGTCCTAGGTTACAAATATTTCTATTTAAACCTTTAACAGTCAATAAGACTATGGACCTTAACTCGTACTTAGCGGGATCAGCCCTTCGTACCATGTATTGTGCACAACCATCTTAACGCTATGCGTAGTAACCTCCCCTAGTAAATAGGGTTGTTCAACTCAGTAATTTGAATCCAAGTCCGCCCCAAAGAAAGTTTGGTTTGGATAAGCTTACAAGGGTAATTTAGAATTCACGTTCATCAACTAAGGATTAGTTGAATCGACTTCCAATAATTCAAAATAAAAGAATTATGAATTAACATATGCTTTAGAAGTAAACCTAAAGCATTTAAAATAATAATTGGATCTTACTTGAACAATAAGTTAAGACCATTTCAATTAAATAAACAATTGTCCAATACTGAAATGGAAAGGACATTCTCAACAATGAATATATGAATTCAAGAGATCATATAAAATCAATACAAGATTAGGGTTTAGAAAACTTGCGTAAATTAACGAGTTTAGGGTTTAGAAGACTTGCCTCAAGCGCAAGCTACTTAACACAATTCACGTACTTTAATACTTCCTACACATATATATTCAATCACAATAACCTAAATTAGTTAACACGTAACTAATTCACATAAGTGGTTAACCCTCATGGTTAACTCACATTCTGATTAAATAGTAATAATAATCAACCATCACATAGTTAATTATATCACCTACATATTCACATAATTAAATTAATTATGTATTTAACTCAATTATAATTAAACAATTATAATTCAAACACTTAATCAAATTATAATTACTTAAATTATCATTACCTTTTAAATTATAAACAATTTATAATTTAAAATCAATTAAACCACATTCATGCATTTATAATTACACAATTTATAATTAATCATGTATTTATCAATTATAATCAATAATTAATTAAACTATAACATGCATTATAATTACACAATTTATAATTAATTATGTAATTATCAATTAAAAATTCACAATTAAACATGCATTTATTAAATTATAATTACATAAATTATAATTTAAATTAAAATAATTAAACTTCTATACCTTATAATTTCACAAAATTTATAATTTAAATTACACCTTTACTCTTAATTATAATTAATAAAATTATAATTAAGTAACTTATTAAACAATTATAGTTTTAAATACCATATTAGGTTTTCAAAATTTCTTTTATTTTCCAAACATGAAATTGTCATAATCATATAACAACATGTTACATCATTCAAAATATATATCCCTTTATCCATGAAAAATTAAACTAAGGTCTTTAAAATAAACTGTACAAGCAAGCAAAACTCACTGCCCAAGCACTGTGCCCGGCGCAGCTGCGCAGCCAGCTGCCTTTAAACCGGCGCAGCTGCGCAGGGAAGGAATCTGGGAAGGATAAGCGGCGCAGCTGCGCTGATCCTGGCCTTGCTGCCGGCGCAGCTGCGCAGCAACTCAGCCAGACGCAGACAGCCACGTTACTCTGCTTCACCGATTAACCCATACAATCCAACAACGCCAAAAATACAGTACTATAGACTCTGTAAAACATATATACGCTATTACACATATATAAAGCATGCTTCCAAAATACAAAATCATTTAAACAATGATAATCATAAGTTTTGAAAATCTATTTTGGCCATTTTTATGAAAATTCATATTTTCATAAAATAATTCTCTGTAATAAAATTTTCTTACCAATTTCACTTATAAAACATGCATTATGTTTGAAATTGAAGATATTATC
This sequence comes from Panax stipuleanatus, assembly GCA_020205555.1. Classification (NCBI taxonomy): domain Eukaryota; kingdom Viridiplantae; phylum Streptophyta; class Magnoliopsida; order Apiales; family Araliaceae; genus Panax; species Panax stipuleanatus. The sequence continues at coordinate 66,755,717 of CM035123.1, read as the reverse complement.
ACAACAATTCTAAATAGGCATATTAACACACAATCAAATCATAACTTTTACTCTAAAATTGGCCAATAACATACAAAATCATAAGAACATCAATTTCTCCATTAAAACATGTTCTGACAAAATTTTGATTTCTGAAAATCCTTGATCATGACATACAATTCATATAATAACCATTATAAACACAATTTATATATGTACATCATATTTTTATAACTTTCATGCTAAATCATAAACACAGAGAACTCATATTCATGAATATTATAAAGAAAACACATAGAAATATAAAGAAATTGAAATAATACCCTTTTTGCTTAGATGATTGAAGAAGAAGATGATAGTGATTCCCTTCAAGCTTCTCAAGCTATACCTTTTCTTCTTCTTCCTCTTCTCTCTATCTTCTTCTCTGTTATTTTCTCTGCTCTTTTTTCTTAGCTTTAGACTAACTTTTAGAAAAACTAACGTACTGATAGTATATACATATAATATATAACACAAGTAATATATAATATATGTAACTCCCATATAATAAGTATATGCACTAACTACTAATTATAACGTAAGTTACAAAATTTAAAAGCCAACTTGGCTTGTTTGGCTATAAGAAAATTAGAAACTAGTTTTTATTAACTCCAAACATGGTTTAGGTAATTTAGGATTTAGCTAGTGTAAGGGCCCTGTTTGGCAACAGTCTTTTAAAACAAAAGCAAGGGCCTTGTTTGGTAAAAATCATTTTTAAAAAAATCATTTTCTTTTTATTTTAATAAATCATTTGACGCATACTTTAATGTCACATTTTAATTAATTAAATATTAATCATCTAATTTAATCAATTAAAATATAACATCAATAAATCACATAAAATTGCCACATAATTATAATTACTCGCTAATTATAATTCATGTAACACTTCATCACATAATTCATCTAATTTAATTATCTCAATTAAATTAGAATTATAATATAAAATTAATATACATTAATTAAATAAGCATTACACATTCAATTAATTAATATATACACTTAATTAAATCACTCCATAAATCACATAATTTATTTATTTAACTCAATAAATAAATCACATAAAATATTTATTTAATTCAATAAATATTTAAAATTAAATATAAAATCACAATCGTTACAATCTTCCCTCCTTAAAAGGATTCTGTCCCCAGAATCACAAAAAAAATAATCTCGTCTATTACATTCTTCCCCCCTTAAAAGGATTCTGTCCCCAGAATCAGTATATAAGGGGTTACACAAAACTAATCATATAAATGCGGATAAGATTTCATCATAACATCTTCGAGTTCCCACGTAGCTTCTTCAGCACTGTGGTTTCTCCAAATTACCTTAACAAAAGGTATCACTTTATTCCTAAGTAATTGTTCCTTTCTATCAACTATTTGAACAGGCACTTCCTCATATGTTAAGTCTTTATCAAATAGCAAAGGTTCATATTCTATTATATGCTTGTAATCGTGCTTGTAAGGTCTTAATACAGAAATATGAAAGACATTATGTATATTCTCGAGCTCCGGAGGTAATGCAATCTCGTAAGCAACCTCGCCCACCTTTCGTAATACCTCAAAAGGTCCAATGAATCGGGGACTCAGCTTCCCCTTCTTACCGAATCGAATTTTCCCCTTCCAGGGAGATACTTTCAGGAACACGAAACTTCTTGGTAAGAATTCTCGGTTCTGTCGATGTAAATCGGCATACTTCTTCTGTCTGTCTTGAGCAGCAACTAATCTCGTTCTGATCAGCTTTACAATTTCGGCGGTTTGTTGTACCAATTCTGGTCCCAACAATTGACGTTCACCGACTTCATCCCAGCACAAAGGAGTTCTGCATTTTCTACCGTATAACGCTTCGTAAGGCGGCATGCCAATACTTGCATGATGACTATTGTTGTAGGCGAACCCCACCAATTGTAGATGATCCTCCCAGCTTCCTTTGAAGTCCATCACACAAGCTCTTAGCATATCCTCAAGTGTCTGAATCAGTTTTTTCGCTTTGTCCATCAGTCTGAGGATGATACGCTGTACTCATTTTCAATTGCGTTCCCATACCTTCTTGCAAACGCTTCCAGAAATTTGACGTAAAACGCGGATCTCTGTCGGACACAATCGACACCGGAACACCATGTCAAGAAATAATTTCCTTCACGTATAGCTTCGCTAGCTTATCCAGGTTGTACTTAACCCTGATTGGCAGAAAGTGGGCTGACTTCGTCAGTCGATCCACTATAACCCATATCGCATCAAATCCTTTCTGAGTCATTGGAAGTCCTACCACAAAATCCATCGTGATGTGCTCCCACTTCCACTCTGGAATTTCTAACGGTTACAGCAAACCACTTGGTCTCTGGTGTTCTGCTTTGACTTTCTGACATGTTAAGCATTTTGCAACGCATTCAGCCACGTCCCTCTTCATATTCGGCCACCAGAAATGATGTCTGAGATCCTGGTACATCTTCATACTCCTAGGGTGAATAGAATATCTAGAACTATGAGCTTCGCTTAGAATCTCCTCTTTGACCTCTGGTACTGGCGGTACCCATATTCTACCTTCAAACTGCAACAGTCCTTTGTTACCGATCTTGAATTTGAACTCTTCGCCTTCGGTTATCCTCTTCCGAATCTTTTCACAATCTTCATCATTGAATTGTGCTTCTTTCACCTTATCTACTAGAGTAGAACCATTGGTTACTTGAAACAACAACTCATCCGATTCCCTCGAAAACTTCACTTCCAATTCTAATCTAGCCATCTGTTCTATTAACCGATCCTGATCAGTTAATACGTTCAGTTTCTCCCGACCTTTTCTGCTCAATGCGTCGGCAACAACGTTAGCTTTACCCGGATGGTAAAGTATCTCGCAATCATAGTCTTTAATCAGTTCCAACCATCTTCTTTGGCGCATGTTCAAATCCTTCTGGGTAAATATATACTTCAGACTCTTGTGATCTGTGTATATTTTTCACTTCTCTCCATATAAGTAGTGCCTCCAAATCTTTAGGGCAAATACTACTGCCGCCAATTCTAGATCATGGGTCGGATACCCCTTCTCGTAATCCTTCAGCTGACGTGACGCATAGGCAATGACTTTGCCGCTCTGCATCAATACACAGCCTAATCCTTTATGTAAGGCATCGCTATATACTACGAAATTTTCGGAACTATCTGGTAAAGACAATACAGGCGCAGTACTCAGCCTCTTCTTCAACTCTTGAAAACTCTCCTCACACTTCTCCGTCCAAACAAACTTAACTGTTTTACGAGTCAAATTCGTCAACGGAGTTGTGATTCTAGAAAAGTCTTGGATAAATCTCCGGTAATAACCTGCCAATCCCAAGAAACTCCTCACTTCGGACGGCGTCTTCGGCAGTTCCCAATTTATAACAGCTTCAACCTTCGACGGATCTACCGAAATACCATCCTTGTCGATCACGTGGCCAAGAAATTGCACACGTTCCAACCAAAATTCGCATTTCGAGAATTTAGCGTAAAGCCTCTCTCGTCTCAAGGCTTCTAAGGTTAGTCGTAAGTGTTCAGCATGCTCCTCCTCGGTCTTGGAATAAACCAGGATGTCATCTATGAACACTACCACGAACTTGTCTAGAAATGGCTTGAACACCCTATTCATTAGGTCCATAAATGCAGCTGGGGCATTCGTGAGACCAAATGACATCACCAAGAACTTGTAATGACCATACCGAGTTCTAAAAGTCGTTTTCGGTATATCTTCCTTTCTCACCTTCAACTGATGATACCCGCTTCTCAAATCAATTTTTGAGAAGTACCTCGCACCCTTCAGTTGATCAAACAAGTCATCGATCCTAGGTAAAGGATACCTATTCTTGATCGTAACTTTATTCAACTCTCTATAATCAATGCAAAGACGCATCGACCCATCCTTCTTCTTCACGAATAAGACAGGCGCTCCCCACGGCGAAACGCTTGGTTGAATATACTTCTTGTCCAGTAATTCTTGCAGTTGAATCATCAGTTCTTTCATCTTGACTGGAGCCATTCGGTACGGAGCCTTCGAAATCGGAGCAGTTCCTGGCGCTAGATCGATCACGAACTCTGTCTCCCTATCTGGCGGAAGTCCTGGTAAATCGCTCGGAAAAACGTCCACAAATTCCTTAACTACCGATATCTAAGGTTATACCTCAAGTTAAAGTTTTGTGGAGGAACCATGATATCGAGGAAATGACCTGGGAGTTAGAATCGGAAATGAAAACGAGGTATCCTCACCTTTTCGGCATACAAGGTACGTACGTCAATTTCGAGGACGAAATTTCATAAGGAGTGGAGGTTGTAAGACCCCAAATTTTATGAATAAGATTTAATTTTCTTTATATATTATTTTGAAATAGTAAGGTATTGTTTTGATAAATGTGATAAGTTATGGGTGAAATGTGCAAAGTTTACAAAGTAAGCAAGTGGTTATAAAATACTCGTTGTGTCGGGGAATATTCGTTTGGTCGAGGAATATTCTTTTTGTCGGAGAATATTCGTACGATGGCGCAGTCATTGGTGGACCCCACAACGGAATGAACATCGGATATAAAAAGCGACAGAAATAACCTTTTTATAAAAATAACGGCAAAACTATTACCGTTAGTACTGTTGAAATACCCGGTGGTTAAAATACAGTAATACGCGGTGTTGCACGGTAGCACACGGTATTGCACAGTATTTTGAATTATTGATTCTTACGTAGGAAGGCACTTACTCAATTATTGTTACAGTAATTACCGTTCAATATTTTATATTATTGATTCAATAATTGCATAATATTTTATTGGTTCAATATTTGCTACGTTGATATTTTATATCAATAAGTACTACTTTGCTATTTTATATTATTGATTCAATAATTGTCATTGCACATTATTTCAAATTATCAAATCAATAATTCATATTATTGGAATAATATTATTAGATAGCATTATTGGCAATGTCTAAGGAAGTTTTGTCTAGGAAAGGGGTTAATTAATTGCGCGCCAGTAAGGAGAAATCCTTATCGAAAGGCCCCCTCTTTCCTGGGAACGGCCTGGTTGTCAATATTGTAGTTCTGTAATATTATTTGTGAATAATTATTTTTGATATATATGATAAGGAAATATTTATTCAATATGGATTTAAACGGAGAAATTTTTAACATGTGACATTTGTTGAAAGTTGGTATTTTATCTTGTCCGATAAAATAATTCATTCAAATATATTATTATAATATTACATTATAGTAGTATGATGTGATTATATAATAGTATGATTTTTATAATTTGAATGGTAACATTATTATAGTTAATTCATGGTATAAAATTTAAACGAGGTGGAAGAGTGCAAATTAAATTTGAACTCTTATGATGCAAACAATGATGTCATCGGAGCGATGAGGTAAGCAATGATGTCATCAGAGCGATGGGATAAGCAATGATGTCATAGATCGATGTTGTAAGCGATGATGTCATAAATTATGACAAAAAGACTATTTTACCCTTACTCTGCCGAGCCTATAAATAGAAGCTCATTTCTTCATTATTTCTCACCAATTCACTAAAGCTATAGAGAGAGAAAGTATAGAGAGAATAAGAGAGAAAGAAGAAGAGTATTCTGCTATGACGCTAGTACAATCTCCAAATTTTAAGGTAAGGGGTATTATTTCTTTCGTATTCATGAAGATAGTTATTTTCTTTCAATACTCGTAAGGGTTGTTATTCCATTCTTTATTATTTTGTTGGAATAACCTGTCTACGGGACTACCGCATGCATGGTGAAATCCTGTTGTTATTCTATTCTTTATTATTCTGTGGGAATAACCTCTCTACGCGGACTACCGCATGCCTGGTGAATAACCCTTCGTATTCAGCTGTTATTAAATTGTGAAAATAATCTGTTTGAGCAGACTACCACCAGACGGGTGAAAATCCAATTGCAGTTTCGTATATTGTTTCATTTCAGATTCCTAACTCTAAACTTACTACGGTAAGTTTTGCTTCTATAATTCCTGAAATGATCAGATATTACTTGAGTTTTGCGCTTCATCTAATATTATTTCACTGGAATATTGGTCTGAACTTTCTTGTGAAATTTTTATCTTTTTATGGTGAGTTACTATTCATGAGTTACTATTCACAAGTTACTATTCACGGGGTACTATTCACGGTAAAAAAATTATATATTTTTTCTTCCAAATCATCTTTGATTGGATCCAGGTTTTGATCTTCATTCTTGAACTCTGGATAAATTCTCTAATATTTGTCCTTTATCTCACTGGATCCGTTATTCGTATTATTTTTCATCATCCTCAGTTCTAAATGGTGATATAACTGAATATCTTTGGCCTGTAGTGCAAAGATGAATAATTACGTGATGAATATCTTTGGCCTGTAGTGCAAAGATGAATGATTACCTGATGAATATCTTTGGCCCGTAGTGCAAAGATGGACAGGTGTTGAGATGAACATGACCAACTGATGATACAAATGAATATCTTTGGCCCGTAGTGCAAAGATGGATATTTGATTCGAGATGTATGTTGATTGATGTTACAGGGATAAAATATTGATGATGGGCTTTTAAATCAAAGAAGATAGTAGACATCATTCTCTACTTAACTCTTCTAAAGAATTATTATTTCCGCTGCGAATATTGATCTAAAACTTGTTGTCCATAATATTTTATCTGATTTATTGAAGGCTAACGATAATTTGTTTTTTATTATCTTAGTCATAATATTCTTTACTGGGCTAGTTGAGCTCACCCTTTTCTTCCATTGTTCTATTCAGGAATTGAGAATATCGCGGGTACTAGTCGGGGAATGGAGTGATGGTCCGAGTTAGAGCTGTAGAAGTCCTCACTATTTTTTTATATTTAAAATAGTGTGATAATAAATATAATGAGGACTTAGTTTGAATGTTAATATTTTCTACATGTCTGTATTGACACTCACGGTTGTGTGGTCGTATTTTGCACGACCGTGTAATATGAAAAATTGTATTTGAATTTTATTGAGTGTATTTGGCGACTTAAAATGGGTTGAGTATTGAACCTATTTTGGGGGCGTCACAATAATTGAGAAGAATATGGGGTTTATGATAAGCTCGTTGGAATGCCTTGTGTGGCACAAGAATAGATTCGATGATGAAATAATTAATTCGAGAATGAAGGAATTATTAAGTGAGCAATTAATCTATATAATTGTTAATTGTTATTATGAGAAATATAATAATAGTATGTTGATAAGTAAATTGTTTATAAATATAATAAGGTTTATATTTATTAAATTATTGAGGAATGTGATAATTTATCGTATAATAATACTTGATTAAAAGAGTAGATTAATGAGGGGATGATTAATTAATATTATTGTTAATTAATTGATAAGATAAGTAATTAATTATTGTTGATTAATTGACATTGTGATTAATAACACATAAGCGAGTAAATTATTAATATAATAAGATTATATTTGCTCAACTAATTATTATGTGCAAAGCATGCGATAATTAAAAGTATAACATATAGTACTTACACATATGTTATATAAAGTGTAGTGCAACACTTAAGTGTGACCATACAATTATACATAAACTATATAGTAAGACTCATTAAGTTGTGAAGCTATATGATTAATGCCTATGTGACAATTGTGTGTGAGTAAACATTAAAATAGTACCTCCTGAATATATAAGAAATAATTGTTAATTGATGATTATTTCAATATTTAATTGAATAATAGATGAGATAATGTAATGTGATAATACCCGATTAAATTATACCAGTGTGATAAAATGTACATGGATTATATATGTGCAAATTATATTTACTACATCAAAGTATTATTTATGTGAATTACATTGTGACATTAAATTATAGCCTAAGTATATATTACATGCATATGTATATAACTAAAGTGTATAGTATGTGTATAATAACATAAGTGTGGCATGTAGTTCAATTGCCCAATTGCTGAGCTTCATTATTTGGTCCCATAATGAGAGTATCCTCTCATTCTCCTTCACGTGCATAGCCATTAGGCCTAAGCTTATTCTTCTCCTTAAACACAGCAATGTTCTAGCAAATGATGAACAAAGGAGTGGCTTTCATGATTGATTTCACCAACTAATCACCAACCCTTCATTAGCCATCAAACATTCCTGTAATCCGTTAGTTTGATTTGGGAAATAATTGCATTGACTGTGTAACACTATCTCTATAAATATAGCTACCCCCTTCCCCATTTCTTTTGCTGAGAAGTTGTTAAGTGAATTATAGAGAGAATAGAGAGTAATTTCATATCAGTGATAGCATTCTAAGAGTTTGAAGGGAATCATAGCAGCAAATAGCAAAGGTATAATCCCCTTCTTATTCTCCATTCATATTCTTCATGTCTGAACTTCTAATTCTTGAAATGTAGCATGATTATGATGATAATGTGATTTGGAAATAATTGTTAATTGTTATAAAGTTGATATACTAGCTTATAAGTATGTTTAAACTGAAATGTGGCTGATTACAATTGATTTCATGAAGTAATTTTGTGTTTAGGTTACTAATTGCCGAAGCAGGGAGCTCTCTGGTGCAGACCAGACACGGCGCAATTGCGCCGATTTTGTACTGAGGCGCAGCTACTCTGAAACCAGATTTCTAATTCTGTTAAAGCTGTTAATGCTAGTTAGTTAATATACTACTTAAACAAGCATGCTAACATGAGTAACCTGTATATATGGGTACGTAGACCTAAAGTGAGCATGTTCTATTATGTTTGCATGCATGATTGATGAAAAATGTTATTTTCAAAATGAACTTAGAACTTTAAAAAGGAACTTTGACATGTGTGTATCATATTGATGTACTAATTTTGCGAGCATGTTAGTATGACCTAGAAATGCATGAAAAGCATGTTAATTTGTGTATATATATTTCATAAGGTAACATGAACATACGGACCTCACTAGTGCATATTTCTAACAAAAATATAAGTTTCAAAGTCAAACTTTGACATGTAGGTATCATATCTACATTTTGATTTTTGCAAGCATGATTGTATGGTTTGATAAGCATGAAGAATTAGTCCAAGGTGTTGCGATTACACTAGCATACATGGTTTGTGTTTAAAACATTTCCAAAAGGCTAAACTTGGAAGTTTTGGAAACTAAAGAGGTATGAACCGAGGTCTTAGTGTTCTGACATTTAAACATGCGTGAGAGTGCTCTTAACCTTACTAGATATATCATAGATGTATACATACCATGTTAGATGTTGTGAAAACAAGTTAAGCACAAATGAAGCATGTTTTCAAACCAATAATGATGCTAGTTACATGTATGTGATGTGAATACTCGTGAGCATGCTTAAAACAAGTTATATGACTACCTTATGTGTTTAAGTGGCAAGCATATTAGACTTTGTGATTTCATGACCATGAATGGCCTTAAGTTATTAAAGGTATTAAACTTTGAACCATTACATGAAAGATGGAACTTTGATTGACTTGGTAAGAATGAAAAAAAAAACCCTTAGATATGTATATGCTATGTGTGAATGGTAGCGTACGTGTCGGACAGAATCTGCAGGCAGCAGCTTAACCTTAGCCTGGCCAGGGGGCAGCGCAGCTGCGCCGCCCCTAGGCTTAGCCATGGGCCAACTGCGCCAGTCTGGAATCAGAATTGAATCAGTTTGCTAATCTAATTTTTGACAGTTAACTCATATCAATGCTATAGTTGCTAAACAAGTCTAATTGTTACTGATATATGATAGTAGCATACTATGAAGATGTTTCAATTGAGAAAAAGAATTCCATAGATAATGAAAACCTAATCGATTAAAATAATATAACATAATGCTATACGAATGTTACTTGATTTCGTGATAACTTATAATCTGATTTCGTACCATATGCTTATAAGTATGTAATGACATGTGACTAAAATAGTACCATGTGTGTATATTTAACTTGAGTATCAAGTTTGTATACCGAATGTGTTTAGTTAATGAACATCCTATACATATAATATATTATAAATAGGATTCAAAAGTGTGATTAACCTTACGTGGATAGACTACGCTCAAGGCAAGTTCCTAACCCTACTCTTTATTGAGCGTTCATTAAGCTTGTGCTATTATTGTCGTACAAGTAAACTTTTGAAATTGCAATTCATGTATTATAACTATATACTTCATGGATAAGAAAAAAGTTGATTTATATTCTTCGAGCTTTAAATCTTGAGTTTGAACTTATGATTGTTCTTATATACCTTGAAAGAGTGGTCCATGCCATTTAATTTGGCTAGACTTATACCATGATCAGAAAGCTATCCAAACCAATTGATTGGTGCGGAGTCTTATATTGACTGAGATGAACAACTTTCTTTGAAGGGAACTATATATTGTTGGGAGACCGACGTGCGCACTTAAGTATGATTAAATGTTATGCATAACATACAGTACTTTAGGCAGATCACCTGTTGTACTTATTTTTTTTTATTGGATTATCAGTATATTTCTGTTAATCCTAGTAAGAGTTCATAGTCCTTAGTGACTTCTCAGTATTCAATTATCTTGAAATCGTGAATTGATTTAGCATTAAATCTTATTGATATTCTGCTGTCCTTAGTGACTGTTATTGAAAACTATTGATATTTCTTGCTATCCTTGAACTATCATACCTTGCTATACCCTTTTGGATTCGAGAACTATATTACTCACCCTTATTGTTATATTACTTTCTGAGCAAACTTGTTGCTCATTCTTGCTTTCCCTAAAAATATTTTCAGTTCAGGCAGAGTAGGGTGGACCTTCGGGAGTCGATAAGGGCAAGGGCAAGGCTACCGACTAGCTAGTCCCTTTTATGTTCTAAATATTATGATGTTGTATTATGTCTATTAAGATGATGTATTAAGACTGATTCTGAACTATGTTTAAGCTTAAGTTAGATTATGTAATAAGTCTTTATTTGATATTATTATGTAATCTATTAAGTACTGTAGGTTGCGAGACTTGGGGGAATAAATATAATAAATCATTGTATATTATTCTAGATTATCCGCTGTGAACGTATGATTTTAGTTATTATGGTTAGAACGTGACGAACCGAATTCGACCAGTGGCGGTCCGAATTTGGGGGCGTCACATGATCTCCCTCAACCCGGGAATACGTAGGTAGCCATTCATAGTGCGGTCTGACCTTCAAGAAAAATAAAAACCAGTCCCAAGACACCAAAACCCTATAAATCCCGAATACTATTAAGCCTTCCTGGTCAACATGCCCTTCTGAGGTACTCTCCGACATCTCAATGTCAATCCGTCAAGGAAAAGCTCATGATACATCAAAATAACAAGTCATGAAAGAAGTGGTAATCACTCAGCAATGACAATACATACAAACAGGGAAGTGAATCAAAATATATTTCTCTACTATATAATACTGTTTGATATATACAATGTATCCTGTACATGACAAAAATGGTTGATCTAGTATGTGCAGGAAAAGCAAAGCTAGTCTATGAACTCGTGGACAACCGGCATAGCAGTGACAATCTGCAATAAGGCTGTGTGTATATGATTTGAGTTCAGTGCTGTCTGCAATATAAACATCTCGAGTAGATATGGCATCGTCCCTCTCAACATAAGCAGTATCACGGGCAACTAAAGCCTCCTTAACCTCAATATGTGCTGCATCCCGGGTATCTCGAGCCTCGTCTCTATCAGCAAAAGCTGCATCCCTACTAGAAAAAGCCGTTAACATCAATGCTCTAGCCTGATCTCTCTCAAACGTCATTCGGGCTAGTAAACCAATAAGAGATGGATCTGTTCCTGTAGGAATGCTCGGGGGGTCACTAACCAATGATGCTGTCAAACCAGCAAATAAATCATCCTCCATGGGAGAATCAGGATCCTCCATAGGCTCCTCTTTATCTGAATTAACGCCGGCTTTGAGTGAATAACTGTAGCCAGACAATATCAGCCTCCAACCATGCAGAATACTCTGGAGATCGATCTGGATGGCTAGTAGAAAAATCAGCCCTCTCCATATGAGTCCAACACTCATAAGTCCTGACGAGGTCAGCTGACGACAAAGATGAAGCTGATATCCGCTGATCCATAGCCCCCTCAAAGTGGTGGATGCTCTGAAACTGATCAAATTGACCCATTACTGCCAGCAGATGATATGTGGTCACCTCTCAAACCCGCCAGGGGCAGATAATCCATGCCAAATGCATGAGTGATGAAGATGTAAGGGGAGCTCAGCCCTGAGCAAGGTAGGATCAAAAAGGGATGCTCAATTAATGTCAAAAAGGCCAACCATGATGCCTCATCTGTACACTCGGCCGGTCGAAAAGAGTAGGATATGGCTATCTCATAAGTAAAGCAATACCCATAATGTTTGAAGGTGCCGATGGGTCTCAAGTGTGTTATGAACTACACATACAGTAAAATGACGCTACCCCTGAAAACCCCTCTGGATGGGTACTGCAGAATGTAGCCGACCTCAAAGTCTCGGCTAATATCATCGGCAAGATAATACAACCTTGTCTGAGAGCACGAACCACTACCATCAAGCCAGTGTCCATGTGGTCCATATATAGTGGCATGTACAAATAAGCTGTGACGCACATCAATAGAACGTCCACACGTGCAAACTGCCACTCGTCTGCAGGGATGATGAAATATCCTGAATATCGCTCATAATTGTCCAGTCGGCCAAAGCAATCAATCAAAAAGTCCATGGACACCACGTGCCCCGCGGTAATCTCCTCAGTGGTGACTATGCGCCTCAGACCAGTCATAGTCATGAATGGGCGTCTCATGTCACTAATGGTTGTCCTGGCACAAGGAAAATCTAATGCCAAACCCATGAGGAGCTCATACTCCTCCAGCGTAGGAGTCAACTCATGAAGGCCGAATCTAAAAACCTGGCGCTTTGGTATCCAATAGGATAGTATGCTGTCCACAAAGCCTAGTGGAACCTGAAAAGATAAAATGGCTAAATAATGCCCCAGCATCTGATCAACTGTCCCCCTGTTTGCGAGAGGCGAACTCTTATACCAAGATCTCAATGACGATGATATCAAAGAAGGTGGCAGGTGCTCGATACGGCTGACGGTAGATGACGACATCTGTATAACCGTATCATAAGACCATCCAGGGTCAAATCTAAACTCATCTGTCTAAGTGCATATCCGTAACATAATATATGCATAATGACAATGATAAATGATAATAGGATGCAATAGATAGAAAAACATCATGTATTTCTAAAATACACTATCTACTGAAAGCATCATCTTTGTCTGCTCATAAAAGTGCAAAAATAAAAAGTACAAGAAAATGGAGCACAACCACCCAACAACTAACAGAGGCCTATCAAAAGATGTAACGAGAAATGGGGCACAATCGCCCAATATCTAACAGAGGCCTATCAAAAGATATAGTGAGAAAAGCTATCAGAAGAAATCTATAATATCTGCGTATAGGCGATCAACCTACTGCAGCTCCTCATGAGTCACAGAATCTCGACAAGTGGGAATGTCCGGTCGATACAGAGGAGGATCGGCACCTGTATAGCTGCCAGAATATGGATCTGCTGAGGGGCCAGCTCCAGAGCTGGAAGGATTAAACGAATCTGCCTCTGACTGATCCCTGTCAAGGTGCCTGTTAAAAAAATGAGCCCTCTCCAACTGCTGGGTTAATCCTAAAATCTGATCCAAATGAGTGGGCTCTCTGAGGCAAGCTATCCAATTTGTCATCATCACAAACCCCGGCACCATATCTGCCATAAACTGGGTAGCACGAGTCTGAGCTCCTATAGTACGAGGACTCCACCAGCTATGAAATGCCTCCTGAGTATGACCACCCTCTGACAGGGTAAAGCCATCTATGCCCATCAGGGGAATATCTGTGAGTGGCTGAGCTAATGGCCAATGATGCCAAGTAGGAGGAACAAAGGGAATGCGAATCTCTCCTATAGTGCTCCTGATAGCGCGCTCTCTTAAGTAGAGCTCCCAACCTTCCTCAATCAAAAGGAGAATCCAATGAGTGGCCAATGTAAACTCTATGCCGGTCGAAAAGCCATCCTCAAACCTGACTGTCAGATAGTTCGGGGTGTAAGGAACCCACGTGATAAAGTCGGTAGTCAACAGCTCTAGCTGCAAGCGGGAGTGGGTAAATCCCTCTGCTACAAGGACCTCTATAAAAGTGAAGTGATGCCAATGCCGTCCCCTCGAATATGTCTCCAAGCCCAACATAGTGGCTAGGCATAGGCAAGGGAGCCTTTCATATGCCCAAAACTGGCAATGCAAAGATCAAATGTCCTTAGTGGTAAAAATTAATAAACACAAATGAGGGAAATTGAAAAGTGAAAGAGAAATTACTCACCAGCAGGAAGGGATAAAAACCTAGCCAAGCCTCCGTCATTCCCTCAGAGCGTAGGCGCATCCCACCAAGAAAGTAGGCAAAGGTATAGGTGCCCTAATCAAAATCACTGTGGCGCTCCACGAATCGAGTAGCGCTGACCAGAGCAAAAGACACCGTCGAATAGTTGTCTGCAATGAAACAACCCCTGATGATCACCAAGAATTATCGTCGAAGAATGCGATCTCTAACCCTCTGATCATCTGGCAGAGGCTCAGTCAAAGAACCGCTTTGGGCATCTACGGTCAAGGGACCAGAACGGACAGTCCGACCCTTGATGGTCGTCCCAGGAACTCCCAAAAGGGAGCGAACGATAGTAGGTGAAATGTCAGCCACCAATGGCACTGTCTCCCCTACAAATTCTATCCCGGTGATGAACCGCCAGTCCATCGGTGTCATCATCACCTCACAGTCCAATAGATGGAGAGACTGGGTCTGGTGAAACCAGCGCTCAGATAATGCCCTCAGATAACCCAGGGGGAATGGCGGGGAGAAATAAAAAAGAAGGCTTCGAACCCCTAAGTGTTGACGATGGCCTGATACTCCGGATGCAGAGTATGATATAAAGAGTGGACACTAAACTAGTTCCCCCTGTGATGCATGAATCCGGGAACCTGTATCAACTAGCAAGTCCAGATTAAACCTATGCCCTGAAATGGCAAAAGAAAGAAAATCCAGAATGAAAACTTTAGTCACCTCATTGGCATGAAGTTATATCGAGGGATGGCGTCTCAAATTGCCCAGCAGCTCCAGAATCGATAAAATGATGGTTGGAAGCTCCTTACGTGGAGCATGAGCTGGAGCAAGATCCACGAATGGGACATCCTCGTCGTCCACATCATCCGGTATCTCAGCCAGGATCGAACAAATCACGGACTCAGCCAAACAGCGAGGTGACCGAGCTGGACAAGGCTAGGGAACATCAGAAGCTCTCCTCTGCCTCACACCTGAAGTGACCCTGCTAGCACTACCTGGTTTATCTGGCTCCATAACCTGGACAAAGTCTCTAAATCACCTAAAAAAGGGTGAGGTAAGCCTTAAACCTACGACTTATTAAATTAAATCATTGCTTCATGCATCTTTTAAGTCATAAAGCATGTATTAGTTAACAAAAATCCCCAATAGAGTTAAATTTTCATGTTCATTAAATTCTCAGGCTTTTGAAAAAATTTCGCCAGTCTCCTTTGTAAAATGGACTGTCCGCATGCACCTAGGCATGACTAGGTGGCCATTCAGTAGCACACCTACCCAAAAATATGAATAGTTCATATATATGAAAAAAATCAAAATTAAACTCCCCATGGAAGCTAAATTACCATGTATATTTTTAGTTAAAAATCCAGGCTCATTTTCCCTCAAATAGGCCGAGTAAACTGGACAAAAAGGGCGTCAAATGACTGTCTCAGAAATTAATATTTTTACATCAAAACATTCAGTGTAGTAAAATATGCATATTTACTGAGTCTAAAATTATTTATCAAGTCATATAGGCACCACTATTCGCTATATTGTGTTTAGAAGTATACTATATGAAATCTAACATTCTAATGGTCAAAACTAAAAAAGAAAGGATGTAAACGTTACTAGAGATATGCAGAACGTTTGTACGGTGATGGAATTCAAAAAAACAGCCCGAACTCAGTAGATCTGAAGAAGAAATCTCGGAATCTCTTTATAGTTCAAACTTGAAAATGAACTTTGAAATCCACGGGAGCCTAAGTTATACTCAAAGAGAGTAGCAACTCCATCTGCGGCTCCCTAAGGTGGGTCCCACCCCCTCTGTTTCGGTCCAATTAAAGTTGAAATGGAGTTTACATAAGCTAAAATGTCAAATCAGGGAAAAAACTGCTACGTGATTGAGTAGAATGGCCTGAAACCCTGTTTCTGAGCGTCAAGTTCCTGACAAAGGAAGAAGCTCCTTGTAAGCCATTGGTAGAAGCCTTGATGTGGTGTTCGAAATACCGATGGTGAAAACTGCTGAAAACTGCCTCTATCAGATCATCGGGAAGGTCTAGTGTTGTGAACGGCGGGTATTTGTCCGAGGGTATGACTTATAAGAAATATCATGCCCACGTCGAGATTGATTAGATCTGACATAACCAAGCTGTTGGCGATAACTCCAACAAAGCATCTAGAATAAGCTGGTGGTGAAAGCTATTGAAAACTACTTCAGTGAGGGTCAGATTGACTGACATTGCAAACCGTTGGCAACAACTCCAATGTGGTATTTGAAGGATACACCCCACGTCGAGATCGATTAGATCTGATATAACCAAGCCCTTGGCGACAACTCCAATGAAGCATCGGGAACAAGCCGGTGATGGAAACCGTTGATAACTGCTTCAACGAAGGTAAGAGTATATAACATACCAAACCGTTGGCGACAACTCCAGCGAAGCATTGGGAACGAGCCAGTGATGAAAGCCATTGAAAGCTACAACTGTGAGGGTCAGATTGACTGACAATGCAAACCATTGGCGACAAATCCAACGTAGCATCGGGAATGAGCTGGTGATGGAAACAGCTGTGGAGAAATTTTCACCACAGAGGACAGATGATGGAATCTGTTATACAAATCCCCAGCGAAAACACCAAGAAAGTTCGATGGTTTAACTTACAGTTGTAAACTACGATTCGAGTAGGAGCCGAGAAAGGTCGGTGATGATCAAGACATTGCAAATTACCATTCGAGTAGGCGTCAGTAGAATTCGGCAAAGAGCTATCATAGATGACGTCATCCCCAGCAGAAATAGAGGGAACAACCAGTGCTAGCTTATCTGTGGCAACTAACACGAAGAGGGCATATAGGCATTCATAACATGAAATATCATGCATTGTATGCATTATATTTGCATATGTTATATTTCCAGTGTCTAACAGTCTTTATCCTGTCCATTCCATTGCATTGCATAAACATGATAAAGAGGGGCATCTGTAGACACTCAAAATTTTGCATTCCTGTTACTAACCCTACAGAAGGACAAAATCATCTTTCACCTTCTAGAGAAAACCTTGGAAGTCCAAATGATCAGCCTAATCCCCGACAACAACCCCGGGAGGTACAGAAGCCCCGGAGACAACACCGGGAGATCAAATTTAACCCCGGTCACAACACCGGGATGTCAAGTCAAATCCCGACAGCACCGGGATGTCAAGTGAAGCCCCGAAAACAACCCCAGGAGATACAAAAGCCCCGACGACAATACCGGGAGATCAAATTCAACCCCGATCACAACACCGGGATGTCAAGTCAAACCCCGGCGATAACACTGGGATGTCATGTCAAGCCCCGACGACAACCCCGGGAGGCCAAATCAACTTCGAAGACAGCCCCGAAGTATCAAATCATCCCCAGAGAAAATTCTAGAAGATAAAGTCAACCTCGGAGATAACCCTGAGGAAGAATAGAGCCGGCTAGGATCAAACCTCGGAGATAATCCCGAGAAAACAGTCAAAAATCTTGTTAATCCGAGAGACAACCCCTGGAAGGGCAAAATGGTTATTTTAGCAACTCAACGTCAAATTTCATTAAAATCAAGCCAAATTGATGCAATGAGGGTCAGAAAGAGCCATAACATCAATCCCGACTGAAAACAGCACAAGACAGCTCAACGGACGGATTGCAAAAATTTGAAGATCTGGTCATGGACCCATCTTCTAGGATTCAAAAAAGGTCAAATCCCATGTCATTATGTAGCTCTCAAAAAGGGCTTTCCAGAAAGGTATAGCACACCTCAAACGGAGTCCCGGATTGAAAGTTATGAAGATTCGAAGTAGACATTATGTTGCTCAAAGTGCACTTACTTCGAGACAATGGGACCCATGGGAGTGGGCCCCACTCGAGGAGCAGAAGGTAGACTCGCGGCTGCCGCGAGTGGACCCGCTACCCTTTTGGTCTATACATAAGACCCCCTACCCTTGCAAAAATAGAAGAAAAAAAAAATAGAAAAACGCTCTAAAACTCCGCTCATTTCGACCCTTAGCCCTACTCCTAGTACTCCAAACTTCAATTTTATTCTTCCAATACATTTGCATACGTATATTCTACAACATATCAAAAATTAACCAATGGAAACGAAGATTTGAAGCCCTCCGAGTGGCAAAAATCCCGTGTAGCAGTCCATTGTAAGTTTTTTTACGATCAGAAGTCATTTCCTACTTTATTACATATATGTGAACGTGCATATAAAGTTTCATCTTCTAATTTTGCCCAGATCTCAGATCCGTGGCCTTTTTTGCTTACTTTTTAGTATATATAAGTATATATATACGTTTTTCTTTGTTTGCACAGCCTGGATTGTTAATCCGTGGCTTTTACGCGCTTATATATATATATATGTATATATATATATATATATATACTAACTTGTTTGGTCTAGATCGCTGATTCGTGGCCTTTTTCAGCTTTATTATACATATAACTGACTATATATATACTAACTTTCAATTCTGCCAAGCCTGGATTGTAAATTCGTGGCGTTTTTCTGACTTTGTTTGGCTTGGATTATAAATTCGTGGCGTTTTACAGCTTATATATATAGGGCTGCATCCACAGCAACCGGTTGTTGGAGCAACCACTTTATGCCAGCCGCTACTCCTTGTAGCGACTTCTCCTCCAATTTCTCCCAAACCCAACCGCTACTCCTTGTAGCGGCTTGTCCAAACCTTTTGTCCCAATTTTAATGTCACTTTTATTATATTAAACTTATAATAAATTATATTATTATAATAATAATATTAATTGTTTGATTTATTAAATATAATAATAGTAATTATAATAATATTAATATAATTAATTGTTAGATTTAATAAGTATGATAATATTAATAATAACTAATAATAATATTAATTCTATAATAATAATAATAATAATAATAATAATATTAATTATTTGATTTAATAAATAAAATTATAAATAATATTAATTAAATTTAATGTAATAATAATAATAGATTGTTATTCTTTTTATTATTACTATTATTATTATTATTATTATTATAATTACTATTATTATTATTATTAATACTATTTTTTAATCCCCAACCGCTACACATAGTAATAATAGTAATAATTTAACTATTATAATAATAATAATAATAATAATAATTTAATTATAAAATTATCTTTTAGTTAGTATTATCTTTTTGTTAGTATTATCTATTAGTTAGTATTATACTATAATAATTAGTATTATCTATAATAATACTATAATTTTAATTAGTATTATAAAATTATCTTTTAGTTAGTATTATCTATTAGTTAGTATTATCTATAATAATTTAATTATAAAATTAGTATTATCTAACTAACAGATAATACTAACTAAAAGATAATAATAACTAATAGATAATAATGTTAGTTAGATAATACTAACTAATAGATAATAATTTTAATTAGTATTATAAAATTATCTTTTAGTTAGATAATAATACTAACTAACAGATAATACTAACTAAAAGATAATTTTATAATACTAATTAAAATTATTTATACTAATTAACTAACAAATAATACAAACTAATAGATAATACTAATTAAAAGATAATTTTATAATTAAATTATTATAGATAATACTAATTAACTAACAGATAATACTAACTAAAAGATAATTTTATAATACTAATTAAAACTATAGTATTATTATAGATAATACTAATTATTATAGTATAATACTAACTAATAGATAATACTAACTAAAAGATAATTTTATAATTAAATTATTATTATTATTATTATTATTATAATAGTTAAATTATTACTATTATTACTATGTGTAGCGGTTGGGGATTAAAAAATAGTATTAATAATTATAATAATAATTATTATAATAATAATAATAATAGTAATAATAAAAAGAATAAAAATCTATTATTATTATTACATTAAATTTAATTAATATTATTTATAATTTTATTTATTAAATCAAACAATTAATATTATTATTATTATTATAGAATTAATATTATTATTAGTTATTATTAATATTATCATACTTATTAAATCTAACAATTAATTATTTTAATATTATTATAATTACTATTATTATATTTAATAAAGCAAACAATTAATATTATTATTATTATTATATAATTTATTATAAGTTTAATATAATAAAAGTGACATTAAAATTGGGACAAAAGATTTGGACAAGCCGCTACAAGGAGTAGCGATTGGGTTTGGGAGAAATTGGAGGAGAAGCCGCTACAAGGAGTAGCGGCTGGCATAAAGTGGTTGCTTCAGCAACCGGTTGCTATGGATGCAGCCCCTATATATATATATATATATATATATATATATATATATATATATATGTTTACATTTCTGTTGGGTCTGGATTGGAAATCCGTGGCCCTTTACAGCTTTTATATATATTTACATTTCTGTCGAGCCTGGATTAGAAATTCGTGGCTCTTTACAGCTTTTTACATATATATATATATATATATATATATATATATATATATATATATTATCTATTCGATATGATTAAATCTTTGCTTTAATTATTCATTTTATATGAATTTATGTTAATGTAAATTTGGTGGATTAGATTTATCTAAATCTAGCCCTTTCCTACTTTCAAACGGTTCAAAATCGGTCAAAATCAGAACCGGGAAGCTAGAATGACTAAAATTTATTTAAATTTAGCTTTCTTTCTAGCTCTGTAAATATTTGAGCGACTACACGCCCCTAGATCAATATCTAGTGGGAACGGGAAGCTCTAGGCTACGCGCATACAAGGATTTAGCTGACGAATCCTTTGTTTTACGACGTCTAGAATACAATTTGCATTCTCTGTGAATATCTGTGTTGTGCAGTTTTTTTTAATCATTCTCTGTGAGCCTCGGAATCGTGGGATTAATGATCAATCACAATGATCTAAATCTGATTCCCACGATGGACAACTCCTTATTGTAAATATATCCTGCAAGTTTTTCTGTAAAATGTACATCCAAGGGACTTTAAAGCGGTTATCCAGATTTAAGGTCTCAAACCTAGTGATATATGGTTTGTAGTGCTAGAGTCACTTCGATGGCTGTTATGCCTATAAGAAGACCAACACTTGTATATACATTCTGTGATCGAGGATGTTTCGCATCCATACAATAAATATCCAAATCGAGCCAAAAGGCTGAACAGAATAAAATGAAAGTATCAAAAGGCTACAATTCCTATGTGAGCGTAAGGGTTTGAAAACCATCTTTCGAAATGACATTTTCATATCTTGTATAAAAATGGACTTTTCATATAAATCAAACCATTCGTATATAGGTCCAACAAAGCACGACACTACTTTTAAATTAAACAAACGTAGGCTTAATTGCTTCCAGCATACACACACACATTGCAAATAAAAAAAGGGAAATATTAAAAAGATGCGGTAACCGTGTTTCACGAAAGTCAGGGGGTGCCTAACACCTCCCCCCACCCCCCTCCGCTTAACCAAACCCCCGAACTTTAAGAATCTCGGTTTCCAAAGCCAAGTTTTGACAGCGTCCAGTAATTGGGCCTATTTGCAAAAATCAAACAAAACTCGGTTGAGTTAGTACAATCATTTCAAATCTACCAACTTGCGACTCTGTAAACCTTTCAAATCGTCGACATGATACATGTTGGCCTTTTCCTAAAGATTTCACCCTTCGTAAAACATATAAGACAAATAAGGGTAGAAAACAACAAATTTAGGGAAAGGAAGATCTATCCAAAGAGAAGATTTTTTCCAATGTCGACAGATGGCTCTTAGTGATGACTAATTTTGCCATCAATGTATTATAATTGTGATGAACATGTCAATCACCAAGTTTTTCATGTAAAATAAATTTTCTTTTCGTGACGCACTAATTCATAACTTATACATATATACCCTTTTTCGTGATTGCATTAAAGTTATCACTAATATTTTAATACAAGAAATAATCAACACAATATTTTATGATGGGAATGACAATCATTAAAAAAGATAAAAAATTTTGACTAGTTTTATTTGCAATTACAAAAAAGAAGGTATTTTGTGATGGAATTTTCAAGCCATCACAAAACAATAAATTTATGATGGCTCTCAGTGATGACTAAGTTTACCATCATTATAGAGTATTTGTGACTGCCATTGCAATCACCAAATCTTATGTGAAAGTAATTTTATTTATTAAGTCAACTAATATATGTATCCTTTTATTTTTTGTTTTAAAATTATAATCATGATTTGAGCTTTGGTATAGTGGTAATACTCGTTATTTAGTTTGCAAATGGGGGTAGGGTTCGAATCCTACGAGTATCATTTGAGATAATTAATATAGTGAAATAAATTATTCATGAATAGAGATTCACGTTTTTACCTTTGATCCATAAAATGTTAATGTGATTGTATTAATCATCACAAAAGCACTAATCATTTGCGTGATTGCCAAAACCATCACGTAAAACCTTTCATAATGATTTTTCTAGTTCTTGTGATGGATTTTGGCTATCACAAATGACCATTTTTTTAGTAGTGATAGAATAAATTAAATAACTTAATATTTATTATTTAATATTTTGGAAATATTAAATATAAATTAATAAGAGGAGACTTATTATTATTATTATTATTTAATTCTTAAAGGAGTTTAGAAATTAATTAATACTCTCTCTCATATATATATATATATATATATATATTCCTAATAAGATTAGGAGCCTAATTAATTAAAATAGTTTAATTATTCCCAATAAGATTGGGAAGCCTAATTAATTAAAAGAGTTTAATTAATTAAAATGAAATCCTATTCCTAAATGGTTTAAGAGGGTTGCCTACTTTTATAAATAAGAAAGTCTTATTATAGATTGAGGTTACACAAGTTACACACTTTATTCCAAGAGTTGAGAGAATACACTTTTTCTATAGAGATAGAAACTAGAGTTTTGCTAAACACCTTTCTTCTTAAATTCTTCTTCTTTGGTGGATCATTTCTAGAGGCCAAACACTTGGGTGGTTAACGTTGGTCAAAGGAAGGAATCAACCTGGTGGACTCAAGTAGAACACGAAAAGGATTTGGAGTTGAACTCGTACCCGAGGAAGCTAGAATCTTCAAGGGTATGAATATTATTCTTAATCTTTTTGTTTAATTAATAACTGTGCATAAAGGATGATCCGGGTATATGGTTTGTAAAATTTTAAAACTCCGATTTACCATACTTTCGCTTATTTTATGCAATTTTATTACGTTCATGAAGCTTATAAACCTAACAGTGGTATCAAAGCTAAACCTTTATGCGAGTATTTAATTATTTTGATTCTATATATGTATGGGTTTGTGTTTGGAACAATTTGTTAGGCATAATTTGTTGTATAGAATCATATTTTTTGGAAGAAATGATCAAAAATCGCGATTTGCAAGAAAAAAAAGTCAAGAAAAACGATGCGGCGCAGGGCGCACCAGTGGCAGCTCAGGGCACGTCGGGACTTGTAAGGGTGGCGCGGGTGGCGCGGGTCGCGCCGGTCCAGCAGAATTTCTGAATTTTAATTTTTTGTGCAGCTTTTTTCAAAAATAGAATAAATGAATTTATTTGGATATGGAATATGATTCCATGTTTCCTAGAATAAAGGAGTTTATTCACATATGGAATATGATTCCATGTTTTCTAGAATAAAAAAGTTTATTCACATATGGAATAGGATTCCATGTTTCCTAAAATTAAAGATGTTAATTTTGGTAAAGAATATAATTCAATATATTTATTTTTCCAACAATTTTAAGTTAAAATAAAGGAGTTTATTTTGTACTTGAAATTGGATTCCTTGTTAATTTAAATAAAAGAGTTTATTTTGATTTAGAATTTGAATAAAAATAAAGTAGTTTATTTTTATTTAATATTGGATAAAATAAAATAAAAAAGTTTATTATGATTTAAATTTTGATTAAAATAAATGAGCTTATTTTGTTTCAAAATTGAATTTATAATAAATTTTAATTGCCCATTAAATGATATCAATAAATATATGGAATTGTTTATTTATTTATGAGATGAATATTATTTATTGATGCATATGTTGATGTGTATGATAATAAATGGAGTTGACTATGGACTATTGACCAATGTGATTGAATTTTATTTTTGTTGGATGCATGAATGTATGAGTTTTATAAATCGGGTCTGCGTACCTCGTCTTCTCTAATTTTTCTTGATGTAAATTATATCTCCCTCCTATGTACTTCCCCTCGACTGCTGATCAAGGTTTCTATTTAATTTAAATAGTTCATATAATAGGATTAGTTAGAATTATCTTAAAGAATTGGAGACCAGGAGCAAGGAACGCTTGAAGACCCGTTTGTAATGGAGCCCGGGATTTAAGTGTAATAGTTATATTTAAATTTAATTCTTGCACCCTAGGTTTGACCTTTTGGTTCACTTGGTGGCTCTAGTGAAACAAACTAGAATAAAGTCCATAATAAATCCGGGTAGAATATAGTATTCTATATGCATGCTTATACTATATATATATATATATATATATATATATATATATATTATATTATGCAACATGCTTCACATGTAAATTAATATGACGTGTATTATATATATATATATATATGTGTGTGTGTGTGTGTGTGTGTGTGTGTGTGCATGCGCGCTAATTTTTTTTGATGTAAATTATATCTCCCTCCTATGTTCTTCCCCTTGACTGCCAATCATGGTTTTTATTTAATGTAAATAGTTCATGTAATAATACTAGTTAGAATTATCTTGAAGAATTGGAGACCAAGGAGCAAGGAATGCTTGGAGATCCGTTTGTAATGGAGCCCGGGATTTAAATGTAATAGTTATATTTAAATTTAATTCTTGCACCCTATGTTTGACCTTTTTGTTCACTTGGTGGCTCTAGTGAAACAAACTAGAATAAAAGTCCATAATAAGTTCGGGTAGAATATAGTATTCTATATGCATGCTTATACTATATATATATATATATATATATATATTATGCAATATGCTTCACATGTAAATTAATATGATGCGTAATTTATATATATATATATATATATATATGTGTGTGTGTGTGTGTGTGTGTGTGTGTGTGTGTGCATGCGCGCTAAACAAGGTGAGACAAATAATAACAAACCCCTCAAAGAATTTATATTAAGTCCTACGCGTTCAAAGATATTTAGAATATCGAACGTCGCCTTCTAGCATATTAAACCAATAGAGTATTGAATATTTAATATGAGTTTGTAGTGCACACACAAGGCGAGTATTAAATATTTAAGATGTTATTTTATCACATTTAATGCTTATAAATAAACTGAACAATGCTGTTTTGTTGTGCACACACAAGGACAGTGTTTTTCTTTTGAATATATTAAAGTGCTAGGTATGACTTAACTTAGATCGTTTTGGTTCGGATGTGCACACACGTGACCATTATGATCTAAGAGGCAAAATATAAGGAGTTATATAATGATGTAATTAACAAGAGCTGTCTACCTATTTATTTATATAAAGTTTGTTGTGCACACACAAGGCTATATACATTTGAAATGTGATCCTTATTCTCACTAGAAAATCTTTAATTAGATTTGTAGAACTATATATTACGAGGATAATATAGTTTGAAGAAAATAGTGAGAGAAACCAATTTAAATAAAGACCTAATTTATTTTGTTAATTAATAAAAGAATGTATGCTAAAATGTTATTTAATTACAAATTTATTTACAGAATTTTACATTGCCTAAATTACTATCACTACGGAGCATATTAGATGATGTTTAACCTGACCAAATTAAACGGATTGGTTAAAGAAAAATGAGAATAGTTCTCAGAGCTGAAAAACTATCTTATGTCCTCAATACGCCTATTCCTGTAATGTTGCAGACAATGCCTCTAAGGAAGAGATTGCTACTTTTGGAAAGTGGTAAGATGATGCACAGTTGGCTAAATGCATCATGCTCGCATTCATGAGTAAGGAGCTTCAGCATCAGCATAAAACTATGGATGCTCCTACTATACTCCTGCACTTCAAGAAGTTGAATTGTGAGGAGAGTAAGACTAAAAGATATCAGATATCTAAGGAGCTGTTCCGATCTAGAATAACCGATGGCACTACAGTACAGACACATATCCTAAAATGATCAATTTGATTGAACAATTAGGACAATAGGTTTTTGTTAGGGATGGAGAGTTGAGCCAAGATTTGATCTTGCACTCACTCCTGGACTCCTTCTCGCAATTGTTGTGAATTTTCCACATGAACAAGGTTGATGTCAGCCTCGTTGATTTTCTTAACATGTTGAAAAACTGTTGAGAGTCACTTTTCAACCAAGAAAGACAAAGTCTTACTGGTAGGAGCCAAAGGATCTTCTAAAAAGAAGAACATTCAAAAAAGGTAAATACAAAGGCAAATACAAAGGATAATAAGAACAAAACTGATACTTTTAATGCCTCATCTGTCTCCGAAGCCTGCTCTCAGTTCTATCTGTAGCAACAGTACTTTCAATGCCTCATCATTTTTGGCTAGAAAGCACAGGAGACAGATGAGGCGTTGAAACTGCAAAAAGAAGAAATTTCTAAATAGATAATTCAATATGTGGCAGAACGCGAGGAAGGGTCCTCTAGCAATAGTAAGAGTCGAAGGCGGGGGAGGTCGCCAGACAGACAAGTCTAGGACACACCGTCCGGAGGACTCAAGGCAAACCGAGAGCAGGCTTCGGAGTCACTCTCGGGATAGAAGTAGATCTGGGGATCGAACATTCGGGAACTGATCTAGTATCATTCGAAAGGTTCCCGATATAGTGAGAGCAAATGCAAAAGCCCTTCCAAGGCAGACAGTTCGGAAGGCAAGGGTCTGGCAGACCGAAGGAGACAAGATTCGCCCAAGAAAGATACGCGTCCGAAGGCGGAAGGAATAGAAGTGCTGGCAAAAAAATTGGAAGAGATTCATAAAGAGTTAGCCGAAGTCAGACTGGAAAAGGGGAGTGTGGCTAAAAAATCTTCGTCGTTCTCCCCTGAGATCGTCCGGGAGAAGGCGGATTTAAACAAAAAGCTTCCCCATATAGAAAGTTATGACGGTTTGGGAGACTTGTATGAGTATAGCCAGGCGTATGACAGGTTGATGGATTATTATGACTACTCAGATGCGGCCAAGTGTTATACTTTTAGGAAGGATGTCAGACAGTGGATGATGACCTTAACCCCGAACTCGGTTTTGTCTTGGGAGGAGCTGCGAAAAATTCTACTCCCAGTTCGACAGCAATAAAATGAGGGGAAAACCAACCGGATCACTATCTCAGATCAGACAATATTCAAACAAGAGTTTGGGCCAGTATGTAAAATAATTTTGTGAAGTACTGGGTTAAGTTATGGATCTGAACGACCTCCAGGCAGTAGGGCTCTTCCAAAATAGGCTAGATCTCGTGAAGTTAGAGAAACTGGTAAAGAAGCTGATGTTCAACCATCCGAAGAGCTTGGTCGAGGTGTTCGAGAAAGTCAATTTTATAGTGGTGGAAGAAGCTATGAACAGTCTAAAATAGAATACGTCCGAGAAGCCGAAGGACAAGGACATAAACAATAAGATATATGGGTACTAGAAGAAGTATGGTGGTAACAACGACAGGTCCGATGGCTACCAGAAGAGGTAAAATAATAACAACGGTGGAGGACGTCCGCCTTTCCCGAGTCAGAAGGTCAACAAGATTTGCACGAAGCTCAACACTGATCGGACCCCTATTCTCGAATAGATAAAAGACAAGCCTTACTTCGAGCCACCCAGGGACAACATAAAGGGGAACAAGGGTAATATGAGCAAATATTGTGACTACCATGAGGCGGTCGGGCATTCTACGTAGACTTGTTGGGGTCTGATGGATTTAATTGGGAAGAACATACAGAATGGAGCTCTAGTTTAGTATGTGGCTGTGTCGCCCCCAAATCTATGTACTTTCAACCCACGGATAAGGTGCTACACGGTGCTACTATCTACTCATACATTCAATTGAATACTTCAATAACATGCATAAGTTTACTAAATATTATAATATAATAATCCATTCCCAAGTTCTTTGTAACCTTTACATGCATTCGGTGTCATCATATCATACGTTACAACAATAATACTATGCTATTACAAGGATAACTAATTATCCATCTTGGATTTGCCCTTGTCCTTATTGGATCCTTCGGTCCGATAGCTCATAGCTAAAATCATATAATTTTAAGCAAGAGTGAGCATAACTAGCTCAGCAAGTTTAACATTTTTCTTTGCAGCCACGAAATCAAGAATTATATGACTTCATCTTTCATAACTGTATAATAGTTATGAAGTAGTAGGAATAATCAAAATAGCATTTTGAATTCCTTTAAAATTATTCTTAAGGACACATAGTCACTTAAGAATCTGAGCGGTCCAAGACCATGAACATTCTTTGCCTTTTCATTCATAAAAGAACTTCTCGGTACTAAGACCGTAAGCCCAATATATCTTATGAGCACGTCCAGGTGATCAGCCTGTAGTACTCTACATTGATCAACACTTCATCCTTAAATGTTTTCATATTTAAGCTGTGTGGAAACTCGCAGTGCCCGTCGAATTAACGACATTAAATCCTTTGTGTATTCATACTCAAGTTTAACTCTGAATCCGTACCAAAGAAATTAGCATAGGATAGCATCATCAAGAATACTTTGAAAGATTTATGAAAAATCAATCAAAATACTTTACATATACGTCTAGCCGAATCAAATGGCATCGACTATCCAATAACAGTTTATGCATAGGCAACCATGCATCTTGACAACTTGTCCAACATAAAGTTTAGACAAGAGTTTAGAAAACTTACATAACGTAACGTTAATACAAGCGTTAGAAAACTTGCATCAAGTAGAACTTGAACAAGGTTCGAAAACTTGCTTTAGCTTCTTCAACCTTTTATGTTACTTTACTCGGTCTTTACAACTTCTACAAGATATAAGCACATAGCATACTAATTAGATTATCACAACTGATATACATTGTGTAACTATCTTCTCCTTCTCGTATAACTTAGCCGAATTGTTAAAATAATAACATTCTTTCAAGTCATTTAACATTCTTCATGACTTATTAACATTTATATGTCATAAACCAACTCTCGTCGATCATCGTTATGCACAACGACTGACGAAACCCTAATAAGTTCGATACGTCGAACACATTTCCATCGAATTCCCGTTCTCGAACTCCGTATGGAAATTAAGTAAGTTTTAACTTCACATGATATCATTCAAACTCTCATGATTTTGATAGTTTCTTCATTAGGTACTTAATCAATTATCATAATTTTACTTACTCATGGCTTGTTAGTGTTTTAAGTTCACTACAAGGCCATCCTTATAACTTCTTACTAATCATGCTCCACCAATTCACTTCTCTATCAATTCTATATTGAAAGACAAATGATTATCAACTTTCTTAACCTTATACCTTTGGTTGTTCTTGGATGATTGAATATAGAGATTCAATAAACTTCTTGCTCCTTGTTTGCTTGGTTTTTTACTCAAAGAAATAAGCTAGCTTCTCTTTCTTTCTCTCTCTCTCTCTCAATATGCTATCAACTTTGTAAACCTTCAAATGAATCAATCAAGCCTCTTATTTATAGGTTTTGCAAGACTTAGGGCACTTTGGTCATTAAGACTAAACCTCTTCTTGCATGTAAAGGCCATGTGATGCCCATGTGCTAGCGTATGCACCCCACATGCCACTTATGTCTCCCCATGTGCTCATGGGTTACCCCATGGGTTTAACCCACCCGTTAACCCATCGGTTCGACCCATCGGTTTAGTTATTAAATTTAATTCAAATTAAATGTATTTACTTCGTATAAAATTCGTATTATACGTCGTATTAATTGTCGTATCCTCATCGTATTATACTCGTATAATATCTAGTATTATACTCGTATTCATTCTGTATAATAATCATTTATTACCATACTTAACCAACTTAATCTTAGGTTTTACTTTCCCTAATCCCTTAGGGTTTTAAGTCCTCGTTCAAAAACTTCGTGAGTCATAACTGGAATATTGTTAGATATTTCATCCTGTCTTTAAATTCTATCATTACGCGTTTCTTGGAAATTCAAAAATAATTTTTGAGCATAAACGGATGAATAGTGATTTTACATAAATTTCTCGAAAAACTTTCATTTTTATTGTGGAATTTCAAATCATTTATTTCTGGCACGTAGCCAGAATCCTAACCATATCTGCTTTCTCTTGGTCATAGAAAGACCTTTAATTAGCTTACTCAGTTTGTTAAACATATATTATGATTTTATTCAATAAAACCAAATAACATTCATTTATTTAAACGTCCGATTTTCTCGGGTGTTACATTCTCCCACATTATAAGAATTCTGTCCCTAAAATTACAATATAAGTTAGTCAAATAAATGGGGATATGTCTTCTTAATCTTGCCTTTGAGTTCCCACGTTACTTGTTCGGCATTGTGGTTCCTCCATATCACCTTCCTCGAAGCTGTTATTTTACTTCTCACTGCCCAACCCCTTCTTCGGACAGTTCCTTGCCATGTGGTCCGGGGACCCACACACAAAGCACGTCATACTCTTCTTAGGAATGGGATAGTTAGGCGCGATGTGCCCTTCCCGTCCACAACGGTAACATACTGCCTTACCCATGAGACAGACTCTAGAATAAGCCCTCCCACATGTCTTGCATGCCTCGATCCTTTTCTTAGGATCTCCCTGCTCCACCCCGGTATTTCTCGATTTGAACACCTTACACTTCGGCGCATTATCGCTACTGCTTGCTCCCTCGGTTTCGTCTCCCCCGTCAAACTTATTTTTATTCTTCTTTTCCCTCTGATACAGGCTCAAAACCTCACTACCCCCTCGGCTATTACTGCATTTTCCAATACCGCTCCAAAGATTTCACTTTGGAAAATGGATACTCTATTATAGAGCCAATGTTTCAAACCTAGCTCAAACCTCCTGTCTTTCCTTGCCTCCACTTGATGTGGCGCAAACCTCGCCAGTTCATTGAACTTGGCAGCATATTGAGGAACGATCATATCCCTTTGCTTCAGCTCTACGAACATGACTTCCATCTTGCTTTTCATGCTAGTGGGGAAATAGTTGTAACGACCCCAAAATCAGGACTATTTCTCTCCCCAATCTTGTGCGTTAATACTATCTTTTTCTAGCTTTAAAACATTATTTAATATTAAAATAGCTAAAAATGCAGAATAAATTTTTTTTTCTTTTATTCCATTCATTCGCTCCCTGAATCTCTACCTTTACGATTCTCTTTTATAGTGAAATCATATTTATTTAATGATTTCTCTTATCAAAGTTATATGTATAAATATACAACTCAATCCTCAATATGAATTCTTTCTTACATAGTAATGTTACTATATCCCTTTATTTTTTTCCTTTCTATGAAGTATTCATTACAATACATCCAGAATAAATATTCTTTATTGAATATTTTAAACTATACATAGTTGTTGACTACATATATCAAAACCATCAATCATAAATTTATACCATTTCTAATACAAGAAAATGTATCCATTTCGCACATCCATATAGCAAGTAATATTGCTTAATATCATTAACCTTCCAAAAGTTTGTGTTTGCAAGATTAAGCTCGACAACCCAACAAATTTAACAGTCTATCATGCTTCACATAGCACACAACTCTATATTCACCATATGCAACATATTTCCTTTACTATGCATATTCTACATGCCTCAATAATTCTTTGCAATGCAAACATTTATGCATCAATAATTATTCTACTAGGCATATCATTTATGTAATATATTTTCATGAAATACTTTTATACATACCTTTTACATCTAATCTTCTCATACAACACATGCTATCACATATCACATATAAAAATTGAGTTTCATAACCCAATTGACTTAGTCATATTTTGACATTAACAATTCAATAAACATGGTATATAACTCACCATATAATCACATACAATCCACAAATATAACAGAACTGAAAAACTTACCTTGATTAGAGATTACCACAAAATTTAACTTAGAGTTTCTCCATAATTCTTACGTAATCATATTTACATGCACACACATATTAGATAATTAAATATGTTACAAAACATGCATGTATATTCATCAATAATAATTATTAGTTTTATACAAACTAACGTTAATCATTCTTACTCAAAACGAATATTAGTTTATTTAAAAACTTAATTCGTTTTAATCTTTTACGTCAAATAAAGGTCCCTCATATTTTAATATGTAAATATTTTACATATTGAAACTTAAATAATTTATATTCCACTTTAGGAATATCTTTTGTCTTTATTTACAAATTCAGGTTTTAAAAAGGTATTATATATCTTTTATAGTAAAAACTCAGTTTACTATATTATTTCTTGAATTAAATAATTTTTATAACGTTTTGTCCACTCACGAGTTAACTCAGAACATTGCCTCATACGTAAATATTTTAGTTTGTTAGCAAATTAGCTTCATATTTAATTTCACGAATAATTCGCATTCTCACTTTATATATAATATATATATATATATATATATATATATATTAAATATATATATACTCCGTTAGTCAATTCGTTATTCAAAATCTTCGTTTCGAATTCTGAAAATATTCGTTGCATTACTCTTAGGACCATTATAATATTTTTAATGGTTCCACGCTTTCGTTTCACATTTTCACTATATGTGTGTATATATATATATATTTATTAAATATATATGTATACCGCTATATAAATCTTAGCTCAAAACCTCATTTTGAACTCCAGAAATCTCAAAATATCATTTTTATGATTAATATAAAATTTTAAAGGTTTTTGCCCTTCGTTGCACCACAAAATAATTTTATAGGCAACCTTGGTTTTTTATTTCTCTTAAATATGTAAATTTATATTTATTACATATTTTTATTGCTTTATTTATGCCCGAAAGGAAATTTCTCGGCATAAAATATCATTTATAGTCAAATCTTGCCCCGTAAGACATTATTAGATTTATTATGAATTATTATTTCATCAAAATGCAATTCGAAATGTCGAATGTCGAAATCGCTTGACGCGTCGATGCTCGGCGTCGCCCAAATTTTAAGTTCTGGCATGCTCCTTTGCTCATTTTTAATTCTCAAACCATGAGTCCAATAACAGTGAAATTTTTGGCATGTTATAGACCTCATGTCATAGTATTTTAGAAAAATTTCTAACTGCGAAAATGGATCACGGAACTGATCAAAACAGCGCGTCAAAAAGCATGTTAGACAATATTTTCAGCCCAGCGTTGCGCTGCCTGGCAGGCGCGCGTGGACAGGCGCGGGCGCGCTAAGCTCCTGTCGGGCGCTACTACTGCTGCTTTGTTCTGCTTCTTATCAATTCAGCTACTTAGCGATTTTCTCACGCGTTGCACATTACTCCGATAAATCTGATTTTTAGATATGTTGTACTTGGTATATCAAAGTATTTTTAAAAAATATAACCTCCCGGATTCGGGTTAGTTAAGCTATCCAAACAGTGCGTCCAAATAGGCTGCTCGCACTAGTTTTTTAACGTTCTGATTAACGTTCAAAACTCGCCGCGACCCAAACTAGCCCGACTTTATTAACAACTAACCTTAGTTAATCATATATATACATGTTTAAGGTTTCAAATCCTTAAAATTATGTGTTCTTGCTCGGGTTTATTCTTTATGGCCATTTTACGAACATAATGCATATATTATTCGTTCGACTCGATTTCTTAGCGATTGGTTTGATGTTATTCCATAATTTTCATCCTTATATCACCGCATAACCAACCTAGTCACCAAGTCTCTAAATCCCATCATTCCATTAATAATTCAAGCTCAAAATCAACTAAAAATGACTTTTAATAAACTAAAGCTTACTAACAAAATTTATATTTTGTTCTTTTGCTTAGAAATCAATTCTAATAACATATTTCATCTACGTAATTCAAAACTTGATTCCTTATAATGGAATCCCATTAAAAATTATCTCATAAACTACTAAATTCCCAATAAATGAAGTTTAGCAATAAAATTATATAATCATATAATTTTATTAAACTCAAAATTAAATAAAGAAATATATCTTTTTCTCCTTAACAATGATTAATCCAAGCTTGATATCCTCTCAAATATCCTAATCTTTGGTTTCAATTTGTCTATGCTCCATCAAGCACACAATTCCTTTACTTCATTATATTTGAAAATTATAAAATTTCAACAATATGGGAGAGAGAGGCTTCGGACATGGGGAAGGAAGAAAAGAAGAGAAATTGCAAGCTTGAATGCCACACTTCTTGGTCCCCAAGTTCTAAGTTTGAGTAGCTTATACTCCCCTCTTCCTCCTCATTCACGGTTTGAAAAAAAAGAGCCAAGCTTGGGAACTAAGCTTGCAATAGTGCTTTATTTAATTAAGGAATAATCAAATTTGCTTAATTAACTAATTAAACCAATTATTCATCTAATACTTTTATTAAGTAATTTAAATACCCAACCTTAGTAACTTAATTTAATTAAATAAGTTACTTACATAAATATCCTTAAAACATTTTTTCCTCTTGAAAACATATAATTTATATAACCCATATTTGATATATAAATTATATTCCCAAAATAAAGTATAACATATCTTAACTACATATTTATTTGTTTTAAAATAAATATGCAACACTTAATATTCCATACAAATACCATTATTTGCCTACTTCAAATATTATAATTAATATAACATCCTTCCTCATTAACATAAAGTCATTTAAGAATTTACTTACTACTTTAAGATATTATAATAAACATAATATCCTTCCTTTATTAAAATAACTTCATATAAGAATTTATTCTAATATTATTGGGTAAAGTATATATAAAGATTATATACTTAAACCACCTCTTTTAATTCATTACTCAAATTATTCTCAACAACTTCATTCCCTCGCGTAATATGTAACGAATGAGATTTTGTATATTTAATTATAAATATTTATTGAATTAAAATAAATATTTTAATTAATTTATTTATTGAGTTAAATAAATAATTTATGTGATTATGTTATGGAGTTAAATAAATAATTTATGTGATTATGTTATGGAGTAATTTAATTAAGTGCAATAGGATTAATTAAATTGATGTGTAGGTAATTATGTAGTATAATTCTAATTTAATTGAGAATAAATAAATTAGAGGAATATTATGTGCTAAGTGTTTATAAAAATTTACTAATTTGTTACATGAATTATGATTAATAAGTGAATTACAATTGTGTAGCAATTTAGTATTATGTGGTAATTTAATCAATTAATTAATGTTAGCTTGTATTTAATTAAATTAGAAGGTTGGGATTTAATTAAATAAAGTGTAACATTTAAACTATGTGTTAAAATAATTTATCAAAATAAATTAAAAGAGTTTTAAAGAGATTTGCCAAACAAGACCTTTACTTCTGTTTTAACCCTGTTTTTACCAAACAAGGCCTTAACTATAAAAAAAATTATTTTTAAACTTAAAGAGTTTTTGCCAAACAAAGCCTTATGGCTTTTGATTTTTAAAAAAATTAGTAACTGATATATTTATTAAGAGGAATTAAGTATATCAGTTATATATTATATACTTATATCCTATATCTATCAGTTATATGTATATAGTTTATACGTTATGTTAGTATGAGTTAGAAGAAGAACAGAGTAAGAAAACTAGAGAGAAAAGAGAGAAGAAGAGAGAAAGAAGAAAAGCTTATGAATTCATAAAGATAATCATCATCACAAGAGTCACCATCTTCATCTCCTTCATCTAATCAACAAAGGTATAATTTAGTTTAAAGTTTTGTTCTTCATTGTTTTCATAGTATAAGTTATCTGTAACTTGATTTTTATGAGAATTTGTGTAATATGATTCATATATGTTTAATATGTGTTACAACATGCTTAGATATGATTCATGTGGTTGTTTATATAGTTCAATTCATGTAAATGTGATGAACATGAAGAAATCATGTTCATAGCAATTTACAGTGAACTAACTTTGAAAAATAGTCTTTAATTATCAAAATTCGTGTTTGATTGTGATATATTATGTAAATTGATAATAGAGTATGATAATATATCAAGAAATAAAATTAACATGCTTTGAATTGTTTGATTTGGTTTAAAAACAAAGTCACAGTGATAATTTTCTTCAATAACGCTTAAAAATTGTGTTTTCTTCAAAATCATGGAATTAGGTGTTTTGATTATGTGTTGTGGTGTTTATGTATGTTAAAAACATGTTAGAAGTTTAAGATTTTGTTTTCAAAAGTTTCATATGCATTGTGTTAGTTAAAATCGGACTTTGGTGCGAAGAAAGTAAGTCAAATTGGCTTTTTTTTTTGCACAGTTCTCGAGCCGGGGAACCCACCAGCAGAGGGACCTGCCCCAGCGAGGCTTTTGGCCTAGAAACACCCACCCCAGTGGGTGTTGTTGCTGTCCAGAAATTTTAATTGTGCTTCGTGTAGTTTTTGTGCAGTACATGATAAGCTAACTTAATGTGATGACATGTTAAGTGTATTAAACAATAAGATAACATATTTTTGACATGTTTAAGATAATTTGAAGTCTCATATTAATATGTTATGTGTGTACATAGTTATTGTTATCATAGGATATGATTTTGATAGTTTAAAGTGTTATACACGTGTGATATGCACGTTGTGAGTTTAGACTCACGTATGTGGTTAGTTAGCGAGTTAAGTTTACAAACTATGTTATTAAGTTGAACTTAAGTAAGAAGTTCAACGGTTTAACGTAGTGGTTATATAACTAATTGGTATTGTAAACGTAATGTAATGTGTAGGATGATTGAGAAAGTGATTTTGTAAATTGTAAAGTGTAGCTTGCGCTTGAGGCAAGTTTTCTAAACTCAAACTTTACTTGAGCAAGTTGTCTATCCTTTCTTATACGTTTATGCAAGTCTACTAATTATACTCTTTCGTTGAGCAAGTTTTCTAATACTTATCTTATTGAACAAGTTCATTATTGAATTGTTGTGACATTGACTTAATTGTTCAAGCAAAGTCCATATTGTCTTTTAAATGCTTTAAGTTTATTTCTAAAGCATGATTATTAATTATGATGTCTATTATTATGACTCATTGTTATGTCTTAGTTCTTTTGATTATCGAATTCTAAATTATTGTAAGTCGACTCAACTACTCCTTAGTTGATGATAGTTGAACTCTAAATTTTTCTTGAAGCTTATCCAAACCAAACTTTCTTTGGTGCGGACTTGTTTATTAAAATACTGAGATGAACAACCCTATTTACTAGGGGATTACCATGCGAAAGCGTTAAGATGTTTGTGCACAATGCATGGTACGAAGGGCTAATCCCCCTAAGTACGAGTTAAGAGTACATATAGTCTAAAAGACTGTTAAATATTTTAAATAGAAATATTTATAACCTAGGACATAGTTCAAGGTCTTATGACCCTCAGATGATTTCTATATTCGAATTCTAAATGTTGATGAAAAAATTATTATTCAATTCTTTATTATTGATGAAAGAAAAGTTATTCAAATCTTTTTAAGTTATTCCATCATATCATCGTTATTATTATTGTTATTCCAAGTGACCTTTGTTTGCTCACTCTTGCAATTAAATAATTGCAGCTAACGTTGAAAGCGTTGACGTACCGTCAACAAGTAAAGGCAAGAGCAAGATGAACAAGTGAAGACTTGTTATATTTGTGATGTGATTGTAATAAGACATAAGACTTTGTATGTGATGTTTATTTACGCACTTATTGTTTATGTTAAGGTTAGATAAACCTTGGGATGTTTTGAGCAAAGTTGTGATCCTTTTATGAGAAAGATTATTATATTTATTTAAGGTTGTAATTTATTTTACATTCCTTATTATGGGCAGTAGTTGTATTTTAGTTATACAGTGAACACCAAATCTTGTGAAAATGAAGTACCCGAATTTAGGGGCGTCACATAATAAATATATATATATATATATATATATATATATATATATATATATATATTACCTCGCTAATAATTCATGTAACACACATGTACCCACATCACATATAGAAAATAAATAATAATTTTATTCTCTCACCTTATAAATTGTTTATATCAATTTATTTACATATATAATTAAAATAATATTCTCTCTTTATTAAAATAATTCAATGATAGAATTTATTTTAATATCCTTTATTTAAAGTATACCATAATATTTGTATACTTAAACTAATTATTTCCTTCTATCTTCTCTAAATTATTTTGAACAACTTAACTGCAATCAATATAATAATATATTCATTACATTAAAACATACATACATTACACTCAATAATGAAATATATGATTTCTTTAATAAAATCATGTTTATACATTAAGTATATTTAATGCCACCCATTATCACATTAAAATAATTTAATATTATAATTTAATATTATAAATTAGTTTAATTTACTAATCTCATTTTCTTTAATAAATTACTCCCACCATTTATTTACATATAATAAATATATACTACTAATATATTTATTATACACAAAATCACATATTACATAGCACATATTCACTTATGCAATATAATATCACACACCATATCATTTAATAAGAATTTTCTATATTAAATTCTTATTTTAATAATTCTCAAAAATTTGGGTTCTTACAATAGTTCTCGAAGAAAGTCTTTTTAAACTGTTCCAACGTAGCGTTTTCCAACTCGGCCCTACCTTGGTTCACCTCCCACCAAAAGTTAGTCTCTCCTTTCATCATGTATGTAGCAAAAGGAAACTTTTACTCTTCTTGGACATTTGTTATCACAAATGCCTTCTCTATTTTCCTTCACCCAAGCTTGGGCAGCGATAGGGTCCGTAGTTCCTTTGAACTCCGGTGGACCTACGCTTTTAAAATCCTTAAAGGTAGTACAGACTACTACCCCCTGATTTATTCTTGCACCTCCTCTATCCTCTTTAAAGGCTGCAGTCATTAAGGTAACAAATTCCTGCATCGGGGAATTCTGAACCCATTCTTCCTCCACATTAAATGGCTCTGTTTGTCGAGTTCTCTGTTGTCTTTTCGGTGGCATTTCCTGTTAACGTAAATAAAGTTTCGTTATTATTTACTTCATTCTTTTGGTTATTATTCACAAATAATAATAACACAAACACATTGCCAAGCATTTCAATAAACTTCTGATATTAAAATGCTTCTTCTTGTAGTATAATACTACAACTGTTCTTCATTATATGGCCATAGCCATTTACAATACTATCCCGCAATTGCATGCCAAAAATTGGGAATTACAAAAGACTACCCTTTGATTATACAAAAGAGGGATTTACGTCCTTACTAGCTACACAAATATTTACATAACTATTCCCTCTATATATACTACTGGACTATATCTGCCTAACGACATTTTTGTAATCCGCATAAGCTATACTGGCCACAATATCTTGGCTAATAGTATGCCGAGTCTGTCCCTCCTCCATAGGATACTCAGCAATCTGGTGCTGATAATCCTCGTGCGAACTCCTATGTATACAGGACATTCGGCTTATCTTTTTCTTATTATTCAGAAGCTCAGCCATTAGTTCGTAGACCTCTAGTTTTAGATCCTGGACATTATCTTTCGTCAGCACTCTCTCATCGTGCTCTTCTTCCCAGAAGACCTCCATGTCCTCCATGTCCTCCTGGACGTCGTGAACCTCTTTACTTAGATGAACATTCCTGTCCAACACTGCCATTAACAAAGCTTTCATAGACTCTGCCGGTGACATCACCTCCTCCTCCGTAGGTAGTACCGGGTTAAAGGATAACACCTCCACTTCCTCTTCAGACATACCATCAACTAATGTGGCATAATCTAAGTTATCCGCATCCTCAGACGGATCTTCCTCTTCCGGATCAGTCTCTTCTATATTCACTATAGATACCTCTGCTTCTGGCATCGGTACATTCTCTAGGATGTTGACTGATTCCTCACTTATTTCCTACACTTCACTATCTGTGTTCATATCTCCTGATATCTATAATAAGACACCATAACTTGATTAGTATACAATCAAAATATTATAAACACATATCACATTTAATATGTTTAAGGTTACTTTCTTCATTAAAACTCTACCCGAGTTTTATTTATTTCTATCTTCTACTACTCTTCTCCAGGTTATAGCTTAAGGTTTCCCCCCCCCCCCCTTAAGTTTTATAACCTAAGGCTTTGATACCAACTTGTGACGCCCCCAAATCCGGGTACTTTCCACCCACGGATAAGATGCTACACGATGCTACTATTTACTCAT
Organism: Panax stipuleanatus; assembly: GCA_020205555.1. Classification (NCBI taxonomy): domain Eukaryota; kingdom Viridiplantae; phylum Streptophyta; class Magnoliopsida; order Apiales; family Araliaceae; genus Panax; species Panax stipuleanatus. The sequence goes on along the minus strand of CM035123.1, from coordinate 66,714,984 downwards.
ACATTCAATTGAATACTTCAATAACATGCATAAGTTTACTAAATATTATAATATAATAATCCATTCCCAAGTTCTTTATAATCTTTACATTCATTCAGTATCATCATATCATTCGTTATAACAGTAATACTATACAATTACAAGGATAACTAATTATCCATCTTGGATTTGCCCTTGTCCTTACCGGATCCTTCGGTCCGATAGCTCATAGCTGAAATCATGTAATTTTAAGCAAGAGTGAGCATAACTAGCTCAACAAGTTTAATATTTTTCTTTGCAGCCACAAAATCAAGAATCATATGACTTCATCTTTCATATTTGTACAATAGTTATGAAGTAGTAGGAATAATCAAAATATCATTTTGAATTCCTTTAAAATAATTCTTAAGGACACATAGTCACTTAAGAATCTGAGCTGGTCCAAGACTATGAACATTCTTTGCCTTTTCATTCATAAAAGAACTTCCCAGTACTAAGACCGTAAGCCCGATATATCTTACGAGCACGTCCAGGTGATCAGCCTGTAGTACTCTGCGTTGATCAACACTCCATCCTTAAACGTTTTCACGTTTAAGCTGTGCGGCAACTCCCAGTGTCTGTCGAATTAACGACATTAAAAACTTTGTGTATTCGTACTTAGGTTTAACTCTGAATTCATACCAAAGTAATTGGCATAGGATAGCATCATCAAGAATACTTTGAAAGATTTATGAAAAATCAATCAAAATACTTTACATATACGTCGAGCCGAATCAAATGCCATCGACTATGCATAGGCAACCATGCATCTTGACAACTTGTCCAACATAAAGTGTAGACAAGAGTTTAGAAAATTTGAATAACGTAACGTTAATACAAGAGTTAGAAAACTTGCATCAAGCAGAACTTGAACAAGGTTAGAAAACTTGCCTTAGCTTCTTCAACCTTTTATGTTACTTTACTCGGTCTTTACAACTTCTACAAGATATAAGCATACAGCATACCAATTAGATTATCACAACTGATATACATTGTGTAACTATCTTCTCCTTCTCATATAACTTAGCCGAATTATTAAACTAATAACATCCGTTCAAGTTATTTCACATTCTTGACGGCTTATTAACATTTATATGTCATAAATCGACTCTCGTCGATCATCGTTATGCACAACGATCGACAAAACCCTAATCGGTTCGATATGTCGAACACATTTCCATTCAAATTCCCGTTCTAGAACTCCGTATGAAAATTAGGTAAGTTTTAACTTCACTTGATATCATTCAAACTCTCATGATTTTGATAGTTTCTTCATTAGGTACTTAATCAATTATCATGATTTTACTTATTCATAGCTTGTTAGTGTTTTAAGTTCACTACAAGGCCATCCTTACAACTTCTTACTAATCATGCTCCACCAATTCACTTCTCTATCAATTCTATACTTAAAGACAAATGATTATCAATTTTCTTAACCTTATACCTTTGGTTGTTCTTGGATGATTAAATATAGAGATTCAATAAACTTCTTGCTCCTAGTTTACTTGGTTTCTTACTCAAAGAAATAAGCTAGCTTCTCTTTCTCTCTCTCTCAATATGCTATCAACTTTGTAAACCTTCAAATGAATCAACCAAGCCTCTTATTTATAGGTTTTGCAAGACTTAGGGCACTTTGGTCATTAAGACCAAACCTCCTCTTTCATGTGAAGGCTATGTGATGCCCATGTGCTAGCACATGCACCCTACATGACTCCTATGTCTCCCCATGTGCTCATTGGTTGCCCCATGGGTTTCCCCATGAGTTTAACCCACCCGTTAACGCATCAGTTCGACCCACGGGTTTAGTTATTAAATTTAATTCAAATTGAACGTATTTATCTAGTATAAAATTCGTATTATACGTCATATTAATTCTCGTATCCTCTTCGTATTATACTCATATAATATCTAGTATTATACTCGTATTCATTCTATATAATAATCATTTATTATCACACTTAACCAATTTAATCTTAGGTTTTACTTTCCCTAATCACTTAGGGTTTTAAGTCCTTACACGAAAACTTCGTGAGCCATAACTGGAATATTATTAGATATTCCATCCCGTCATTAAATCCTATCATTACGCGTTTCTTTGAAATTCAAAAATAATTTCCGAGCAGAAATAGATGAATAGTGATTTTACAAAAATATCTCGAAAAACTTTCATTTTTGTTTTGGAAATTTTAATCATTTATTTATGGCACGTAGCCAGAATCCTAACCATATCCGCCTTATTTAGGTCATAGAACGACCTTTAATTAGCTTACTCAGTTTATTAAACATATATTATGATTTTATTCAATAAAACTAAATAACATTCATTTACATAAACGTCCGATTTTCTCAGCGTTAGAGTGGCAGGACGAGACACTTCTGGAGCGTCAACCGACAAATAACGGCCCAGTACCAAACTTGACGACCCAGTATCAACAACAGGATCAAACCCAGGCATCACGCCGGGTGGTGGATGTGATCACAAAGGTCGGTCGGGAAGGTCACATAGAAGAAGAGGTGAGGGTTCCTGGATGTGGTAACGTCAGTGTCTGATCAGCCTGCAAAGTGTGATAGACCGTATCTTGGCTCCGTAATATCCTTTACTAATGATGATTTCCCTTCGGAGCAGATTGAACCACACGGGCGTGCGCTGGTTATTACTGCACAGGAGGGTTTTGTGGACATGAAGCGAATGATGATAGACAACAGGTCGTCAGTAGACATTCTGTACGCACATGCCTACCGGAGGATGGACTTGGATGGCAGGAAAATGGAGATCGGACAAGAGTCTACTTTGTACGGGTTCAACAATGAACTGGTTAAGATTACAGGAACTTTTTCATCCAAACAGCTTCCTTTGTAGCTTCACTTGCAGCTATGTACTCTGCCTCTGTCACTGAATCAGCAACTAGTTGCTGCTTGGAACTCTTCCAACTCACTGTGCCACCGTTTAAGGTAAATATATACCGCGAAATGAATTTACTATCATCTTGATCTTTTTGGAAACTTTAGTCTGTATAGCCCTCTAGTTTTAATTCAGACCCACGGTAGATAAGAAATACATCCTTAGTTCTTCTTAAGTACTTTAGGATATTTATCACTGCCTTTTAGTGCTCTTCTCCTGGATTCGACTGATATTTGCTCATAACACTAAATGCATGAGCGACATCTGTTCTAGTACATATCATACTGTACATGATAGATCCTATGGCTGAATCATAAGGTATCTTACTCATACGGTCTCTCTCATCAGGTGTCTTTAGGATAGGGTCGGGATTGTCCGGAACCTTTTTGGACGAATTTAATCATTCCCGTAACCTTGATTGGTTCGTTACTGAACCTGTACAAAGAAGACTCCTATCCGATCTCCATTTTCCTGCCATCCAAGTCCATCCTTTAGTAGGCATGTGCGTACAGAATGTCTACTGATGACTCGTTGTCTATCATCATTCGCTTCATTTCCACAGAACCCACCTGTGCAGTAATCACCAACGCACCCTCGTGTGGTTCATTCGACTCCGAGGGGAAATCACCATCAGTAAAGGATATTACAGAGCCGGGATACGATCTATCATGCTTTGTAGGCTGATCAGACACTGACATTACCGCATCCAGGAACCCTCGCCACTTCTTCCCTGTGACCTTCCCGACCGACCCCCCTATGATCATATCCACCACCCGACAAGCTGCCTGGGTCTGATCCTGTTGTAGAGGCTGGGTCGTCAGGTTCGGTATTGGGCCGTTATGCACTGGTTGCGCTCCAGTAGTGTCTCGTCCTGCCATATACTAAACTAGAGCTCCATTCTGTACGTTCTTCTCAGTCAAATCCATCAGACCACAACAAGTCTCTGTAGAATGCCCGATCGCCTCATGGTAGTCACAATATTTGCTTATATTATCCTTGTTTCCCTTTATGTTGTCCCTGGGTGGCTCGAAGTAAGGCTTGCCTTTTATCTGTTCGAGAATGGTGGTTGGATCAGTGTCGAGCTTCGTGTAAATCTTGTTGACCTTTTAACTCGGGAAGGGCGGACGTCCTCCACCATTGTTATTATTTTACCTCTTCTGGTAGCCATCAGACTTATAGTTGTTACCACCATACTTCTTCTGGTACCCATCTATCATATTATTTCTGTCCTTGTCCTTCGGCTCGGACGTATTCTGTTTTAGACTGTTCATAGCTTCTTCCACAACTATAAAACCTTTGGCTTTCTTGAACTCCTCGACCAAGCTTTTCGGATGGTTGAACATCAGCTTCTTTACCAGTTTCTCTAACTTTACGAGATCCAACCCAATTTGGAAGAGCCCTACTACATGAAGGTCATTCAGATCCGTAACTTGACCCACTACTTCCCGAAATAGTTTTACATACAGGCCCAAAGTCTCGTTTGAATATTGTTTGATCTGCGACAGTGATCCGGTTGGTTTTCCCCTCCTTTTATTGCTACCAAACCAGGTGTGGAATTTGTCAGACAGTTCATCCCAAGACGAAACCAAGTTCGGGGTTAAGGTCATCATCCATTATCTGGCATCCTTCCTCAAAGTCTTCATAAAAATATGACACTTGGTCGCATCTGAGTAGTCATAATATTCCATCAACTTGTCATACGCCTGGCTATGCTCAAACGGGTCTCCCGAACCATCATAACTTTCCATATGGGAAAGCTTTTTGTTTGGATCCGCCTTCTCCTAGATGATCTCAAGGGAGAACGGCAAAGATTTTTTTAGCCACACTCCCCTTTTCCTATCTGACTTTGGCTAACTCTTTTTGAATCTCTTCCAGTTTTTTTGCCAGTGCTTCTATCCCACTCGCCTTTGGAGGCATATCTTTCTTGGGTGAATCCTGTCTCCTTCGGTCTGCCTGACCTTTGCCTTCTGAATTATCTGCCTTGGAAGGTCTTCTGCGTCTACTCTCACTATATCGGGAACCTTCTGGACAATACGTCTTGGATCAGTTCCCGAATGTCCGATCCTCATATCTGCTTTTGTCCCGAGAGCGACTCTGAAGCCTACTCTCGGTTCGCCTTAAGTCCTCCGGACAGCGTGTCTTGGACTGTCTGTCTGGTGACCTCCCCCGCCTTCGGCTCCGATTGTGGCTAGAGGACCCGTCCTTGCGTTCTTCCATATATTGAACCGTATGTTTAGAAATTTCTTCTTTCTATAGTAGAAGTACTTTCAATGCCTCATCTGTCTCTTGTGCCTTTCTAGCCAAAATTGATGAGGTGTTGAAAGTACTGCTGCTACAGAAAGAACTGATAGTAGGCTTCAGAGACAAATTAGGCGTTGATACTGCTGCTACAGAAAGAAGAAATTGCTAAAGAGATGGTTCAATATGTGGTAGAACGCGAGGATAGGTCCTCTAGCCACAGTCGGAGCCGAAGGCGGGGGAGGTCACCAGACAGAGTGTCCAGGACACGCCGTCCAGAGGACTCAAGGCGAATCGAGAGCAGGCTTCAGAGTCGCTCTCGGGACAGAAGCTAATCTGGGGATCGAACATTCGGGAACCGATCCAGGACGTATCGTCCGAAAGGTTCCCGATATAATGAGAGCAGACGCAGAAGCCTTTCCAAGGCAGACAGTTCAGAAGGCAAAGGTCGGCCAGACCGAAGGAGACATGATTCGCCCAAGAAAGATACACCTCCGAAGGCAGGTGGGATAGAAGCACTGGCGAAAAAACTGGAAGAGATTCAGAAAGAGTTAGCCGAAGTTAGACAGGAAAAGGGGAGTGCGGCTAAAAAATCTTCGTCGTTCTCCCCTGAGATCGTCTTGGAGAAGGTGGATCCAAACAAAAAGCTTCCTCATATGGAAAGTTATGACAGTTCGGGAGACCCGTATGAGCATAGCCAGGCGTATGACAGGTTGATGGATTATTATGTCTACTCAGATGCAGCCAAGTGTCATACTTTTATGACGACTTTGAGGAAGGATGCCAGACAGTAGATGATGACCTTGGCCTTGAACTCAATTTCATCGTGGGAGGAGCTGTGCAACAAATTCCACACCCGGTTCAAAAGCAATAAAAGGAGGGGAAAACCAACCGGATCATTTACTTAGATCAGACAATATTCAAACGAGACTTTGGGCCAGTATGTAAACTAATTTCGAGAAGTAGTGGGTTAAGTTATGGATTTGAATGACCTCTAGGCAGTAGGGCTCTTCCAGAATGGGTTGGATCTCGTGAAGTTAGAGAAACTAGTAAAGAAGCTGATGTTCAACCATCCGAAGAGCTTAGTCGAGGAGTTCGACAAAGCCAAATGTTTTATAGTGTTGGAAGAAGCTATTCACAGTCTAAAACAGAATACGTCCGAGAAGCCGAAGGACAAGGACATAAACAATATGACAGATGGGTACCAGAAGAAGTATGGTGGTAACAACGACATGTCCGATGGCTACTAGAAGAAGTAAAATAATAACAACGGTGGAGGAAGTCTGCCCTTCCCAAGTCAGAAGGTCAACAAGATTTACACGAAGCTTAACACTGATTGGACCACCATTCTCGAACAGATAAAAGACAAGCCTTAGTTCGAGCCGCCTAGGGATAACATAAAGGGGAACAAGGGTAATATGAGAAAATATTGTGACTACCATGAGGCGGCCGGGCATTCTATGGAGACTTGTTGGGGTCTGATGGATTTAATTGAGAAGAACGTACATAATGGAGCTATAGTTCAGTATGTGGCAGGACGAGACACTTATGGAGCACGACCGGTGCATAATGGCCCAGTACCGAACCTAACGACCCAACCTCAACAACAGGATCAGACCCAGGCAACACGCCAGGTGGTGGATGTTATCATAGGGGGGTCGGTCATGAAGGCCACAAGGAAGAAGAGGTGAGGGTTCCTGGATGCGGTAATGTTGGTGTCTGATCAGCCTGCATAGCGTGATAGGCCATATCCTGGCTCCGTAATATCCTTTAATGATGATAATTTCTTCGTAGAGCCAATTTAACCACACGAGGGTGCGTTGGTGATTACTGCATAAGTGGGTTCTGTGGACATGAAGCGAATGATGATAGACAACGGGTCATCACTAAACATTCTGTACGCACATGCCTACCAGAGGATGGACTTGGATGGCAGCAAAATAGAGATAGGATAGGAGTCTCCTTTGTATGGGTTCAGCAACGAAACGTTACGGGAACGAATAAGTTACCAATGGTCTTCGGACTACCCCACTGCAGGTAAAAATTTTGTGTAAGTATTTCATGGTACATATCGACTCATCGTACAATGCAATTTTGGGTAGACCCACGTTGACAGCATTTCAGGCGGTGATTTCAATTCCTCACTTCAAAATTAAATTCCTGTTGGTCATTTTCATTATCAATATACACGTGCAAGTATACGCGGTCAAATAAGTAATACAGTAATAAGTTGAGTGTCAAACCCACAGGAAAATAGTACTAACGCTATTCAAATACTAAAATTATATCAATTCGGTCTTATCTAAACAAGTATGTAATGATGGTGTGTTTAAAACTATATGATTAAAACCGTAAAATGTGAGAACGAGTTGTATCAAATATGGCAAGCTAGGATTACAACTTCCCTAATGCTTCATATAATCTCTTAACTCTCTAATTATTTAACAAATCACAAGAATTGTCAACCGAGAATACTAAGTACACATAAGCCTCTTCAGATGGTCAAAAGCAAATCCCTTAGCTAAATAAATCATAATATTCCTATAGTGAAAATAATTAGACTAAGGGTCATTAAGATTAATTCTCAATGGCCACACAAGGCAAATAGATATATTCCTATTCTATTATGCAAGATATACCCTCATTCCATAGAAATGGTCATAACAAGTGATATTATATTTAGGGTTAAGCATTAAAATTCATTTTCCAATATCAATTAATACTCATTTCAATTCTTTAGCCAAGCAATCAATAAATAAGCATGAAATATAATAACCTATTCAAACATGATTTATTATAATAAAAAGGAGGAAAATTCAATTAAACTAATCATTAAGTTACATTAAAATCCTAGAAATGTAATTAGTTCATAGCTATAGAACTAATAAACATTATCAAAGTATTCAACATGCTCAAAATACACAAATGAATGAAAGACTTAGATAAAGAAAACTCCTATTTTGAAGTTTTCTGGCTCTAACTCTTCTCTTCGTCGTATAGAGTCCGAGCAATGAAGGAAGCAATGAACATGGAAGTTTGAATGTCCAACTATATCTATTGCTAAGCTATCTCTCTCTACTCTATATTTTCTCTAAAACTGATAAGGAGGCTGGCTTGATAAGTCCTTCTGAGTGATAAGAAAGGTAGGTCATTTAACTTTGTTGTCTGCCTGAAAACTAGAAGTGGAGCTGCGGCGCCACCATTATACCTTGGACATGGGCTGCGGCGCCAATCAAAGCCCTCTAGTCAATTAGTCGCGCTACGACGCCATCTTTGTTTAGGAACATGCTCGCTGCGGCGCACCAAGGAGGTGAGCTGGCAGACATGTGGTGCGGCAGCGTCACTCTTGTGCTTTGTACCGGCGCTGCGGCGCTGGCATTAGGCATTGCTAGCATATGTAGGCACTGCAGCGCTATTTTGCAAAGGAATCCAGGCGCTACGGAACCGGTTGTATAAAAATAATAGTTTTGCTCTTTAAAAGCTGGAAATGACCTAATAATCCCTGCAAAGCACTTTTAAGCCAAATAATAACAAACACTATATAAAAGTAGTATAAAATACGATGAACAAGCAACCTCTTCAGGTTTAGAGTGCTCGATTCGCGGGTATACATCCCACTCATCAAATACCCCCAAACTTAAGCCTTTGCTTGTCCTTAAGCAAAAATATCTGAATAAAAATAACAAAAAGCAAATATAACTGTGCGTCATGCGTTGAATTACTATATACCCACATTGTGGCCTCAAGGATAAGAATAATGATTTCAAAGTAGAAGCAAACTCATGAATAAGGCTTCGATCAAACTTCTAGCTTAAACAACTACTGATCCAAATCTCTGTGTGTGTGTGACTACCAACTATTTTAACTAGTTATAATTTATAAACATAGACAATTGCAATAAGGAAAATGTCAACTCTATACGCTTAAGCTACATCAAGTGTTCCGACCAAAACAACAAATGCAAGAACAGACCACCCGAGATTAGCATGAGAACAACTAGACTTGACTTATGCAAAGCTCGGCTAACTTAGGCTGAGTTACCCATGTAACGAGCTTTTGATCAATGACTTCTAAGGCAGATGGCTTTAGGGCACTAGGCGTAGAACACCCCTAAGGATCTATTAACTCAAGTAACACTAGCCACGTAACCAAACGTAAGCCAAACTAGAATTTTATCCTTTATATTATTTTATTTTTTTTACTAACTCAACCTCAAGCATGACCGTGCAATGTATAATTACATTAGGATATTCAGAGTTACCCGTGTAACGAGCTTCTAATCAATGACTCCCAAGCCAGATGGCTTTAGGGCAGTAGGTGTAGAACACCTCTCAAAATCTATTAACTCGAGTAACAAAAGTCACATAATCAAACTTAGTCAACTAAGGTTATCAAATTCTTTTTTTTATTATTATTTTTTTATTTTTTGTGTTATTAGCCCACGAATGTATCCAAACTTGTATAAGAATCTAAATCTTACTATCATTGACTCACTTGAGTTCGTAAGAGCTAACGCAAAAAAAAAATTCCTACAAAATTAGTCTATTAGAAGAATGACTAGCTATAACAGTTGGTATGTGCTCATAGAATAGATAGGATCAACAACAGTCTTAAATAAAAATTAATCTAAGAATTGTTAGGTTTGTATGAAATCATGGGCGCAATCAAATTGCATAAAATAAGCAGAAGCATGGTACATCAGATTTTTAAAATTTTATAAATCATATACCCGGATCATCCTTTACGCACAATTATTAATTAAACAAAATAGATAGAGATTAAGATTCATACCCTTGAAGATTCCAACTTCCTCAGGTACGAGTTCAACTCCAAATCCTTTTCGCGTTCTACTTGAATCCACCGGGTTGATTCCTTCTTTTAATCAACGTTAGCCACCAAAGTATTTGGTCTCTAGAGGTGATCTAGCAAAAAAGAATAAGAATTCAAGAAGAAGGGTGTTTGGCTAAACTCTAGTTTCCTTCTCTCTAGAAAATGAGTGATCTCCCAACTCTTGGAATTAAAAAGTCTAACCTTGTTCCATAATCAGACTTTCTTATTTATAGATGTAGGCAACTCTCCTAAACAATTTAGGATTAGGGTTTATATTAATTAATTAAACTCTTTTAATTAATTAGGCTTCCCAATCCTATTAGAAATAATTAAACTCTTTTAATTAATTACCTTCCTAATCTTATTAGGAATATATATATATGAGAGAGAGGGTATCTTATTAATTAATTCCCAAACTCCTTTAGGAATTAAATAATAATAGTAATAGTAATAATAATAATAATAATAAGACTCCTCTTATTAATTTATATTTAATTTTTCTAAAATATTAAATAATAAATATTAAGCTATTTAATTTATTCTATCACCATAGATTAAATTAAATATACTTAACTTATTATTATGATTATGTTATTTGCTTCTTTAATAAATATTCTTCCTTTTATGGTGTGAACCTTTAGGTTCTCTATATTAAACCGGTTGTGAATAAATCAATTAGAACAATTATAATCCTTTTTAAATTAAACTAATAATTCATTTAAATAAATAACATTTATTCTACAATACGGATAAGTCTCGTTAGCGATCAACGACTTTTCAGATTAGATAGATTTTAACATTAATCATAAAAGAACATGTGAGTAAATAGTTACCGTACAATTCAATTATTCCACCATACAATGTCCTAATTAAATATAAGACATGGAATTACTATCAAGTCTTATTTTATTTAATTATTTGTATTTCGATTGCAAAATGCACAACTCCAAATAATGCAAATTAGAAACACCTTTTTAATTTCATTCCACCTTGGCCAAGGATTTTTGGGTTGTCATTTATCGAATCACATAGGACATATCTCTTCTTTTACTAGAAACGGTAGATTCTTTATTGATCATTCATTATCTCCATATTTAACTTATTACACCCAAGCATACCCTTTGATAGACCTTAAGGGTCTTAAGGAACAAGTCAAAGTATAATTCATTATGCATAAGATACTATGATGATCTCAAGTTTGAGGATCACTTGTACTACTATCACATTAGGAATTTCTATTGACAGGCGAGTAAAACTCCATTAGGTTTTCCCTAGCGAGTCACGTTCAGTGTACCTATTCTCCAATAAGCACCTACATACTTACTTTAGTGTATCCACACAAATGATCATGAGATCAATCATCCACATCTAATGAGCAAGCAACATATATATACTAATCTATCCTGATTTACTAATCCCCTTTTTAGTAATCCATAGATTGAGAACTATTTTAGGTTTAAGCTCTCTAAGAACTTAGATCTCATTAGAATGATCATCATCATGATACTAAAAGTATTGCTTAAAATTATGGGTTTATCACATATTATAAAATCAGCACCATGTAGATAAATAAATGCCTTTAATTAAATAATACTTTTATTAATAAATGAATAAGATTGTTACAAAGTATATGCTTTATCATCAAACATGGTTGGCTTGTATGCACACTACTTTCAATCTCCCACTTGCACTAAAGCCAATCGCCATGGTATCTCATACACTTCTTCTCTAAGTGACGAGCATCCCGCTGTTGGATAGCTTTAGTAAATGGATATGCAATGTCATTTTTGAGAGTTCACTATCTCTATAGTGACTTCTCTTCTTTCAATGATTTCTTTAATCAAATGAAAGTGCTGTAACACATGTTTGGATCCAAGATGAGACTTAGGAACTATTTCTAGTTCTATAATGAAATTTTCATCCAAAACATCAACTTACAGCTTCATTTTTAGCTATATACTTTGTCTTTATCACTAAACCAGCAACTCTTAGCTGTTTAGAACCTTTCCAATTCACTTCACCACCTTTCATGGTAACGACTTACCCAAAAGTGGATTTGATGTCGTCTTGGTCAGTTTAAAAACTTGAGTCTGTTTAGTCCTCTAGTTTAATTCAAAGCCATCACGAATCATGATTACATCCTTAGTGTCGGTTAAGTACTTTAAGATGTTTATCACTGTCTTACAGTGATCTTCTCCAGAATATGACTGATCAACATCAAGTCTCGTACATTTCATTGCATACATGATAGTTACTCATGCGATCTCTCTTTTATTTTGGTCAATTTTTGAGAGATACACTACATGACTCATCCTCATGAGACATCTTTTGGGGTTTGCCATGCTAAACGCCTTTAACATCAAATGAATATACGTTCCTTGGGTTAAGCCGAACATCTTTTTAAATCTATCTATATAGATTTATATTCCCAATTTAGGATGTTCTACCCAAATTATTCATGGAGGAATGTTTAGACAACTTTATCTTTACTGATTATAGCACTGGTATGTCATTCCTTATCAGTAGTATATCATCATATAATACTTAGTAATGTCACCACGCTCCAACTGACCCTTTTGTACACACTAGGTTCATTCTTGTTTTTGATAAAATCAAACTCTTTTGATCGTCTCATCAAAATGAATGTTCCATCTTTGAGAAGCTTGCTTCAATCCATAAATGAATTGGTGTAGCTCATATACATGATTTGCTTCAACCATTGAAACAAATTCATCTGGCTGTATCATACATACATTCTCCTCTAATAATTTATATTTGAGGAAGGGTGTCTCCACGTCCATTTTCCAAATTTAGTAATCAGCTGCAATCGTAAGTAAAATCCGAATGGTCTTGAGCATTGCTTTAAGAATCTATTTTGGATTTTATGGTCATCTACCATTTTTCTGAGTGTCTACAACTCTTAGCCTTATCGTATATTACTGGATCATCATCCTCTATGATGCATACCTCATCATCATCATCTATGATGAATCCATACCTCCCAGGTATCTTTGGTACTATTTCAGATTTCAGATTCAGTTGTGGTACAATAGGTCTATCTACAGGTTCCTCCTTTTGACTAATAGTTATTTGTGATTCTTGAACTCCTTCAAGATCTATTATCCTCTTACTAGCTCTTCAATAATAAACATCTTTATCTTAGAAGGCAGCGTATTTCGCAACAAACACTTTTTGCTAAGTAGGATTATAGAACATTTAACCTAAACTTACTTTGGGATGTCCCACAAATCTGTATTTGTCAAATCTTGTCCTAAACTTATCCTTTTGAAACCCTTTCACATAAGCTGGACAACCCTTTATCTTAACATACTTAAGATTAGGAATCCTCCCTGTCCATAACTCTTATGAAGTCTTGGGGTCGGATTTTGAGGTTACCATATATTGTAGATATACAGCCGTTTTCAGGGCATTGTCCTAGAAGGATACTGGAATGTCGGTAAAATCATTATAGACCGCACCATGTCCAACAAGGTACTATTTTTACCTTTTAGATACACCAATCAATTATTGTGTATTGGGAAGCGTCCATTTTAAGAAAACTATTTAAGATTATCTTAAAACTTATTGCACAAGTATTTATTCCTCGATCCAATCGAAGAATCATAATACCTTGCCAATTAGTTTTACTTCTGAATTCTTTGAACCATTCAAATGATTCAGACTTGTATTTCACCAAATACAAATATTTAACTCTTTGAATGATCATCTCTTTTTCTTTTACTAGTTTGTTCAATTTAAAATTATTTTCATGTAAGTCAAGTATGTAAAGTCCATTCAGTAAATTGTTAATTATTTAAACTAATGGACTTGCCCGTAGGCGGCGCTAAACAATAAGTTTCTGTAATTAATTGAATAACCTTTGCTCCATTCCCCACACGCATGAAGACTTCCCCTTGTTTAACTTTCTACTTATGTTTGGTCCCTTCATAAATTTGTATTTATGAGAACCATAGCCGGTATCCAATACCCAAGTAGAAACTTTACTTACTGAAAGATTTATTTCAATCATTGACAAACCTGTATATGTAACCGAAGCTTCACTAAGCTTCTTCTTGTTAGCTTCTGCAAGATGCTTCTTGCAGTTTATATTCCAGTGTCCAGGCTTAGTGCAGTGGAAGCAAACTCCTTTGCTATCCGTATCAGTTTTGTTCTTATTAGCCTTTGTATTTGCCTTTCTATTTACTTTCTTTGAATCGTTCTTCTTTTCAGAAGATCCTTTGGCCCCTACCAGTAAAACGTGGTCTTTATTGGTTGGAAAGTGACTCTTAACTATTTTTCAGCATGTTTAGGCAAATCAGCGAGGCTGACATCAAGCTTGTACATCTAAAAATTCACAACAATTGTGAGAAGGAGTTCGGGATTGAGTGCAAGATCAAATCTTGGCTCAACTCTCCATCCATGACAAAATTACGTTGTCCTAATTGTTCAATCCAATTGATCATCTTTAGGTTATGTGTCTATACTGTCGTGTTATCGGTTATTCGAGATTGGAAGAGCTCTTTAGATATTTGATATCTAGTAGTTTTACTTTTCTCACCATTCAACTACTTGAAGTGTAAGAGTATAGTAGAAGTATCCATAGTTTCATGCTGACGCTGAAGCTCGTTACTCATGAATGCGAGTATGATGCATTGAGCCAACTATGCATCATCTTGCTACTTTCTAAAAGTAGCAATCTCTTTCTCAGAGGCATTGTCTGCAACCATTGCAGGGATAAACGTATTAAGAACGTAAGATAGCTTTTCAGCCTTGAGAACTATTCTCAAATTCCTTAACCAATCTATTTAATTCGGTTCAGTTAATTAGCATCTAATATGCTACACAGTGATAGTAATTTATACATTATAAAATTCTGTAAATAAATTTGTAATTAACAACATTATAGCATACATTCTTTTATTAATTATCAAAATAAATTAGGTCTTGTTTTAAATTTGTATCTCTCACTATTTTCTTCAAACTATATTACCCTCACAATATATAGTTCGACAAATTTAATTAAAGATTTGCTAGTGAGAATAAGGATCATATTTCAAATATATATAGCCTTGTGTGTGCACAACAAACTATATATAAATAAATAGGTAGACAACTTTTGTCAATTACATCACCATGTTACTCCTTGTACTTTACCTATTAGATCATTATAGTCAAGTGTGTGCACATCCGAACCAAAACGATCTTAGTTAAGTCCAACCCAGCATTTCCATATAAGTGAAGAGAAAACTACAGCCCTTTTGTGTGCACAACAAAGCGGTAATGTTCAATTCCTTATAAACATTTAATGTAATAAAACAATATCTTAAATATTTATACTTGCCTTGTGTGTGCACAACAAACTCATATTAAATATTTAATACTCTATTGTTTTACCATGCTAGAAGGCGACGTTCGATATTCCAAATATCTTTGAACGCTTAGGACTTAATATAAAATCTTTGAGGAGTTTGTTATTATTTGTCTTATCTGTTTAGCCCGCATGCACACACACACACACACACACACACACACACATATATATATATATATATAAATATATATATATTAAATACGCGTCATATTAATTAACATGCGAAGCATGATGTATAATATATAAAATATATATAGTAATCATGCACATATAGAATACTATATTATACCCGGATTGATTATGGACTTTATTCTAGTTTGGTTCACTAGAGCCACCAAATGAACCAAAAGGTAAAACCTAGGGTGCAAGAATTAAATTTAAATTTAAATATACCTATTACATTTAAATCTCGGACTCAATTACAAACGGGTCTTAACTGCGCTCCTTGCTCCTTGGTCTCAAATTCTTCAAAATTTAATTCTAACTATTCATATTACAAAACTATTTACTATAAATAGAAACCTTGATCAGCAGTCAAGGGGAATTACATAGGAGGGAGATAGAATTTACATTAAGAAAAATTAGAGAAGACGAGGTACGCAGACCCCATTTAAAAAATCCATACATTCAAGCATCCAACTAAAATAAAATCCAATCACATTGGTCAATAGTCCATAATCAGCCTCATTTATTATTATACACATCAGCATAAGCATCAATAAATAAAACATTCATCTCATGAATAATAAACATTCAATATATACATTGATATCGATTTAATGGGCAATTTTAGTTAGCATAAAATTCAATTCTGTATTAAAATAAACTCTTTTATTTTAATCCAAATTTAAATCAAAATAAACCTTTTATTTTAATTTATCCATTTTTGAATACAAATAAACTACTTTATTTTTTTATCAAAATATTTAATCAAAATAAACTCCTTTATTTTAATTAATATGGAATCCAATTCCACGTCAAAATAAACTCTTTTATTTTAACTTTTAAAAATATTTTTGGGAGGAACAAAATATGTGGAATCCAATTCCTTGTCAAAATAAACTCTTTTATTTTGATTAATATGAAATCTTATTTCATATCTAAATAAACTCCTTTATTTAAGAAAACATAGAATCCCTTTTCCTAATTCACAAATAAACTTCTTTATTTTAAGGAAACAAAATAAACTCCTTTATTTAGATTAATATGAAATTCTATTTCATATCTAAATAAACTCCTTTATTGAAGGAAACATGGAATCCCTTTTCCTAATTAACGAATAAACTTCTTTATTTTAGAAAACAAGGAATTCAGTTTCATCTCCAATTAGTTATCATGGAATCTAATTCCAACTCTAATTTGTTAGCATAAAATTAAATTTTAATTAAAATAAAAATCTTTATTTTAATCCAATTCCAAATAAAAATAAACTACTTTATTTAAATTTAGAATTACTAGAAAAACATGGAATTTAATTTTTAATTTAAATAAACATTTTATTTTAATTAGAATTTAAATTATTAAAAAATTAATTTTTATTTTCTGGAGAGAGGTGCTGCAGCGCCGCTAGTGAACTAGCATCAGGCGCTGCGGCGCCACGTCATCTATGTCAAAAACACGGAGCTGGCGCTGCGGTGCCAGTCTCCAGAAACTGTTTTTCTAGTTCGCGAATTGAGCAATTTTTCTCCAAAAAATATGATTCTATGCCAATAATTATATCCAAAAAAATTATTCTAAACACATATCAACATATATATCAAATCTGAACAATTAATAACTTGCATAAAGGTTTGGCTCTGATGCCACTGTTAGGTTTGTAAAATTCACGGATACAATCAAATTGCATAAAATAGCGGAAGCATGGTAAATCAGAGTTTTAAAATTTTACAAACCATATACCCAGATCATCCTTTATGCACAGTTATTAATTAAAATGAAATAGATAGAGATTAGATTCATACCCTTGAAGATTCCAGCTTCCTCAGGTACGAGTTCAACTTCAAATCCTTTTCGCATTCTGCTTGAATCCACCAGGTTGATTTCTTTTGTTGATCAACATTAGCCACCCAAGTGTTTGACCTCTAAAGGTGATCCACTAAGAAAGAATAAAAACTCAAGAATAAGGGTGTTGGAAAAACCCTAGTTTCTTTCTCTCTAGAAAAGGAGTGCTCTCCCAACTCTTGGAATTAAAAAATCTCACCTTGTTCCATAATAAAACTTTCTTATTTGTAGATGTAGGCAACTCTCCTAAACAATTTAGGATTAGGGTTTCATATTAATTAATTAAACTTCTTTAATTAATTAGGCTTCCAAATTCTATTGAAAATAATTAAACTCTTTGAATTAATTTGCCTCATAATCTTATTAGGAATATATATATGAGAGAGAGAGAGAGTATCTTATTAATTATTTCTCAAACTCCTTTAGGAATTAAATAATAATAATAATAGTAATAATAATAATAAGACTCCTTTTATTAATTTATAATTAATTTTTTTTAAATATTAAATAATAAATATTAAGCTATTTAATTTATTCTATCACCATAGATTAAATTAAATATACTTAACTTATTATTACGATTATGTTATTTGCTTCTTTAATAAATATTCTTACTTTTATGGTGTGACCCTTTACGTTCTCCATATTAAATCGGTTGTGAATAAATCAATTAGAACAATTCTAATCTTATTTAAATAAATAAATAAAATTAATAATTCATTTAAATAAATAATATTTATTCTACAATAAGGATAAGCCTCCTTAGCGATCAATGACTTTTCAGATAATATAGATTTCAACATTAATCATAAAAGAACATGTGAATAAATAGTTACCAGTACAATTCAATTATTCCACCATACAATATCCCAATTAAATATAAGACATGAAATTACTGTCAAGTCTTATTTTATTTAATTATATGTATTTCGATTCCAAAATGCACAACTCCAAATAATGCAAATTTGAAACACCTTTCTAATTTCATTCCACCATTGGCCAAGGATTCTTGGGTTGTCATTTATCGAATCACATAAGACATATCTCTTCTTTTACTAGAAGCGGTAGATTCTTTATTAATCATTCATTATCTCCATATATAACTTATTACAACCAAGCATACCCTTTGATATACCCTAAGGGTTTTAAGGAATAAGTCAAAGTATAATTCATTATACACAAGTTACTATGATGATCTCAAGTCTGAGGATCACTTGTATTACTATCACATTAGGAATTTCTATTGACAAGCGAGTAAAACTCCATTAGGTATTCCTGAGCGAGTCACGTTCAGTGTACTTATTCTCCAATAAGCACCTACATACTTGCTTTAGTGTCTTCACACAAATGATAATGAGATCAATCATCCTCATCCAATGAGCAAACAACATATGTACCAATCTATCCGGATTTACTAATCTCCTTTTTAGTAATCTATCGATTGGGAACTATTTTAGTTTTAAGCTATCTAAGAATTTAGATCTCAGTAGTATGATCATCATCACGATTCTAAAAGAATTGCTTAAAACTATGGGTTTATTACATATTATAAAAACAGCACCATGTAGATAAATAAATACCTTTAATTAAATAATACTTTTTATTAATAAATGAATAAAATTGTTACAAAATACATGCTTTATCATCAAACATGATTGGCTTGTACGCATACTACTATCAAGAATCTCATTCATAAATGCTTGACCTCTTTGACAAAGCAATAACTTAAGCATATCATTGGCCACAATAAAAAATTTAACTATATATAACCCATACCAATCATATAGACAGTGAAAGACAGGGTTAATCAAAAACCATAGCATGGCGCAAAAGATAAAAGGTAATGTAAACTCTTGCAATAATAACAGCTCAAAATAGGTTACTAAAACCATAACATGACATCAAGTATACCAATCTGCATAAGTCCCAAAAGATGGCTATAAACCAAATGTAGACACTCAAAATTTTACATTCCTATTACTAATCCTACAGGAGGGAAAAACTATTTTTTACCCTTCAGAGATAACCCTGGAAGTCCAAATCACCAAGCCAATCCCCGGGAGATCAAATCCAACCCCGGCGAAAACCCTGGGAGATCAAATCCATCCCCAGAGACAACCCCGGGAGAACAAATCCAACCTAGGCGACAACCCCGGCAGATCAAATTCAACCTCAGCGAAAACCACGGGAGATCAAGTCCAACCCCAACGACAACCCTGTGATATCAAATTCAACCCCGACGACAATCCCGAGAGATCAAATCAAACGCTGGCGATAACCCCGGGAGACTAAGCCAACCTTCAGAGACGACCCCGAAGCATCAAATCAATCCCCAGAGACAACCCTGGGATATCAAACCAACCCTCGGAGATGACCTTAAGGAAGAACAAAGTCGGTTGGGATCAAACCTCGATGACAACCCCGAGAAACAGTCCAAAAACCCTATCAATCCTAGAGACAACCCTCGGAAGGGCAAAATGGTAATTTTACCAACTTAACATCAAATCAAGTTAAATCAATTCAAATCTCTACCATGAGGGTCATGCAGAACCATAACGTAAATCCCAAGTGAAAATAGCATAAGACAGCTCAACGGACGGACTGCGAAGACTTGAAGATCTGGTCATGGATCCATCTTTCCGAATTCAAAAAAGGTCAAATCCCATGTTATTGTGAAGCTCTCGGAAGGGGCTTTTTGGAAAGGTATTGCACGCCTCCATCGGATTTCCAGATTGAAAGTTATGAAGGTTTTAAGCAGACAATGTGTTGGGCGGAGTGCACGTACTTTGAGACGACGGGACCCACGGGACCGAGGCCACCCGGGTCAGCCGCAGGTAGACCTACGGCTGCTACAGGTGGACCCGAGGCTCCCTGGTCTATAAATAAGAGCCCCCACTAGCAAAGAAAAAGAAAAAAAAGAAAAAAAAGAGGAAATTACGCCCATTTAAGCTCTTAACCCTACTTATAGTGCTCCAAACTTCAATTTTACTCTTCCCAAACACTTGTATACATATATATACTAACATATCAAGTTTTTATCGATGGAAACGGAGTTTTCAAGCTTTAAAAGTTGTTTAAAGCCTCTATCGCTGTACACTATGAGATTTCTTGTGATATACAGCTTTTTATTGCTGTAACATATATATATATATATATATATATATATATATATATATATATATTTAGCTTCTAGTTTTACCTAGATTTCAAATCCGTGACTTTTCTAGCTTCAATCTATGTATAGATAAGTACATATATATACATTTATAAGTTCTATTTCGGCCTGATTGCAAATTTGTGGCTTTTATCGCTTTAATATATATATATATATATATATATATATATATATATATATATATATATATTTATAAGTGTTATTTAGCCTGGATTGTTAATCTGTGATATTTTCAGGTTTAATATATATGTAACTATATATATATACATATATATATATATATATATATATTTCTATTAACTCCGTTAGCCTGGATTGCTAATCCGTGGCTTTTTCTCGCTTTAATATATATATATATAATTATATATATATATATATATATATATATATATATATACACACACACGCACTAACTAGTTTGAGCTGGATTGCTAATTTGTGACCTTTTTAGCTTCAATATATATATATATATATATATGTATATATATATTATTTATTCAATGTGATTAAATATATGTTTTAACTGTTCATTTGATGTAAATATGTTCTAATGTAAAGTTTATTGACTAGATTTATCTAAATCTAGCCATATCTAACTTTCAATTGGTTCAAAAGCTATAAAGCTGGAACCGTTAAGCTATAATGGCTAAGATTTATTTAAATCTAGTTTTCTTTCTAGTTTTGTAAATATTAAAGCAACTACGCGACCCTAAATTGGTATCTAGAGGGAACGGGAAGCTTTGGCTATGCACATACAAGGATTTAACTAATGAATCCTTTGTTTTGCAACGCCTAGATATTAATTTGCATTTTATTTCAATATATCTGATGTGCAAACTTTTCGATGACATTCTTTGAGCCTAGGAATCATAGGATCAACGATTAATCACATGGATCTAGATCCGATTCTCACGATGGACGAATTTGCACTGTAAATACAGCTTGCAGGCCTTTTTTGTAAATGTAAATAAGAGGAACCTTAAAACGGTTATCCGAATTTAAGGTCTCAACATAGTAAAATTATGGTTTGTGGTGCTCTGGTCACTTCGATGGCTTTCATGCCCATAAGGAACCTGACACTTGTATATATTATTTTGTCGAGGATGCTTTGCATCTCAACAATAAAATCCAAATCTAGCTGAATACAGAATAAAAAATGGAAGTATCAAAAGGCTTCAATTCCTATGTTAGCGAAAGGGTTTGAAAACCATCTTTCCAAACATCACTTTCATATCTTTTCTAAAAATGGATTTTTCATTAAATCAAACCCTTCGTATATAGGTCCAACGAAGCACAACACTACTTTCAAAATAAAGCACTTATGCCCAATTACTGCAAGCACACACACACACACACACACACACACACACACACACACACACTGCAAATAAATTAGGGATATTGAAAAGACTCGGTAACCGTATTTTACAGAAGTCAGGGGGTACCTAACACCTTCCCCCCAGCTTAATCAAGCCTCGAACTCTATGAATCTCGGTTTCCAAGACCAAGTTAAACATAGTCCAACAATTGGGCCTACTTGCAAAATTTTTCAAATAAAACTCGATTAAGTTGGTACAACCATTATAAACATACCAACTGGCGACTCTGTAAAATCAAACTTTTCAAATCGTCGACATTATATGTCGGTCTTTCCCTGAAAATTCACCCTTCAGATCAAACAAATCAAATAGAAGGCATAAAGGGTAGAAACACATAGGAAAAGGGATCCCAAAGATTTTTCCCGACATCGACACAAAACATGATGATAAAAAGCATCCATATATAATAATAAATACTGTTCATGCATCCATACATAGATAATAAAACCATACATAATAAACCATTCCAAAATATAATAAGTCTAAGGCTACTAAAGCCCAAAAGATGTTAAATCGCAGTTCATACATAACAACTCATATATAATAATAAAATGAAAAGCTCCCCCCAGACTTGAATCAGGCAATGCCCTCATTGGCGAGTAATACAGAAATCAGTACGTGAGGGCCTGCCTTGGGGACACAATCACTCGTCGCCGCCTTCGCTGTCGCCCTCGCCTCTGCCTTCGGCCTTAGGTTCGTCTTCTGGTGATGGTGGAGGATATGGAGGAAATAGAGGCAGCTGTGGAAACTGGTACGCCGCCGACTCAGGATCTACTCCGCCGAACTGTGAATAAATATTTGCCACTGTTGTGGCAAATTCAGCATGGTACTGGGTGAAGAGATCCTGCCTCTGAGCAATTGTGTCAACCCTCCTTGTTTGTTTGTCAACTTTACTGTGCAAGAGGTTTAAGGAAGCCATGATGTCTGCCAGTGGACCAGAAGACGATGCACCAAGCTCGGGCGTTTGAGTAGATGGCCCAACCTCTGATGAAGGTGGAGGCTGAGTAGCAGGTAGGTACCCTTCACCACGGGGTTGAGAATATGCTCCCTCCCAGGCACCGTAATGCTTGATTAGGGCGTGATCAATGGTCGCCATGGGTAAGTCTATCAGCTCCTCTGGACGCCACTAAACTTTTGCCCTTTTGCACAGCTGGGTGATTAATGAAGGATGCGGCAGCCCTCCAGACGAACTTCCCTTAATGTCCTTCAGAATTGATTCTTGAATAGCAACGCCAATGTCCACATTCAACCTTGTGATAATGGCAAAAAGCAGAACAGTCCGCTCTTTAGTAACATCGCTGAGGTGGCGGGTGAGCATGATATTGGCACATATAAAGCTGTACCAAGCCTTGCCATATTTGCTTAGCGCTGTCTGAGGGAAGCTAGTCTTCTCCCTAGTGTACTGGTTTATTTTCTAGTTTGTCCCAGGCTTGCATAGGCGTTTAATGATGTCGTCCAGATTATAGCGCGAAATCCCATTCTCTAGATAATCCTTATCATGGCTTGGTACTTGGAAGTAGGCATTCACCGTAGCACTGTCATAGGCTATCGGTTGGCCTCAAACTGTCACCACAGTGGGACCCTCAGCATTAGCATTGGAATAAAACTCATGGACCAATGCTATGACTTCATTATCGGGTGGCTTTGTGAACTGCACCCATTTCTTCTCCACGATCATTGCCCACATTGCGCCGTCTTTCTTTGGATCGGGCCGTAGGCCTCTCTTAGGCACCATACTCTTGTTGAGAATGGTTGTATTGTACTTGCCCTAGGCTTCTTCGGTAACAAACCTAGTTCTATCCCATTTCTTAGCCGCTTGGGAGGAACTACCCTCGGTTCATTGTCGTTTTGATGCCATATCAGAGTTGTTGCATGTTGCGGTCTAATTAACAAATGCCAAACTCAAACCAATGTCAAAGTGTACCGAAATGAATGCCCAAAAATGAATGCCAAAGAATAATGCCAAATTAAAGACCCAAAATGTAGTCAAACAATTGCCCAAGTAGGATGCCAAATGTTGCCAAGGTATGCCCAATAAAATCAAAGCCTAACTCAATCAAAATCAACCTAAACTTCACTTAGGCAAACTGTCGAACAGTTGGTGTGCATCGCCTTAACTCCACCTTGACAATACCTGTTTGAAATTTCTCTAACCAGATTTCCCTCAGTGGAAATCAACCAAAACAGATAAATAATTGCAAAGTCAAAATTTCTTAAGAAGAATCAAAGCTTAACTCAACTTAAACCCAAGTTTTTTGTGGAAAAATAAAAATCCCAAATACCTTTTTCAATGTGATGTAATCTCTGCACACTCCTTGAAGTTGAAATATTAGTGGGGGCTAAATTAATTTAGTGAAGGAATTTATATTTGAGAGGGTTAGGAGGATGAAGTTCGGTTGGGGAAAGTTAGGGTGCTTGCTGCTGCTGTTCGATAGCTGTCGAGAGAAATGGCTTTTTTGTGCCTTGGCTGTCGACTTGTGGGTGTTTTAAAAAACAAAAATTCGTTGCTGGCGCTACGGCCCCGGTAATTCTTTTTTGTTGGGCGCTGCAGCGCCTGGCTTTTACACTTGAATTTGGTTGAGGCGCTGCAGCGCGAGTCTAAGAACAAATTGGGGCACCGCGGTGTAAGTTAGCAGTAGGTTATGCTCACGTTTGGCGCTACGGCGCAACTTGCTAGGCTTTAATGGGCTCGGCGGCACGGGTCTGAGATGTTGGGCTTTAAGGTGGGCGTTGCGGTGCGAATTTCAAGTCAAAATGTGGCGTCACGGAGCCGGCTCTGCACCAAACAATTTTTTTAAGGCATTCAACATAATAGTTTTCTTGGCCAAAACGCAGCTCAACAAAACTTAACTCCACAATGCATACTTATACAAAACAACACTGCATAACACGAAACTAATAGCTAAAGCTAACAATTTACCTATACTAAACTCAATGAAACTAACTAAACACTAAGAACCAAAAACCAAAAACTTTTGCATTAGGCCTTTAGAAATCATATGGAACAACAAGCATGCCGAACTGAACTTCTCATTGAGCCTAAGCATTAGAACAAAAGCTATTCCACAATTTCAAACATAATACTATACCAAAGCTACACTTTGTTCAAAAATCACCTTTTTTACACAAAATGAAGTATATTACTATAATAATACCAAAATATATGGAGAAGCTACAATTAACATACGACTATTCAAACGCAAACTTAACCACGTGGAAACCTACTAAAATCATACCATCTACTATAATAAATGAAAACAGACTTATTATCATACTAGAAAGCTAAAAAGGGTATAAGAATGATACTGAGATGGGGTAATGGACGTCATTTGACTATTTCTCCCCGGGTCTCCAAGGGTAATGGACGTAATTTGACAGTCGACGTCGCCACCCCAGTAATTCTTAAGACGTTGCCCATTTACTTTGAAAGTTCTGGTAGAATTTGGGTCTTCAACTTCAATAGCACCATGCGAATAAACCTTCACTATTTTGAAGGGCCCCGACCATCCGGACATCAATTTCCCTATAAAAAGTTTCAGTCTGGAGTTGAAAAGAAGCACATTCTGCCCCAGTTCAAATTCTCGTTCGACTATCTTTTTGTCGTGTCACCACTTCGTTTTCTCTTTATACAACTTGGCATTTTTATACGCTTGGAGCTTGAACTCGTCCGACTCATTCAGTTGTAACAGCCATTTCTCACCCGTCGCATTTAAGTCGAAGTTGATCTTTTGAATCGCCCAATATGCACTGTGCTCCAATTCGACAAGGAGATGGCACGCCTTACCATTTACAAGCCTATACGGAGACATTCCAATAGGCGTTTTGTAAGAGGTGCGATAGGCCCACAAGGCATCATCAAGTTTCTTGGACCAATCCTTACGGTTTAGAATCACAATCTTTTCCAAAATCTATTTGACCTCCCTATTCGACACCTCCGCTTGCCCACTGGTCTGCAGGTGGTAGGCGGTGGCAATTTTATGGGAAACCCCATATTTAGCAAGAAGGGCCTCAAAGTACTTATTGCAGAAATGTGAGCCCTCATCACTAATAATTGCCCGAGGGGTGAAAAATCGTGTAAAAATATTCTTTCTAAGGAAATTAAGCACAACTTTGGCATAGTTGGTAGGCAAGGCTACGGCTTCCACCCACTTGGATACATAGTCCACTATGACTAGTATGTAAAGATTGTTGTATGACGATAGAAACGGGCACATAAAGTCTATTCCCCATACATCAAAAAGTTCCACTTTCAGAATATTTTGCAGAGGCATTTCATGCCTTTTTGAGATATTTCCCACTCTTTTGCAATTATTGCATCGCGATACATATAAATGAGCATCTTTAAACAGAAATGGCTAGTAGAAACCCGATTGGAGAACTTTTGTTGCCTTTCTTTGCCCACCAAAATGTCCTTCATAATTAGATGAATGGCAATGATGGAGCACGTCCTAAATCTCTTCCTCAGGCAAATATCTCCTCAAGATTTGGTCTGCGCATTGCTTAAACAGGAATGGCTCATCCCAAAGATATTATTTCACATCACTTAAAAATTTCTTCCTCTGCTAATAACTCATATTAGGTGGTAGGACATTGCATGCGACATAATTTGCAAAATCGGCATACCAAGGTGCTACTGTGTGAAAAACAAATAATTGCTCATCTGAAAATATGTCATTTATCACTGTGTCAGTTTCTCCTGAATGGCCCAGGTTCTCCAATCTCGATAGGTGATCCACTACTTAGTTTTCAGTTCCATTTCTATCACGAATCTCCAAATCAAATTCCTAAAGGAGAAGGACCCATCTATTCAACCTCGGCTTGGCATCTTTCTTTGAGATTAGATATTTGATAGCTGAGTGGTCGGTGTACACAATGACTTTCGTCCCGATGAGATATGAGCAAAATTTATCAAAAGCATATACTACTGCCAATACCTCTTTCTTAGTAGTGGTGTAATTGAGCTGAGCATTTGTCAGGGTCTTACTAGCGTACTATATCGTGTGCAATACCTTGTCTGTCCGTTGACCCAACACCGCCCTAATGGCAAAATCACTTGTATCGCACATAAGTTCAAAAGGCAAAGTCCAGTTAGGGGCCACTACAATGGGAGCAGAGACAAGTTTCTCCTTTAGCAGTTCAAATGCCTCTAGGCAGGCTTTGTCCACCTTGAAAGGCACGTCTTTTTCCAATAGGCTGCAGAGCGGTTTAGTAATTTTAGAGAAATCCTTTATAAACTGCCTGTAAAACGTTGCATGCCCCAGAAAACTTCTTACTCATTTCACTGATGATGACGGTGGGAGATTACCAATCACATTAATTTTTGCTCTGTCCACTTCAATTCCACTAGCAGACACTCTATGCCCCAGAATAATCCCCTCTCTAATCATGAAGTGACATTTCTCCCAATTCAATACCATGTTAGTCTCCACACATCTTTTCAGTACTGCAGTAAAGTTTTGTAAACATGCCTCAAAAGAACTCCCAAAAATAGAGAAATCATCCATAAACACTTCGAGCGTCTGTTCCACCATGTTAGAAAAGATGGACATCATGCATCTCTGGAATGTTGCAGGAGCATTACATAGTCCGGAAGACATTTTTCGGAAGGCAAAGGTCCCATATGGACATGTAAATGTTCTTTTCTATTGGTCTTCAAAAATTATTTATCCAGCTTTTGTTTTGAAGGCGTTAGGGAAATGGCAACTATTGTACTACAGGACTAAGCTTGCTACCAATCAGAGATAGTATTGTGGTTTCCTTCTGCATATTCTCTTCTCCCCCAGACTTGTCAAAAATTAGCTCAACACTGCTCTCCTTTTCAACAACTGCCTATTGCACTGTTGAGGTATCTCCTCCAGTTTCATTCACTGTCTTGCCACTCTAGAGAGTGTATGCTTTTATTTTGCTCATTCCCCTCCAATTTTGGGTTAACATCAGTGTCACTTGGCAAGGTGCCTAGAGGATGACTATTCAAAGAAATTGCTAATTGACCCATTTGGTTTTCCAAATTCTGGATGGACGCCTCTTAGCTATTGGTCCTTGTTTCATTCTGAGCAATGTATCTCGAGAGAAGATCTTCCAAGCTAGGCTTTCTTTCCTGAGGAGGTGGGGGTTGGTAAAAGCCTTGTGGATGTTGTTGGTGTTGATTCTGAGTTTAAAAACCATGAGGATTTAAATATGTTGGTCTGGCGGTAGAGGTTTGAGCTTGGTTGCTGTTATTGTTGCTCCATGAGAAATTCGGGTGATTTCTCAAACCAGGATGGTAGTGTGTGGGAAGATTGGTATTTTGCTGCCGCCCGTAATTTGAGACATACTAAACTGATTCAGGGCTAATGGTGCACTGATCAGTAGGGTGGCTCCCTGCACATAAATCACATGGCGACGCCACACTTTGCACTGTTTGCATCCTCATAACATCAATTCTTTTAGTAAGGGAAGCAACTTGAGCAGATAATGTCGTAACTGTATCAACCTCGTACACCCCTACCACTTTCCGTGGTGCTTGCCTGTCGTTATGCCACTGATAGTTGTTCGCAGCCATGGTTTCCACCAGTTCATAACCTTCATCAAAGTTCTTTGACATAAAGGCCCCACCAGACATGGCATCAGTACTCAAATGAGTAGAACTGGATAATCCGTTATAAAAGGTCTAAATTGGAAGCTAATCGTGTGGACATCGTCTCAATAAATCCTTAAATCGCTACCACGAGTCGTAAAGAGACTCAGATTCATACTGTGTGAAGGATGTGATGTGATGTCTGAGCCTTGCTATTTTTGCTGGCCAAAAGAACTTCGCCACAAATTTCAGAGCCAAGTCAACCTATGTTGTAATGGAGTCCGGCAGAAGTGAATGCAACCAACTATTGGCTTTGTCTCGAATAGTAAATGGGAACAATCTGAGCCTGATAACATCATCGAATGCTCCATTGCATTTGAAAGTGTCACAGATTTCCATGAAGTTTATGAAATGATCATTCGGGTCATCATTCGGCATCCCTCCGAATTGGACATTGTTTTGTATCATTTGAATTGTACCCGGCTAGATTTCAAAGTTATTTGCTTGAATCACGGGCCTTAGTATGCTCGCTTGAATTTCCTCGGCCATAATAATTGGAGTAGGTATTTCCCGAGCTCTTTCTCTTGTCAGTCATCTAAATGTTCTGTCTACCTCAGAATCAAGTAGTATTATATTCTGATTCCTGCGAGGTGGCATACACAATCAAGAGTACCTGAGAGAAAGTTTAAAAAGTTAAATCTGTTTAAATTAAGATCATTTTGAATTAGTATTAATATTGAAAGACAAATAATATTAAGTCCCCGGCAACGGCGCCAAAAACTTGTAGGTCATTTTCACGATCAATAAACTAGCGCAAGTATACATGGTCAAACAAGTAATATAATAATAAGTTGAGTGTCGAACCCACAGGGAAATAGTACTAACACTATTCAAATACTAAAATTATATCAATTCGGTCTTATCTAAACAAGTAAGTAATGATGGTGTGTTTAAAACTATATGATTAAAACGGTAAAATGTGAGAACGAGTTGTATCAAATAGGCAAGCTAGGATTACAACTCCCTTAATGCTTTGTATAATCTCCTAACTCTCCAATTATCTAATAAATCACAAGAATGGTCAACCGAGAATACTGAGTACACATAAGCCTCTTCCGATGGTCAAATGAAAATCCCTTAGCTAAATAAATCACAATATTCCTATGGTGAAAATAATTAGACTAAGGGTCATTAAGCTTAATTCTCAATGGCCACACAAGGAAAATAGATATATTCCTATTCTATTATGCAAGATATGCCCTCATTCCATAGGAATGGTCATAACAAGTGATATTATATTTAGGGTTAAGCATTAAAATCTATTTTCCAATATCAATTAATTACTCATTTCAATTCCTTAGCCAAGCAATCAATAAATAAGAATGAAATACAATAACCCATTCAAACATGATTCATTATAATAAATAGGAGGGAAATTCAATTAAACTAATCATTAGGTTACATTGGAATCCTAGAAATGTAATTAGTTCATAACTATAGAACTAATAAACATTATCAAAGTATTCAACATTCTCAAAATACACAAATGAATGAAAGACTTAGATAAAGAAAACTCCTGTTTTGAAGTTTTCTGGCTCTAACTCTTCTCTTCGCAGTGTAGAGACCGAGCAATGAAGGAAGCAATGAACTTGGAACCTTTGAATGTCCAACTATATCTCCTGGTAAGCTATATCTCTCTACTCTATATTTTCTCTAAAACTGATAAGGAGGCTGGCTTGATAAGTCCTTCTAAGTGATAAGCAAAGTAAGTCATTTAACTCTACTGTCTGCCTAAAAATCGGAGGTGGTGCTGCAGCACAACTATTATGCCTTGGACATGCGCTGCGGCGCTAGTCAAAGCCCTTTAGTCAATTAGTCGCGTTGCGGTGCCATCTTTGTGCAGGAACAGGCGTGCTGCAGCGCACCAACGAGGTGAGTTGGCAGGCATGTGGCGCGACGGCGCCACTCTTGTGCTGTGTACCGGCGCTGCGGCGCTAGCATTGGGTTTTGCTGGCATATGCAGGCGCTACGGTGCCATTTTGCAAAGGAATCTAGGCGCTGTGGTGCCGGATGTATAAAAATGACAGTTTTGCCCTTTAAAAGATGGAAATGACCTAATAATCCCTATAAAGCACTTTTATGCCAAATAATAACAAAAACTATATAAAAGCAGTATAAAACAAAATGAACAAGAAACTTCTTAAGGTTTAGAGTGCTCGATTCGCTGGTATACTGTTGGGTTTGTACGAAATTATGGCACAATCAAATTGCAAAATTTAGCGGAAGCATGGTATATAAGAGTTTAAAAAAATTCTACAAAACCATTACTCTGATCATTGTTTATGCAAATTATTAATTTAAAACGATAAATAAGAAGTTATGGAATCGTACCCTTGTAGAATGAAGCTTCTACAGGTACAAGTTCAACTTCTTGTTCGTCGCGATCTCCTTGAATATCCGGGGTAGATTCCTTTCTTTGATCAACGTTAGCTACCCAAGTGTTTGGTCTCTAGAGGTGATCCACCAAGGAATATGAATTATTGAAGAAGGAGGGTGGTTGGCTAAACCCTAGTTTTCTATCCTCTATAGAAAATGAGTACTCTCCAACAATTGGAATTGCATCAACTGATATCTAACATAAGACTCCTCTTATATAGATATTGGTCAACTCTTCTAATCCTATTAGAAATAGATTTTCATTTAATTAATTAGGCTTCCCAATCATATTGGGGTTAATTAATTAAAATCCTTTAATTAATTTGCCTTCTAATTTCATTAGGAATAAATGAGAGTACTAATATTAAATTAATTCCTAAACTCCTTTAGAAATTAAAATAATAATAATTGTAATAATATTAAAAAGACTCCTCTAATTAATTAATATTTAATATTTCCAAAATATTAAATAATAAACATTAAGCTATTTAATTTATCCTATCACCATATATTAAATTAATTACACTTAATGCATTATTACGATTATGCCATTACCTTCTTAAATAATTATTCTTCCTTTTATGGTGTGACCCTTTAGGTTTTCCATATTAAATCGGTTGTGAATAAATCAATTAGAACAATTCTAATCTTATTTAAATAAATAAATTAAACTAATAATCTATTTAAATAAATAATATTTATTCTACAATAGGGATAAGTCTCCCTAGCGATCAACGACTTTTCAGATAATATATATTTCAACATTAATCATAAAAGAACATGTGAGTAAATAGTTACCATACAATTCAATGCTTCCACCATACAATGTCCCAATTAAATATAAGACATGAAATTACTGTCAAGTCTTATTTTATTTAATTATATGTATTTTGATCAAAAAATGCACAACTTCAAATAATGCAAATTAGAAACTCCTTTCTATTTTCAATTTACCTTGGCAAAGGACTACTAGGTTGTCATTTAATGAATCACGTAGGACTTATCTCTTCTTTTACTAGAAGTGGTAGATTCTTTATTGACCATTCATTATCTTCATATGTAACTTATTATAAGGTGCGATAGGCTGATCACCTAACGTATCCGACTGGGTAGTTTTTCTTCTTCGTGATTGTAAACATACCAAGTACAACATGGTTAACAGAATTGGTTGCGGTGAATACCGTTAAACCTGAGAGTTCTTGGTCTATAGGACCCCTCAGCATGATATAAAAAGTTTTAACTCCTTAGAGAGAAATCATGGAAGAATGTGATGATAGAAGAGCTCCTCATAGAAGGAAGCAATATGTACTCATAAATTGAGCATGAAATCAGATAAAGGTTAAGTTGAAAATCTAGTTTTGATGAATAATGGAATAGAAATTTGTAGACTGTAATTTTGAGAATGAAATTCTTAGAAGAAGGGGTTGGCTATATGTACTTATGGTGCAATAGTGATTCCGGGGACGGAATCCTTATAAAGGGGAAAAATGTGACAACCTGAAAATTTATAAGATTTTAAATGATTAAAATAAAGGTTAATGAATAAAACCTAGATGAGAATTTGAGGATTTACTTAAAAATTTTAAGTAAAATCTATATGACAGGTACAAGTTCAACTCCTTGTTCTTCGTGATCTCCTTGAATTTTCGGGATAGATTTCTTCCTTTGATCAACGTTAACCACCCAAGTGTTTGGCCTCTAGAGGTGATCCACCAAGGAATAAGATTTATTCAAGAAGGAGGGTGATTGGCTAAACCCTAGTTTTCTATCCTCTATAGAAAAAGAGTACTCTCCAACAATTAGAATTGTATCAACTAATATCTAACATAAGACTCCTCTTAAATAGATATTAGTCAACCCTTCTAATCCTATTAGATATAGGTTTTTATTTAATTAATTAAACTCCTTTAATTAATTAGGCTTCCCAACATATTGGGATTTAATTAATTAAACTCCTTTGATTAATTTGCCTCCTAATCTTATTAGGAATAAATGAGAGTGCTAATATTAAATTAATTCTTAAACTCCTTTAGAAATAAAAATAAAAATAATTGTAATAATATTAACAAGACTTCTCTTATTAATTTATATTTAATATTTCCAAAATATTAAATAATAAACATTAAGCTATTTAATTTATTCTATCACCATATATTAAATTAATTACACATAATGCATTATTACGATTATGCCATTACCTTCTTAAATAATTATTCTTCCTTTTATGGTGTGACCCTTTAGGTTCTCTATATTAAACCGGTTGTGAATAAATCAATTAGAACAATTCTAATCTTATTTAAATAAATAAATTAAACTAATAATCTATTTAAATAAATAATATTAATTCTACAATAGGGATAAACCTCCCTAGCAATCAACGACTTTTCAAATAATATAGATTTCAACATTGATCATAAAAGAACCTGAGAGTAAATAGTTACCGTACAATTCAATCCTTCCACCATACAATGTCCCAATTAAATATAAGACATGGATTTACTATCAAGTCTTATTTTATTTAATTATATGTATTCTGATCCTAAATGTACAAACTCCTATAATCATAACTCCATGAAAACTCTTGGTGAGACTCCCAATCTTGATGATAATTGGGATGAGCATCGTTGTTGAGGTAATCACCCCCATACTGTTCTTGCCCAAAACCGGTGCATTGATGACTCAGATGTTTGCCAGCACAATAGTCGCATGTAACTACTAACTTTCGACTACGTTGGATTGCAACAATGTCCAACTTCCTTGAAAGTGTCTCAAGTTGTCCTGATAATACAGAAATTGCGTTGAGTCCATCAATCCCTGTTTCCCTTGGTTGAGTCATCCTCATGTATGGCCATTGATAAGAAAAATCATCCATAGTACCTGAAAAGAGAGAAATAGAAGAAGAGAATTAAAAACTAAAATAAAATAAAATGTTTAAATTAAGACTAATTTGATTGAAGCTAATGTTGGCAAAATTTATTAAACTAATTCCCCAGCAATGGCGCCAAAAACTTGTTGGTCGTTTTCCGAATCAATATATGCGTGCAAGTATACACGGTCAATGAGTAATAAAGAGTAAGTAGAGTATCGTTCCCACGAAGAATTACTTAATAAAATTCACCAAGCATTAACCCATAACCATTTCAATCTTCTTTAAACGAATGATTTAATATCTAGAATAATAATATGTAATTAAACTAATACTAATTATCCCTAGAATGAAAATAGGTAATGAAGACATGAGACCACAATATCACCTATTGTTTCATCTAAATCAACACACCTCCCGTTAAGCCAAATTAATTATCACCGGATTGTTAGTCGAGAACACGAAAGCGAAATATAGCCATCTCTCGATGTACTAAGTCCATATCACATATAATCCACGAATGATAGAATGCACATGAACACCCAAATTACATTAATCACTATATTTCTATGTGATTTAACAATAACAAGGATTTAAGCGCAAGTTCTCAATTGACTACAGGTGGTGCTTCGGTATATGTCTATCTGAAGAACAAATCATGAATTCCAACACCATGTAGAACACACAAACACATACTATTATGATCAGATTTAAACCCATATTCCGTTTCTCAATTTCATATGGATTACCACGATAATTGATGGCCAATCAAGTAAGTAAATAAGTATGAATCATAATGGACAATCCAATAACAAGTAAATAGATTAAATAGGAAGTATATCAAAATAAACTACACAACAAGATCCATTGTAATCCCAAAATAGAGTGTAACTCATGAATGAATCAAATCCACCATCCACAAATTGAATAAACATCAGAAGAGTACAAATAGAAGTCAAAGAGAAAATATGAATAGGAATAGCAAATCTGATCTCTCTTACTCCAAGTTTGATTCTTCAATGCTCTCCAATTGCTTCAATCTTCAGATCTAATCTGACCTAAAATCTATCTACTATATATTCTAATCTAATCTAATCTAATGAAACATGAAGAAAAGTGAAGAACAATAGTAAGATAATGATCCCCTTATGTGGAATGTCTCTGAATAATGAAAATAAACCCTAATATTGACCCAAAATGTCGAGTGCCTCCTTCCCCAAGAAAAAATCCACTTAAATGAAAAGTCAACCTCTGGTCAAACTTGAACCAGCGCGGCCGCGCTGCTTTTTAGCCTTGAACCAGGCGCGACCACGTTGCTTGCTGGAGAATTATGTTTCAGGCGCGGACACGCTACTGTTGGCCTTAGTTGAGGCGCGACCGCTCCCTGCTAAAATTTTGCAAGCTGCTGCTGTTCTGGCTATCTGCTACTGCTGACTTCTCATATCTTCTTCTGTTGCCACATCACTCCCATGTTTGATCTCTTTAACATCCTCAGCATCCCTTTATGCTTAACATAACACCAAGAGAGTATCCAATATGAAACCTACAAAAGTAAACCAAAACTGCATGAAAAGTTTATATAACACATGAGTTTAAGCAACAAATGAAGTTAGATGACTATTAGATAATTAGGTATAAAATCACTTATCAAATACCCCCAATCTTAAACCGTTGCTTGTCCTCAAGGAACAAAACAAAACAAAACAAAATGCTATGCACTCACTACACTATATGCAACCTACACTATCATGCTAACGAATCAAAATATCAGTCCGTTATGAAACTCACATGAAACGCCTCAGAGAAACTATAAAATCTTCAAATAGAGAATCCAACCAAGAACAAAGCCATAAAACATATTATTCTGCAAATCAAAACTTGTCATCACTAATGTAGTGTGTATGTGCTTAGCAACCATTAAACATGCTACAAAACAAATACTTCACATACTATGCTTCTTAGAGGGAAAAACACAATTTCAACTCAAGAAAAGTAGTAAACAAGGAAAGCTCCAACCATGACCATGCATCAACTAAGCTAAGAGTCAACAAGGGGTTTATTATGCTTTTATTTACTCACAAGGGCTATATTTGCACTTTCTCGTGTTTACACCTGACTGTGCAATGTCTAGCTCTCTTAGGCATTTCAGTGATACTCGTGTAGCGAGCTTTCGACCAACGACTCCCAAGCCAGATGGCTTTAGGGTGCTGGGTGTAGAAACATCCCCTAGGGCGTACTTACTCGAGTATCAAAGGCCACAGAACTAAACTAGCCAAAATGTTTATTCAATATATTTTTTTTCTTTTCTTTTTCTCTTTTTCTCTTTTTCTCTTTTTCTCTTTTTATTTTATTTTTCCATATATAGCATGCATACCCCTTGTTTTCCCCCAAACTTAAACTTTTGCACAGTCCATGTTATTATTACTCAATTACTAATTCTCTTTCATTAAAACACATATTTCCCACCAGAAGACAAGCATGATAAAATTTAAACTGAGCAAATCATAATAGTTACCTAAAAGTGCTATTCGTTAACATCATCTTCAAACAGATAAGGATTTACATCATGCTGTGACATTACAGCCAAGCCTAGGTCATCAAAACTGTTCACAAATCATGTAATTTCAATCTCTTCATAGGCTAAATGAATTTCAAACAAACCGACAACTTGGATTCATGAAAAATATCCTAATGTACTAACTAATGTAATTTTTTTTTGAAAATTGACAAAAAATAAGACCTAAAATACAACTATATGAACTGTATGAACTAAACTAAATGCAACTATATGAACTAAACTAAATGCAATATGAACCTAATACCCCCAAACTTAAAAATGATAATGTCCTTATTGGAGATAATAGGTTAGGAAACTCCCCTAATTGGCCTCGTCGTCTTCCTCCTCCTCAGCCTGCTCTGGTGGTTTGTCTAGAGGGGAATAGGGAACAGCCAATCCATATACAGGAAACTGCATCTGCACTCCCATTTGGCCAAAAGCTTGGGACAATGCCCCACAGAAGTCAGTCGTGAAGGCTTGGAAGTTCGTGCTTATGGCATCCATCCGTCGTTGTAACCACCGCTCCATTCTGTCCAATCAGTCCTGAGCCACGTAGGAAGACTCAGCAGGCTCTGCGGACACCCTCACAGGAGCTTCTCCACCCTCTATTTGCTCGCTTAGTCCTGGAAATATATACCCCGCTCCTTGAGGGTGGGATTTACCTTCTTTCCACACTAAGAACTTTTCAATGGTTGAATGATTGATTGTGTTCATGGACAGCTGCATCGCTTGGCATCGTACCACATAACCCCATTTATAGCACAGAGTCGGGTGATCATAGACGCATGTGGGATACACCCTGAAGTACCGTCTCTCAGAAATCTGTGAATGAAGCTATTGATGACGTATCCCACATCGATCTTCTTGCCCTTAATAATCCAATATAGAAGAATTTCCTTGTCCTTGGTGACATCATTCTGATGCCGTGTTGGCATCAGATTCGCACATATGAAACTCTACAAAGCCTTCCCGTATTTGCTTAGCGCGGCCTGTGTGAAGTGTAGCTTCTGATCGGTGCTCTGTTTTAATTTCCATGTCGTGCCAGACTTGCACAGATGGCATCCAACTCCGTGCCCCACTCCCGAGCATAGATAGAGTCGGGGTGATCCAATGCAATATTTGGCAGACCAAATAGTTTATTAATACACTCCTTTACAAAGGACACCTCACATCCCCGCACAAATACAATATTAGATTGAATGATCTTGGCATTGGCGTAGAACTCTTGCACCATAGAGATAGGTTCCGCCATCGGATCCTCACAGAACAGATTCCAGCCCCTCCCTCTAATCGTTGACACCATATGCCCATCCAGTTTCCTATCTGGAAATAAGCCCCGCTCCAATACGAAAGTCCTGCCCACTAAAGAATCATAAAAATATTGCTGAGCCTCTAAACTGACAAATTTGCTGTCATCAAAAGCAATGCCGCCTTCTCCCTGCTCTGAATCGCTGCCCGCAGATGAGGATTCTCTCCGACTACGCTCAGATGCTATTTTTTTATTGAGAAGAAGAGCTTATCTAGAATCACTGTCTAACACAACTACTTCAGTACAAGCCCTTGCACTCTTCTTTACTCCCACACCCACTGCCTCTCTCTCTGCTGCAATCTTCACTTCACACAAACTCTGCCCCAATCCTCCAACTGGCATAATTGAGTTAGATTTGAGGATGATGGATGCTAGGGTTTATAAAGGGTTTGTGTATGAGTTTTAGTTTGGGAGGATGAGTGGTGGTGATTAGATGGGTGGGTGGGATGGTGACTGAAAAGTAAGGGCTAAGTGGTGGGTTTAGGGTTTTTGGTGAATAGGGTTTAATAAGTGGAGAGGTGTAAGTGTATTGTGGGGATGGAAATTGAAGATAAATGGATGAGCTTAGGAATTCGGTATAGCTATTGCACTAAGAGATAGAGGGAAGTTGATTTCGATTGGAAGCAGAGAAGAGATGATAGGCTCGATCGCATAAGAAAGGGTGAGAGTATGGTTTAATTCAGTCGAATTTGTTTAAGTTGCTGAAGTAGTCTGTTCGAGGCGCGGCCATGCTCCAACAAAGGCCTTTTCAGGCGTGGCCGCGCTCTACTCTGAAGTTTGATTCTGCAATTTTTTTAACAGAAACTGATCATGGGCTTTGATGTTAAGTGGATTTAACTTGAGTAATGCACACAAACATTTTTTAAACTGCTTAAACTACCAAAAATTATTATTAACTATTAAAAATATGAAGAATTAAACATAGGGGGGGAATGAGAAAAAGTATGTAAGTGAGAATTAAACAAGGAGGGAGAGAGAGTGATTGGATGGGTGCCTCCCATCGAGCGCTTGGTTTATAGTTCTTTAGCTAGACTTTTTCTTGCCACCGTTATTCGATTCCTCTATGATAAGCGAGAAACCCTCCATCCATTAGAACAGACGTATGCTTTGAGAGGTTCCCCTTAGTGAGAGTCTTCGAATTTAAGTCACCTAGCTTGCTTCTTGTAGATAAGTTCCTAATTTCCATTGTAAAATAGCTAGGTGCTTCCTCAGTTGTGTTCATGAACAAATTGGGGCATTGGGGCATGAAAAACACAACGGCCACTTCGTCAATTTTCTCTTCCTCGGCCCATCATGGCTTCAAGATTGTGATGTCTCTCATATCATAAAGATCATTGTCGTCGATGTGACTACCAAGGGGACATGGGTGAGCTAAACTGATTGGATTCTTGAGCTTCGTCGAAGAAGGCTTTTGAGGTACTAGCAAGGTCGACTCATATTCGTTGCGACTTAGATCTTTGATGGCCTCATTGTCCTTATCCCCATTTGTCTCCTCAATTTCAAATTCTCCCGGCTCATCCAGTTGCATATATAGCTCAACTCTCCATCAGTTTCAGAATCCATGTCATAGCACCAATAATTTTGATGACAGTTATTCAAGGCTTCAAACATTTTATAGAACTGATTCTGAAGATTTTGAATTAACATCCCTTGCTTAATCAATTTCTCCTTAATTGACGCCATGAACATTTGATCCATCTGATTCTGAAGATTTCAAACTAACATTGCTTGACTTATCATCATCTCCTTCATTGATGCTATGAACTATAATTCCTCCAATCCTGAATTTTTTGTTTCAGCCTCAAACCTTTCTTCTTGTGGCGATGGAGATTAATATGTGAATTTTGATGCATATGTTGGATTTGGGATCACATTATTGGTCTTGATAATCATAACTCCATGAAAACTCTTGGTGATACCTCCAATCTTGATGATAATTAGGATGAGCATCGTTGTTGAGGTAATCACCCCCATACTGTTCTTGCCCAAAACTGGTGCATTGATGACTCAGATGTTTGCCAGCACAATAGTCACATGTAACTACTATCTTTCGACTACGTTGGATTGCAACAATGTCCAACTTCCTTGAAAGTGTCTCAAGCTGTCCTGATAATACAGAAATTGCGTTGAGTCCATCAATCCCTGTTTCCCTTGGTTGAATCATCCTCGTGTATGGCCATTGATAAGCAAAACCATCCATGGTACCTGAAAAGAGAGAAATATAAGAAGAGAATTAAAAACTAAAATAAAATAAAATGTTTAAATTAAGACTAATTTGATTCAAGCTAATGTTGGCAAAATTTATTAAACTAATTCCCCGGCAATGGTGCCCAAAACTTGTTGGTCGTTTTCCTAATCAATATATGCAGTGCAAGTAATAAATGGTCAACAAGTAATAATAAGTAAGTAGAGTATCGTTCCCACGAAGAATTACTTAATAAAATTCACCAAGCACTAACCCATAACCATTTCAATCTTCTTTAAACAAATGATTTAATATCTAGAATAATAATGTGTAATTAAACTATTACTAATTATCCCAAGAATGAAAATAGATAATGAAGACATGAGGCCACAATATCACCTATTGTTTCATCTAAATCAACACACTTCCAGTTAAGCCAAATTAATTATCATCGGATTGTTAGTCGAGAACACAAAAGCGAAACATAGCCATCTCTCGATGTACTAAGTTCATATAACATATAATCCACAAATGATAGAATGCACATGAACACCCAAATTATATAAATCACTATATTTCTATGTAATTTAACAATAACAAGGATTTAAGCGCAAGTTCTCAATTGACTACAAGTGGTGCTTCGGTATATGTCTATCCGAAGCACAAATCACGAATTCCAAAACCATGTAGAACAAACAAACACATGCTATTATGATCATATCTAAACCCATATTCCGTTTCTCAATTTTATATGGATTATCACGGTAATTGATGGCCAATCAAGTAAGCAAATAAGTATTAATCATAATAGACAATCCAATAACAAGTAAATAGATTAACAAGAAAGTATATCAAAATAAACTACACAACAAGATCCATTGTAATCCCAAAATAGAGTCTAACTCATGAATGAATCAAATCCACCATCCACAAATTGAATAAACATAGAAGAGTACAAATAGAAGTCAAAGAGAAAATATGAATAAGAATAGCAAATCTGATCTCTCTTGCTCCAAGATTGAATCTTCAATGCTCTCCAATTGCTTCAATCTTCAGATCTAATCTAACCTAGAATCTATCTACTATATATTATATTCTAATCTAATCTAATGAAACATGAAGAAAAGAGAAGAACAATAGTAAGATAATGATCCCCTTATGTGGAATGTCTCTAAATAATGAAAATAAACCCTAATATAGACCCAAAATGTCGAGTGCCTCC
Organism: Panax stipuleanatus; assembly: GCA_020205555.1. NCBI lineage: Eukaryota > Viridiplantae > Streptophyta > Magnoliopsida > Apiales > Araliaceae > Panax > Panax stipuleanatus. The sequence goes on along the minus strand of CM035123.1, from coordinate 66,673,939 downwards.
TTCCCCCAGAAAAACTCCACTTAAATGAAAAGTCAACCTCTGGTCAAACTTGAACCGGCGCGGCCGCGCTCACTTTTACCCTTGAACCAGGCGCGGCCACGCTACTTTCTGGAGAATTATGTTTCAGGCTTGGGCGCGCTGCTTTTGGCCTTAGTTGAGGCGTGGCCACATCCTGCTAAAATTCTGCAAGCTGCTGCTGTTCTGGCTATCTGCTACTGCTGACTTCTTATATCTTCTTCTGTTGCCACATCACTTCTATGTTTGATCCTTTTAGCATCCTCAGCATCCCTTTATGCTTAACATAACACCAAGAGAGTATCCAATATGAAACCTACAAAAGTAAACCAAAACTGCATGAAAAGTTTGTATAACACATGAGTTTAAGTAACAAATGAAGTTAGATGACTATTAGATAAGTAAGTATAAAACCACTTATCAAATACCCCCAAACTTAAACAGTTTCTTGTCCTCAAGGAACAAAACAAAATGCTATGCACTCACTACATTATATGCAACCTACACTATCATGCTAACGAATCCAAATATCGGTCCGATATGAAACTCACATGAAACGCCTCAGAGAAACTATAAAATCTACAAACAAAGAATCCAACCAAGAACAAAGCCAGAAAACATATTAATCTGCAAATCAAAACCTGTCATCATTGATGTAGTGTGTGTGTGCTTAGCAACCATTAAACATGCTACTGAACAAAAACTTCACATACTAAGCTTCTTAGAGGGAAAACACAGTTTTAACTCAAGAAAAGCAGTAAACAAGAAAAGCTTCAACCATGACCATGCATCAACTAAGCTAAGAGTCAACAAGGGGTTTATTATGCTTTTATTTACTCACAAGGGCTATATTTGCATTTTCCCGTGTTTACACCTGACTGTGCAATGTCTAGCTCTCTTAGGCATTTCAATGATACCCGTGTAGCGAGCTTTCGACTAACGACTCCCAAGCCAAATGGCTTTAGGGTGCTGGGTGTAGAAACATCCCCTAGGGCATACTTACTCGAGTATCAAAGGCCACAGAACTAAACTAGCCAAAATGTTTATTCAACATTTTCTTTTCTTTTCTTTTTCTCTTTTTCTCTTTTTATTTTAATTTTCTATATATAACATGCATACCCCTTGTTTTCCCCCAAACTTGAACTTTTGCACAGTCCATGTTATTATTACTCGATTACTAATTCTCTTTCATTAAAACACATATTTCCCACCAGAAGACAAGTATGTGAAAATTTAAACTGAGCAAATCATAACAGTTACATAAAAGTGCTATTCGATTACATTAGCTTCAAACAGATAAGGATTTACATCATGCTGTGACATTACAACCAAGCCTAGGTCATCAAAATTGTTCACAAATCATGTAATTTCAATCTCTTCATAGGCTAAATGAATTTCAAACTAACCGACAACTTGGATTCATGAAAAATGTCCTAATGTACTAACTAATGTAATTTTTTTTTGAAAATTGACAAAAAATAAGACCTAAAATACAACTATTGACCTATATGAACTAAACTAAATGCAACTATATGAACTAAACTAAATGCAATATGAACCTATTACCCCCAAACTTACAAATGACAATGTCCTCATTGAAGATAATAGGTTAGGAAACTCCCCTAATTGGCCTCGTCGTCTTCCTCCTCCTCAGCCTGCTCTGGTGGTGTGTCTGGAGGGGGATAGGGAACAGCTAATCCATATACAGGAAACTGCACCTGCACTCCCATTTGGCCAAAAGCTTGGGCAATGCCCCACAAAAGTCAGTCGTGAAGGCCTAGAAGCTCGTGCTCATGGCATCCATCCGTCGTTGTAACCGCCACTCCATTCTGTCCAGTCAATCCTGAGCCACATGGGAAGACTCAGCCTGCTTTGCGGACTACCTCACATGAGCTTCTCCACCCTCTATTTGCTCGCTCTGTCCTAGCAATATATACCCCGCTCCTTGAGGGTGGGATTTACCTCCTTTCCACACTGAGAACTTTTTAATGGTTGCATGATTGATTATGTTCATGGGCAGCTGCATCGGCTAGGCATCGGACCACATAACTCCATTTATAGCATAGAGTCGGGTGATCATAGACGCATGTGGGATACCCCCTGAAGTACCGCCTCTTAGAAATCTGCGGATGAAGCTATTTATGACGTATCCCACATCGATCTTTTTGCCCTTGGTAATCCCATATAGAAGAACCGCCTTGTCCTTGGTGACATCATTCTGATGTCGTGTTGGCATCAGATTCGCACATATGAAACTGTACCAAGCCTTCCCAAATTTTCTAAGCACGGCCTGTGGGAAGTGTAGCTTCTGATCGGTGCCCTGCTTCAATTTCCATGTCGTGCCAGATTTGCACAGATAAGCACAGATGGCATCCAACTCTGTGCCCCACTCCCGAGCATAGATAGAGTCGGGGTGATCCAATGGAATGTTTGGTAGACCGAATAGTTTATTGATACGCTCATTTTCAAAAGACACCTCAAATCCTCGCATAAATACAATATTGGATTGAATGATCTTGGCATTAGCGTAGAACTCTTGCACCACAGAGATAGGTGCCGCCATTGGATCCTCACAGAATAGATTCTAGCCCCTCCCTCTGATCCTTGACGCCATATGCCCATCCAGTTTCTGATCTGGAAATAAGCCCCGCTCTAATATGAAAGTCCTACCACCTAAAGAATCATAAAAATATTGCTGAGCCTCCAAACTGACAAATTTGCAGTCATCAAAAGCAATGCCTCCTCCTCCCTGCTCTGAATCGCTGCCCGCAGATGAGGACTCTCTCCGACTACGCTCAGATGCCATTTTTTTACTGAGAATGAGAGCTTATCTAGAATCACTATCCAACACAACCAGTTCAGTACAAGCCCTTACACTCTTCTTCACTCCCACACCCACTGCCTCTCTCTCTGCTGCAATCTTCACTTCACACAAACTCTGCCCCAATCCTCCAATTGGCATAATTGAGTTGGATTTGAGGATGATGGATGCTAGGGTTTATAAAGGGTTTGTGTATGAGTTTCAGTTTGGGAGGATGAGTGGTGGTGATTAGATGGGTGGGTGGGATGGTGACTAAAAAGTAAGGGCTAAGTGGTGGGTTTAGGGTTTGTGGTGAATAAGGTTTGATAAGTAGAGAGGTGTAAGTGTATTGTGGGGATGGAAATTGAAGATAAATGGATGAGCTTAGGAATTCGGTATAGCTATTGCACTAAGAGATAGAGGGAAGTTGATTTCGATTGGAAGCAGAGAAGAGATGATGGACTCGATTGCATGAGAAAGGGTGAGAGTATGTTTTAATTCAGCCGAATTTGTTTAAGTTGCTGAAGTAGTCTGTTCGAGGTGCGGCCGTGCTCCAACAAAGGCCTTTTCAGGCGTGGCCGCGCTCTACTCTGAAGTTTGATTCTGCAATTTATTTAATAGCAACTGATCATGGGCTTTGATGTTAAGTGAATTTAACTTGAGTAATGCACACAAACATTTATTAAGCTACTTAAACTACCAAAATTTATTATTAACTAATAAAATTATGAAGAATTAAACATAGAGGGGGGGGGGAATGAGAAAAAGTATGTAAGTGAGAATTAAACAAGGAGTGAGAGAGAGTGATTGGATGGGGTGCCTCCCATCGAGCACTTGGTTTATAGTCCTTTAGCTGGACTTTTTCTTGCCACCGCTATTCGATTCCTCTACGATAAGCGAGAAACCCTCCATCCATTAGAACCGACGTATGCTTTAAGAGGTTCCCCTTAGCGAGTCTTCAAATTTAAGTCATCTAGCTTGCTTCTTGTAGATAAGTTCCCAATTTCCATTGTCAAATAGCTAGGTGCTTCCTTTGTTGTGTTCATGAACAAATTGGGGCATTGGGGCATGAAAAATACAACGACCTCTTCTTCAATTGTCTCTTCCTCGGCCCACCATGGCTTCAAGATTGTGATGTCTCTCATATCATAAAGATCATTGTCGTCGATGTGACTAACAAGGGGACATGGGTGAGCTAAACTGATTGGATTCTTGAGCTTTATCGAAGAAGGCTTTTGAGGTACTAGCAAGGACGACTCATATTCGTTGCGACTTAGATCTTTGATGGCCTCATTGTCCTTATCCCCATTTGTCTCCTTAGTTTCAAATTCTCCCGGCTCATCCAGTTGCATATATAGCTCAAACTCTCCATCAGTTTCAGAATCCATGTTATAGCACCAATTATTTTGATGACAGTTGTTCAAGGCTTCAAACATTTCATAGAACTGATTCTGAAGATTTTGAATTAACATCCCTTGCTTAATCAGTGTCTCCTTAAATGACGCCATGAACATTTGATCCATCTGATTCTAAAGATTTTGAACTGACATTGCTTGACTTATCATCATCTTCTTTATTGATGCTATGAACCACAATTCCTCCAATCTTGAATATTCTGTTTTAGCCTCAGACCTTTCTTTTTGTGGTGATGGAGATTAATATGTGAATTTTGATGCATATGTTGGATTTGGGATCACATTATTGGTCTTGATAATCATAACTCCATGAAAACTCCTGGTGATACCTCCAATCTTGATGATAATTTGGATGAGCATCGTTGTTGAGGTAATCACCCCCATACTGTTCTTGCCCAAAACTGGTGCATTGATGACTCAGATGTTTACCAGCACAATAGTCTTATGTGACTACTATCTTTCGACTACATTGGATTGTAACAATGTCCAACTTCCTTGAAAGTGTCTCAAGCTGTCCTGATAATACAGAAATTGCGTTGAGTCCATCAATTCCTGTTTCCCTTGGTTGAGTCATCCTCGTGTATGGCCATTGATAAGCAAAATCATCCATGGTACCTGAAAAGAGAGAAATATAAGAAGAGAATTAAAAACTAAAATAAAATAAAATGTTTAAATTAAGACTAATTTGATTCAAGCTAATGTTGGCAAAATTTATTAAACTAATTCCCCGGCAACGGCGCCAAAAACTTGTTGGTCGTTTTCCCAATCAATATATGCGTGCAAGTATACACGATCAACAAGTAATAAAGAGTAAGTAGAGTATCGTTCCCACAAAGAATTACTTAATAAAATTCACCAAGCACTAACCCATAACCATTTCAATCTTCTTTAAACAAATGATTTAATATCTAGAATAATAATGTGTAATTAAACTAATACTAATTATCCCTAGAATGAAAATAGATAATGAAGACATGAGACCACAATATCACCTATTGTTTCATCTAAATCAACGCACCTCCCGTTAAGCCAAATTAATTATCACCGGATTGTTAGCCGAGAACACGAAAGCGAAACATAGCTATCTCTCGATGTACTAAGTTCATATCACATATAATCCACAAATGATAGAATGCACATGAACACCCAAATTACATAAATCACTATATTTCTCTGTGATTTAACAATAACAAGAATTTAAGCGCAAGCTCTCAATTGACTACAAGTGGTGCTTCGGTATATGTCTATCCAAAGCACAAATCATGAATTCCAACACCATGTAGAACACACAAACACATGCTATTATGATCAGATCTAAACCCATATTCCATTTCTCAATTTCATATGGATTATCACGGTAATTGATGGCCAATCAAGTAAGCAAATAAGTATGAATCATAATAGACAATCCAATAACAAGTAAATAGATTAACAAGGAAGTATATCAAAATAAACTACACAACAAGATCCATTGTAATCCCAAAATAGAGTCTAACTCGTGAATGAATCAAATCCACCATCCACAAATTGAATAAACATCAGAAGAGTACAAATAGAAGTCAAAGAGAAAATAGGAATAGGAATAGCAAATCTGATCTCTCTTGCTCCAAGTTTGAATCTTCAATGTTCTCCACATGCTTCAATCTTTAGATCTAATCTAACCTAGAATCTATCTACTATATATTATATTTTAATCTAATCTAATGAAAAATTAAGAAAAGAGAAGAACAATAGTAAGCTAATGATCCCCTAATGTGGAATGTCTCTGAATAATGAAAATAAACCCTAATATAGACCCAAAATGTCGAGTACCTCCTTCACTAAGAAAAACTCCACTTAAATGAAAAGTAAACCTCTGGTCAAACTTGAACCGATGCGGCCGCGCTCCCTTTTAGCCTTGAACCAGACGTGGCCTCGCTGCTTGCTGGAGAATTATGTTTCAGGCACGGGCACGCTACTTTTGGCCTTGGTTGAGGTGCGGTCGCGCCCTATTAAAATTTTGTAGGCTGCCGCAATTCTGGCTATTTGCTACTACTGACTTCTTATATCTTCTTCTGTTGCCACATCACTCTCATGTTTTATCCTTTTAGCATCCTCAACATCCCTTTATGCTTAACATAACACCAAGAGAGTATCCAATATGAAACCTACAAAAGTAAACCAAAACTACAGGAAAAGTTAATATAACACATGAGTTTAAGCAATAAAATAAGTTAGATGACTATTAGATAAGTAGGTATAAAACCACCTATCACAAATCCATCTAGCTATATCATACATACATTCTCCTCTAATAATGTATATTTGAGGAAGGGCGTCTCCACGTCCATTTTGCCAAATTTAGTAATAATAAGCTACAATAGCAAGTAAAATCCAAATGGTCTTGTGCATTGCTTCAAAGATCCATTTTAGATTTTATGGTCATCTACCATTTCTCTGAGCCTTAATTACTCATAGCCTGTTCGTAATTCAATGGATCATCATCATCCATGATGTGTACCTCATCGTCATCCTCTATGACGAATCTATACCTTTCAGGTATCTTCGGTACTCTTCCAGATTTACGAATAGGGTGTTGTATAGTAGGTGTGTCTACTTGGACAGGTTCATCCAATTGATCTGTAGTGGTTTGTGGTTCTTGAATTTTTTCAAGATCTATTTTTCTCTCACTAGCCACTTCAAGGATAAACTCCTTTTCCAAGAAGGCAGCATGTTTCGCAACAAACACCTTTTGCTCAGTAGGATTGTAGAAATAGTATCCCAAACTTTCTTTAGGATATCCCACAAACATGTACTTATCAGATCTTATCCCAAGCTTATCATTTTGAAACCTTTTCATATAAGCTGGACATCCCCAAATCTTAACATGCTTAAGACCAGGTTTCCTCCCTATCCACATCTTATATGAAGTCTTGGGGACGGATTTCGAGGGGACCTTATTTAGTAGATATGCAGCCGCTTCTAGGGTATAACCCCATAATGATACTGGAAGATCGGTAAAACTCATCATGGAGCAAACCATGTCCAACAATGTTCGATTTCTCCTTTCAGATACTCCATTTAACTGTGGTGTACCTAGTAGAGTCCATTGTGAGATTCTACCATTTTCTTTGAGACAATCGAGAAACTCACCACTTAAGTATTCACCACCTCGATCTGATCGAAGAATGTTAATACTTTTACCAGTTTGTTTCTCTACGTCACTTCTGAACTCTTTGAACTTTTCAAATGATTCAGATTTGTCTTTCATTAAATACACATATCCAAATCTTAAGTGATCATCAGTGAAAGTAATAAAATAAGAATACCCTCCCCATGCATTCGTTGTCATAGGTCCATAAACGTCTGTGTGAACCAACGCTAACAACTCTGTAACTCTTTCTCCTTTTCCACTAAAAGGAGATTTAGTCATTTTACCCATGAGAAAAGATTTATAAGTTGGATATGATTCATAATCGGATAGCTCTAAGAGCCCATCCTTGTGCAACTTGGATAATCTTGTTTCATTGATATGACCGAGTCTACAGTGCCACATATAGGTATAATTAACATCATCTCTTTTTCTTTTCTTAGTTTGTTCTATTTTAAATATATTTTCATGCAAGTTAAGTATGTAAAGTCATTTCGCAAATTACCAACACCATATAAAATATTCTTATAAATAGAACAACTGTTGTTCTTTATTATAATTTCAAATCCAACCATATCTAATACAGAATTTGAAATAATGATTTTAATGATATTCGAAACAAAATAACAATTATTTAAATAAATGGATTTGCCAGTAGGTAGTGCTAAACAATAAGTGACTACAGCTAATGCATCAACCTTTGCTCTATTTCTCACTCGTAAGACAACCTCATCCTTGTTCAACTTTCTACTTCTGACCAGTCTCTGCACATAATTACATATGTGAGAACTACAACCGGTATCCAATACCCAAGTAGAATTTTGACTTTCTGAAAAATTAATTTCAATAATGAACAAACCTTGATTGGAAGTTGAAGCTTCTCCAAGCTTCTTCTCTGCTAAAAACTTCTTGCAGTTCCTCTTCCAGTGACCCGGCTCGTTGCAATAGAAGCACATTCCTTTGCTAGCTAGATCAGGTTTCTTTTGTCCCTTCATGTTCACCTTGCCCTTAGCCTTATTAGATTTCTTCTTTTCAGAAGATACCTTGGGCCTCTTCCATTTCTTAGAAGAATCCACCATTAAGACATGGTTCTTCTTGAATGGGAAGTGACCTTCTGCAGTCTTCAACATGTTAAGTAATTCAGGCAAGCTGACATCTAACTTATTCATATGGAAATTAACAACGAACTGCGAGAAGGTCTCAGGGAGTGACTGCAAGACCAAGTCTTGACTTAACTCCCCATCTATGACGAACCCAAGTTGTCCAAGGTGTTCAATCAGATTGATCACTCTTAGGACATGAGTCTAAACGGTTGTGCCCTCGGTTATCTGAGATTGGAAGAGCTCCTTAGATATCTCATATCTAGCAGTCCTACTTTGTTCACCATACAACTCATTGAGATGAAGCAACATAGTAGGAGCATCCATATTTTCATGTTGACGCTGAAGCTCGTTATTCATAGATGCGAGCATGATGCATTGAGCCACAGATGCATCATCTTGTCACTTTACAATGGTGGCAATCTCTTCTTTAGAGGCTGATTCTGGAACAGTTCCAAGGACAAGTGAATTTAGAACATAAGAAATTTTTTCAGCAGTGAGAACTATTTTTATATTCCTTAACTAGTCCGTGCAATTCGGCCCGATTAGTTTATTAGCATCAAGTATGCTACGCAGTAAAATTAGTGATTTTGACATTTTAAACTTCTGTATGTGAAAAGACAACATTTTAGTAAATATTCATTTAATTAATTTTATATTCCAAAATAAATTAGGTCTTATTTTAAATTGGTCTCTTCCACTATTTACTTCAAACTATATTACCCTCACTTATATAGTTCGGCAACTTCTAATTAAAGATTTGCTAGTGAGAATAAGGATCCCATTTCAAATGTATATAGCCTTGTGGATAGCACAACAAACGATATATAAATAAATAGGTAGACAACTCTCTGTTAATTACATCAACATGTTACTCCTTTTTATTTTGTCTCTTAAATCATAATGGTCAAGTGTGTGCACATTCGAACTAAAATAATTTAAGTTAAGTGCAACCTAGCACTTTCATAAATTCAAAAAAGAAAAATATTGTCGTTGTGGATAGCACAACAAAATAATATTATTCAATTTTCTTGATAAGCATCAAATGTGATTAAATTAATATCTTAAATACGCAATACTTGCCTTGTGGATAGCACAACAAACTCGTATTAACTATTTAATACTCTATTAATTTATAATGCTAGAAGGCGACGTTCGATATTCCAAATATCATTGAACGCTTTAGACTTAATATAATTTCTTTGAGGGGTTTGTTATTATTTGTCTCATCTTGTTTAGAGCGCATGCACACACAAACACACACACACACACACACACACACACACACACATATATATATATATATATATATATAATATGCGTCATTTTATTAAGCATGTGATGTATGTTTTGCATAAAATATAATATATATACTACTTAGCATGCACATATAGAATTTTATATTCTACCCGGATTGATTATGGGCTTTTATTCTAGTTTAGTTCACTAGAGCCACCAAGTAAACCGAAAGGTCAAACCTAGGAGTGCAAGAATTTAAATTTAAATGTAACTATTACAATTAAACACAGGCTCCATTACAAACGGGTCTTCACGCGCTCCTTGCTCCTTGGTCTCTAATTTCTTCAAGATAATTCTAACTATTTCTATTACATTAAAGTATTTAAAATAGAAACCTTGATCAGCAGTCAAGAAAAAATACATAGGAGGGAGATATAATTTTACATCAAGAAAAAACCCAGAGAATACAAGGTACGCAGACCCAATTTAATAAAATCCATTCATTCAAGCATTTAATTAAAATAAAATTCAATCACATTGGTCAATAGTCCCATAATCAATCCTATTTATTATCATACATATCACCATATGCATCAATAAATAAATATTCATCTCATGAATTAAAACATTACATATATATATATATATATATGAGTATCATTTAATGGACAATTTTAAATTGCATGAAATCCAATTTCAAGATTTAAATAAACTCTTTATTTAATTATAAAACTATTAAGAATATTATATATATATATATATATATATATATATATATAGTAATCATACTTTCAAAACCTTTTTGAATCCCTTTTTTTAAAAACAATCCGTGCATTACTTTCAAAACCTTTTTGAATCCTTTTTTTTAAAAACAATCGGTGCATTACTTTATATATATACAATCCTGGGTCCTGAATCATTCAATTCAAAAAGGAGCATTTTGATTCACTACCCACGAAAAACTTACAAGTTACCTTTTGAACTAAAAAACGCGACTTACCTTTAAAGCCACGGATACAACAGGGAAAAAAAAACTATTTTTGCGCAAATTTTTTTTCATAAAAATAATTTTACACAATTAAATTATGCCCAATAAATTATTTAAATATATACTCATACATTTATGGAATCAAAACAAATAATAATTGCATAAAAGTTTGGCTCTGATGCCACTGTTGGGTTTGTACGAAATCGTGGGCGCAATCAAACTGCAAAAATTAGCGGAAGCATGATATATCAGTGTTTAAATTTTTTTACAAAACCATTACCCGGATCATCCTTTATGCAAATTATTAATTTAAAACGATAAATAAGAAGTTATGGAATCATACCATTGTAGAACAAAACTTCCACATATACAAGTTCAGCTCATTGTTCTTCGTGATCTCCTTGAATTTTCAAGATAGATTCCTTCTTTTGGTCAACGTTTGCCACCCAAGTGTTTGGCCACTAGAGGTGATCCACCAAGGAATAAGAATTATTCAAGAAGGGGGGTGGTTGGCTAAACCCTAATTTTTTATCCTCTATAGAAAAGGAGTACTCTCCAATAATTAGAATTGTATCAACTGATATCTAACATAAGACTCCTCTTAAATAAATATTGGTCAACCCTTCTAATCCTATTAGACATAGATTTTTATTTAATTAATTAAACTCCTTTAATTAATTTATCTCTTAATCTTATTAGTAATAAATGAGAGTACTAATATTAAATTAATTCCTAAACTCCTTTAGAAATAATACTAATAATAATAATCGTAATAATATTAATAAGACTCCTCTTATTAATTTATATTTAATATTTTTAAAATATTAAATAATAAACATTAAGCTATTTAATTTATTCTATCACCATAGATTAAATTAATTACACTTAATGCATTATTACGATTATGCCATTACTTTCTTAAATAATTATTCTTCCTTTTATGGTGTGACCCTTTAGGTTCTCCATATTAAACCGGTTGTGAATAAATCAATTAGAAAAATTTTAATCTTATTTAAATAAATAAATTAAGCTAATAATCTATTTAAATAAATAGTATTTATTCTACAATAGGGATAAACCTCCCTAGCGATCAACGACTCTCTAAATAATATAAATTTTAACATTAATCATAAAAGAACGTGTGAGTAAATAGTTACCGTACAATTCAATCCTTCCACCATACAATGTCCTAATTAAATAGAAGACATAAAATTACTGTTAAGTCTTATTTTATTTAATTATATATATTTCGATTAGAAAATGAATAACTCCAAATAATGCAAATTAGAAACTCCTTTCTAATTTTATTCTGCATTGGCCAAGGACTACTAGGTTGTCATTTAACGAATCACATAGGAAATATTTTTCCTTTTACTAGAAGTGGTAGATTCTTTATTGACCATTCATTATCTCCATATGTAACTTATTACACCCAAGCATATCCTTTGATATACCCTAAGGGTCTTAAGGAATAAGTCAAAGTATAATTCATTATACACAAGATACTATGATGATCGCAAGTCCAAGAATCACTTGTACTACTATCACATTAGGAATTTCTATTGACATGCAAGTAAAATTCCATTAGGTATTCCATAGCGAGTCACGTTCAGTAAACTTATTCTCCAATAAGCGCCTACATACTTGCTTTAGTGTCTCCACACAAATGATCATGAGATCAATCATCCTGATCCAATGAGCAAGCAACATATGTACCAATCTATCCGAATTTACTAATTCCCTTTTTAGTAATCCAATAATTGGGAACTATTTTAGTTTTAAGCTTTCTAAGAATTTAGATCTCATTAGCATGATCAACATCATTATTCTAAAAGCATTGCTTAAAACTATGGGTTATTTACATATTATAAAAACAGCATCATGTAGATAATTAAATGCCTTTAATAAATGAATACTTTTATTAATAAATGAATAAGATTGTTTACAAAGTATGTGCTTTATTATCATACATGATTGGCTTGTATGCGCACTACTTTCAATTACCTCATCAGGGTTGCTTTCAATGTGACCCTCTATTTCAGCTATTGGCTTAGATATTGGCTCTGGTAGGGTGATTTCTCCTTCTTCACGATATGAGTCTCCTAATCCTTTTTCGCCTGACATCTACACAAAATTTTATTTTTGAATAATACATATTATATACACATAACAAATAATAGTTTCATATAAGTTACTTTTATTTTATTTTACGATGAATTTCCTTAATTCATCTCCTTTAAACTCTATTTGAATTATTTATTTTTCAACATTTCTATATAGCCTAAGGTTATAGCCTAAGGTATCCCCACCTAAGATTTATAACCTAAAGCTTTGATACCAACCTGTGACGCCCCCAAGTCCGGGTACTTGAAACCCGTACTTGGTTCTACACGATACCATTCATTCGAACTGCTTAATATATTATAAACTTAATTTTTTTTTTATCAAAGTTGACGAATCCCCAGGTACGACTGTAATACCCGAGAATTTCTAAATATTATTAATGAATTAATTAATGAAAGTCGGATATTTATTTGAATATAAATGATTATGTGTTATGAGATGAGTTAATTCAAAGAAGTTCAAATTGAAATTATGTTAATTAGGAGAATGTGGAGTTTACGATAAACTCGTAGAATGCCTTGTGTGGCACGAGAATGAAAACATCGATGATTTATTTTAAAGGATGAATGGATAAGTAATTTATTAATTAATATTCTATTATTAATTAACTGTTATCGTGAGTGATAGAATATTACGGAGTAATTAATTAATGTTGAGTAATTATGATTGTGAATAATAAAACATTAACGAGTAAATTATTAATAAATATAATAAGATTATATTTACTCGATTAATTGTTATGTGCAAGTATAAACATATAATATATAGTAGTTACATCTATATTATATAAAGTGCAATGTGACGCATCAATGTGACTGTACAATATATACAAACTATATAGTAAGATTAATTGAATTGTGAGAGTTACATAATAAGGTTATGTGACAATAAGTGATGTGGGTGAACATTAGTGGGTACCTTATTAATATTATAATGAACCAAATGAATAATTGTTATTCAATGATTATTGTAATATTTGATATAATTGAATAATAGAATTGGGATGATATAAGGTGATAATACCCAATTGAATTATATTCGGTGATAACGAAATGTACATGGATTATATATATGTAACTTAAATTGACTACATTGTAATATTACTTATTTATTGAAATTACCTTGTGACTCTAAATTAAGTTATAACAATACGTATATGTACATAGCCTTAGTACTAATACTCTTTCCAAATGCTGAGCTTTGTATTTGCTTGTCCCATAAAGAGAGTCACTCTCTCCTTCACGTGATTAACAAAAAGGCTAAAGCCTACTCTTCTTTTCAATTTCAGCAAAGTATAGCTAGTAATCATCAATGGGGAGTGGCCATAATAGTGAAAATCACCAACTAACTACCAACTCTTCCATAACCCACATACAATTCTTTTTCCCATTGGGTATTAACTTCTCTATAAATATAGCTCCCCTCCTTATAATTTCTTTTCCTGAGATATTGAGGCTTGAGAGTATATTGTAAGGTTGCTGTTAAACTAGTTTACTGAGAGAGAGACTTCAGTGTTTTAGCAGCAAGTTCTAGCAAACAATTTAGCAGAAGGTATATTATATGTTCTTCATTTTCAAAAATTACGAACTTTTTGATTTTGCTTACATTATATGATATATTGATTTGAGAATGTTTCTTAGCTGCTATACTAGCTTATATGCAAGTTTAAACTATAATGTGGCTGTTTAGAACTGAATTCATGAAGGAAATTTGGTAATTGACTTAAGTTCTGCCGAATAGAAGCTGTTCTAGTGCTGGCCGAGACCTGGCGCAGCTACGCCAGTATTATACTAGGGCGCAGCTGCTGAAATTTGTTTTCTGATTCTGCTACAATCTACTAAGCGATAACATGTTCATATTATTTGGACAAGCGCGATGACAGGTTTAGCATGTGTGGTAATATACCTAGACCTAACTTGAGCATGTTTGACTATGTCAGTATACATTATTGACGAAAAAATTATAATTTAAAAATGAACTTAGAGTTTTCAAAATGAACTTTGATATATGCATACCATGTTTATAATCTGACTATTTAAGCATGATTATATGGTTTAGTTGAGCATGAGAAGTTAGTCTAAAGTATTGTGATTGCACTAGCATACATGGGTTACGTTTAAAACGATTTCAAAAGCTAAACTTGAAAGTTTTAAAAAGCTAAAGACACAAGAATATGGTAGAATAGCATTCTGATATTTTTGACATACATGATAATGCTTTAACATCATTTAGTTGGCCTACATGTACACATATTATGTTAGATACCATGAAAGTTTGTAATCATGAATGAGATATGAGTTAGGCGAGTTTTAAAGCAATAAACACTACTAGTTATGCATGAATACCTGTGAGCATGCCTAACACAGAATATATGTCCACCTTATGTGTTTAAATGACAAGCATGATAGCATATATGATTTCATGACGTTGAATGACCTTAAGTTATTAAGGGATGTTAATCTAGAACTATATCATGAAAGGTCGGACTTTGATTGACTTAGTAAGCACTGATAGGTCTCTAAATCTGAGTATTTAATTTTGATGATAACAAATTAGGATTAAAGGTCAAAAGGGTAGAATCCTCTCCATAGGATTAAAATGTTAAAATTGATTTATTAATTACCTCTAATATTTTGAGCAAAAATATTTATTTTCTAAAAACTTCTTTTGAATGACCTTGATAATTTAATATCAGGTGTTAATAAAATGAGTACATATAGTAACATTTCCTAAGACAAGAAGATTCCTATTTCTTTTCAAAATAATTTTCAAATTCTTTTATGGGCAAAAACTATTTCTAAATATATATATATATATATATATATATATATATATATATGTTTAAATATATTATATATGTAAAAGTATATAATATATATATATATATATATATAAATCGAATATATATATATATATATATATATATATATGTTAAGTATATATTTGTGTGTGCTGAATTGGTGAGTATGTGCCGAGTGTATGCATGGGAGTGTAATTTGAATATACAATGCTTGTATTGGTGTATGTGCCGAAATGTTTGTTTTGCTGCAAAGAGAAATGGCTTATGCCTTTGATTTAAACAATGGGCGCAAAGCATGTTATGACTCATATGTGTTGGGCCATTTTAATTTCATATTTGGCACAATCAAGAAGCAATCCGAGCCCCTCATTTTTGAAACACACAATCCGGACCTTCTATTTCAAAAATGATTTTCAAAATTACGATTATGCCCTAACCTAAAAAAATTCTATAAATAGGAAGCTTTTCTATTCATTTCAATTTACCAATTTTATAAACCAAAAAGCTTACTCTCGTTGCCTACATATTATCTAAACAAACTTTTACTCTCTTCTCTCAATCAAAGTTATAGTTCTATTGGAAGAGAAAAATTGGTCCAAGTATTTGAGATAAGTTGTTAAATTATAACTGTTCATATTATCTCATACTTGCTCATATATATAGATATTATGTTATAAATTGTCATATACATTCATATATCTATATATCCATATTAGTAAAGAGTCAGTACTTGGACACCAATATAATTTGGATGTTATTTCTTTGAAATTCTCTAAACGGTCTTTAAAATCCCAAATGACCCTTTACTGGTATAATCAATATATAGATTTAGATAATCATATATAACCCGCGATACACATTTATATATATCTTATATATGATCTATCATATCTAGTAAAGAGTCAGTACTTGGACACCGATATACAATTTGAATGTTATTTCTTTGAAATTCTCCAAACGGTATTTAAAAACTCAAGTGGCCCTTTACTGATATAAATAATCTATATAAATATTCTTTAATATTTTATATACGATTATCAGGTTGTGAATCAAAAAATTTAGTCAGTACTTGGATACCAATATACAATTCGGATGCTATTTCCTTGAAATACTCTGGACGGTCTTTAAAATCTCAAGTGGCCAAATTATTCGCAACGTAGATCATATATAATATAATATATATATATATATATAAGTGGGTGAAACAAGTTTATTCAAGTATTATCTAAAGTGAATCATATTATCATACTTGATAAACTGTCATCAAATATACTGCTTATATAATTGCTCATAAATTATTGTTGCATTATACAAGTGTGCGTGGTTGTTTAAATTCAAAGTTATATTTATTTAACACCAAAGAAACACACTCTTTAAAAAGAAAAATCTTTTTCTTAATCCATAGAAAAATATTCTTTAAAGAAAAAGAAAATCTTTATTACAAGTGCTTAAATATTTTATCTGTTTTCACAGAAGCACATTACAAAAGTCTTTGAACTTTTATCATATACTTAAATTCTATATCTGCTTATCTGAGAAGTATCTGTTCTACAATTTTATCTGCTTATTGTTAGAAGAAAATATTCAAACAAACTTTTTGTAAAAGGAAAATGTTGAGTTAGTTTATTTTATAATTGTGAGAAAGACAAGAATTCTTTGACCAAGACCAGAGTCTTAGAGAGGTCAGCTAGGAGTTGGGTCTCTAGTGTACTTATGAGGAGAGGAAGAGATTGTTGTTTCAAGACCAAGGGATAGAATAGTTCTAAGCTCAAAAGAAGGTTCAACTAAGTTTGAGGAAGGAGTTGGGAGTTCGCTGTCTAAGATAGTTAGATGTGGATAGTTGTAAGTTTATCTTTAAAACTTTGTACAGGATTCTCTGCCTATTGAAGGAGTATTTATTACAGGGAGTAATAGGATCTCAAGTCCTGGAGAGGAGCTTGAGACTAGACGTAGCAACATACCCGAGCTGTATGTTGTGAACCAGATAAATATATGTGCATTGTGTGATTGAATTTTAATCTGCTTATTAATTTCTTAAAATTAACCCACTAAAATTTAAAAAGGCCAAAGATAATTTTTAAACAGTGATAATCTATTCAACCCCCCCCCCCCCTTCTAGATTATTATTGGACTTTCAATTGGTATCAAAGCGGTGCTCTTTAACTTGTTTGTTAAGTAAATACAGGTATACCTAAGAGTAGATCCATCTATGGCCTACAATGCTACTGGTTGCGGAGAAGGACTATTAATGACCAGACCTCCACTATTTGATGGCACAAATTTTGTCACCTGGAAGAGCAGATTCAAAATCTATGCCAAATCACAAGGAATCAAAGTTTGGCTTGCAATAGAACGATGTGTAAAGGTTCTTACAAAAATTATCGGGGAAAAGATCGTTGAGAAAGATGTTGATGAGTTCACTACTGATGATGAAAAGGCTATGAACATAGCATCCATAGCTGAACAAGTGCTGACTAATGCTCTCATTGAAAAAGAGTACAAAAGAGTTAGCAATTGCAAGAATGCAAAAGAAATCTGGAAAAAGTTGATTCTAACCTATGAAGGAACCAATCATATTAAAGAAACCAGAAAAGATGCTCTAATCCAAGAGTATGAAAATTTCAAAATTGAAGAAGGTGAAAAGATCATTGATATGGAAACACGTTTTTCCAGAATCATTGATGAACTGGAACATCTTGGGAAGGAATATACTACTAATAAGAAAAACAGAAGAATTCTCAAATCCCTTCTATCCATCTGGAAAATGAAGGCTATTGCTATTAAGGAAAGGCAAGACCTAACTACTTATCCTTTTGATAGCCTTATTAGAAATCTTCGTGCCCACGAAGTCCACATGTTAGTCGAAAAATCAGGATCGAATACAGATCTCATGAAGAAAGGAATTGCTTTTAAAGCTTTACTTGTAGATCAAGAAAGATATGATGAAGAAGCTGAGGAAATTGCAAATCTATATTTAATGACAAATAATGAGTCATCACCAAGATCTGAGGTAAATTCTGAATATCAATTACCTAGCACTTCATTTGTCATACATAGTTTAGATAATATAAGTAAAGAACATCATGAACTACAAGAAGCTTATAATTATTTATATGAAGAAAATGAAATTATTAAAGAAGAGTTTATTAAATTAAAATTTTCATTACAAAAATTAATTAAAATTAACAAAAATCTTGAAATTGAAAATGAAAGTTTATTACGAAAGGAAGAATTAGAAAAATTAAGAAAAATAAACAAAGATATGAAGATAGAAAATTCAACACTTACTGTAATTAATGAAAATACTTAAATATAAAATCAAGTGTTAAGTGAAGATATTAAAAATATCAAGCTTGAAAATTCATCTCTAAAGATAGAATTAGAAAAACAAAGTGAAGATTCTTCTTTAATAGATCAAATTAAAATTTTAACTAAAGAACGTGATGATTTAAGCACTATTGTTATTAAATTCACAAAAGGGAAAGAAAACCTTGATGTCATGCTTAATCAACAAAGATGTGGATTTAACAAAGAAGGATTATAATATATTGGAGAATTTAGTAAAAGAAAAGATAAAGGACTTTATCATGTTAAAAGTAAAGAAAAAGAAAGTCGTGTATCTTCTTTTACTAAATGTTCTTACTGTAACAAAAATGGTCATTCTTTTCACATGTGTAATGCTCAAAATGGAAATTATAAAGGAAAAATGATTTGGGTACCAAAAGGAACATACATTGCACCAATCATTAAAAATACAAGGAAAGAGTTTTATAATTATCAGAAAAATAAAAGTCAAAAATCTTATAAAACTTTTCATCAAAGTTTTTCAAGATATAAAAATAGAGTAAATCATGCATCTTATAGACATGTTACTCATAAAATGCTCGTATCTACTAAGATTGATTATCTGTACCCATTTTTGTAAAGGAAAACACAAATATTCCTTATACAAAATGGAAAACTAACCCAAAGGACCCTTCTTATTAAAGGGTACCGGTTCGTGAAATTGATAAATGTTGCAGGTATATATTGGAGCTGACTCTAGTAAAAATAATTGACGACATCATTGTTGGGTCTATTGGTATTACTTTGTGAAATGATGAGTAATGATTTTGAAATGAGCATGAAGGGAGAATTAAATTTTTTCCTAGGACTACAAATCAAGCAAGGAGAAAAAGCCGTCCAAGCAACAAAAGCAATCTAACGGTCAACAAGGATCAATCTAAGCCATCAGATCCAACCAATCAGAAGCCAGATAGCCTAAGCACGCGGATTGCAAGTATCAGCCGCCCGATCAATAAACAAAAGCATAAACTCATCCCAGCCGTCCAATCAAGTCAAACAGTCAGATGAACAAATTCAAACGCGAGATTAATTCCCAACAGTCGATCAAATCCAAGACGCTTTCTTCTCTCTCTATCTCTATCTCTCAACTCTTCCAAACCCTAACCCTTACCAGCCAAAATCGAAGCGATCCAACTGCTTCAGTTTGTGAATAACTGTGCTAAGGTAATCTTTTTTCTCTCTTTGATTAAATTGTGACTATAGTTGGATGCCTATTTTTTTGAAAGCTTCTATTTGTGTATATAGCTGTCTATCTGAAATTGGATGACTGTAATGAGTTTCATGTTTATGTTCTGTATATGTGGCTATCTGAAAGCTACTGGTTTTATATAAGACTGTCTATGTGAGTATAAATATTGGGTGAAAATAAACTTTCATGTCTAAATTCTGTAATTTTGATGTCTATCTAAATATAGACATTAAGTGATGAAAATAATTACCATATTATGTGCTACTACTATTATATACTGGTATGTGTTGTAGAGATCATTTGCTATATCAATATTATGCAACACTAACTTATTGAATCTCTGTGTTGACTCACTATTTTATTGATATGGGCATCTAGCAATGACAACATGTTAGTGTTATGTAACATTGACTAGTTGTATCTCTGTGTTGATTTGTAACAGTTTGATGTGGGCATATCTGTGATATCTATGATAACATATCTATGTTTATTTTCTATAGTATGATATGGGCATAGAAATAATAATGACATATCTATGTGTTGAATCCCTATACTGGGTTATTATCTTATGATATGGGCCAATAAGTAATGATATCATATCTTTTGTTTGATATTGGATCATACCTGTTATGTCAATAACCTGCATATGTCTGAAATTTGTTTATGTCTTCTGATTGGACTTCTGGGCAATTTTTTTTTCAAAAAGGGAAAATCTGACAAAAGATTTAAATTTGCTAAACAGTACTACACATGCCTATCTATTACTGTTCACATTGCACAGTCATCACTTGAGAACTGTTTAATTTTTGACATTCAGGTCATGCCATATACATTAAACTGAGTTTCTTTTAATTGTACTTTTTCTATAAAAAGATAGTTTCTCAAACCTATTATACTATGTCTATAGTTTTACTTTTACTTCAAAACCTCTTCTACTACTTGTCTGCAGTCTTGTTTCTTTTTTACTTACTCTCAAAACATGAAACCTGTCTCTTCTTCAAAATGAAAAAGATCTGAGATATTTACTGAGCCACACCCTACCCTGATCTATATACCTCATTGTTGGTCACACCTACTGCCAAAAACAAATATGAACACATAAAGCATAACTTGCTTCCTGGGGTAGGAACTTCTTTCAATAGCTTTCCAGGTCTGTTAGAAAAGATAACAAGTATAGGATGGGACATTCTTATCTCTTTTACAAGTAGAGAGATATATCCTAGCTTGATTGCTGAATTCTATGCTCATATATCTTTTGTTCATGATTCAACTGGTTTTTTGACTTGTATTAAGACCTGCATACAAGGTCAAGACTATGTGATAGATGAAATTCTTCTTTTGCATGCTCTTAATCTCAGAAAAGAATTCTTAGATTATCTCAAGATTAATGAGTACACCTTTCCCATAGGAATCACCACTACTGAGTGTCTTACTTTTAAACACAATCTTGCACTTACAACTGATCAACTTGTGCCTGCCAATTTGTTTGAATATCCATGCAAAGTGCATATTGATTACTTCACTGCTGAGTGTCAGTTTTTAGGAAAATTTTTGAAGCATATTTTCATGCCTATCAGAAATGATAAACTGTTAAGTCCCTTTGATTTAGAACTTATGAAATATGTTCTGACTGAATGCATGCCATATAGTGTGCCATTTTTTCTCTTAACATCCTTTAAATTCTGTCATTCTAATAACTGCATGGGGTATGAACTTTTGTTAACTAGAATCTTTATACACTTAGGTGTTCCTGTTCATCTTCACAAGGTTCAAATGATTCACAATAGCAATATTGTGTCACATTTAAATCTTCCTTCTAAGCCTTTAATTATCTTTCAACCTAATGACATTGACCACATAGAGACACATTTAAATCTACTGTCTCAAATTGATTCTTTAAGCAGCATGAGTCAACTATCTTTAAAGAATCAGTCTAAAATTTTGAGTCAGTTAGAGGTTTTACAATTATCTGTACAACACTTACAAGATATGGTGAGTATATTGATGGAGCACCACAAGGTGTCAATCCCCCCTACAATTTCACTGCCACTACTAGCTCTGCCCAGCCTGACCTTTCTGGTTAGAACCCTCCTGATCTGCATCTCACAAATATGGGAATGAATTTCTCCCCACTTAACTTTGATGAGCTCTGAGGAAGAATGTAAACTAACTACTAACTATTCTGGATGACTGTAATAAACACTAAACACTAACTGATAATTAGGGTTATTACTATATGTTTAATTATTATTCTAACTTGCAAGTAATTTCTGAAACTAACAGTTTTTTGCAGGTGATTTGGTATTTTCTGTAAACCCCTGCATTTTTGTTAATGACAAAGGGGGAGAAGAAAAATATCATATAAGAAGAAAAATATCAGAACTAAAGAAAAATATCAGATTAATACCAAATAATAATCTGATATGAGAACATAAATGGATCTGCTAGATATAAACTGTTATAACCTGCTATGGTCTGAATGGTTTGCATGAGATTGACAGGAACTGCTATTAACTGTTATGGTGTGTATGATGGTTATAACCGCTATGGTGTATGTTGGTTATAACTGTGATAACAGGAATGAGTCTGATAGTTATAATTGTTATACAACTGCCTGGATGGTTATAACTATGTATATCCGTCTGATAGTTTTTCAAAATTTTAAAATTTTTATAAAAACTCGATTCATGGTCTGAGGGGGAGCATCATGAATTAAGGGGGAGTTCTGAAAAATAAATATTTTTACTTGTTGTCATCATCAAAAAGGAGGAGATTGATAGGTCTCCAAATCTGAGTATTTAATTTTGATGATAACAAATTAGGATTAAAGGTCAAAAGGGTAGAATCCTCTTCATAAGATTA
Organism: Panax stipuleanatus; assembly: GCA_020205555.1. Taxonomy (NCBI): domain Eukaryota; kingdom Viridiplantae; phylum Streptophyta; class Magnoliopsida; order Apiales; family Araliaceae; genus Panax; species Panax stipuleanatus. The sequence goes on along the minus strand of CM035123.1, from coordinate 66,650,932 downwards.
AAATGTTAAAATTAATTTATTAATTAGCTCTAATATTTTGACCAAAAATATTTATTTTCTAAAAACTTCTTTTGAATGACCTTGATAATTTAATATCAAGTGTTAATAAAATGAGTTCATATAGTAATATTTCCTAAGGCAAGAAGATTTCTATTTCTTTTCAAAATAATTTTCAAATTCTTTTATGGGCAAAAACTATTTCTAAATATATTTTATATGTAAAAGTATATAATATATATATATATATATATAGAAACTGAATATATATATATATATATATATATATATATGGTAAGTATATATTTGTGTGTGCATAGAAGTGTGTGCCGAATTGGTGTGTGTGTGCCGAGTGTATGCATGGGAGTGTAATTTGAATATGCAATGCTTGTATTGGTGTATGTGCCGAAATGTTTGTTTTGTTGCAAAGAGGAAAGGCTTATGCCTTTGATTTAAATAATGGGCACAAAGCATGTTATGATTCATATGTGATGGGCAATTTCAATTTCATATTCGCACAATCAAGAAGCAATTCGAGCCCCTCATTTTTGAAACATACAATCCGGACCTTCTATTTTAAAAATGATTTTCAAAATTACGGTTATGCCTTAACCTCAAAAAATTCTATAAATAGGAAGCTTTTCAATTCATTTCAATTTACCAATTCTATAAACCAAAAAGCTTACTCTCCTTGCCTACATATTATCTAACCAAGCTTTTACTCTCTTCTCTCAATCAAAGTTATAATTCTATTAGAAGAGAAAAATTGGTCCAAGTATTTGAGATAAGTTGTTAAATTATAACTGTTCATATCATCTCATACTTGCTTATATATATAGATATTCTGTTATAAATTGTCATATACATTCATATATCTATATATCTATATTAGTAAAGAGTCAGTACTTGGACACCAATATAATTTTCTTTGAAATTCTCCAAACGGTCCCTTTACTGGTATAATCAATATATAGATTTAGATATTCAGATATAACCTGCGATACACATTTATATATATCTTATATATGATCTATCATATCTAGTAAAGAGTCAGTACTTGGACACCGATATACAATTTGGATGTTATTTCTTTAAAATTCTCCAAACGGTTTTTAAAATCCCAAGTGGCCCTTTACTGATATAAATAATCTATATAAATATTCTTTAATATTTTATATACGATTATTAAGTTGTGAATCGAAAAATTTAGTCAGTACTTGGATACTGATATGCAATTCGGATGATATTTCCTTGAAATACTCTGGACGATCTTTAAAATCCCAAGTGGCCAAATTATTCGCAACGTAGACCAAATATAATATAATATATATAAGAGGGTAAAACAAGTTTGTTCAAGTATTATCTAAAGTGAATCATATTATCATACTTGATAAACTGTCATCAAATATACTGCTTATATAATTGCTCATAAATTATTGTTGCATTATAGAACTGTGCGTGGTTGTTTAAATTCAAAGTTATATTTATTTAACACCAAAGAAACACACTTTTTATAAAGAAAAATATTTTTCTTAATCCATAAAAAAATATTCTTTAAAGAAAAAGAAAATCTTTATTACAAGTGCTTAAATATTTTATCTGCTTTCACAGAAGCACATTACAAAAGTCTTTTCACTTTTATCATATACTTAAATTTTATATCTGCTTATCTGAGAAGTATCTGTTCTACAATTTTATCTGCTTATTGTTAGAAGCAAATATTCAAACAAACTTTTTGTAAAAGGAAAATGTTGAGTTAGTTTATTTTATACTTGTGAGAAAGACAAGAATTCTTTGACCAAGACCAGAGTCTTAGAGAGGTCAGCTGAAAGTTGGGTCTCTAGTGTACTTGTGAGGTGAGGAAGAGATTGTTGTTTCAAGACCAAGGAATAGAATAGTTCTAAGCTTAAAAAAAGGTTCAACTAAGCTTGAGGAAGGAGCTGGGAGTTCGCTGTCCAAGATAGTTTATTGTGGATAGTTGTAAGTTTATCTTTAAAACTTTGTACAGGCTTCTCCACCTATTGAAGGAGTAGTTATTACAGGGAGTATTTATTACAGGGAGTAATAGGATCTCAAGTCCTGGAGAGGAGCTTGAGACTGGACGTAGCAACATACCCGAGCTGTATGTTGTGAACCAGATAAATATCTGTGCATTGTGTGATTGAATTTTAATTTGCTTATTAATTTCTTAAAATTAACTCACTAAAATTCAAAAAGGCCAAATATAATTTTTTAAACAGTGATAGTTTATTCAACCCCCCCCCCCCCCCTTCTAGATTATTATTGGACTTTCAAGCACGAATGACCCATTAACATGAGTATATGCCATGTGTAGATGTATGCTAACATGTTAAACAGAAACAGTAAGGCAGCAACCCAACCCTGGTATAGCCAGGGGACAGTGCAGCTGCGCCGTCCCTAGGCTTAACCAGGGCGCAGCTACGCCAGGTCACTTTCAGTTCTGATGGAGTTTGCTTATTCTGATTTTAGCAGTTCACTTATTATGATGCTTTAATCTGTTAAGGAGGTTATAATTAATACTGATATATGTTTATATGAGATGATGAAGTAACATGATAACATTTAACTTATAAAAGGGATTCTAAAGTTAGTGAAGATAATGTTGATTAAGTGTTATGATACTATACGTGATATAACTATGTACTTGATTTCGTAATGTCTTATATACTGATTACGTGACAAGCATATGTAAAGTACGTAATGACGTACATATAGAGTTACAAGACTAAGTGAGAACCATATGTGTATACTCGAATTACATATCGATCTTGTATATCGGATATACTTAGCTAATGAATATCCTATACATGCAAATATATTATAATAGGATTCAAAAGTGTTGATTACCTTTACGTGGGTAGAATACGCATAAGGCAAGTTCCTTGACTTACACTCTTTTATTGTGCAAGTTTCCTTGAACCCATTCTTGTATTATTAATTCCAAGTATCCTAACATTTGCATTTGCTTTATGCAATGGATCCTTGTGAAAGCAAGTTTTCTCACTTACTCGTTTAAATTGAGTTAGTATGCTTATTGAATAAACTCTTGTTCATTTGAGTCTTATGAAAGCTATTATTCATGTTGAACTTAGTATTGTTCTTAAATATCGTGAAAGTGTCTATGCCATTTGATTCGGCTAGACTATATACATATTTAGAAAATATCCAAACCAATTGACTGGTGCGGAATCTTTGAAAACTGAGTTGAACAACCCTTATGGTAAAGGGAGTGTATATATTGTTGGAAGCCCAACACACGCATGAAAATTATTGTGCTGTTATGCATAACATAGAGTATTGTAGACTGATCATCAATCATACTTATTTTTGGGTTATCAGTTTAATATTGATAATTCTAGTAGAAGTTCAATAGTCCTTAGTGACTACTCAGTATAAATTATTTTATCCAGTTGAATACGTTGATTGCCTTTGAATTCATATATATCTGTTGGTCTATAATGAACCATCGTTTCATATTCCAAGGATTTGATTTGAGAATTGTTGATACTCGTTGTTCATGATGTTATTCTTCAAACTCTTGATTATCATCGAGATTATACCTTGATATTTCAAACTCGTGTTATAAAACTCTTCACCTTTATCGTATATTACTTGCTGGGCAATTTGTGCTGTATATTACTTGCTGGGCAATTTGTGCTCATTTTTACTTTCCCTAAAAACATTTCAGTTAAGGCAGAGCAGGGCGGACCTTCGGGCACCGACAAGGGCAAGGGCAAGGCTACCAACTAGCTAGTCCCTTTATGTTTTGGAAATTCTGGTGTTGTATTATGACAACTATGATAATGTATGAAGACCGATTCAGAACTATGTTTAAACTTAAGTAGGATTATGTAATAAGTCTTTATTTGATATTATTATGTAATCTATTAAGTACTGTAGGTTGCGTGACTTGGGAGAATAAATATAATAAATCATTGTATATTATTCTAGATTATCCACTGTGATTGTAAGATTTTAGTTATTATTGTTAGATAGTGATACACCGGATTCGAGGCATTGTGGCCCAAATTTGGGGGCTTCACAACGGCGAACCTTAAGTAATTTATTACATGATAGATAACATATTTTCACAATACAAAGTTCTAAATATTACAACTAACACCTTATAACTACTCCTTCAGCTTCCCCTTTTCTTTGTCCTTGCTAGAACCTTCTGATCGATTACGCTTAACTAAAAATATTTAATTTAAGCAAGAATGAGCATTTAATTGCGCAGTAAGTAATAGCAGATAGTAAACATCAGCTGAAAGAAATAAATATTTTCTTTAAAGTATACTTCTATAATGAATCAATAGTTGTGAACCCATTTGAAACAATTCGTAATGATATATCAAATCGTTTACATTTTTGAAACGACGTATTGACTATAAATGCTGAGCGGTCAATAGACCTTGTACCAATGTTTTTAAGTTTGAAAAGATTTGTACAGAAATTCATCTGCAAACCGTCATGACTTACGGACACGTTGGGTGATTATCCCGTATGCCCTGTATTTATCAACACTACTTAATAGAACGATATTTACGTTCATCATAACCGCCTTCGGCGCATAAAAATTTCCCAATTTCGGAATGTTCATACTCAGTCTGGAGTCCGAACTAAAATAATTCAGTTGAACGACTTTATCATAAACAATAATATTCAATGATACCTTTACAACTATGTCCAGCCGAGTCAAATAACTTAGACTGCTCTTAAACTATGTATACATACCGAAATTCAATAGTATGTATCAACACTTGTTTAAATGCAATAATTTATACAAGTGAGGACACTTGCATAACCAAACTTGACTTATAAATAACAGAATAATTTTGATTCTATATGAATCATATGAAGACAGTAATAAGATACTTGTAAACAATGAACGAATCGGATAAAATTTGAGAACTTGCATGAATATAAATGAATTAAGAATACTTGTTGAACTAAAGAGCCATTGCATAAATGCAAAGGTTCAGATACTTGCTCAATGAAAAGTAGAGTTAAGAAACTTGTTTACACAAAGATCCATTGTATAAAGTAAATGCAAATGTTAGAATACTTGCATAGCTATAGATCTCTTGCATAAAGTAAATGCATAGAGTAGGGATACTTGCTCAATAATAAACAAGTTAGAGATACTTGCTCAATGATAAACAAGTTAGAGATATTTGCTCAATGATAAACAAGTTAGAGATACTAGCATAAACGAATAACAAAAATCATTATGGATGTGAATAATTAACAATAATTATTCGCGAACATGCTTTGAAATTAATAACTCATGTTGAGTTAGGAACTTACATAACATATACCTGTTTGCACGAAATAAAAGTAGTGCGTAGGGTTTAGATACTTACACAATAAAAGAGTATAGAAACTTGCTTACAAGATTCATTGCATAAAGTAAATGCAAGGGTTAGGATACTTGCCTTTATCGTTGCTTACTACTACGCAATATAGTTTTATCTTTAATACAAAGACATATCATTAATAAGATTATTCTTACAATCAGTATATCACATTATACTTCATGATACTACTACTTTATAAGTAAATTATCTAACATGTAATCACATAATCAAACATTACATAAGACCTTAATACCATACGTATTCACAATTCTAAACTAAGCACACATCGAGTCTTTAACAATGTTCAATATAGTACGCTGAGTGGTTTCCCACAAACAACCAACAAACTAGTTTCCCGTCTCGTCTACACTGTTTTTACACAGCGAGTTAGATCGGTAGCTAGTTCGTATATACCTTCGCTCCCTGAAGGAATCGTTTAGCCCAGATACTATACATCAACCATTAAAGAGTACGACTGTACTACTTTAAATTTAACTTAAGGATTAATGATGAGAATGACATATGTTATATTTTATTCTCTTAATACTTAATCTTTTATATCTCGTTTGTACTTAAATGCATTCATTATGTTTATATTTTTATTTCAGGTACAAATGAACCAAGGGAACGAAATGGGCTTAAAAGGAGCAAACAAGGATCAATTTGCAGCACGAAATAAGAAGCAGCCAACTTGGGCCACGGTTTGAATGAGCTCATATCACGAATTGGTGTTTGTAGCTCATGAAGGAATGCACAGTTCAGCAGCTAGTTTGCAAATGAAATCAGCAAGCATGTATTATAGTGGGGGCCCACGATTTGGATGGGCAGCTTGCATGCAAAGCCCACGAATTGAGCAATTTAGAAAGAATACCCAGCTCATTATATGTTCACGTGCTTGACTAATGAATGAAGCAGCTCACACTTATTCATCAAGTCAAAACGGATTCCAAGAACATGATCCACATTGAATTCCAAGAGCACCACGGATTCAAGCATTATGGCAATTAAATTATTTCCAGCATAGGAAAGTAACATGGTGCTTATGGGTTGTCCTAATAGCTCACAAATCCTAGCATGTCATGTGCTTGCAAAAGGAAGAAATCCTCGTGGGCCACGGTTTTGGTAAATTGAAAAAGGGAAGTTCCAATTCCTACATCATGCAAGCAGCTGGGATTGAATATGGGTCACGTGCATGCAAGGTTTGATGTATTCCGAATTATAGCAGCTTAATGATTCCTAGCAGCCTATGTGTGCAGCAACTTGTAAAGAAAGTCGGACAGTGTGTTGCCCCGCTGGCCGGGGCAGTTGACTTGAAGATCCCCGCTGGGGCGGGGAGGCGGACGGGTCATCGACTTTTCTTTTCCAACACAGATTTGGGTTATCAATTAGGATTATTAGGGCTGCAATATTAAGGCTATATTAAAGGGGATGCATTAGATTGTATTTCATCTTCTTTTCCTCTTTTATATTAGATCTATGTTTGTTTGGAGTTATGAACTAATTCTTTCAATTCAGTTTGGAAGGGATGTTGAACCTTATTCATAATTAACTGTTGGATCAAGTTTATTTTATTTATTCATTTTTACATGAGATTTATTCTGATAATCTACTTTAACTTCTTGTATGCCATTTAATTTACTAACGTGATTCTGCAGCATTAAATTAGTGAATTCATATCATCTGCTAGATTAAGATTGGTATTACGTGTAATTGATATTTGTCTTCATCACAAGTAGCAAATTAGTGATACTAATTGTGGACAAGATTTTGTTTATTACTAAGGTTATCAGGAAACAAGTTAAACAAATTAAGCTTACGTGTTTGTTGCTTGGATTCGCCTAATTCTCTATTTCTTAATGCTTCTGTTATATTAAATCTAGAGAGCTTGTTCTAGGTTATATTACAATTAGAATCTGGTGAAGAGCTTGTTTCATACAGTGACGATCTAAGGAGAATTTCAGGTAGCAGAGCTTGTTGCTATCTAGGGCTTATCATTGAAGGGTAAATACTGTAAAACTTGATTACTCCATAATTGTGAAAAGGTGATACTGAACTGAAGCTTTTTAAATCATTGTTAATTCTTATTACTTTCTTCTTGTTAATTTAGTTTAATCAATTCAAAACCCCCTTTTAATTAGAAATTATAGGATAAATATAAAGTAAATCACTTTTTGTGGGATCGATCCTTCCTTACTATTGTGCTAATTATTTAAATTCGTGAAGTAAAAGTGAGGTAAATATAGGAGTGTAAATGACAGCTCCCAAATTTTGGCGCCGTTGCCGGGGAGTGTTATTTATTTTTGTTTCTTATTTGTTTTCATTTATTTTTATTATTTCCTTTTTGTTTTATGACTCAATCCTCTCACTCTATTAACTTAAATTTTGATCAAGACATAGAGAAAACTGCAGATACAAAAGAAGCTCTTGTTCTAACACTTATTAAGGAAAAGATGGTGGTGCCGAACAACAACCGGACTTTAAAAGAACTGGCTACTCCAGACCTTGATCAATCATCCTTGTGTATTGAATATCCTACCTTAGATGTTTCTTTTGAACTTAACTACGGACTAATTTGCTTTTTGCCTTTTTTTCGTTGTCTTACAGGTGAAAATCCATATCCGCATCTAAAGGAGTTCGATGTGGTGTGTTCCACGATAAAATCACAAGGAGTGCCAAAGGAGCAAATCAAGCTTAGACTTTTTCCTTTCTCATTAGCAGATTTGGCTAAAGACTGGTTATACTATCTTCCTTCAGGATCGATACGATCATGGACTGATATGCAAAGGCTATTCTTGGAGAAGTATTTTCCTGCATCAAGAGTTACCGATACAAGGAAGGAGATATGTGGAATCAAGCAGTTCAATGAAGAAACTCTCTACGAGTATTGGGAAAGGTTCAAAAAGTAGTGTTCCAACTGTCCACCTCACGAGATTGATGATCACTTGATCCAATACTTCTATGAGGGGTTGCTTCCAACGGATAGAAGCATGATTGATGCAACACGTGGAGGAGCACTAGTAGACAAGACTCCAGAAGCTGCAAGGAACTTAATTGTAAACATGGCAGCTAATTCACAGCAGTATGGAATTAAGATGGATCACACATGGTAAATGGGGTAAGCACGAGAGACTTGGAGCAGCAGATTTTTGATTTAACTACTTTGATTCGACAAATGGTTGCAGGGAATATGCAAGTTGTAAAAGTAGGTGGAATTTGCTCAAAATCAGGATATACGATAATTGATTGTCCCATAGTGCAAGAGGATGTAATTGTTCATCAAGTTAATGCTGTGGGGACATTATCCGAACAAAATTCTCATCAATGTGATCCTTGGGTATACACTCATAATTCCGGATGGAGAGATCATCCCGACCTGAGCTATGAATGTACTAGGCCACCATTGCAACCCGTCTTTTCAAGTATGCAGCAAGATTTTTAGTAGACTCAACCTCAGTACCCCACATATACCGAAGAAGTACTTACCAATTCGGGACCATCTCTTGAGGATATGTTCAAAGCATTCATGAGCCAGACACAGCAGGTCCAGCAGGATACAAGGACTTTCGTTCAAGAATTGAGGAACCAAGTGGGTCAGCTTATAGCCACGGTATGGAGGTTGGAATCTCAAGGCTTAGGGAGGTCACTCTCTCAAACTATTGAGAACATAAGTGCAATTACCCTGGGATGTGAAGATGAGGAGGAACAAGAGGATGATTTGATAACTTCTACAAGGACGATATGGATAATGTTACAACTTCATCGGTGCAAACAGTGAATACACTAAATAATAAACACCATAGGACCTTTACTATGGAATTGGTTGAGGCACATGTTCAGTTCAACATATATGACGTTAAAAGTTATCTTGGTAATATTAATTCTGTTTTTTCTACTGATGTTGTTGACTCTATTGTGCATGAATCTCTTGAGCAAATAAATAATGAGGATTTGAGCGATGGAATAGAGCAAAATCAGGATTTAAAGGATGCTCCTAATGAATTGAAATTTTTACCAGTCCACTTGAAGTTCACAAGTCCAATTACATAGAATGAGAAGGAAGATGTCGAGCCAACGACCATAAACAAAGGCGCTGCATGGGAGGCAACCCATAGGGGAGTCTCTCTCTACTTTTCTTTGCATTTTAGTTAACATTGGGGACAATGTAAGTTTTAAGTGTGGGGGGAAGCATTTAGATATTTTTTATTTTTCAAATATTTTTTTATTTTTTTATTTTTTATTTTGAATTTTATGGGTATATTCACTGCAAACCCTCACGAGACAAAACTCGTCCACTTGGGGTAACTTTAGGGTTTAAAGGCTTGTTGCACATGCTAAGTGCAATAGTGTTTCCTACGAAAATGGGTTAGTTTTAGGATGTCTCACTTGAGCAATAAGTTAATTTGGATTTTGATTTTTGACCAATGATAAAATTTTAGGTTTCTTTGTGATAACTTCTGGGAGAACTGATAGACATCGGGTAATCTGAATTTGGTTTTCTTTGCTGATCACTACTTTATTTGAGACCTTTCACTATTAAGCACATATCTATTCGAACCAGTTGTGACTTGGAAGAAATTTATATCATTAGATGTATAGGGAAGAAACTTTGAACTCTATTATTTGTTTAATCATTACTCAAAGTTGATATGATGTACTATTTAAGAAAAGGGAAATGATTTAGGCAAAATTTGTAAGCTTGAAATTTAAAAGAGAGAATAAATGATTCATGTGGTGGGATGAGATGGAGCGTAAAACGCACTCACTCATAAACACGTGGCATGAGAGATGGAGCGTAAAACGCACTCGCTGGTAAGATGGAGCATAAAATGCACTTACTAAAGAAAAAAAAGAAAGGAAAAAATAAGACAGAAAGAAAAGCCTTTTGATCCTTTAATGTTATCTGCTGGTGTTAACTGAGATTGGTGGGAAAACAAGTGGTGAAGTTTATCTTTCTCCTTTAAGGCGTCGATTTTATAAATTTTTCTGTGGTCTGATTGGTTTGATACAGGTGGATACACACACACACACACACACACAAGGGATTGAGAGTAAAGTAAGATTGATAAGTAAAGTTGGGTTTCGGATGATACATTATTTTGAAGTTCCCCAGAGTTATTGTTTTGAATCTTTGAGGTCAATGTTGAAGTTTGTATTGACTCGTGGCTCAAGTTTGGCATATGTAATTGGTTGAATTTTGTGTTATAGTTTATTTTTATTTTGCCCAAGGACGAGCAAAAGATAAGTGTGGGGGAATTTGATGAGAATGAAATATGTTATATTTTATTCCCTTAATACTTAATCTTTTATATCTCGTTTGTACTTAAATGCATTCATTGTGTTTATATTTTTATTTCAGGTACAAATGAACCAAGGGAACGAAATGGACTTAAAAGGAGCAAACAAGGATCAATTTGCAGTACGAAATAAGAAGCAGCCAACTTGGGCCACTGTTTGAATGAGCTCATACCACAAATTAGTGTTGGTAGCTCATGAAGGAATGCACGGTTTAGCTGCTAGCTTGCAAATGAAATCAGCAAGCATGTATTATAGTGGGGGCCCACGATTTGGATGGGCAGCTTGCATGCAAAGCCTACGAATTGAGCAGTTTAGAAAGAATGCCCAGCTCATTATATGTTCACGTGCTTGACAAATGAATGAAGCAGCTCACACTTATTCATTAAGTCAAAACGGATTCCAAGAACATGATCCACATTGAATTCCAAGAGCACCACCGATTCAAGCATTATGGCAATTAACTTATTTCCAGCATAGGAAAGTAACATGGGCCACGTGCTTAAGGGTTGTCCTAGTAGCTCACAAATCCTAGCATGTCACGTGCTTGCAAAAGGAAGGAATCCTAGTGGGCCACGGTTTTGGTAAATTAAAAAAGGGAAGTTACAATTCCTACATCATGCAAGCAGCTGGGATTGAATATGGGTCACGTGCATGCAAAGTTTGATGTATTCCGAATTATAGCAGCTTAATGATTCCTAGCAGCCTATGTGTGCAGCAACTTGTAAAGAAAGTCGGACAGTGTGTTACCCCGCTGGGGCGGGGAAATTGACTTGAAGATCTCCGCTGGGGAGGGGAGGCGGACGGGTCATCAGCTTTTCTTTTCCAACACAGATTTGGGCTATCAATTAGTATTATTAGGGCTGCAATATTAAGGATATATTAAAGGGGATGCATTAGATTGTATTTCATCTTCTTTTCCTCTTTTATATTAGATCTAGGTTTGTTTGGAGTTATGAACTAATTCTTTCAGTTCAGTTAGGAAGGGATGTTGAACCTTATTCATAATTAACTGTTTGATCAAGTTTATATTATTTATTCCTTCTTACATGAGATTTATTCTGATAATCTACTTTAACTTCTTATATGCTATTTAATTTACTAACGTGATTTTGCAGGATTAAATTAGTGAATTGATATTATCTGCTAGATTAAAATTGGTATTATGTGTAATTGGTATTTGTCTTCATCACAAGTAGCAAATTAGTGATACTAATTGTGGACAAGCTTTTGTATATTGCTAAGGCTATCAAGAAACAAGTTAAACAAATCGAGCTTATGTGTTTGTTGCTTAGATTAGCCTAATTTTCTATTTCTTAATGCTTCTATTATATTAAATCTAGAGAGCTTGTTCTAGGTTATATTACAGTTAGAATCTGGTGAAGAGCTTGTTTCATACAGTGACGATCTAAGGAGAATTTCATGTAACAGAGGTTGTTGCTATCTAGGGCTAATAGTTTCATTGAAGGGTAAATACTGTAAAACTTGATTACTCTATAATTGTGAAAAGGTGATACTGAACTGAAGAACTGAAGCTTTTTAAATCATTGTTAATTCTTATTACTTTATTCTTGTTAATTTAGTTTAATCAATTCAAAATCCCCTTTTAATTAGAAATTATAGGATAAATATAAAATAAATCACTTTCTGTAGGATCAATCCTGGCTTACTACTGTGCTAATTATTTAAATTCGTGAAGTGAAAGAGAGGTAAATTTAGGAGTGTAAACGACAGCTCCCAATTAACACTTCATCTTTCATTTATAAGTTCTTATTTATAACTAGTAAACCATATAACCAATCCAGTAAACTGCATTGCCAATCCAGCAACCTGGATAACCAATCCAGCAACCTGGATTAGCTGGATTGACCAAACATTCTAATCCAGTAACTTGGATTATCCAAACAGACCAATCTAGCAACCTGAATTATCCAAACAGACCAATCTAGCAACTTGATGGCCAATCCAGCAAATCAGATTGCAATCCAGCAAATTGGATTCAAAATAGATTTCAATCCAGCAAACTGGATTCGAAATAGATTTTAATCCAGCAAACTGGATTCCCTTTTTTAACATACTATATACCTAATAATCTTATTAATTTTTTTATCTTTTGGGTACACATATATACATATATTCCATACACAGAAATAATTTTTCTGAAATTTTTCAATTTTCTTTAGTATTTTTTAAAAGTCTGTTTTTAGTTCGTAACTCAAGAAAATTAGCTATATCATGCTCAACTCCAAAAATTCCTAAATCTTGGCAGTATCTTACACGTATTAACATGTACTTTCAGTTTAAATTTCGTGGCCATCGGAGTTATAGAACTCCAGTTATAGCAGTTTTCGTCAAAAAAATCCAAATATTGAAATGACCATAACTCGGTCGATTTAACTCGGAATAAGCTCATCCTTGGACAGGTGCTACTTTATATCATATATTTTCATTTACCAAAAGGTTTGAATTTATTTCTTTAATTATGTTACCGAAACTGCCCCTGGAAATTTTGGGCAGAATGCTTTTTGGCTATTTTCAGATTTTGCCTACTTTGCTAAAACCAGTCCATAGAAAAATCTATAACTCCTTTTTCTGTGATTGCATTTGGAGATGTTAAAAGACTTATAGATTTAACTCTCGGACTTAACCACACTCAAAAATTTAAAATATAATGAGAGATATGATTGTTTTAATTTTATATTTCGTTTTCTCAAAAATCTGATTTTCTAACCTTTGTGTTTTCTAAGAAAACATCCATGATCTCTTGATTAATCAAACATTAAATATCATAAACAATCATAATATATACTAATACTCCTTAAGATCAAGGATCTACCATGATTCATTATCTATTTCATTAAAACTTCACCAAACCCAAACAAAACATAATCAATGCTAAAATCATAAAAACTAGGGTTTTCTAGTTTTCATTTTCTTACTTTAGATCTAACTTTTGACACTCAAAAGTGATAGATCTAAACATAAAACACTTATTAACACATAGATCTAAGATTTTGAATTTTGAAATCTTAGACCCAAGTTTTGATTGAAAATAATTAAAATAAAATGCATAAGCTAGTTAAAGTTTATACCTTTGCTTATGATTTTCTTTCATCTTCTTTCTATGATTTGTTTAAGGAACTTAAAGCACACGAAGCACTCTTTTTTTTTTCCTCTAAGGGCTGCCAAAATTCTCCTCTCTCTCTATCTTGGTTTGTTTTGCTAAGTTAGAAAGTGAGAGAAATAAAAGATGAAAGAGAATGAAATAGTTTTGTTTGTTTGTAAAGTGTGCAGATATACTTGATATATCAATATTCATCTCCCAATCTCTTTCTTGTTTCTTACTTAAGCTTTTCTTGCACACTTGGAGAAATGAAGTGTTAAGAAGTCATCCATGAAGACCTCGACATTCTATTCTACCATGTCATAGAAGATGGCCATCATGCACATTTGAGAGGTAGCCGGTGCATTTCATAGACCAAATGACATCCTTCTGAAAGAAAATGTACTGTAGGGACAAGTGAAAGTTATCTTTTCTTGATCTTCAAGAGCAATGACTATATGATTATACCCAGAGTATCCATCTAGAAGGCAATAGTACTCGTGACATGCCAATCTATCCATCATCTGATCAATAAATGGGAGAGGGAAGTGATCTTTTCTTGTTGCTTTGTTGAGCTTTCGGTAATCCATGGACACTCTCCATCTAGTGACCGTTCTAGTCGATATCAGCTAGTTGTTCTCATTTGCTACCACAGTCATTCCTCCTTTCTTGGGTACACATTGCACTGTACTAACCCACGAGCTATCTGAAATGGGGTATATAATTCCAGCATCCAACCATTTCAGAATCTCATTCTTAACCACTTCTTTCATAATTGGGTTGAGTTTTCTCTGCTATTCAACTGTAGGCTTACTATGATCTTCCAATAGTATCTTGTGTATGAAAAAGGAAGGGTTTATCCCCTTGATATCAGTAATGGTCCATCCAATTGCGATTTTGAATTCCCTTAGCACCCTCAACAGCTTACTTTCCTGAACTGATGTTAGTGCAGATGCAATAATAACAGGCAAAGTAGAATCACCCAAAAATGTATACCTGAGGTGTTTAGGAAGAGATTTGAGTTCAAGTGTAGGAGGTATTTCAAGATATGGTTTTAAACACTTAGATGACTTGTCTCTGTACTCTAAAGGTTCAACATGACTTTTAAACTTGCTTACCCATGGCATTGCATCCAAAATCTGTAAGTACTCAACCACCCCTAGGTCATCAATGCCAAGGTCCCCTATCAGTGCACTCTTCAAAGGATCAATGTTCATCATATGTGTAAACTCTTCATCCACAGCCCTGTCAACCACATCCATTCTGAAGCATTCCTCTTCATCTGTAGGAAATTTCATAGCCTTAAACACGTTGAATGCGACTTCTTGATCCTGAACTCTCATAGTAAGTTCTACTTTTTGCACATCGATGAGAGTTCTCCCAGTGGCTAAGAAAGGTCTTTCCAGAATGATAAGAATTTCTTTGTTTTCTTCATAATCTAGGATGATGAAATCGGCGGGAAATATGAATTTGTCCACCTTCACAAGGATGTCCTCCACAATACCTCTTGGATAAGTAGTGGACCTATCTGCAAGCTGAAGGGAAATGTTTGTCAGTTTTGGAGTCGGTAAACCCAATTGTGTGTAAACTGATAAAGGCATGAGGTTAATGCTAGCACCCAAGTCGCACAAACATTTGTTGAATGATAAGCTTCCAATAGAGCATGGGATAGTAAAATTGCCAGGATCCTTTAGTTTGGGAGGTAGCTTCCTTTGTAACACCGCACTACATTCCTCATTCAAGGCCACTGTCTCAAAATCTTCTAATTTTTTCTTTCTAGATAGAATTCCCTTCATGAATTTTGCGTAACTCTGTATCTGTTCTAAAGCTTCTGCAAAAGGGATATTGATTTGCAGCTTTTTGAATACCTCGAGAAACTTGGCAAATTGCTTGTCCAATTTCTGATTTTGGAGCCTTTGTGGATAAGGGATGGGTGGATACACTCTTGGTGGAGTAACACATTGTTCTTCTACTGTTTCCTTCTATTCTTTCTCAGTCCCTTGCTTACCATCCTTTTCCATTGAAAAATCTGCAGAATCTAACTTAGGGGATGGGCGTGCCCGCACCGTTTCTCTTTGTTCTTGAGGCGCGACCGCGCTATGCTCTAGAGAGGCAGTTTATTTCTCACTCCTAAGTGTGAAAGCCTGACATTGTTCTTTCCCTTCTCTTCTTGGATTAGCTTCTGTGTTGCTAGGTAGAGTCCCTTGTGGTCTATTTGTAAGCATGTTAGCCATTTGGCCCATTTGATTCTCTAAGTTCTTAATAGCCACAACTTGGCTCTTTATCATCACCTCGGTGTTAACCATGTATTTCAACATCATCTACTCCATTTCTGATTTCTTTTCTGGTTAAGGAGTGGGAGCTTGTTGATGGTGTTGGTTCTGGAATCCTGGAGGGTATGAAGGTCTTGGAGCTTGTTGATGGTTTTGGTTGTTGCTCCATGACAAGTTGGGGTGGTTTGATGTTATTGGAATTGAAAGTGTTCTGATATTGGTTTGGTTGCCTTTGATATTTTCTCACAAATTGCACCGATTTGGGATTGATAGCACATTGATCTGTAGGTTGTGATCCCGCACAAATCTCACATACATAGGCCACTTGTTGCACCTTTGATTCGGTAAGGGAATCGATTTTCTTTGACATAGCCGACAATTGACCTGATAAGTTCGTGATGGCATCAACCTCCAATACTCCTGCTACTTTCTGTTGACTCAGTCTAGAAGTAGGCCATTAGTAATCATTTGCAGCCATGGTCTCTCACAACTCATATGCCTCTTCATAACTCTTGGCCAAGAACGCCCCTCCCGAAGTGGCATCAATGCTAGGCCTAGTTTAACTACCCAATACATTGTAAAATGTGTTTATCTCTATCCATTGAGGCATTCCTTGTTAAGGGCACTTCTTTAGCATTTCTTTGTATCTCTCCCATGCTTCATATAAGGATTCTCCATATTGTTGCTCAAATGTGGAAATTGCACTTCGCATCTTTGCGGTCTTTGCAGGTGGGGTAGAATTTTGCTAAGAATTTTTGTGCTAAGTCTTCCCAAGTGGTAATGGACCCCGGTGGTAGCGAGTGAAGCCAACTCGTTGCCTTGTGTCTCAATGTGAATGGAAAAAGTCAAAGTCTCACTGCATCATTCGTCACTCCATTAAACTTGAAGGTGTCACATATCTCAATGAAGCTCAGTAAATGCTCATTCGGGTCATCATTAGCCATACCCCCAAACTAAATCGAGTTTTGCACCATTTGTATTGTTCCCAGTTTAATTTCGAAGGAATTGACAGCTATTGATGGCCTTGTGATGCTTGACTGTAACTCATGCATACGCGGCGTTGCATAGTCCCTCAGTGCTTTATATTCTGCTACCGCCATAACTACCGGTGTCTCAGTCTCCTCTTGAATACTAGTAGTACCCCTTACTCAATCATCGAGCTCTTCCGTTGATGTTATCCCTTTTGGGCACCAAAGTAGACTTCTTGGACCGAGTTTGCATACATTATTCAAGAGTGCCTGAAATAAAAGAAAAATCAAAATAGAAATAAGATAAGAAAGATTTGTTTAACTAAGACCAATTTAATTTAACTGATGACGAAAGTAATAAAAATAATTAAAAATCCTCGACAACGGCGCCAAAAACTTGTTGGCTTGTTTGGGTGTTAATCAAAACAATCACACAAGCAAGTGCACGTGGTCCACAAGTAATATAGAGAAAGTAAAGAATCGTTCCCACGGAGAATAGTGAATGCCTTTTAATCTAACAAGCTACAATTTTAAAACTATTTCGGTCTACTTAAACAGATGAGAGAGGTGAAATTGTACTATGAATACTACTAGCAAGATAATAGAAGAATAACAATCGAAATAGCCAAATAAAGGGAATATGGGGTATATGATTTCACTTAACACTTCATTCAAGACACTACACTTCCTTACGAGCTTAGTTAATTATAATGGATTATTAGTCGAGCACACACAAGTAAGATATGACCATCTCTCGATGTACCACTTCCATATTACATTCAATCCACAAATAGATAGAATAAATGCAAACACCCAAATTGATGAATACACTATATGCCTATGTGAATCACAATCAAAATGGGTTGAAGCTCAAGTGCTCAATGGACTACATATGGTGCTTCGGTATATGTCTATCCTAAGCACAAAACATAAATTCCATCACAAAGTAGAATTCACATACATATGCAAATATGATTAGTTCTAAGCCTATACTTCCTTTTTCAAGTTTATATAGGCTAACATAGTAATTGGTGATCAAGCAATTAATTAATTAAACCAAATCATACAAGAGAACCCAATATAGATAATTAACCAAGTCTCATAAAGAAGTATAGAAATCTGAACTATATATTAAGATTCATCATAACCCCATAATAGAAATTAGTTCATAGATAAATCAAAATCCATCACAAGAGATTGTTCATATATTGGAAGGCAAAATGAAAAGAAAGAGATATTAAAGATAGAAAGAAGAAAATCTGATCTCCTCCTCAAATCTGAGCATACAATTATAAGCAAGCTCCAATGTTTCCAAAATCAGCCCTAATCTAAGCTATCTATTCAAAACTACTATGGAAACCTAGAGAGAAAGCTAAAATGTAGAAAAAGAGGCTACTCTCTCTCTGTGTTTCTCTCTAACCCTAAAAAGGTAATAATAACATTTAATAAATAATTTCTCAACTTGAAATTACACCCTAAAAGAGAAAACATTCCATTTGGGCCTTTTAGTGAAAAGTCAACTGTTGGTCAAACCGGCACGGTGCGACCGCGTTGCCCCATAGAATAAACTGGGCGTGGGCGCGTTGCCTGCTGATGAACTCTTGGCTAGTCCTAGGGCGCGGGCGGGCTGCCCTGGCTTTCTGCAGAATGCTGACTTGCTGTTGCTGCTAACTTGCTGCTACTGCTGCTCTCTTCCAAACTTCTCTTAAGCTATTCTCATATAAATCCCATCACATGCCATTTGGACCTACTCGAGCCGGTTTCATTTCCAATCCATCCACAATGCCACCAAGCTAGTTTCCAAGCATGCAATCTACAAAACAAAGATAAAATGCATGAAAAAGTACTAAAACACATGAGATTAAGCCTCAGTTATGGTAAGTTGATATCCAATAAGTAGGTATAAAACCTACTTATCAGCGAGTTCTTTAATTCTATTATTATATTGAGAAAGTTACTTAATTCTAAATTATTCATTGAGCAAGTCCTTTAGTTATGTTTCTATATCGATCAAGTTCCTATTCTTGTTTATTCAAGTTATGATTCCGAATGAGATATTATAATTCTTTTTAAAGCAATACTTCGAATATACAATATTTATTCAATTGTATATCTTTGAGATTCATTGTTTGATTTAAGCATCATTTATTGTTATACCTTGAAAGACTAGCGAACCCTTATTGATTCGACTAGTCCATAGTTGATGAGCGTTCTAAATTCTAGAACTATTATTGAGCTTATCCAAACCAAACTTCCTTTAGTGCGGACTCTGATGTCAAACTGAGATGAACAACCCTTTATAGGGGACTATTTACGCATTAGCGTTGAGATGATGTGCACATTCTTGGTACTAAGGGCTGATCCCCCTAAGTACGAGAAATAGAGTCCATATAGTCTTACGACTGTTAAAGGTTTAAAGTAGAAATACTTGAGAACCTGGGACATAGTTCTTGGTCTTATGACCCTCAGATGTATTTTTGATTCTTGTTATTCATTCTTGATTTAGACGCCAAGCTTTTTATTATTCAGAACCCTTTGATTTCTCGCATATTATTATTACTGCTATATTATTATACTTGTGGGCAATCGTTACTCACTCTTGCATAATAACATTGCAGTTAAGATTGAAAGGACTGACTAGCCTTCTACTAGCAAAGGCAAGGGCAAAGCTAACAAGTGATAAAGACTTGTTATGTTATTTGAGAATATTATGTCTAAGACTTATGATGTTGTTTAAGACTTAATTATTTGTTTATGTTTTTGCATTGATGTTTAAGGTTAGTTCAACTTGGGATTTATTTAAGTAGATGTTGTAACCCCTTAAGGGGAGGATTTCTATTTATTTCATGAGTTGCATTTATTATGGGTAGATAAATATACGATGTTTGGACAGTGAACACCAAATCTTGTGAAAATTGAAGTACCTGAATTTGGGGGTGTCACACCATATGCCAGTAAGCCAATAGATGCTGCATCTAGCACACAACAACATGCAAGTCCACAGCAGGAACTTGGCAACAAGGAGTGTGTGCTCATGCAAGCACCCAGATCTCACAAACTTAGCTTCAGCATTATACTGCCCATAAGAATACATAAATCTATCTCTAGATTTTAATACCATGGTAAGAAGCTTTTGGAAAGTCAACTGTTACTGCTGATCCTCTACTAAAAACATAGAAGCAGTTGCTTCTCTCTAAAGGACTGCCATAGAAGCTCTATACTCGGTCAGTCTTGCGTCTGCGTTTTTAAGTTTTATGACACTATCTACAGAAGGATCTTTGCATCTTGCTTGACGCCTAATTACTTTAGATGTCTATTGAAAGAATAATTAGAAATAAGAAGAGAGAAATAACTCAATAAACTTAACGCAACGCAAAATACACCCGAATTGACTTCAATAATACCTGAGCTTCAACCTCTTGCTGGAGTCTCTCATAACGATGAGTGAAGTGACGAGCTTCCTCCAATGTAGCTCTTGTTATTGATAACCGTACATATTTTCAAGTTAGGAGGCATGAAGTACTAAGACTGGACACTAAAAGTTCTCAAACAAATTACTAAATGCTCTGCTCCCGTAGAAACTGCGCAGACCAAATCCTTATATGGAGGAGATACTCTCCATACGGTATCCAACCTATCCCAATTTTTTACATTTTTTGGGATCATATCTTAGGCAATCTAATCCACCTTATTGTTGAACATTTGACTCACACTGATGTAGATTTTTAAGGATCAACCAACTCGCACATAAATGGAGAAGCTAAGTACCAACAGATAATCACATTAAAGATTTTTTTTTAAACATTTACCCTCACTGAATCTATTGCAGTTCTGCTCGTTGAAATAGCTCTCAAGGATTGTCCACACTCTGACTATTTCTCTCAGTTAATTCTCTAGTCTTTATATCGATAGAACAATAGGCATCACTTCTATTTTACTTTTATCTCACAATGAAAAGAGTTTTCCTGGCACCCCTTTATGTTCTTGACAATGCTTGTGACAAGGTGCAACCTAAAAGAGAAATAGGAAACACACCCTGGGTGCTAGGTACATGGGGTGGGACATAAATAGATGTTGACATGCAGTTTTGGAACTTGTCACTAGCATAAGTATTAAGGTCCACAAAGCATATGATACTTCAAGAAATTTTAGCAACATAACACTAGATATGTTAATTTCTAAGTTGGCTCCTTAAATTATATCAAAGTAAATGGCAAATATTTTTAGTTTCAAGCAATGGCTGACATGTTAATTTCTAGGTTGGCTCGTAAAATTACATCAAAGAAAATGACAAATATTTTTAGTTTCAAGCAATGGCTCCTCCTAAGCTATATTATGAAAGTGCAAGATCAACGTTGTTACTCACATATATGAAACAAGAAGGAATATAACCTGATCAACAAAAATCCCAAGCATAGGTTTTTTTTCATTTTCTATTGATCCATGTGCAGTACCAAATTGAAGAGCAAATCTTGCAAATGGAGAACCACCACTTTGTGTCTCAGTCATATATTTGCAACAGTTTTCGGCCAACTTTCTAGCTAAAAAATTCAGGGTAAAAAGTTTCATCAATGATTTATAAGAAACATATCTGAAAAAGCAGATCCACACTCACCTATTTCCAATTACTTTTTGCTTGTTGAAACAAAACCTTCAACCCCACGAACAATATCCCTTTGAAAATGCTGCAAAGTCAAAAATTTAAGAATTTTTCACATAATAAAATCTCTTCTAAGATGTTAAAGGAAATTGCATCACATCATTCGTATATGATATATCAAATAGTTAACAAATCAAACAACGTTTATATGAACAACACATTTATAGATTGCATATATATACACGCATATAAGCCATCAGTACTAAACTACAGCCAAACAAAGTTTAGGAAATCTATGAAACTATAAAGTAGGAATGAATATTTTCAGAATGATATTCTATGGAGAAACATATACATACAGCACGCATAAATTTTTGAAGATTCTGATTGTTGTTGGCAAAGAAATACATAAGACCAATGTAAACTGTTACATATACAACGAACTTTGCGATCTCCAATAGATAGTATACGAGACAAATATTTTTTAGGCGTAAACCCTAAAATTAGCAGAATAAGATATCAAGTATCTATAGTAAAGTAGAGATCATATTCATAAGGTAATTCTTGAAATTAAACTGCAAAATAACAAGCTGTTTTTAAGCCAACATTGAAAGCAGTAATAAAATATGAATCACACATTCAATCCAATAATGTGTTAGTTCGCAGAGGGCATACAATAGATCTAGAAGGGGGGGATGAATAGATCCTTTTCAAAATTTTAAAAGTTTTTTCCTTTTCTTTTGTATTGCTAAGTAATTAGCAGATGACAAACATACGAATCAGTTTATGCACAACGGAATAAGTTAAAGATCCCCTTCAAAGATTCTTGTTAAACATAGTTCTAATGTTAGTTTAGGTGTAAGTGGTTAAAGCAGTTATAGTGCATAATGTAAATGAGACATAAAGTAAATGCCACAAGGGATTTTAAGTAGTTCAGAGACTCAAGCTCCTACTCCACTCTTCTGCTTCAACAAGCAGGGATTCCACTAAGGAAAAGGTAACTCTTGAATCATTAAGATTCCTTCAAGGCCAGCATCCTTAGAACTCTAGTTCACTAAGAACTTTTCAAGCCCAGCAGACTTGGAACTGTAGACTAAACCCGGCAGACTTAGAATCTTTTGTACCCTCCAGTACTTAGCAAGCCCAGCAGACTTGACTTTGATTTAGTCACGAAGACAAGGACTTCTCAAGCCCTGGTTGTCGGTTTGTTGTTGTTGGTGCTGAGCTGCTAAGATGACTTTAAGCTTGTTCATCATCTGGTACTTAGCACCTTGGTGTGATCTTCTGGCATTTTGTATCGAGACTAGATCACCACTGATGGACTTCTAAGATGTACATGAAGTTCGACATCCTTGAGTACTTAGCAGTCTATCACATCTCCTTGGTGTAGCTAATCTTTATTGTTGATGCTTGACTTCATCTGATTTTAGCATGGCACACTGTCACCATTGAGGATCTGCTAAGTCTTTGCACTTCAGGTATACTTCTTTTGGTACTTCGCATCCTTTGAACACTGGTTGTTTTGTGTGCAGATTCTGCTCTACATCTACTTCTCTTTAGCTCAGGTTATTCATGGTGAATCGTAGAGTGGCTCTGGATATCTGCTTTCTGGACTACCACTCTATCACTTGTCTTCTTGGCCTTCTCGGCTCTCAGCACAGATGCCATTGTGGTTGGCATTCTCCCTGGTGTTGAGTGAAGCCTTTAGCAGTTATGGCTCTTCATCATAATTGCTTCACTCCTACTATGGTAGTCTCACTGCCACTGAGATATGTTCTCTGTTAGGCTCTATAAAACTCTCGTCAAGTCAAAAACTCTTCACCTTTGAAGCTTCAGCTATTATATACTCCTCTATTAGCTTTTCGTTGGAATATAGCCATTGGAAGCTATTTGAAATACTTCAAGGATTCTGAGTTATTTGGTGCAAACTGCTGATTTAACGTGACATCACCTTTTTGACTTTCCTGACACAACAGACTGCTATTTCACCTACCACCTCTGAGATGTCACTTTCATAAGTCAGGCTAGTAGTCACCTTAACTTCTCTTTTTTGTTTCGTCGATCCAAACCCAAGGAGTTGACTTACTGCATCGAAGCTCTCAATCAGCAACGTTCGAATATCAGTTTTTATATTGAGACATCGCTAAGACTCAATAATCAGATGATCGAACACTATAATTCTGATGCAGACGCTCATACTTGATCATAGTTTGTCTGAGGATGTTGCAAGTTGACTGGCTTTGACAACACTATGATCCTAAAAGCGTTCTGTGATATGACAATGTAGAACCCCTTACTCTTCACTCTTGCAGTGCTTCTATGATTTTTCTTGCTTGGACTCGCATCAGGAACTGATAACTTAGCTGTTTGCTTTGGCCCTTTTGGTTTACAAGACTCTTCTGATTAGTAATGCTCAACTCTCTCAACTTTCTGCCCTGTGATCTCCTATTCAATCTTCATGGTGAGCCTGAGCATAGACAATCCTTTTTGTCTATTCTCTGTAGGTTGGCCAAAATCTATGTAGGTGCTTTATCAGTTTCTGCTGCTCGTTTGGCAAACACCACGATCGCAGTCATCACTACGATCATTGTCTTCCATTCGTTTGACAAACACTGCAATCGTTGTCTTCCTTTTGACAGTCACTTCATTCATTGTCTTATAGTGGACGCTTGTAGAAGACTTCTCCTAAATGGCTCTTCACTTCTCAATCAGCCTTGCTGATAGAGTTGGTGCTTCGATCTTCTATTTGCTTACAGGTCATTCAATGAGTGCTCTTTGATCCACCTCAAGTAGACTACTTTCTGAACCTTGACTACTCTTGCCAGAGTGATATCTTTTCTTTCACTTTAGAAATGCTCCAGTTGAGAATCGTATAGTCTCTACGATTCTTCCTTGGCATTGTGAGCACTTGACTAACTACGATTTGACTCTTGTGCTACAGACTACAATTCAGCTTTGGTTCTGCAGACTATAATTCTCCTCTGGCTCGGTAGACTATGATATGGCTCTGGTTTTGCAGACACTATAACTCCGAGTGAAGTTTGAGACTCTGAGAGTAGATCATATGACAGACTACGATTTCTGCCTTAACAACTGCAGTCTCTTGACTAATCTGTTTGACTACGATTTCTGCCTCGGTTATGATCTACAGAATCCACGTCTTCATGTGAAGCCTACGATTCTTGACTTGGCTCGGCAGGCGCTCGACAAGTTGTCTCCACGATCTGGAAGTGGCCTTCTTGGCATACTGCAACTCTGAGAGCAGCTATGTTTACAGACTACGGTTCTGCCTTGATAGACTACGATTCTGCCTTTACCCTCTCAGCTTACTTTGATTGCTGGTGCAGTGCTCCACAGTCAGACAAATCTATCTATTACATTTTATAAGATCAACCTAACAAGCTTGATCTTTCTATTCATAGTCCTTGTACATTGTAATCTTTTGAAGGACTTCACAAAGCTGTTAACTTATTTTGGATCAACCTAACACTTTTGATATTTTCAGTCTAAGTCTTTGTACATATAAGTCTATCATCTATAAAGGACTTTACAGCTTTCATCTATGCAGACATATTTGCATATTCATTCATTAAGTTCATAATCAAATCTTTTATAAATAGGAATAACATTCTCATGTATATTCCTAACAATCTCCCTATATTTGATTATGACAAAAACATTAAATGCATATGTATGAGATTAATGAATCTTAATATACAGTGAGCTGCTATATTACTAGAACAGATAATCATGAATGTCATTAACAAAAATTTTAACTTGCAAAAGATATGACACTTACAAAAGATATGACACTCTACATTCTTGATCCATAACATACTATTATAATTAGAGATGTACCTACTCTTTTTCATTGTCTGCTCCTTGTATGTCTTCAGGATGTACTTTCTGTTCAGCTACTCATCTTATATGGCTTCTTGATTCTGCTCCCCCTCAGATGAATGCATCATTTCTTCATCTAGCTTTGGCTCCCCCTTAGCCTTTGTCTTCATGGAGTCATCTTCTTTCGGCTCCCCCTCAGATGATGACTCTGTTGGGTTTGTATGTAACGCAATCATGCAATCAAATCACATAAATAGGGCGGAAGAGTAAAAACTAGGTTTTCAAAATTTATACAAACCCATAACCATGATCATGCTTTGTGCTTGTTATTAATAACAGAAAAGAGAGAACATGGAATTATACCTTTGAAGATCTAAGCTTCCTCAGGTACAAGTTCTACTCCTTTGATTCCTTTGATTCCTCTGATAGTGGCTCCTTCCCTTGATCAATGTCAGCCACCCAAATGTTTGGCCTCTAACGGTGATCCACCAAGGAAGATGAAGAACTCAAGAAGATGGGTTATTGGCTTAACCCTTGTTTCTATCTCTATAGAATATGTGTACTCCCAACTCTTGGAAAATTTCACGTCCCTTATTTCTGATATAAGACTCTCTTATATAGATATTAGGTTAACCCTCCTAATCCAATTAGAATAGGGTTTTATTTAATTAATTTATATCCTAATCTTTATTAGGATTGAGAGAGAGTACTGATATTATATTAATTCCTAAACTCCTTTAGAATTAAAATAATAATAATAATAATAATAATATTAATAAGACTCCTCTTATTAATTTATATTTAATATTTCTAAAATATTAAATAATAAACATTAAGCTATTTAATTTATTCTATCATCATAGATTAAATTAATTATACTTAATGCATTATTACTATCATGCCATTTTCTTCTTAAATAATTCTTCTTCCTTTTATGGTTAGGTTCTCCATATTAAACCGGTTGTGAATAAATTAATTAGAACAATTCTAATCTTATTTAAATAAACAAATTAAACTAATAATCTATTTAAATAAATAACATTTATTCTACAATAGGGATAAGCCTCCCTAGCGATCAACGACTTTCCAGATAATATAGATTTCAACATTAATCATAAAAGAACCTGTGAGTTAATAGTTACCGTACAATTCAATCCTTCCACTATACAATGTCCCAATTAAATATAAGACATGGATTTACTGTCAAGTCTTAATTTATTTAATCATATGTATTTCGATTAGAAAATGCACAACTCCAAATAATGCAAATTAGAAACCTCTTTCTAATTTCATTCTACCTTGGCCAAGGATTCCTGGGTTGTCATTTAACGAATCACATAGGACATATCTCCTCTTTTACTAGAGGTGGTAGATTCTTTATTGATCATTCATTATCTCCATATGTAACTCATTACACCCAAGCATACCCTATATATGCCTTAAAAGGCCTTAAGGAATTAGTCAAAGTATAATTTGTTACATACAAGATACTATGATGATCTCAAGTCCAAGGATCACATGTACTACTATCACATTAGGAATTCCTATTGACAAGGCGAGTAAAAATCCATTAGGTATTCCATAGCGAGTTACGTTCAGTGAACTTATTCTCCAATAAGCACCTACATACTTGCTTTAGTGTCTCCACACAAATGACCATGAGATCAGTCATCCTCATCCAATGAGCAAGCAACATATGTACCAATCTATCCGGATTTACTAATCCCCTTTTTAGTAATCCCACGATTGGGAACTATTTTAGTTTTAAAGCTTTCTAAGAATTTAGATCTCATTAGCATGATCAACATCATGATTCTAAAAGCATTGCTTAAAACTATGGGTTATTTACATATTATAAAAAATAGCACCATGTAGATAATTAAATGCCTTTAATAAATAAATATTTTATTAATAAATAAATAAGATTGTTTACAAAGTATGTGCTTTATCATCATACATGATTGGCTTGTATGCACACTACTATCAGACTCCACTGCTGCTTCCATCTTCTGCTTCCCCTTCAGGTCCTTTGCTTTGCTTCTCTGGCTCTTGCTCTTCTTGTTCTTGCTCTTCTCCTCTGTCTTCATTCTTCTCTTAGATTACCTCCTTGAAGGCCTCTTTTTCTCCCCCTTGTTGTCATCAATCACTTGAAAGGGATTTGACATAAGCTGCTCCATCAGGTGAGATATGTTGCCAACTTCAATCTTGAGTTCCTGTTGGCTGAGCTCCAGCTTTAGGGAAAGAGACTGGTTCAGAGACTGGTTCCTGTTGGCTGAGCTTGCAAAGCTTCTTCCCTCTGATCCCTTATGGACTTCAGATAGATTTGATCTCTCTATTGAAGCTTGAGAGATATATCTGCGATTATAGCCTGAAGCTTGTTGTAATAATCAATGTCTTCTCCTCCTGACAAGATCTTAGCTTCTTCAGCAATGAGAGAGAAGTTTTCAACCAATTTTTCAGAGTTTTTCAGTAACTCTTGTTCTTGAAGAATTTGAGCCTCTGGTTGGATAACCTCCTGCTGAGCAACTGGTTGGACACCACGTTTTTCACTCTTAGAGAGGCTTTCAAAAGTAGTGAGAATCTCATAGAGATTTGAATACCAGTCACTGTTGGAGGATGAAGGAATGTTAGATAGCATTACTGAAGCAAGATTTTACTTCTCAGGCTGAGCTAGATCTCTTGCAATGGTGGAGTGCAAAGGCTCTACGATCGTAGGCTTTAATGTGATCCTTCCACTATCTAAGCTTTCTCGTAGATTGTAGGGAATGTAGATGTTGCTAGCTTGTCGGTAGAACTTGAAGTGAGGCTGGTCTCTGATTAGATTGGTAGGGAATGACTTAACTCTTGGAAAGTTTTGCGAAATCAGCTCCAAGTTGGGAAAGTGTGAGTAGCACCATCTGAAGTAGCTTTTATCTCCAGCAGTGTAGGCCTTTAGCCATGGCATCAACGGGTAGAACCACCTTATCAGATGATTCTCAGAGTCACACAACACTATTGTAAGGTCCAAGTTCATATCTTGACAATTGTTGAGCAGATTGGTTGTCGACATCCTTACCACGTTGAGTCTTTCATTGCCATGGTCTACCCATCTACCTGGTAGCACATTTTGTGGTTCATCAAATACTTCCACCACTATTCTTATTTTAACATTTGTAGGAGACGGAACATGATAGTCTTCTGGCTCCTAATCTTCAGAACTAGAATCTTCTTCCCTTTCTTCATGACCTGATCTAGAGTCAGACTGGTGCAAGTTCCCTTCAGCTGACTCATCAGTATATTCCTCTTCTGGTTCAGATCCATTTGCAGTCTTTTCATTTTCATCACTGCTGGAACTATCAGACATTATCATTCTTTTTCCCTTAACACCTACTTTTTAAGTCTCAGGCTCATCATCATTATCATCATTGAGCTCAATGATCTTTGCAGAAGATTCTCCTTTCTTCTTTAGGACTGGTTGGAGAAGCAGTCTATTACTCTTTCTCCTCTTTGGGGGTTCATGTTGAGCCATTTCGGTGTTCACAAAAACGGGCACAAAACACGTGCAAGTATACACGGTCGACAAGTAATAAATTCGATAAGTCGAGATTGTTCCCACGGAGAAAGGAGTCAGGCTTAAACTATCATGCAACAGTCCTATGGTTTTTTTCGTCTGCTCAAACGTGTATCAAAGTGTTCTTTAAATAACTAGACTGGTTTTAAAATAAACTTAACTAATTAACAGACAAGGGGTTCAAATTAGAGAAATATGGGATCCTAACTTCATCTATTGTATCATATAAGTTAACAACACCTCAAGTCAAGTATAAATAATCACATAAGAATGCTAGCCGGGAGCACAAATGTGAGACAAGGCAATTTGTCAATAAACCAAGTCCATATCATATAATATCCACAAAAGAGATAGAAATCACATGGACATTGATAAAACCTAAATCACTATATGTCTATGCAATTTACAAGCTAAACCAATTTAAGTGCAAGCTCCCTATTGACTACACATGGCAATACGGTATATTTCTATCCGGATTACGAATCGCAAAACTCATCGAGTGCAAGTTTCACGAACATATGCTAGCATGGTAAAATCTAAGTTTACACTTCATTTTTCAAGTCCATATAAACTATTACAGTAGATGTTGATCAGACATCTAAACATACAAAGCAACCATGCTAAGAAAACTATACATTTTCATCCATACATTTCAAAGAGGCATAAAACCCTAGACTAAGCAATAAAATCTATTAGAATCCCATAATGGTAGTTAGTTCATCTCTGAACCACAAACTATTATGGGATTTAAACCAAGCATTTAAACAACTATGAAAGAAAGAGAGTAAAGAGAATGGAAATGCAAATCTTGGTGGTTCTCTTTCCAATAGAAGCCTTAATGCTCAAGTTCAGACCACAAACCCAACCAAAGAGAACCTTAGAAATGTGAATGCTACTTGAACTAGAAGAGAAGAAGAGTTAAGATCTCAACCCTCCTTAGTTCTCTAACCCTAAAAAGTAGGAACTTAGTAATAAAAATATGCTAAGTCTGATAAAATGATAAGTGATCCTCGTTCATTTCACAACACCAAGCCTTATACAAATTACACACAGCCAGAAAAAATGTAAAGTTAGAGATTTTTGACTGGCACGGCCGCGCGGCCATGCTTTGCTTTCATGGCGCGGGCGCACACGTCCCCAGGGCTGTCCCTCTGCTCTGGAACTCGGCACGGGCGCGCGGCGGCCCTTTGTTTTCCTGGTGCGGCCGCACGTGCCATTTTTTGCTGCTGATGCAATTTGTGTTGTGTTGCTTCCTTGCTGCTTCTGTTCTTCTTTCTTCATTGCTTCTTTTTCTTTCTTCTTTGCTGCTTTGGTCCCTTTTTCACATGCCCTCTTGCTAGACCTCATGCCAAGTCCACATTTGTTCCACATAAGCTCTCCACCTTGCTTTTGCCAATTCCGTGCCACTTTATGCCACTTTCGATATAATTCCACGCCAAATGAGTTTCCTGACTATAATACGAAAAACAAAGATAAAATGCATTAAAAGACACTAAAGTGCTTGAGTTTAAGCCATAATCATAGCAAGTTGGTAACCAATAAGTAGGTATAAAACCTACTTATCAAATACCCCCAAACTTGAACTATTGTTTGCCCTCAAGCAAAAACACAAATGCAAACTACATGATATGCAACTAAACTATATGAAAATGAATCCTAATATATCAGCCATGATGTGAACTCCAATAAGAAGTGCCTCAGAGAGATAACAAGAACAATGAACAATGTATCGGCTCAAGCTACAGTTATAAAGACAGACAATCTGTAAATCACAACCTGTTACTAAGATGTGGTGTGTGTGTGATATGTCATAAACAAGCTTGACAGAGGTACAGATTCCACATGCTATACTTCTAAGGAAGGAAAATTGAGGTTTTAAATCAAGAATTTTTTATTTATACAAAACAATGACCAAACCAACACATAGATACAAGTTGAAGTGTAGTAATGGCTTATTATGATTTTATTCACACACGGGGGAGATATTCGCACTTTTCCCGCAGTTACACCCGACTGTTCAATGCTAGGCCCTCTTAGGCTTTTCAATGATACCCATTTAACGAGCTTTCGACCAACGACTCCCAAACCATAAAGGCCTTAGGGGCGCTGGGTGTAGAGACAATCCCCTAGGGCGTACTTGCTCGAGTATCAAAGGCCACAAGACTTTGCTAGCCAAGGTGTTTATTCTACTTTTTTTTTGTTTTCACAGCTTATTTTCTTTTCTTTTGCTTTTTATTTTTCTTTTATAAGCATGCATACCCAGAGTTTTCCCTCAAACTTGTATTCCAGTGTTGTTAAGGTCATTATTGCTTTTATTACACACTTCTTAGCAATTAAAAACAAAGTATTGCCCCCTAGAAGGCAAGCATGCACTAATCTAGCCAACAAGCAAGTAAAGACAAAACTGTGCTATCAGGTGACATCAAAACAACACGTATAGATTCATCATGTATAAAAATATAATTGAGCTTAAGCTACTAACAGAGTTCAATAATCTATCATATCTCAATGTCATCATTGGCCAGATTGGAATTCAACAGGCTAAACAAAAGGGATTATGCAATGCAATGCAATTAAACACAACTAAATAAACAAAATAAAATAAAACTAAAAAAAATTTATGCAAAATTAAGTAACACAAACTATAATGCAATGCAACTACTATATACAACCTAACATGCAATAAAAACTATATGTAATTAACTAAATGCAACTAACTAAATGCAATTAAAACTAAATGCAAAAATTTAAAACTATATGCAATTACTAATACTAACACCCAATACCCCCAAACTTGCAATATTCAATGTCCCCATTGAAGGTAAAGGGCTAGGAAACTCCCCTAATGATCGGCATGGCTACCCTCCTCGGGTGGTGAATCTGGTGGCGGGTATGGCAAGTCGAAACTGAAAACAGGCCACTTCAGCATTGTCCCTTGTTGAGCAAATGCCTTAGATAGCGCATGCGTCAATCCGTCAGCGAACACGGCAAAGCTCTCATGTAGTACGTCTATCCCCCACTCAATACGACGAAACTGGCGACCCTGCTGTATGTCACCGGCTAAAGGAGGAGCTGCGGCCTCGTCTGGCTGTGGCTGTGGTGGAGGAACTAGCGGAGGAGCTCATATCACGAACCCTTTTCCCCTCGGGTCTGTCGTGCCTCCAGCCCAATCCATAAAATTCTTGATAGTGCTGTGATTGACGTCCCCACTCGACATTTGGATCTGCTCATCGGCCCATTCGAGCCCTGCCTCAGCACAGAGATGGGCCACTATAGAAGCATGTGGAATGGAGCCTGTGGTACTGCCTCTCATAAACCTCAGCATGGTCTGGTGAATCAGATGGCCAACATCAATTTATTTCCCCATAATGATCCCCCACAGAAAGATGGCCCTCTCGACTGTAACCTCGTGCTGGTGCGTGGATGGCATTAAGTTGGCACAGAGGAACAGATTCCATGCCTTAGTGTATTGGTTCAGCCCGGAGGCAGGGAACGTGGTATACTCATCCGCAGTATCCTTCTTAATCTTCCAAACTGTGCCTGGCGCACACAAATCATGGAGCAACTGATCTAGGTTAGTTCCAAACCTTTCTTCCTTAACCCAGTTCACCTGTCCGGCCGCACTAATGGCAAATTTAAAATCTCACAAATTACAGACGAGCGGTAATCAATGGTTTGGCCCCGGACAAAGGATCGGCCGCTATGCGTCATTTTTGCGTTAGCATAGAATTCACGAACTAAAGCCAATGGCACCGGCTGCGGCGTTGCACAAACACCTTGCCATCCCGTCTCTCGGATCATAGCATGCATATCCCCATCCTCTTTTTGTGCGCTTCAAACCCCGTTCCTTCAAAACTGATTTGGTCGCGATATGATAATACTCGACTTGGGCCTTGATGCTAATGAATTTGGTCAAATCAACGGGGATGTCGTCGTCCTGGTCCTCGCAGTCATTGCGAGCGGGCGAAGCGGATGCGGAAGCAGCAGCCCGTAAACGCTTTGGACCCATTGATGATTTCAGAAAAATTTCCCTTTGCAAACCCTACTTGATGAATCTGATGAAGAACAACCCCCAAACTTGTATGTCTGCCACTGATTTTGCAAACCCTAATTGCCAAATTTGAAGAACAAACCCCAAACTATAATTTGAATATTTTTGAAAATTATGTATGCCCCAAACCCTAACTTTGAACTAGTGAATCCGAAATCCCTTCTCAACCTCGAATCGGTTGGTTGAAGTGAAATGATATGGAGTAGTGATAGTGGTTGTGAGATGGAAGGATCGTGGAGAGGTGGTTTGGGTATAGGAGAATGATAGAAAAATGATAGGGAGAGTTGGCTTGAGAAAAGGGAGAATGATAACGTATTTGGGTTATGAGAAGAAGGGTTCGTTATACTAGGCAGAGATTATAAGGGCTGAAATGACTGTGCTAAATTTAAAAACGGCAGTAAGATTCGGGCGAGACCGCGCGATGTTGAACTGTGAAGGAGGTGCGGGCGCGCAGGTTATAGAAATGGGATCTCTGGACTGGAAGTTGGCGCGGGCGCGTGGCTGGAAACACTTTCTGGGGCGCAGCTGCGCGGGTCATGGCCACTGTCTGGAGATGCTGAACATTAGCGCGGGCGCGCTGGTAAGTGCCTTGAGGTTGGCTCGGCCGCGCGGCCCTGAGCCTGGCCAAAATTTTTCTGCTTTTCTGCAGCAACTAAGTGAAGGCACAACAAGCAACTTTAGAGACTTTTCTTACCTGTACCCTTAACAATCAAAAATCTTGTGTAGCTTGATTTCATAACCAAAAACATGCATATGTAAGATATATGTACTGTCAATTCCTTAGCAATGCTATGTAAGTGAATCATATCTATGTGAATTCCCAAAAAAATTTGCTATAGGCTTATATGCAATGTGCTAACATGTCAAAAATATGTTCAATTAGCTTCCAACACCAAAAATATGTGCAATTATGCCTAAGTTAAAAAATGTAGGCAATGCTCGTTCAAATTCCCTGAATATATGCAATGCGTTTCTAA
Organism: Panax stipuleanatus; assembly: GCA_020205555.1. Taxonomy (NCBI): domain Eukaryota; kingdom Viridiplantae; phylum Streptophyta; class Magnoliopsida; order Apiales; family Araliaceae; genus Panax; species Panax stipuleanatus. The sequence goes on along the minus strand of CM035123.1, from coordinate 66,616,903 downwards.
CTACCAAAAATCAATGCAACATGCCTAATGTCCAAAAATGTAGGCAATGAGCATTCTAATACCACATCTGTTCAAAAATAGTCAACTTTTTTCAAAATGCTTAGAATTAAACGGGGGAAGGAAAATGTAGAGATTAGTAACCAGAATTAAACATGAGAGAGAAATATAGAGAAAATGTGATGCAAGAATTAAACTAAGGGAGAGATAGAGATGATGGGGTGCCTCCTAGCGAGCGCTTATTTTCAGTCTATAAGCTAGACTCTGTTTGATTCGGTCAAGTGGTGGAGAGGATCGAGGCAATCTTCTCTCGATTCACCTCGCCGCCATAGTAATGCTTTAATCTTTGTCCGTTCACCTTGAAGGGCTTGTCCGTGTATTGATATATCATAGATTTTCACTGCGCTATGCGGGAATACGATTTTCACCGTGAAGGGGCCTGACCATCGAGATTTGAGCTTTTCGGGGAATAGTCTGAGATGAGAATTATACAATAACACTGCCTACCCTGTCTCAAATGTTCTTTCTAAGATTTTCCTGTCGTGCCACCTTCTGACCTTCTCCTTATAGAGCTTTGAGTTCTCATAAGCTTGCAATCTGAACTCGTCAAGCTCGTTAAGTTGAAGAAGCCTTTTCTCCCCTGCAGCTTTTAAATCAAAATTAAGCTTCTTGATGGCCCAGTAGGCCTTATGCTCAAGCTCCGTGGGGAGATGGCAGGCCTTCCCGTACACAAGCTGATAAGGGGGAATCCCCAATGGCGTCTTATAAGCAGTCCTATAGGCCAACACCGCATCATCTATCTCGAGGGACCAATCTTTTCGTATGGGATTCACAATCTTTTCTAGAAACCTCTTTATCTCACGATTAGATACCTCAGCCTGGCCATTTGTCTGGGGGTGGTAAGCAGTAGCAATACGATGATTCACCCCATATTTGGCCAGGAGTGCAGAAAATTGACGATTACAAAAGTGTGTACCCTCATCACTGATGATGGCTCTAGGGGTCCCGAAGCGAGTGAATATGATTTTTTGAAGAAAACGTAGGACCACCCGAGCATCATTGGTTGGTAAGGCTGCTACCTCTACCCATTTGGACACATAATCGACCGCCAACAATATGTATAAATTTCCATAAGAAGAGACAAAAGGCCCCATGAAATCAATTCCCTATATGTCGAAGATTTCAACCTCGAGGATCATATTCAGAGGTATCTCATTTCTCTTGGATTTATTCCCCACGCGTTGACAATGGTCGCAGCTCTGGACAAAGTTATGCACATCCTTAAACAATGTTGGCCAATAAAAATCGGCCTGCAGCACTTTGGCGGCTGTCCTCTCACCCCCATAATGGCCTCCATACACAGATGAATGACAATCTCGTAGTATGCTTTCCATCTCGCTCTCTGGGATGCATCGCCTGATCACCGTATCAGCGCACTGCCTAAATAAGTACGGCTCATCCCAATTGTACCATCTAACATCGTGTAGAAACTTCTTCTTTTGTGCTCTATTGAAGTCAGTTAGGATAACATTGCTCACAAAAAATTTTGCAAAATTCGCGAACCAGGGCATCGCGCCTTGCACCACGAATAATTGCTCGTCCGGGAAGGACTCATTGATCAATACTTTGTTATTTCTGTCCATCCCCAGATTTTCCAGTTGAGATAAGTGGTTAGCCACTTGGTTTTCGGTCCCTTTTCTGTCCTTAATTTCCAAGTCGAATTCTTGAAGAAGAAGTATCCACCGAAAATGGCGAGGTTTGGCATCTTTCTTACTAATCAGGTATCTGATCGCAGCATGATCTGTATATATAATTACCTTTGTGCCAATCAAATATGACCTGAATTTGTCAAAAGCATAGACCACTGCAAGAAGCTCCTTCTCAGTGGTGGTGTAGTTTAACTGGGCGTTTGTTAGGGTTTTACTTGCGTAATAAATCACATGAAAAATCTTGTCCTTGTGCTGTCCCAATACCACCCCCATGGAGAAGTCACTTGCATCATACATCAGTTCGAAGGGGAGAGACCAGTCTGGTGCTGTAATAATGGGAGCCGTAGTTAATTTCTTTTTCAAGTGTTCAAAGGCTACCAGGCATTCCTTGCTAAAGTTGAACGGGACGTCCTTCTCGAGTAAACTGCACAAAGGCTTAGTAATCTTCGAGAAGTCTTTAATAAAACGCCGGTAAAAACCTGCATGGCCGAGAAAACTACGAACTCCTTTTACAGAGGATGGTGGCGGTAGACTTTCTATAGTCTCCAGTTTAGCTCTATCCACCTCTAGACCTTTCTCAGAAACTTTGTGGCCCAGAATGATACCCTCCTTTACCATAAAATGGCATTTCTCCCAGTTTAGAACGAGGTTAGTCTCAACACATCTTTTCAACACCAATACCAGATTTTCCAGACAGATGTCGAAGGAGTCCCCAAAGACAAAAAAAATCGTCCATGAAGACTTCTACGTTGTGTTTGACCATGTCCGAAAATATAGCCATCATGCATCTTTAAAAAGTGGCGGGTGCGTTACAGAGCCCTAAAGACATCCTTCGAAAAGCAAAAGTGCCATATGGGTATGTGAAGGTGGTCTTTTCTTAGTCCTCGGGGGCTATGACAATTTGATTATACCTCAAGTAATCGTCCAGTAGGCAATAATAGTCATGGCCTGCTAGCCTATCCAGCATTTGGTCAATAAATGGGAGAGGGAAATGATCTTTCCTTGTCGCTTTATTCAGTCTGCGATAATCCATGTAGACTCTCCATCCCGTTATTGTCCTGGTAGGAATAAGCTCATTCTTTTCGGTAGTCATAACTGTCATGCCCCCTTCTTTGGGACGCACTACACTGGGCTCACCCTAGGGGCTATCTGATATCGGATAGATTATCCCAGCATCCAACCACTTAAGGATCTCCTTTTTAACAACTTCCTTCATGATCGGGTTTAATCGTCGTTGTTGCTCTATAGATGGCTTGCAGTCATCCTCCAAGAGTATCTTATGCATACAATAGGAAGGGTTGATCCTTTCGATGTCAGCTATAGTCCACCCAATAGCTAATTTAAACTCTCTAAGGACCCTCAGCAATTTGCTCTCTTGATCGGATGATAAAGCAGAAGCAATGATAACTGGCAACGTAGAAGATTCTCCCAGATAAGCATATCTCAAGTGATCCGAAAGAGGTTTCAAGTCAAGTGTGGGAGCCACCTCTAGAGGAGGCTTTAGTCGCACTGAGGGCTTCCCAGTCTGTCAAAGTGGTTTGATGGGAATTTTAAACTTGCGCATGTGAGGCATCGTATTCAAACTCTAGATGCACTCCAGCACATCTGTCTCTTCCATGTCAGATTCACCCATAAGAGCACTCTCCAATGGATCCATACTCAGTAAGTGTTCAGATTCTTCCTGTAGTATCCTGTCGATCGTATTAATTCTGAAACATTCTTCTTCATCTATGGGAAACCTCATAGCCTTGAAGACATTAAACGTCACCTCTTGGTCTTGAACCCTCAAAGTTAATTCTCTCTTTTGTATATCTATGAGTGTTCTCCCGGTGGCTAGAAATGGTCTCCCCAGAATAATTGGAATGTCTTCCTCAAAATCCAGAATTATAAAGTCTACAGGGAATATGAACTTATCCACCTTCACCAATACATCTTCAACAATGCCTTTGGGGTAGGTGATGGATATATCGGCTAGCGGCAAAGATATGCTTGTCGGCTTAGGAGCCGGCAAACCCACCGATAGTGGCATCAAATTTATGCTTGCCCCCAAGTTGCATAGGCACTTGTTGAAGGACAACTCCCCAATAGAGCATGGAATTAGTGAAGCTCCCTGGATCCTTAAGCTTTGGAGGTAACTTTCTCTGTAGGACGGCACTGCACTCCTCTGTCAAGGCTACAGTTTCAAAGTCTTCTAACCGCTTCTTCCTTGATAGTATCCCCTTCATAAATTTCGCGTACCTCCAGAAATTTGGCAAATTGCTTATCCAATTTCTGCTTTTGAATTCTCTGTGGATATGGTGTAGGAGGGTAGACTACTTGGGGTGGAACATGGGTTTTCTCAGTGTTTTTCTCCTTTTCTGCCTCAACTGCCTTGTCCCCATCTTTACCATCAGTCAAAATTATCTCAGAATTTTTTGCACCTTGGCGCGCCCGAGCCAGGTTTTGGCCTTCCTGGGGCGCGGCCGCGCCAACCTCTGTCTCAGCAGTTTGTTTCCCAGACCTTAAGGTGATTGCTTGGCATTTCTCCTTGCCATCCCTTTTCCCTAGATTCGCCTCTGTACTGCTAGGAAGAGTCCCTTGCGGTCTATTTAGGACTGCATTGGCAATTTGGCTAATTTGAGTCTCTAATGTCTTGAGAGATACCGCTTGACTCTTAACCAACAACTTAAGCTCTTCAATCTCAGCTCTCTCCTCTGATTGATGGCTAGGAGCTGGAGCATGTTTATGATGTGGTTGATGAAATCTAGGCGGGTGTGACTGTCTCGGTGCATACTGCTGCTGGGATTGCTGTGGCTGAGACTTTGGTTGGTAGGGTTGATATTGGGATGGTTGGGCATTTTGGTATGTTTGTTGTTGTGGTTGTTGAGGAGATTGGTATTGATTTTGTTGTAGTGGTGCATGGTATTGAGTTTGTTGAGATGTTTGAGGCTGTTGGGCATTTTGGTTGTTGCTCCAACTGAAGTTAGGATGGTTCCGATTGCTTGGACGGTAGGAGTTTGGGAACTGATTCTGTGGCTTCTGGTAGTTGCTGACAAACTGGACCGACTCGATAATGATGGCACACTACTCAGTCGGGTGTTCTCCGGCACACAACTCACATACAAATGCAACTTGCTGAACTCTATTCTCAGCCATAGAATCTATCTTCTTGTTCATTGCAACCATTTGTGCTGACAATGCTGTGATGGCATCAACATCCAATACTCCGCCCACTTTAGGTTGACCCATTCTTGCTGTTAGATTCTAATACTCATTGGCCGCCATAGTTTCAATCAGATCATAAGTTGTCGGGTAGTCCTTGGCCCACAGAGCTCCTCCCAATGCGGCATCAATGATTGGCCTTGATTTCCACCCCAAACCATTATAAAACGAATTTATCACCATCCAGTCAGGCATTCCATGGTGCGGGCATTTCCTGAGCATTTCTTTGTAGCATTCCCATGCCTCATACAACGTTTCCCCTTGTTGCTGTGCAAACTAACTCAAAGCACTCCTCATGGATGCAGTCTTAGCCATGGGGAAGAATTTGGTTAGAAATTTCTGGGCTAAGTCTTCCCACGTGGTGATTGACCTGAGGGTAATGAATGCAACCAGCTCTTTGCTTTATCCCTCAAGGTGAATGGGAATAATCAAAGTTTCACCTCATCATCCGAAACGTTGTTGAATTTAAATGTGTCGCATATCTCTATGAAGCTCAGGATATGCTTATTTGGGTCTTCTAAAGCAGCACCCCCAAACTGGACAGTGTTTTGAACCATCTGCAGTGTTCCTGGTTTGATTTTAAACTGTATTCGCAGCTATAGCAGGCCTAACTATGCTGGACTGCAGATCAATGATTTTGGGTATGGAGTAGTCCTTTAAGGCTCTATTATCGGCCCTCTGTTCTTCGGCCATTTACTCGGGTCGTTTAGGTTCTCCTTGTGGGTTGGTGTTTCTAGTGTTTGCTCTCCAACCTCTGCCGTTAATGTTCTCTTGCAGAGGCACTAACTCAGGATTGGTTGATCGTGTTTGCATAAACTATCCATAAGTACCTGAAACAAAAATAAAGATAAAGTTAGAAATGAGATAAGAAGAGATTTGTTTAATTCAGTCAAATCTAACAAAAACTGATGTCAATAGTAATAAACTAACAACTATCCCAGGTAACGGCGCCAAAAACTTGTTGTGCCATTTCAGTGTTCACAAAAACGGGCACAAAACACGTGCAAGTATACACGGTCGACAAGTAATAAATTCGATAAGTCGAGATCGTTCCCACGGAGAAAGGAGTCAGGCTTAAACTATCATGCAACAGTCCTATGGTTATTTTTGTCTCCTCAAACGTGTATCAAAGTGTTCTTTAAATAACTAGACTGGTTTTAAAATAAACTTAACTAATTAACCGACAAGGGGTTCAAATTAGAGAAATATGGGATCCTAACGTCATCTATTGTATCATCTAGGTTAACAACACCTCAAGTTAAGTATAAATAATCACATAGGAATGCTAGCCGGGAGCACGAATGTGAGACAAGGCTATTTGTCAATAAACCAAGTCCATATCATATAATATCCACAAAAGAGATAGAAATCACATGAACATCGATAAAACCTAAATCACTATATGTCTATGCAATTTACAAGCTAAACCGATTTAAGTGCAAGCTCCCTATTGACTACACATGACAATACGGTATATTTTTATCCGGATTACGAATCGCAAAACTCATCGAGTGCAAGTTTCAAAAACATATGCTAGCATGGCAAAATCTAAGTTTACACTTCATTTTTCAAGTCCATATAAACTATTACAGTAGATATTGACCAGGCATCTAAACATACAAAGCAACCATGCTAGGCAAACCATATATTTTCATCTATACATTTCAAAGAGGCATAAAACCCTAGACTAAGCAATAAAATCCATTAGAATCCCATAATGGTAGTTAGTTCATCTCTGAACCACAAACCATTATGGGATTTAAACCAAGCATTTAAACAACTATGAAAGAAAGAGAGTAGAGAGAATGGAAATGCAAATCTTGGTGGTTCTCTTTCCAATAGAAGCCTTCAATGCTCAAGTTCAGACCACAAACCCAACCAAAGAGACCCTAAAAATGTGAATGCTACTTGAACTAGAAGAGAAGAGTTAAGCTCTCAACCCGCCTTAGTTCTCTAACCTTAGAAAGTGGGAACTTAGTAATAAAAATATGCTAAGTCTGATAAAATGATAAGTGATCCTCGTTCATTACACAACACCAAGCCTTATACAAATTACACATAGCCAAAAATAATGTAAAGTCAGAGATTTTTGACTGGTGCGGCCGCGCGGCCATGCTTTACTTTTATGGCGCGGGCGCGCTCGTCCCCAGGGTTGTCCCTCTGCTCTGGAACTCGACGCGGGCGCGCGGTGGCCCTTTATTTACCTGGCGCGACCGCGCCTGCCATTTTCTGTTACTGATGCAATTTGTGTTGTGTTGCTTCCTTGCTGCTTCTGTTTTTCTTTCTTCATTGCTTTTTTTTTCCCGCTTTGCTGCTTTGGTCCATTTTTCACATGCCCTTTTGCTAGACCTCATGCCAAGTCCATATTTGTTCCACATAAGCTCTCCACCTTGCTTTTGCCAATACCATGCCACTTTATGCCGCTTTCGATGCAATTCCATGCCAAATGAGTTTCCTGACTATAATACGCAAAACAAAGATAAAATGCATTAAAAGACACTAAAGTGCTTGAGTTTAAGCCATAATCATAGCAAGTTGGTAACCAATAAGTAGGTATAAAACCTACTTATCAGTTCAACAACAGGAGGTTCAAGTTCATCTTTTTCTTTGGATCCTGATTCCTCTGTATTAGCAGAAGGACTCCTTTGGGGTTTATCAATAGGAGATCCAATTACTTATTTTTTTTTCTGATTCTGATCCTTCCTTATCAGCAGAAGGACTACTTGGGGATATAGCAATAGGACTTCTAGTTTCTTTTTTTTCTTCTGATTCTGCTTCATCTTCTTCAGCAGAAATATTTCTTTGGGGGACCTTTAGTGACTTTCTCACCATCTTGGCTCTCTTCTTGGATGGCTTTTTATAAGTGGACTCTGGAATTTTGGAATCGTCAGAGTGAGATAGCTCATCCTCTACATTGCTCACCTTCCTCTTCTTCCTAGTGCCATTGTTGCTACTACCATAGGTTTTCAGCTTCTTGTTCTCTATTGGATTCTTCTTCCAATTGTCAAACATCTTGGGAGACAACACCTTGTGAATATTTAGGGGTTCACCCTCATCATCCTTTATCTTCTTCTTTATAATGATGCTTAAGAATCTCCCATGGAAAACCTTCGTGAGAGGGTTGTTAGTTGATTTCTTCTTTTCTGTATTTTTCAGCCACTTGGATATTAAGTCTAACAGTATGGCTCCAAAGTTGATTCGTTGCTTTAGTACAATGGCAGACATGATTCTCAACTATTGATCGCTCACTGTATCATGTGCAGTATCCTTGCTCAGGATACACTTCCCTACAATCTCAGTAAGGAACTCAAATTCTTCAGGGAACTCCTTCTTCTTCATGTCCTTCAGACTAAGGTTCCTCTTGTAGTGCATAACCCTTTTTCCTTCTTCAATGTCAACTTCTTCAAGACTCTTCAGACCCAGTTCAGGAAAACCTAAGCATTTATTGATGTCTGGAGGTTTTATCTTCAGAATTTGTCCTTTGACCTTTCTGGATAAAAGCCCAGAACTTGTCGTTGCATTTGAGTAAAACACTTTCACCAGATCGGTATAGATACGGGTGTTCGATTTAAGGCATTCAGAAAACCCAGCCTTCTTTACTAGTTCAAGAATGTCTCTGAACTTCTTTTTTGATCTTTCAAATTTCTTGGTGTCGAGTTGAATACTCGTGAAGACACGCCAATATTTCATTTGAAGGGATAGGAGTATCTGGGTGTTTTCTTTTAGAAGTATTGCATGAGATATCTGAGAGCGATTTGAGGATGGCTAGATGTTTGAGAGTTTTATGCTTTTGAAGAGTGTTTAGGGTTTCAGCTTCAGAAAGAGAAGATGGATTAGAGAGGCTTGCAGCTTTTTGGTAGACTCTCGTAAGTGTAATTGCCACTGATTTGAATTTTCCTTCTTGTAACTGTTCCCTCTATATTTCAATGGGACAGGTGTAAGAGTCTGATAGGTCACAATCTGTAACTTCTTCTAACAAATCACCTTTTTAGATTTAACTTTCCTCCTGTTGACGTTGACTACTTCAGTTCGTGGAGTAGCCTGATGACATAGATTAGTACTCCACGATTTCTTTGTCTGGTCGACGATCTCTTTGTCCACTCGAAGATCGTCGTCTTTAGCCATGCTTCGACAGATAACTCTTCATTAATCTCCAACAAGGAGTTGAATGATTCATCAATATCTTGTATTCTTCTAAGGGGTTATTATATGCTTCTGCAGAGGTCCTTGTGATGCATTTAATATCAGCACTTCTTCTGGATTAAGGTTGCTCAAAAAGGGCTGGCCTATTAGTATAAAACTTAGGGCGAGATTTGTCTCTAAGGCGCTTATCAGAAGAAGAGCTCCTTAGACATGGTGGCAACAATGTCATCACAGTGGGCTTCTCTATCATGGAATTCACTTGCCAACATTGAATATTCATTGATGTTGGTATCTGTTTAGACTGTGATCGTGGGGTTAGCATGCTCTTACACTACGATCAGGTGTTCGATTGTAGGTGACACGATAGGGGTAGTTGAATGATATGGTTATCAGTATCATGTTTTGGGACAATACTACTAGGGATGAAGATTTATTTGGTTCATCAGTCATAGAGTTTTGGGACTCTGTAACTGGGATGTGGCTGTTTGGATAAGCATCTGTTTAAGGACCTTAACAGGAGTGGACAGGATATTTGTGGAGTGGTCAACAAACATGCAAGAGAGGTTGACCTGTCATCTGAGCTTATGTCAGGACTTTTAGCAAGAATCACACTTCTTCAATTTCTCCTTAAACTCCACCACCTCCATATCTTCAGTCTTCCTTCTATAATCTTCACCACCTCCATCTTTTCATCTGCTCTTTCCTTGTCATCTAGTATAGCTATCTTCATTGTTTGGAAGATCTGAAGGATTTGCTTCACTGTGCTCCTTTGTCAACACTAGTGCTGCTACACATAGCAGGTCACTGCTCCCCCATAATTGATACTTTTTTCTCAGATAAAGATGGGCTATTCATTTACTCATGCATAAGTAAGATTTCCTTGCATATCTCCTTCTAGCTGGAATCTTCATAGTAGAATAAGCTCCATTTGATCATATAGTATTTTCTTTAGAATTGGTTACTGCATGATTTGCTAACTAAACACTACAAACTTAGTTTCTATCATTCAGATTTTAGCATCTTCTGTATTCGTGGAGCTTTACTTCTATGATGCATTCTCCATCATCATTGTGAGAGAATCCCTTGATATGATCTTCCTTGTTGTTCCTTTTGAGATGATATGTTTTGCATAGATAAGCATGGAAGGTCTCTTACATCTTGACATGAATAGCCAGCTTCCATTAGAAGATCAACTAAGGATTTTGGAATCCATTTTAGTTCATGTTATCTTCATTCTTGGGGACTCAGCAAATCTTCGGGAGCAGGCTTTGGCATTGGATGACCTTGAATAAGAGCACTGCTGAGGGATCTTGATCTTGCAGCTGGTAGAGTCTTTATAACTGAAGCCATGTGCTCCAGTTTTCCTTAGTGAGGTCAGATAGACCAAGTACCTGCAGGTTAAGCGAATTTCTATCTTGGTACCCGTGGTTACTTGGGTCCTGCTAGGTTAGTTTTCTTAAAATCCCAATTCCTCATATTCTTGGATTTACATCATATAAGCATCAACAATCATATTTATACATATATCAAATTTAGATATGACAGTTATAATGCATGATTGTGAGTGTGTGTATGATTAAGCATTTTGATTTGATAATCTTTTTCTTTGGTTGTTACACCCTTTGCTTTGTCATGTTCACAGATTTTGAATGTTCACAGAGTGAGGATCAACTCTATTAATTATTTGCATCTGGTTGGTTCGTGGAGTTAATCAGTTTCTAAGAACCTTCAAGATACACCTTTAGTGTTGATCATACTCTACGTATTATCAAAAACACAAAACATTGGCTTGTATGAATTTACAAACATACCAACCTATTAGCAAAGGTCGAGCAACTTAAAATTATTAGTTTTTAATACTTAAGGCATATATCAAATTTCCTTCATAAATTTATTTTCAACCTAAAACATGGGTGGAGAGAGAGTTTGTTAGCAATTAGTTTCCAACCTCAAATATACTTTCTCTCTTTTCCTTTTTAGGAAGAAAATGATCTTTTGAAAGAATACTGTTATACCACATAAAGTGGTGCGGTATATTGCACGTGTATATATGAGGAGACATACCTTGACACTGTCAGATTCTTGACAGTTATTTGTCCTGCTTATTTACACAATTATATAAGGCATTGTTGTGCATATCTTTGCATGGACAATGCTGTCAGCTATTGTTGCACCATATAGCCTTAGATCAATCAAGCAAAGTCTTGGAGTTTAGATCAAAGGAAAGTCTTGGCAACTTGAACTCTTTGACGCCCTCGAACCTCAAGGTTCAGATTTGTGGTATTAGCAAAATACATATTTGAAGAATTCTCCCTTCTCCTCTGGATAAGCATCTCATTTCTTGTATAGGTATACGTGTTCGTTTGTAACATTTAGCGAGCAAGGATATCGTTCCTAAGAGAAAATAGATTAATATTACCAAATATCAATTTCAATTCAATTAATCTTAAATTAAACTATGAATAATGATTTTGATTTTGAGAATTCTAATTAACAACTAAAATATAACGTCATGAATGCAGATGGAATAAGTTAAGATCACAACTTACCTTAGTATTTCATTTTAAACCAATACACTCCTCATTTAATTATTTAATCACTATGAATCGCTAACCAAGAATTCTTTATAATATTCAAGTACTTCTTCCGATGACACGTAAACGAATCCTTATACATCCAGCAGTTACGCAACATATTTACAAGGAACACCCTAACTAATTAATCCACTATATTCCTATGTGAATTAAGATAATTAGGGTTTTCAAGCACAGATTCTTTCAATGGTTGGAAAAGACATATAGATATATTCATATCCTATATGCTAAACATATTAACCTTATTCAGATTATATGAACAGATGCTATCATATCTAGATCTAACTCATACTCCATTTTCCTATTTCGTATAAATTATCCCAGTAATTGTTGATCAGACAATTAATCAATGAATACAAGATATGATAAACGATTCAAGAGTAATTAACTTAAATTAAATAAGAAGCATCAATTGCAAATTACATACTAAGTTCCTTTGCGATCTTAATAAAAAGTTAGTGCATAATGACAAAGCAAAACATCATCCAAATTAATATTCCAAACATCCCAAAGATTACAAATATAAAGATAGGTGAAAGGGATAGAAGAAACTATTAGGCCGCTCCAAATCTCTAACTTGATCTTCAACCTTTTGTAGATCTCCTTCGTGTTCTCCTTTGACCTATCTCTGTAACTCCTTGTCGTCCGAAATTCCACAATACGTCTTTTTTGAAGTCTTCTTCCTTTTTTTATTGGACCAAACCCTCCTTCAGATTCCTCCTTTCTTCAAAATCAACTTAGCAGCAAAATAGCCCAACATTGGGCGTGGCCTAGCGCACTAGGCGCTAGGTTTAGTGCAATCCAAGCGCACTAGGCGCTAGACAAGGACCAGGTAATTATAAAAATGCCACTCAGCTCCAATTTTAATAATTTTTAATTCTTTTCTTCTCATAAATGACCAGTTTATCCCTCCAGCTCCATCCTACAAGAAATAAACTCAAAAACTAATAAAAAGATACTAAAAACACTTAAGGATAACAATAATTAAGCTAAACAATATCTGATTCGTAAGTATAAAACTCATTCATCAATAGGCATCACATCTTTCAGAATAGTGGACGTCAGGCTTTTAACTTTTGATGCTTCTTGACTTCCCATCAGTAGACTGTAGACTGCTGATTGGCTATGGGCAGCGATTGGTCTGATTGTAATAGCAAATAAGGACAGGGACGAATCTGAACAGCTTCAGGTATATATGCGTATTCACCTGTACGTACAATTATCAACGTGTGAGCTCATCTTTGTTTAGAAGTGACTTACTACTAAAACTAAGATTAGAACTTGTTTGTGCCTAGGACCAGACTCAAAGCTTTAGCTTTAGGATATAGCATGAGAACCTTCTTTGATACCAATTGTTAGTTCGCAAAGGATACACAATAGATCTAGAAGGGGGGTTGAATAGATCCTTTTCAAATTTTTAAAAGCTTTTTCCTTTTCTTTTGTATTGCTAAGTAATTAGCAGATGACAAACATAAGAATTAGTTCATGCACAGCGGAATAAGTTAAAGATCCCCATCAAAGATTCTTGTTAAACATAGTTCTAATGTTAGTTTAGGTGTAAGTGGTTATAGCAGTTATAATGCATAATGTAAATGACATAAAGTAAATGACACAAGGGATTTTAAGTGGTTCAGAGACTTAAGCTCCTACTCCACTCTTCTGCTTCAACAAGCAGGGATTCCACTAAGGAAAAGGTAACTCTTGAATCACTAAGATTCCTTCAAGGCCAGCAGCCTTGGAACTCTAGTTCACTAAGAACTCTTCAAGCCCAGCAGACTTGGAACTGTAGACTAAGCCCAGCAGACTTAGAATCTCTTGTACCCTCTGGTACTCAACAAGCCCAGCAGACTTGACTTTGATTTAGTCACGAAGACAAGGACCTTTCATGTAAGACCCCAACTTTTATGAATAAAGATTTAATTTTCTTTATATATTATGTTAAAATAGTAGGGTGTTGATTTGATAAATGTGATAAGTTATGGGTGAATGTGCAAATTTATAAAGTAAGCAAGTGGTTATAAAATATTCGTTGTGTCGGGGAATATTCGTTTGGTCGAGGAATATTCTTTTTGTCGGAGAATATTCGTACGACGGCGCAGTCATTGGTGGACCCCACAACGGAATGAATGTCGGATATAGAAAGCGACATAAGTAAATTTTTTATAAAAATAACGGTAAAACTGTTACTAGTAAACTGTTGAAATACCCAGTGATAAAAATACAGTAATACGCGTTGTTGCACAGTAGCACACGATATTGCACAATATTTTGAATTATTGGTTCTTACGTAAGAAGTCACTCATTCAATAATTGTTACAGTAATTACTGTTCAATATTTTATATTATTGATTCAATAATTGCTACAATTGCATAATATTTTATTGGTTCAATAATTGCTACGTTGATATTTTATATTATTGATTCAATAATTATCACAGTAACCACTGCACAATATTTCATATTATCAAATTAATAATTTATATTATTTAAATAATATTATTTGACAGCATTCTTTGCAATGTCTAGGAAGTTCTGTCTAGGAAAGGGGTTAGTTAATCTAATTGCGCGCCAATAAGGAGAAATCTTTATCAGAAAGCCTCCTCTTTCCTGGGAACGACCTAGTTGTCAATATTATAATTCTGTAATATTAATTGTGAATAATAATTGATTGTTGATAAATATGATAAGTAAATATTTATTCAATTTTGATATAAAGGAAAGAATTTTTAGTATGAGACATTTGTTGAAAGTTGGCATTTTATTTTTCCCGATAAAATATTTGTTCAAATATATTATTATAATAGTATAATGTGATAATATAATAATATAATTTTATAATTTAAATGATGACATTATTTTTATGGTATAAAAATAAAATGAGGTTGAAGAGGAAAAAAAATAGAATTGGAATTCTTTTAATAATTATAAATATTTTAATATATATATTATATATATATATGTATTATATAAACATGTGAGAATTGAATTTGGTGGAGGCTTTGTTGAAATCATTATTGGTGTGCTGAGTCTTTATTTTCAAAGGTGGAGGCTTGAAAAATTCATCCATGGGTATAAAAAGTCAACATTGGTATTCTTACATTTTCCTATAAATAGGGTGCTTAGTTAGAAAAGAAAATCACACCAGAATCAAAAAAAATTCTCTCTATAATATTGAGTGTATTTCTTGTGAGTATAAACATAGTTTGAGTGTGGATTACGGTGCAAGATTTTTCTCAACAAAATATCCAATATTCCAGTCAGATCTAGTATTCTACTAAGGTAAAGGATATTATTTTTCTCATAAACGAAGTTATTTTCTTTCAATATTCATAAAGAATATTATTTTCTTTCATATTCCATATTATAAAAGTGATAATATTTTATTTCATATTCCTAAATTTGAACTTACTACGGTAATTATTGCTTCTATAATTCCTGAAATGATCAGAATTTCTTTGAATTTTGCGCTTCATCTAATATCACTTCACTGGAATATTGGTCTGAACTTTCTTATGAAATTTTTACCATTTCATGATGGGGTACTATTCATTTAAGTACTATTTATGAATTACTATTTATGGTAAAAAATAGAATTTTTTTTATCCAAATTATCTTTGATTGGATCCATGTTTTAATCTTCATTCTTGAATTTTGCTCCACAATTGATTATTATAGAGTATTCTTGAACTTGGACAAACTAAATTACGAATTCCTAACTTGTGTCCTTTATCTCACTGAATTCGTTCATTAAAATATTTTTCATCATCTTTTGTCCTAAATAGTGATACAAATGAATATCTTTGGCCTGTAGTGAAAAGATGAATGATTACTTGATGAATATTTTTGACCTGTAGTGCAAAGATGAATGATTACTTGATGAATATCTTTGGCTTGTAGTGCAAAGATGAATGATTACCTGATGAATATCTTTGGCCCGTAGTGCAAGGATAGACAGGTGTTGAGATGAACATAACCACTGGTGATACAAATGAATATCTTTGGCCCGTAGTGCAAAGATGAATATTTGATTTGAATATATTGATTGATGTTACAAGGATAAAATATTGATGATGGACTTTTAAATCATAGAAGCTAGTAGACATCATTCTCTACTTAACTCTTCTAATGAATTATTATTTTCGATGCAGTTGTTGATCTAAAACTTGTTGTCCATCATATTTTATCTGATTTATTGAAGACTAACGATAAATTTTCCTTCACTATCTTAGTCATAATATTCTTTACTGGGCTAGTTGAGCTCACTCTTTTCTTCCATTGTTCTCATCAGGAAATTAGAATATTGCGGGGACTAGTCGGGGAATGGAGTGATGGTCCGAGATAGAACTGTAGAAGTCCTCACTATTTTATAACATAGTGTGATAATAATTATAATGAGGACTTAGTTTGAGATTTTATATTTTCTATATGTTTGTATTGACACTCACAGTTGTGTGATCGTATTTTGCACAACCGTATGATATAAAAGATTGTATTTGGATTCTGTACCATGTATTTGGCGACTCAGAATGGGTTGGGTGGATTGAACCTATTCTGGGGGCATCACATCTCAAGCCCTTGTTGTTCGTTTGTTATTGTTGGTGATGAGCTGCTAAGATGACTTTAAGCTTGTTCATCTTCTGGTACTTAGCAGCTTGGTGTTATCTTCTAGCATTCTGCATCGAGACTGGATTACCACTAATGGACTGCTAAGACGTATATGAAGCTCGACATCCTTGAGTACTTAGCAGTCTATCACATCTCCTTGGTGCAGCTGATCTTTGTTGTTGATGCTTGACTTCATCTGATTTCAGCATGGCACACTGTCACCATTAAGGATCTGCTAAGTCTTTGCACTTCAGGTAGACTTCTTCTGGTACTTAGCATCCTTTGAACACTGGTTGTCTTATGCGCAGATTCTGCTCTGCATCTACTTCTTTTCAGCTCAGGTTAGTCATGGTGAATCGTAGAGTGGCTTTGGATATCTGCTTCTGGACTGCCACTCTATCTCTTGTCTTCTTGGCCTTCTCGGCTCTCAGCACAGATGTCATTGTGGTTGGCATTCTCCTTGGTGTTAAGTGAAGCCTTTAGCAGTTAAAGCTCTTCATCATAATTTCTTCACTCCTACTATGGTAGTCTCACTGCCACTAAGACATGTTCTCTGTTAGGCTCTATAGAACTCTCGTCGAGTCAACAACTCTTCACCTTTGAAGCTTCAACTGTTATATACTCATTCATTAGCTTCCCGTTGGAATATAGTCATTGGAAGCTATTTGAAATACTTCAAGGATCCTGAGTTATTTGGTGCAGACTGCTGATTTAACGTGACAGCACCTTTTTAACTTTCCTGACACAGCAGTCTGCTATTTCACCTACCACCTCTGAGATGTCACTTTCACAAGTCAGGCTAGTAGTCACCTTAACTTCTCCTTTTTGTTTCCACGATCCAAACCCAAGGAGTTAACTTACTGCATCAATGCTCTCAATCAACAACGTTCGAATGTCAGTCTTCATATTGAGACATCGCTAAGACTTAATAATCAGATGACCGAACTCCACGATTCTGATGCAGACGTCCATGCTTGATCGTAGTTTGTCTGAGGATGTTGCAGGTTGGTTGGCTTTGACAACACTACGATCCTAAGAGCGTTCTGTGATCTGACAATGTCGAACCTATTGTTCTTCACTCTTACAGTGCTTCTACGATTCTGCTTGCCTTGACTCGCATTAGGAACTGATAACTTGGCTGACTGCTTTGGCCCTTCTGGTTTGCAAGACTCTTCTGATTAGTCATGCTCAGCTCTCCCAACTTTCTTCCCTGTGATCTTCTGTTAACTCTTCATGATGAGGGTGAGCATAGACAATCCTTTTCGTCTGTTCTCTTTAGGTTGGCCAAAATCTCTATAGGTGCTTTACAAGTTTCTGCTGCTCATTTGGCAAACACCACGATCGTAGTCATCACTACGATCGTTGTCTTTTGTTGGTTTAATAGACACATCAATTGTTGTCTTCCTTTTAATAGTCACTTCATTCATTGTCTTCTAGTGGACGCTTGTAGAAGACTTCTCCTGAATGGCTCTTCACTTCTTAATCAGCCTTGCTGATAGAGTTGTTGCTTCGATCTTCTATTTGCTTGCAGGTCATTCAGTGAGTGCTCTTTGATCCACCTCAAGTAGACTGCTTTCTGAACCTTGACTACTCTTGCCAGAGTGAGATCTTCTCTTTCACTTTAGAAATGCTCCTGTTGAGAATCGTGTAGTCTCTATGATTCTTCCTTAGCATTGTGATCACTTAACTGACTATGATTTGGCTCTTATGCTGTAGACTATAATTCGACTTTGGTTCTGCAGACTACAATTCTCCTCTGGCTCGGCAGACTACGATCTAGCTCTGGTTCTGCAGACACTACGAATCTGAGTGAAGTTTGTGACTTTGAGAGTAGATTATATGACAGACTACGATTTCTACCTTAACAATTGCAGTCTCTTGACTAATCTGTCAAACTATGATTTTTGCCTCGGTTATGATCTGCAGACTCCACATCTTTGTGTGAAGCCTACGATTCTTGACTTGGCTTGGCAGGCGCTCGACAGGTTGTCTCCACGATCTTGAAGTGGCCTTCTTGGCATACTGCGATTCCGAGAGCAGCTATCTTTACAGACTACGGTTCTGCCTTGATAGACTACGATTTTGCCTTTACTCTCTCAGTTTACTTCGATTGCTGGTGCAGTGCTCCACGATCAGACAAATATATCTATTATATTTTATAAGATCAACCTAACAAGCTTGATCTTTCTATTCATAGTCCTTGTACATTGTAATCTTTTGAAGGACTTCACAAAGCTGTTCACTTATGTAGGATCAACCTAACACTTTTGATCTTTTCAATCTAAGTCTTTGTACATATAAGTCTATCATCTACAAAGGACTTTACGACTTTCATCAATTCAGACATATTTGCATATTCATTCATTAAGTTCATAATCAAATCTTATATAAATAGGAATAACATTCTCATGTATATTCCTAACACAAAGTTCATATGAACAACACATTTATAGATTACATACATATACACGCACATTTATAGATTAGCATAATTCTAATAACACAACAATTAAGTATAAATAAAAAAAATATACTAAAAATTATGTATAGTAAATGAGAATTATACTCAACAGCTCATATGATATAACATGGTGTCTAAAGAACCTAACCATGGTGGCTTGTATGAGTAAAACCTAATGGAGTTTTCAAATTGAAAGGAGTCTAGAATAGGGAAAGTCTGGACCTATTTTGAACAGTCTAGACTTCGCTACTATTTTAGGAACCCTTGTATGCAATTTAAGGAAATAAGAAGATAGAAGAAAGGGCTTGTTAATGGGCTAATGTGACTATTTGTTTTTGCAATCATAAAAAGATTCATAAGTGTTACTATGATGCCATGTAACTCAGTCCATAGCTACATATGAGTTTCAAAGTCATGACTTAATTGGTTGTATTACTAGCTCGTGTTTTAAAACTTAAAGTCAAGAGGAGACTGTTTTGATCAAAAGCATGAAATCTATAACCTATGAGTTTTAAAGACATGTGTGTAGATTATATAACATGTATATGAAATAAAAATGCATATAACTTGAGCTCTTGAATACTTGGAACTGTTATGGTAGAGTAGTGCAAATTCATGTTTAAAATGCCTAGCAAGGACTGTTTTAGTGTTAGTAACTGAGTTACCTATGATAGTAGTGTGCATACAAGCCAATCATGTATGATGATAAAGCACATACTTTGTAAACAATCTTATTTATTTATTAATAAAATATTTATTTATTAAAGGCATTTAATTATCTACATGGTGCTGTTTTTATAATATGTAAATAACCCATAGTTTTAAGCAATGCTTTTAGAATCATGATGTTGATCATGCTAATGAGATCTAAATTCTTAGAAAGCTTTAAAACTAAAATAGTTCCCAATCGTGGGATTACTAAAAAGGGGATTAGTAAATCCGGATAGATTGGTACATATGTTGCTTGCTCATTGGATGAGGATGACTGATCTCATGGTCATTTGTGTGGAGACACTAAAGCAAGTATGTAGGTGCTTATTGGAGAATAAGTTCACTGAACGTGACTCGCTATGGAATACCTAATGGAGTTTTACTCGCCTGTTAATAGGAATTCCTAATGTGATAGTAGTACATGTGATCCTTGGACTTGAAATCATCATAGTATCTTGTATGTAACAAATTATACTTTGACTAATTCCTTAAGGCCTTTTAAGGCATATATAGGGTATGCTTGGGTGTAATGAGTTACATATGGAGATAATGAATGATCAATAAAGAATCTACCACCTCTAGTAAAAGAGGAGATATGTCCTATGTGATTCGTTAAATGACAACTCAGGAATCCTTGGCCAACGTAGAATGAAATTAGAAAGAGGTTTCTAATTTGCATTATTTGGAGTTGTGCATTTTCTAATCAAAATACATATGATTAAATAAATTAAGAATTGACAGTAAATCCATGTCTTATATTTAATTGGGACATTGTATAGTGGAAGGATTGAATTGTACGGTAACTATTAACTCACAGGTTCTTTTATGATTAATGTTGAAATCTATATTATCTGGAAAGTCGTTGATCGCTAGGGAGGCTTATCCCTATTGTAGAATAAATGTTATTTATTTAAATAGATTATTAGTTTAATTTGTTTATTTAAATAAGATTAGAATTGTTCTAATTGATTTATTCACAACCGGTTTAATATGGAGAACCTAAAGGGTCACACCATAAAAGGAAGAAGAATTATTTAAGAAGAAAATGGCATGATAGTAATAATGCATTAAGTATAATTAATTTAATCTATGATGATAGAATAAATTAAATAGCTTAATGTTTATTATTTAATATTTTAGAAATATTAAATATAAATTAATAAGAGGAGTCTTATTAATATTATTATTATTATTATTATTTTAATTCTAAAGGAGTTTAGGAATTAATATAATATCAGTACTCTCTCTCAATCCTAATAAAGATTAGGATATAAATTAATTAAATAAAACCCTATTCTAATTGGATTAGGAGGGTTAACATAATATCTATATAAGAGAGTCTTATATTAGAAATAAGGGATGTGAAATTTTCCAAGAGTTGGGAGTACACATATTCTATAGAGATAGAAACAAGGGTTAAGCCAATAACCCATCTTCTTGAGTTCTTCATCTTCCTTGGTGGATCACCGTTAGAGGCCAAACATTTGGGTGGCTGACATTATTCAAGGGAAGGAGCCACTATCAGAGGAATTAAAGGAATCAAAGGAGTAGAACTTGTACCTGAGGAAGCTTAGATCTTCAAAGGTATAATTCCATGTTCTCTCTTTTCTGTTATTGATAACAAGCACAAAGTATGATAATGGTTATGAGTTTGTATAAATTTTGAAAACCTAGTTTTTACGCTTCCGCCCTATTTATGGTATTTGATTGAATGATTGCGTTACATACAAACCCAACAGTGGTATCAGAGCCTAACTTTGTGCTAAGTATCAACTTTATAATTCCATGTATGAATTGATGTGAGAATTGGATCGTTTTTCTGGACAACAATCATTTTCTGCAAGTTTCTGCGGCGAACGGCGCAGCTGCGCAGCCTCCCAGTTCATTACTGGCGCAGCTGCGCCGGTCTGCAAAAACTGCTGCTTCCGTCTACCTGCGCAGCTGCGCAGATGCCCAGTTCATTACTGGCGCAGCTGCGCCGGTACCTGGACAGACCCTGAAAATTGATTTTAATTAATTAAGTAAACTGTTTATTTAATTGATAAAGTTTTAAAATAAAGAAGTTTATTTTATCTGAAATATGATTTCAGAATGCTAAAATTAAAGGAGTTTAATTTGGATTTATTTTTGATTAAAATAAAAGAGTTTATTTTGTTTCAAAAATAAAATTTAGCAAAACTTTTGTCCATTAAATAACATCGATCCATATATGGAATAGCATTGTTATTCATGAGATGAATGGATATTTATTGATGCATATGTTGATGTGTATGATAATAAATGGGATTGATTATGGACAATGACCAATGTGATTGGATTTTATTTTGGATGAATGCTTGAATGTATGGGTTTTATAAAATGGGGTCTGCGTACCTCGTCTTCTCTAGTTTTATTCTCGATGTAAATTCTATCTCCTTTCTATGTACTTCCCCTTGACTGCTGATCAAGGTTTCTATTTAAATTAAATAGTTTAATGTAATAGAAATAGTTAGAATTATCTTGAAAAAATTGGAGACCAAGGAGCAAGGAGCGCAGTGAAGACTCGTTTGTATGGAGCCCGGGTTTAAATGTAATAGTTACATTTAAAATTTAAATTCTTGCACTCCTAGGTTTGACCTTTTGGTTCACTTGGTGGCTCTAGTGAACCAAACTAGAATAAAAGTCCATAATCAATCCAGGTAGAATATAGTATTCTATATCGCATGCTAAATATTATATATATTATATTTTATACAAACATGCTTCGCATGTTTAATAAAATGACGCGTATTTTATATATATATGTGCATGCGCGCTTAAAAGATGAGACAAATAATAACAAACCCCTCAAAGAAATAATATTAAGTCCGAAGCGTTCAAATGATATTTGGAATATCGAACGTCGTCTTCTAGCATGATTAGTTAATAGAGTATTAAATATTTAATATGAGTTTGTTGTGCTATCCACAAGGCGAGTATTGAATATTTAAGATGTTAATTAATCACATTTGATGCTTATCAAGAAAATTGAACGATCTAGTCTTGTTGTGCTATCCACAAGGACGAAAATTTTTCTTTTTGAATTTATGGAAGTGCTAGGCTGGACTTAACTTAAATCATTTTAGTTCGGATGTGCACACACATGACCATTATGATTTAAGAGGCAAAATAAAAGGAGTTACATGGTGATGTAATTGACAAGAGTTGTCTACCTATTTATTTGTATATCGCTTGTTGTGCTATCCACAAGGTTATATACATTTGAAATGGGATCCTTAATCTCACTAGCAAATCTTTAATTAGATGTTGCCGAACTATATGAGTGAGGGTAATATAGTTTGATGAAAATAGTGGGAGATACCAATTTAAAATAAAGACCTAAATTTATTTTGGTATGCAAAGTTAATAAAATGAATGTTTGCTAAAATGTTGTCTTTTCACATGCAGAATTTTAAAAATGTCAAAATCACTAATCTCACTACGAAGCATACTTGATGCAAATAAGCTTACCGGCCCGAATTATGAGGACTGGCTAAGAAATCTGAGAATTGTTCTCACTGCTGAAAAGATTTCTTATGTCCTAAATTCCACTATCCCTGAATCTGTTTCAGAAACAGCCTCTGAGGAAGAGATTGCCACTTTCAATAAGTGGCAAGATGATGCATCTGTGGCTCAATGCATCATGCTCACATCCATGAATAACGAGCTTCAGCGTCAGCACGAAAAAATAGATGCTCCTTCTATGCTGCTTCACCTCAAGGAGTTGTATGGTGAACAGAGTAGGACTGCTAGATATGAGATATCTAAGGAGCTCTTCCGATCTCGGATGACCGAGGGCACTACCGTCGAGACTCATGTTTTGAAGGTAATCAATTTGATTGAACGCCTTGGACAGCTTGGGTTCGTCATGGATGGGGAGTTGAGTCAAGACTTGGTCTTGCAGTCACTCCCTGAGACCTTCTCGCAGTTTGTGGTTAATTTTCACATGAATAAGCTAGATGTCAGCTTACCTGAGCTGCTTAACATGCTGAAAACTGCAGAAGGTCACTTCTCATCCAAGAAGAACCATGTATTGATGGTGGATTCTTCCAATAAAAGGAAGAGACCCAAGGTGTCTTCTGAAAAGAAGAAATCTAAGAAGGCTAAGGGAAAAGGGAAAGAAAAGGAGCAAAAGAAACCTGAAACAGCTAAAGGAATGTGCTTTCATTGCAATGAGCCGGGACATTGGAAGAGGAACTGCAAGAAGTTTCTAGCAGAGAAGAAGCTTGGAGAAGCTTCGACTTCCAATCAAGGTTTGTTTATGATTGAAATTAATTTTTCTGAAAGTCATAATTCTACTTGGGTATTGGATACCGGCTGTGGTTCTCACATATGTAATACTGTGCAGGGACTGGTCAGAAGTAGAAAGCTGAACAAAGATGAGGTGATCCTACGAGTGGAAAATGGAGCAAAAGTTGCTGCATTAGCTGTAGGAACTTATTGTTTAGCAATGCCTTCGGGCAAATCCATTTATCTTAATAATTGTTATTATGTTCCGAATATTATTAAAAACATTATTTCAATTTCTGTATTGGATATGGAAGGTTTTGACGTTATTATAAAGAACAATGGTTGTTCTATTTATAAAGACGATGTTTTATATGGTATTGGAAATATGCGAAATGGACTTTATACACTTGACTTGCAAGAAAATATATTTCAAATTGAACAAATTAAGAAAAGGAAAAGAGATGATATTAATTATACCTATATGTGGCACTGTAGACTCGATCATATCAATGAAACAAGATTATCCAAGTTGCATAAAGATGGGCTTCTCGAGCTATCTGATTATGAATCATATCCAACTTGTGAATCTTGTCTCATGGGTAAAATGACTAAATCTCCTTTTAGTGGAAAAGGGGAGAGAGTTACAGAGTTGTTGGCATTGATTCACACAGACGTTTGTGGACCTATGACAACAAGTGCACGGGGTGGGTATTCTTATTTTATTACTTTCACTGATGATCACTCAAGATTTGGATATGTGTATTTAATGAAATACAAATCAGAATCATTTGAAAAGTTCAAAGAGTTCAGAAGTGAAGTAGAGAAACAAACGGGCAAGAGTATTAAGATACTTCGATCAGATCAAGGTGGAGAATACTTAAGCAGTGAGTTTCTCAATTGTCTCAGAGAAAATGGTATAATCTCACAATGGACTCCTCCAGGTACACCACAGTTAAATGGAGTATCTGAAAGGAGAAATCGAACACTGTTGGACATGGTTCGATCCATGATGAGTTTTACCGACCTTCCAATTTCCTTCTGGGGATATGCCCTAGAAACGGTTGCATACCTACTTAACAAGGTACCTACCAAATCCGCCCCAAAGACTCCATATGAGATGTGGAAAGGGAGGAAACCAAATCTTAAGTATGTTAAGACTTGGGGTTGTCCAGCTTATGTCAAAAAGTTTGAAAATGATAAGCTACAGACTAAATCCGATAAGTGTAGATTTGTGGGATACCCTAAAGAAACCGTAGGGTATTATTTCTATCATCCAACTGATCAAAAGGTGTTTGTTGCGAAACATGCTACCTTCTTGGAGAAAGAGTTTATCCATGAAGGGGTCAGTGGGAGTAAGATATATCTTGAAGAAGTTCAAGAACCACAAGTTACCACGGACCAAAGTCAGGTACCTAACCAAGTAGAAGAACCTACTGTACCACACCATGTTCGTAAATCTGGAAGAGTACCGAAGATACCTGAGAGGTATGGATTCGTTATAGAGGATGACGATGAGGTACACATCATGAATGATGATGATCCATTGAATTACGAACAGGCTATGAGTAATAAAGACTCAGGGAAATGGCTTGAAGCCATGAAATCTGAAATGGACTCCATGTATAAAAACAAAGTATGGTCTTTGGTTTCACCACCTGAAGGTATTAAACCTATTGGGTGTAAATGGGTTTTTAAGAAAAAGACTGGAGCAGACGGAAAGGTAGAGACCTATAAGGCCCGACTGGTTGCAAAAGGTTTCAAACAAAGACAAGGAGTTGACTATGATGAAACCTTCTCACCAGTAGCCATGCTCAAGTCCATTCGAATTTTGCTTGTGATTGCAGCTTACAACGACTATGAGATCTGGCAGATGGACGTGAAAACGGCCTTCCTCAATGGGAAACTTGAGGAGGATGTGTATATGACATAGCCAGAGGGATTTATTTCAAAAGTTAGAACAAATCAAGTCTGTAAGCTACAACGATCCATTTATGGGTTGAAGCAAGCTTCTCGTAGATGGAACATTTGTTTTGATGAGACAATCAAAGAGTTTGATTTTATCAAAAACGAGGATGAACCATGTGTATACAAGAAGGTTAGTGGGAGCGCAGTATCATTCCTTGTATTATATGTTGATGATATATTACTGATAGGGAATGACATTCCTATGTTACAATCCATTAAAATCTGGTTATCTAAAAACTTTTCCATGAAGGACTTGGGTGAAGCATCCTATATTTTGGGGATAAAGATCTATAGAGATAGATCTAAAAGGATGCTCGGCTTATCCCAAGGAACGTACATTGATACGATGCTAAAGAGGTTCAGCATGGAAGATTCCAAAAGAGGTCTCATGCCGATGAGCCATGGAATAAATCTCTCCAAGAAACAGGCCCCAAAGACACCTGAGGAGAGAGACCGTATGAGTAAGATCCCTTATGCTTCTGCAATAGGATCTATCATGTACGGTATGATATGTACTAGACCGGATGTTGCTCACGCACTTAGTGTAACAAGCAGATACCAGTCGAATCCAGGAGAAGAGCACTGGAAGGTAGTGAAAAATATCCTAAAGTACTTGAGAAGGACTAAAGATATTTTTCTTGTCTACGGTGGGTCTGAATTAAAACTCGAGGGATTCACGGACTCAAGTTTTCAAACAGACCAAGATGACAGTAAATCTATGTCAGGGTATGTGTTTACCTTGAACGGAGGTGCAGTGAGTTGGAAGAGTTCCAAGCAGCAAACAGTTGCTGATTCAGTGACAGAGGCAGAGTATATAGCTGCAAGTGAAGCTGCAAAGGAAGCTGTTTGGATGAAGAAGTTCATAACTGAACTTGGTGTGGTTCCTAGCATTGGAGAAGCAGTTCCCGTATACTGTGACAACACCGGAGCAGTTGCACAGGCTAAGGAACCCAGGTCTCATCAGAAATCTAAACACGTGTTGCGGCGATTTCACTTGATCAGGGAGATCATTGAAAGAGGAGACGTCACCTTGGAGCGTGTAGACTCTCAAGACAACATTGCAGATCCATTTACTAAAGCTTTAACACAACAGCAGTTTGATCGTCACTTAAAGAAGATGGGTATGAGATACCATGGCGATTGGCTTTAGTGCAAGTGGGAGATTGATAGTAGTGTGCATACAAGCCAATCATGTATGATGATAAAGCACATACTTTGTAAACAATCTTATTTATTTATTAATAAAATATTTATTTATTAAAGGCATTTAATTATCTACATGGTGCTGTTTTTATAATATATAAATAACCCATAGTTTTAAGCAATGCTTTTAGAATCATGATGTTGATCATGCTAATGAGATCTAAATTCTTAGAAAGCTTTAAAACTAAAATAGTTCCCAGTCGTGGGATTACTAAAAAGGGTATTAATAAATCCGGATAGATTGGTACATATGTTGCTTGCTCATTGGATGAGGATGACTGATCTCATGGTCATTTGTGTGGAGACACTAAAGCAAGTATGTAGGTGCTTATTGGAGAATAAGTTCACTGAACGTGACTCGCTATGGAATACCTAATGGAGTTTTACTCGCCTGTCAATAGGAATTCCTAATGTGATAGTAGTACATGTGATCCTTGGACTTGAGATCATCATAGTATCTTGTATGTAACAAATTATACTTTGACTAATTCCTTAAGGCCTTTTAAGGCATATATAGGGTATGCTTGGGTGTAATGAGTTACATATGGAGATAATGAATGATCAATAAAGAATCTACCACCTCTAGTAAAAGAGGAGATATGTCCTATGTGATTCGTTAAATGACAACCCATGAATCCTTGGCCAAGGTAGAATGAAATTAGAAAGAGGTTTCTAATTTGCATTATTTGGAGTTGTGCATTTTATAATCGAAATACATATGATTAAATAAATTAAGACTTGACAGTAAATCCATGTCTTATATTTAATTGGGACATTGTATGGTGGAAGGATTGAATTGTACGGTAACTATTAACCCACAGGTTCTTTTATGATTAATGTTGAAATCTATATTATCTGGAAAGTCGTTGATCGCTAGGGAGGCTTATCCCTATTGTAGAATAAATGTTATTTATTTAAATAGATTATTAGTTTAATTTGTTTATTTAAATAAGATTAGAATTGTTCTAATTGATTTATTCACAACCGGTTTAATATGGAGAACCTAAAGGGTCACACCATAAAAGGAAGAAGAATTATTTAAGAAGAAAATGGCATGATAGTAATAATGAATTAAGTATAATTAATTTAATCTATGATGATAGAATAAATTAAATAGCTTAATTTTTATTATTTAATATTTTAGAAATATTAAATATAAATTAATAAGAGGAGTCTTATTAATATTATTATTATTTTAATTCTAAAGGAGTTTAGGAATTAATATAATATCAGTACTCTCTCTCAATCCTAATAAAGATTAGGATATAAATTAATTAAATAAAACCCTATTCTAATTAGATTAGGAGGGTTAACCTAATATCTATATAAGAGAGTCTTATATTAGAAATAAGGGATGTGAAATTTTCCAAGAGTTGGGAGTACACATATTCTATAGAGATAGAAACAAGGGTTAAGCCAATAACCCATCTTCTTGAGTTCTTCATCTTCCTTGGTGGATCACCGTTAGAGGCCAAACATTTGGGTGGCTGACATTATTCAAGGGAAGGAGCCACTATCAGAGGAATTAAAGGAATCAAAGGAGTAGAACTTGTACCTGAGGAAGCTTAGATCTTCAAAGGTATAATTCCATGTTCTCTCTTTTCTGTTATTGATAACAAGCACAAAGCATGATCATGGTTATGGGTTTGTATAAATTTTGAAAACCTAGTTTTTACGCTTCCGCCCTATTTATGTGATTTGATTGCATGATTGCGTTACATACAAACCCAACAACCCATACAAGCATGCTAATATATATAATGTTAAGTTATAATGATTTTTTAAGTTTATTTGAATGCCTAGAGGTTTCTTGAGTCATAGCTTGGGACTGTTTATGTGTAATAGCCAAAGCTGTGCTTAAATTCTAGATTTGGGGACTGTTTTAGTCAAGGTTTAGTACATGAACTTGTGAGTCAGTAAGGAGACCATAATATATCCATAAGAGGCACTTAAAAAGTACCCTTAACTTAGTTGAGGTCCATATTGAGTGCTACTTAGTTTTCATGTTTAAAGAAAATAAAAAGTAAGCTTTAAGTGTCAACTAACACCCAAGTAAAGAGATACAATACTTGGACCATGTAGGCAAGTTTCAATAGCCATAATATGACATTAGTGAGCTGCACAAGCTAGCCAAATCAAGTCTAGAGTGTTTTAAGTCTTGGACTTGTTAAAAACCATATTTTAAAGCCAAAAGTGGACTATTTTGGGAAAATCTTGGTACCTGACCCTAACAAATTGTAAAGAGCTTATACAAAGTTGCTAATACATAATAGTAATGATTATCAATAATGGCCAGGATAAAAGCTAACAAGAAAACCAAGTTAGGATCTCTCTTATATGCCTAAAGTGTGCTTTAATAGGTCAAATTTGGATAGGTGATTAAATAAAGTGTGGTGATGATAAAAGTAGTCTTAAGTAACTAAAATACACATGCCTAAACTATTCAAGTAGCCAAAATTGGGGAAAAAAAATGGAAAAGGTCAAAAATAATTTTTGCGAAAAAGTGTTAAATTGTCCAGTTTGAGCCCCTATTTTGGGATGCCTAACTGACATGAATAAGAAACTTAAACATTGATTAAAATACCTTGATGTATGTTCTAGAATTAGGTTTAAATGGTTGAGCCAATAACTTAACCCAAAAATTCAAACAAATCACCAAACTAGCTAGTTAATTAACTAAAATTGCAATTTTCTATAGTTTACTAAGTGTACAATTTGAGATTTTGTTATTTTACTTCAAGATCAATTTAAAAATCCTTAAAAATTGAATTAAAAGTATATTAGACTATTTCAAATGATGGAATGTTAATACGTACAAGAAAATGAGAAATTAGTATGTAAAAGCTTAAGAATGCTAGGTTTAGATGGCCAAAACCATATCTATGCATAGCAAAGTAATGGGAATGCTAGTAATAGTCCTAAATAGTTATAATTCAAGTTTTGGAATTAGCCCAAGTGGTCAAAAATGAATTTGGGAAGAATTGACAAAAGTTTGAAAAATTTAAAAATTATGGTGAACAACCTAGTTTGGACACTAGTTTCAAGAAGTTTAAATGACTTACTTGAGAACCTAAACCAGTACAAAAATACTTTGTTATATAGTCTATATATATGTCTAGAGTTCAGGTTTAAACGCCTAATATAAAAATTCATAAAAATCATCAAAGTATCCTAGAAAATCACCAAAATTGCAGTATATAAAGAGATGACTGTTGAAAACGGTCCTATTGAAGCTTGTTTTTGTAATGCTTAAATTGATAAGTTTAGAGACCTAATCTTTGAATAAAATACTTTGATATGGGGTCTATAAGATTTCACAAATGGGAGGTTCAAAAGGTTACTATAGAAATTATTAAAAATCCTGAAAAGTACCTCAAAAATCATATTTTTGTGTTTTTGAGTCATGTTGTAAAAGTGAAGTTTTAAAGTTTATAAATTTCTTCGCATTACTAAATGTGATAATAAGTGTTTAATAATCAAAAGTCTATAACATGTCATGTTTAGACTGAAACAAGTATGCTTTGGGATGTATGAATATATATATATATATATATGTGTGTGTGTGTGTGTGTGTGTGTGTGTGTGTGTGTGTGTGTGTGTGTGTTGTATGCCTATGTGAGCTAGTTATGAAAAAAGTTCTATATATACTAAACTGTGAAGATGTGTGGTGATAAACTAGATGCTTATGTGTAATTAACTATATTTTCAAATAAAAGTTGTTTATATAATTGTCAAATGTTAGTAGGTAACATACATAATAGTTATTGGATATGACTTCAATAACCATAGTTGAGCTATGTGTATCAATAATAAAGACTTTGTGCTATAAGATAACTAAGTAAGCCGACACTGTATATATGTAAGCTACCCAGTGGCAATATACTCTATTAAAAGTTTAAACGATGCAAGAGGCAAATATATCAAACTTTCTTTTTTAAATAAGTTTATATTGCAAGTACTCAACTCGAAAGTTTACCTTTTCAAGTTATTCAAATTGTTGAACTGTAATACTTTAAATTCAGTTATTCTTATAATCTTAAGAGTATGTCAATTCCATATTTTGGCTAGACAAATTTTGAGATATATTGATATTCTTCATTCATGAAAATCTCATTTAATGTTCTCCAAACTATTTTGTTGTGGTGCAGACTCTTAAATAATATTATGAACGAACAACCCTTTTATAGGGGCATATGATACCGAACATTATGATTCCTAAGGACATGCAATGTGTCATTAGATTTTTATATTGTGCACAATATAAGGTACTTAGGTTGATCCCCTAAAGTATAAGTCTAGGGTGTTGACGTGGGGAAAAAATCTGGTTTGACTTTGGACCCGATCTTTCTCTCTTCCTAAGTCTTGTGGTCTTCTACCCTTATTGCCTTATCTATTTTATGAAGGGTGAAGTTTTTTAGGAAAAGGCCAACACGCATCATGTCGACGATTTGAACGATTTAGAGTCGTCAGTTGGTAAATTTGAAAATGGTTGTACCAACTCAACCGAGTTTTGTTTGAAAGTAGACCCAATTACTAGACACTCTCGAAACTTAGTCTTTGAAATCGAAATTCTAAGTTCGAGGGCTTGGTTAAGTGGGGGGAAGGTTTTAGGCACCCCCCAACTCCCGTGAAACACGAAACCACATCTTTTCAATATTTTCCTTTTTATTTGCAATGTGTGTGTGAATGCTGGAAGGAATTGGGCCTACATTTGATTGATTTAAAAGTATTGTTGTGCTTCGTTGAGCCTATATACGAAGGGTTTGATTTGATTTGTAAAAGTCCTTTTTAGACAAGATATTAAAATAATGTTTTGAAAGCAGGTTTTCAAACCCTGACGCTAGCATAGGAATTGAAGCATGTTGATACTTCCATGTTTATCTTTTTAGCCTTTTCGCTCAATTTGAATGGTGAATTATTGGGCTGTGAAGCAACCTCGATCACAAAATATTTACAAGTGTCGGTCTTCTAATGGGCATGACAGCCATCAGAGTGACTCTAGCACGACAAACCATTATTTCATTATGTATGAGACCTTAAACCCGGATAACCGTTTTAAGGTCTTTCGGATGTACATTTTTTACAAAAAAACTGGCAGGGTACATTTGTAATGTGAAGTTTGTCCATCGTGGGAATCAGATTCTGATTAGTTTGATCATGAATCCTACGATTCCTAGGCTCACAGAGGGAGGCCAAGAAAACCTGCACAACAAAGATATTCACAGGAAATGTATATTTACATCTAGACATCGCAAAAACCAAGGATTCATCAGTCAATTCTGGCATGCGTGTAGCCAAAGCTTCTCGTTCCCACTAGATAATAAACTAAGGGTCACAAGGTTGCTTTAATACTGAACAAAACTAGAAAGAAGCCAGAATTAAATAAATCTCAGGCATTCTAGCTTCCCGATTCCGATTTAACCTATTTTGAACCGTTTGAAAGGTAGAAAGGGCTAGATTTAAAGAAATCTAACTTGCCAAAATAGATATAAGGGCCAATTCATATCAAATGGATATTTAAAGAAGAAATTTAATCACAATGAATAAAGAATATATGTATATATAATTATATATATACGAAAACTGTAAAGGGCGATGTGTTTTCACTCTCAGGCTCGTATTGGAATGTAAATATATATATATATATATATATATATATATATATATATATTTATAAAAGCTGTAAAAAATCACGGAGTAATTCAGGCTTGACAGAATGGAAATATATATATATATATATATATATATATATATATATATATATATGTATAAAAGTTATAAAGGGCGACGAATTTCCAATCCTATGCTCAGACTGGAATTGAAATATATATATTTATAAAAGCTGTAAAAAGTCACGGAGTAATCCAGGCTTGACAGAATGTAAATATATATATATATATATATATATATATATATATATATATATATAAACTGTAAAGAGCCACGAAATGATCCAGGCTCGAGAGAATGAAAATATATATATATATATATATATATATACATATATATATAAGCTGTAAAGAGCTGTGGATTTCCAATCTCAGGCCTGGACAGAAATATAAATATAAATATATATATATATATATATATATATATTTGTAAAAGCGGTAAAAATACCACGAATTTCCAATCCAGGTCAAACTGAAATATAAATGTTAATATATAAAGTTAGTATATATATATATATATATATATATATATATTAAAGCAATAAAAGCAACGAATTTAGCAATCCAGGTCAAACGAAGTCAGAAAATTTATATATATATATATATATATATATATATATATATGCAATAACTACCATAGATTTGTAATCTGGGCTTGACAGAATTGAAAATTAGTATATATATAGTCAAATATATACATAATTAATTTAAGAGGCCACGAATCAGCGATCCAGGCCGTGAAAGTTAGTACATATATGTATATATATACATAAAAGTGAGTAAAAGCCACGGATCGTCGATCCAAGCTATGCAAATGCAAAAAAATGAATATATGTACTAAAATGTATTAAAAAGTAAGCAAAAACAGCCACGGAACTGAGTTCCAGGCAAGATCCGGAGATGAAACTTTATGTGCACGTGTATAAATGCGCAATGAAGTAGGAAACGAGTTCTGATCGTAAAAATACTTACAAGGACTACTACACGGGCTTTTTGCCACTTCGTAGGCTTCAAACAGGCGTTTCCACCGGTTAATTTTTGGTATGTTGTAGTATATGAGTATACCTACGTGTTAGAGTAATAAAAACGAGGTTTGGAGTATAAATCATTGACAAACCTGTATATGTAACCGAAGCTTCACTAAGCTTCTTCTGGTTAGCCTCTGCAAGATACTTCTCGCAGTTTCTATTCCAATGTCCAGGCTTATTACAGTGGAACCAAACTCCTTTGCTATCCATATCAGTTTTGTTCTTATTATCCTTTATATTTGTCATTTTATTAACCTTCTTTGAATCGTTCTTCTTTTCAGAAGATCCTTTAGCCCCTATCAGTAAGACTTGCTCTTTCTTGGTTGGAAAGTGATTATCAACAGTTTTTCAACACGTCAAGCAAATCAGCGAGGTAGCCATCTAGCTTGTTCATGTGAAAATTCACAACAATTGTTAGAAAGTGTGATGCCCCCAAATCCACGTTCCTTCAAAACCTCGAATTCGGTGCAGTCACGATACTACTATCGCCAAACTATTGCATCTTTTATTCATTACTAAAAGAATATAACTTGCTTTATTACAATTTAGAATATAAATTCTATTTATATCCAAGATCTCGTCTTTACATCATATTCGATGTTACTAAAATGCGAAATAATTTAAACTTTTCAACCTTCTTTGAATAAAACCTTTTTATTGATTTCATAACTTTGAATCAATTACAATTCTTGAAACAACTATATAATATGATTCACTATATTCGAATCATCGTATAACGTTTACAACTCGACTTAATATCCTCTATGTATCAACTAATACATCTTTACAGTACGACAAGTTTTTAAACAACGTATACAATTATCAAGTACAACTCTTAGAACCTAAACAGGATTAAAACTATAATCTAAATAGTATTCTTCGTTGCGATACTATCTATCTTTATCAATCAAGAAGCACGAAATCTTTACCGTGAATCCTTAACCAGCAAAAGTGGTTATTTGCAAGAGTGAGCTCGACAGCTCAGCAATTCTAACAGTTTTCATGCATCACATAGCATACAACATCATACTCAGTTCATGCATTTATAAACAATTTATATTTACTACGCATGTTACTTTCACATAACAAGTATATCATAAAAGATCAACTTTCAATCTCATTTATATCTCATATACAGTTCATATATAAGTTCACATTATCATAGCATAATATAATTCAACTAATAGTTATTGAATTCATATATCAAATAGGAACTGAAAGACTTGCCTGATTCATAGTTTAACAACTACGACTTAACAGCTTAAGAATATCTGCACTTTGTGTAATCCTACACAATTATATTAACCATAGAGATCACACTCATTAGTTACATGTATCCATACATTCTCAATGTAAAGGTTACATTGTTGTCTAACTTGGTTCTTAGAACCTTCGTCTCACATTTTTATCGTATTCTTAGAATAACTATGTACGTATAGGTTTAGCTTAACCATACATACTTACTATTATCCTTCAAATACACATGCTCACATACATTCTATCTATTTACATATAGTTAGTATAGTTCGTCTTCAAAACTTACTTTAAAACATGCTCGTATAGTGCATAATACGGTTTACTAGCGGGGTGCACATATCAATCATGACTAGAGGCCTACAAGTTCTATCTTGGTTGCACATAAAGTCAGAGTGCAAACAACTCAATGTTCAATCATCTTACTTTTCAACTTTCCAAGTTTTACCTTTTAAAAATCTTTGTCATGCTTAAGTTAGTCATGCAAGGCTACTACTTTCATCATGTATACATATGAGGAGTCAAAATAATGTTAAGATGCATACTCACAAATACCTTCATCATATACGCTTAACTAGCATCGTTAATCGCTTTAAACAAGCTTAAATTATGTCTCATTCATGCTTACTAACTTTCATGATGTCTATCAAGGTGTGTGCACATACATGGCATCTAAGTGATGTTAAAAGCACTAGCATGTATGCTCAAAAATATCAGAATCTAGTCACACTATAACCATGCAACTTAGTTTGCAAAAAGTTCAAGTTTAGCTTTTGAAATCATTTTAAACTTAAACCATAACTTCTAGTGTATTCTTAACACCTTGGACTAACATTTCATGCATATCTAGACCATACGATCATGCTCAAAAAGTCATAATATAAAAATGATTCGTACATGCCAAAGTTCACTTTTTAAAGTTCTAAGTTCCTTTTGAAAGTTACACTTTTCATCAACCATGCATGCCAACATAATAGAACAGGCTCATTTTAGTTCCACATACCTATATATACAGGTTACTCATGCTAGCATGCTTGTTCAAGTAGTATACTAACTAACTAACATCTAATAGTTTAAAGCAGAAGTCAGAATCTGGTTTAAGAGACTGGCGCAGCTGCGCTGCGCCTCAGTTCAAAACCTGCGCAGCTGCGCCGGGTCTCGACCAGCATTGAGCAGGTTCTGCTTCGGCAGAAGTTAAACCAATTTCCAAAATTCCTTTACAGAAATAGTTTTAAACAGCTATATTGTAGTTCAAACATGCTTAATAGCCCACATAACACTTAAACAAGCATTCTATAATCTAATTACAATCTAATTCAACATGATCGAGAATTTAAGAATTTGGAAATTTTACAGAAAATGAAGAACAAGGATATAATGTTATACCTCTGTTAAACACTCAAGCTGCTAAAGCAATCCTTAGTCTCCTTCACAATGAAAGTATACTCACTCTCTATAACCTCCTTAGCAATATAATTCTCAGCAATTGAATTAAGAAGCAGAAGTGCTCTATTTATAGACAATTGGTTACCCAGGTATTACAATTACCTCACAAATCAAATCAATGGGAAGAAGAAGAATGCACTGGATTGAGAGCGGTTGGTAAGAGTGGTTGATTTCCACTGTTTAGTCCACTCCCCATTCATCATTGCTATAATTCTTCCTGAGTTTGAGAAGGAATAAGCTAGACTAGCCTTATAGATATTCACGTGAGAAAGAAGTGTGCCTCTCATTATGGGACAAGGCTTAATAAACTCAGCATTGTATTCCTTTGTGCAATATACATATGTATATTACATATATTCCTATATCAATGTATAATTGTACACTTAAGTTATATCTATTTGGACATTATAATTCACATTATGCTTACTTAATATTGACACATTAATATAAGTCAAATGTACATATACACAAACACACGTGTACACCTACCTAAGTATATCCATACTTTAGATATACACCAACACATATAATCATGTACGTCATTTACATTGAATTAGCATTTTAATTGGACTAGATATAAAATAGTTGGTTATTCTCATCCCATAATTTTCCATAAATCATTATCTCAATTACACCGAAATATTATAATGATAATTAATATCAATTATTTATTAACTTGTCATTTCTTTTAATAATCATAGTTAAACCACTAATTGATTTAACTTTACCACTCATGCCACACAAGGCTCAATTATGTAAGCTTAGTATTTAATAGGCCTCAAGCTTACAAAATATTACTCTCAATGTCACATCTTATAATAAGTTCATGATGTAATACCATTACAATGCTTATTTACATGTTCTCTAATTATAGTAAATCTATTACCCTTCTATGGGCAATACCCAATGGTCAAAGAGGAGTTGGTGGTTAACTCCACCAACTACTACTATTCATGGTCCTTCCTCATCATTTTCCCCACATGGCTCTAGCTTGAACTTCACCATGGTATAAAAATCAGCATTTGGGTATAGAATAGGGGTCATAAGAGGGGGTCTTTTGCACCATGTCACATAATTAATTCGCATAACATATATACTTGCCTTTAAAAAATAAACTAACACTCTACACACTAATGCATGGCCTTTACTTATAGCCAAGCTATTACCCTCATATGGTCATTACCCAATGGGTAAAGAAGAGTTGGTGGCTAACTCCCACCAACTACTACTATTCATTGTACTAGCCATTTAGTTAACCATCATTGCTCTCACATGGGCTAACTTGCAAGTTTAAATCTAATAACTTAATGTTATTGCCATATGATATGATAGGGTCACACATACACCCAATCATATATTCCATGTACATTTGACAATACCAAATATATTTTAATTGAGTAGTGTCACACCCCATTATTGTAAAATTTATTATTTCAATTATACTTAACCATTGAAATAATTATTAACAACAATTATTTATTTAGTTTAATTTAATATCCATTCATAAGGTACACATTAGTGTACCACACATAACACATTGTCACGTAGGTCCATTTATGTATCTCATGTGACTCATTTTACTTTACCATATAATTTCCTATATTATATAGTTTTCTTGAAGTGTCACACTTCATTTCATATTATATAGATGTAGCTACTATATAACCTTTAATTACACATCATTGCACCTAGAAATTAATCCACAAAATAATATTAATTAATTTCTTTAATTATTCATTCATAAAATTATTTAATAAATGTTTATTCCACCACTTTGCCACACTAGGCATATCTCACAAGCTCAGTATTAAGCTTATCGTCACTACCACCACACTTAATATATTGTTTGCGTGACTCAAGCACTTAAATGCTTAATTATCTCAATTAATTATTTTTATATTAAGTATAACATTTACTCTTATAATAATTAATATATACTCTATTAATTATTCAAATAATAATATTCACGATCAAATAATAACTTAAGTTATTTAATATATTAAAATA
This sequence comes from Panax stipuleanatus, assembly GCA_020205555.1. Lineage (NCBI taxonomy): Eukaryota > Viridiplantae > Streptophyta > Magnoliopsida > Apiales > Araliaceae > Panax > Panax stipuleanatus. The sequence continues at coordinate 66,578,662 of CM035123.1, read as the reverse complement.
ACTTAGTTTCCTTTTATTAATTAAACTCCCTTGAAAATACATTTAAAATTATGTATTTAGCCATATCATAAAATATTATGTTTTTTCCAAATAAGCACATTCATTATTAGAAAATAATTTACTTATTGTCTCAAGATATTATAATTAATATAATATCTACTAGAAATAATCACATGTACGACACATGTACATTATATATAGAAAATAGGTAATAAGTTTATTTTCTATTATAATAAATTATTTCCATCAATTTATTTACATATAGCAAATATGTTTTAATATATTTACCATATTAATTAATCAAACATATAAGGTAATATTATTATTCAAAATAATATTTCCTCCTTTTATTAAAATAATTCAATATTACAAATTATTTTAATATCCTTTATTAGAAATATATAATAATCATTTCTCTTTTTTTTCTATAAATTGTTCCCAAAATAATTTCTTCAAATCTTCATTTAAAGATATAATGATTTTCATTTCTCTTTAATAACGTATATATATATATTTATTAACGTTATTCGTACATTAGACTTTTTCACATATTACCATTCTAAGTAATATATATAAAAAGTAGCAACTATAATCATATATTCAATGCATATATTAATCCATTTCTTTACTCAAGTAAATTAAATACTGTACTATATCATCATAGTTAATTAAGGTTCAATACTCACATTATATTATTCCCTAATATAACTCCCAACTTAAGTTAACTAATATTTATTCTTATTAGTTAATTCCTTAACTAACTCATGCTTCACTATCCAAACCCATTCACGGATAGCTTAAGATTTATCAATAACCTTTATTATAAGCATACTAGCTATTAATACACATACACAAGAATATGGTGATTATACATTAAGGATATTTAATGTCACCAACTTACTATGATAAAATAATTCTATAAATTATTTAATATCGATAGAAAATCTTATCCACTTCCTTTATCTCAACTGAATTGTCTCTATGACAAATAACAAATATACATTAATAGTATATTTATAAATCACAAAAACACATATTACATAGTCCATATTATCCTATGCAATATAATACTACATACCTCATATTACAGATATATACTCTTATTCGAACCCATCTCACAGTTTAAGAATTTTATTTATTAAATCCTTATTTAATAATATTTGAAAATTCGGGTTCTTACATCCTCTCCCTCTTATAAGGATTCCATCCTCGGAATCACCGAAACTTCCTCTACTCGGTGCTATTCCGAATATTACATATTCTCTTGAATAATTTTATTCATTTTCTTTTCGGAAGTTTTATTATTATAACTTTCTCAATCGCATTCTATCACTTTCTCCTTTCTAAGGAGCATATACTTACTACATTCGTCCTTAAGAAGAATAAGAATCTTCCACGATTTTTCAATAATCAAGAAGTAGTATGAATAACTCAGATTCCAAATTTATGCTGAGGGGTCACAAGACTGTGAACTTTTCCACAGGTTTACTAATGCTTCAACACAATTCTTCACATTGCAAACCAGAGTGTTTATCAATCACAAAGACTAAAAACACCTCCACGCGTACACTAGGTGGCTGGCCTATTGTACCACTACGTTGAGCCACAACGTAGTGTTTTGTAACGACTATATGCGTTACGTTCGGAACCATTGTCCCCGAAAACATGTTCCCTTATAGGGTTGTTCACCTCAGCTTTTCAACATCAAAATCCGCACCAGAGCAATCTGGTTTGGCATAAATACACAAGAATGCTTGAATTCTATAATCTCTTTTCAACAGTCGCCTAGCCGAATCAAATAGCTTAGACTCTCATCAACAATTCGGACATCAATCAAAATAATTTAGCCAACTTAATTGACCTTCTTCATAATTTACAAGAAAACCAAAAATTCTTTTATGACGTCATGATACCATACCAGATTAGTAGTACGTTGAGGATTCCGCCATTTTATGACTTTGTCATATTACATTATACCATAGTGGGCTGACGATCTTTCGATGACAACCAACACTAGGTTCGATTGCATTGATGACTCCATCGTTTACCATTCTACACCATATCAAATGATGCATATGGTCAAAATATATTTTGAAAGATTTTCAAATCATTTTTGTCTTAGCTGAAACAAATAGCATAGATATACGAATAACGATATTATTTTTAAAACTCATTGGTTCAGTCATCTGACCCAATGTTTTTCTCAAGAAAATCGAAGTGCAAACACTAGCACGAATTCAATAAATTTTGAAAATCTAGCGTAGCTAGAAGATTTGGGAAAAATCCAATTTCTCCATCGCTTCAATCTCTCACTACCATCAATGCTCACTATTCCAAAACTCTTATATAATATATCTATTCTCAGTACAGTTCAGCAACTTACCATACCATAGAAGCTCAGGAACTTACCACAATCATATGGGTTGAGGAACTTATCCTAGTCAGACCAAAGTCGTCCATTCGCTGAGGGGTCCCACCATACGATTATGAGTCACGAACTCGTCATAGGCATGAGTCTTAAGAACTCGCACCTAATCTTAATATTATCTAATTACATCTTAGAAATTTCTATCTATCAAAATAAATATGAGAAAAGAATCACCTTTCCGCCATATGTATAATGATACCGCGACACTAACATTCTAACGATTATCAATGTGATGCACTCAGTGCAAGCACAAAACCTCTGCCCATACAAAAGTTTGTACAACTAAGCCATCACATGAGTCCTCAATGGAAGTCCAACACTTAACTCTATCTTACTCTATTACTTGCTCGTTACGAACTTCCTATGTTTCATCACATACAATTCCTCATGAGTTCTTCTCGTACTTTTTATAGTACATTCTCTCATAGTATCAAGCTATACACACTTAGTCGTTACAGACTATTTATCATTTCACAGTTCAAACTGATCACGTCGTGATCATCGGTTTACCTTAGGGTTCTTTCCCTATTATCAGCTAAACTCCATTCGAGTTCATTCTCATTATCCTTGTCATATACATCTTATAAACATCATCTGAACATTTTTATTACCGGAGTTAGGAAACTCCCGATTCTCATTCTCTAGATATTTCAAGATTCTTCTTTGAATCTTCACGTATATATTTTAATCTTATCTTTCACTCTCTCAGGTTATAGTTTAAGGTACACTTACCTAAGGTTTATAACCTACAGCTTTGATACCAACCTGTGAAGCCCCCAAATCCACGTTCCTTCGAAACCTCGGATTCGGTGCAGTCACGATACTACTATCGCCAAACTATTGCATCTTTTATTCATTACTAAAAGAATATAACTTGCTTTATTATAATTTAGAATATAAATTCTATTTATATCCAAGATCTCGTCTTTACATCATATTCGATGTTACTAAAATGCAAAATAATTTAAACTTTTCAATCTTCTTTGAATAAAACCTTTTTATTGATTTCATAACTTTGAATCAATTATAATTCTTGAATCAACTATATAATATGATTCACTATATTCGAATCATCGTATAACATTTACAACTCGACTTAATATCCTCTATGTATCAACTAATACATCTTTACAGTACGACAAGTTTTTAAACAACGTATACAATTATCAAGTACAACTCTTAGAACCTAAACAGGATTAAAACTATAATCTAAATAGTATTCTTCGTTGCGATACTATCTATCTTTATCAATCAAGAAGCACGAAATCTTTACCGTGAATCCTTAACCAGCAAAAGTGGTTATTTGCAAGAGTGAGCTCGACAGCTCAGCAATTCTAACAGTTTTCATGCATCACATAGCATACAACATCATACTCAGTTCATGCATTTATAAACAATTTATATTTACTACGCATGTTACTTTCACATAACAAGTATATCATAAAAGATCAACTTTCAATCTCATTTATATCTCATATACAGTTCATATATAAGTTCACATTATCATAGCATAATATAATTCAACTAATAGTTATTGAATTCATATATCAAATAGGAACTGAAAGACTTGCCTGATTCATAGTTTAACAACTACGACTTAACAGCTTAAGAATATCTGCACTTCGTGTAATCCTACACAATTATATTAACCATAGAGATCACACTCATTAGTTACATGTATCCATACATTCTCAATGTAAAGGTTACATTGTTGTCTAACTTGGTTCTTAGAACCTTCGTCTCACATTTTTATCGTATTCTTAGAATAACTATGTACGTATAGGTTTAGCTTAACCATACATACTTACTATTATCCTTCAAATACACATGCTCACATACATTCTATCTATTTACATATAGTTAGTATAGTTCGTCTTCAAAACTTACTTTAAAACATGCTCGTATAGTGCATAATACGGTTTACTAGCGGGGTGCACATATCAATCATGACTAGAGGCCTACAAGTTCTATCTTGGTTGCACATAAAGTCAGAGTGCAAACAACTCAATGTTCAATCATCTTACTTTTCAACTTTCCAAGTTTTACCTTTTAAAAATCCTTGTCATGCTTAAGTTAGTCATGCAAGGCTACTACTTTCATCATGTATACATATGAGGAGTCAAAATAATGTTAAGATGCATGCTCACAAATACCTTCATCAAATACGCTTAACTAGCATCGTTAATCGATTTAAACAAGCTTAAATCATGTCTCATTCATGCTTACTAACTTTCAAGATGTCTATCAAGGTGTGTGCACATACATGGCATCTAAGTGATGTTAAAAGCACTAGCATGTATGCTCAAAAATATCAGAATCTAGTCACACTATAACCATGCAACTTAGTTTGCAAAAAGTTCAAGTTTAGCTTTTGAAATCATTTTAAACTTAAACCATAACTTCTAGTGTATTCTTAACACCTTGGACTAACATTTCATGCATATCTAGACCATACGATCATGCTCAAAAAGTCATAATATAAAAATGATTTGTACATGCCAAAGTTCACTTTTTAAAGTTCTAAGTTCCTTTTGAAAGCTACACTTTTCATCAACCATGCATGCCAACATAATAGAACAGGCTCATTTTAGTTCCACATACCTATATATACAGGTTACTCATGCTAGCATGCTTGTTCAAGTAGTATACTAACTAACTAACATCTAACAGTTTAAAGCAGAAGTCAGAATCTGGTTTCAGAGATTGGCACAGCTGCGCTGCGCCTCAGTTCAAAACCGGCGCAGCTGCGCCGGGTCTCGACCAGCATTGAGCAGGTTCTGCTTCGGCAGAAGTTAAACCAATTTCCAAAATTCCTTTACAGAAATAGTTTTAAACAGCTATATTGTAGTTCAAACATGCTTAATAGCCCATATAACACTTAAACAAGCATTCTATAATCTAATTACAATCTAATTCAACATGATCAAGAATTTAAGAATTTGGAAATTTTACAAAAAATGAAGAACAAGGATATAATGTTTTACCTCTGTTAAACACTCAAGCTGCTAAAGCAATCCTTAGTCTCATTCACAATGATAGTGTACTCACTCTCTATAACCTCCTTAGCAATATAATTCTCAGCAATTGAACTAAGAAGGAGAAGTGCTCTATTTATAGACAATTGGTTACCCAGGTATTACAATTACCTCACAAATCAAATCAATGGGAAGAAGAAGAATGCACTGGATTGAGAGCGGTTGGTAAGAGTGGTTGATTTCCACTGTTTAGTCCACTCCCCATTCATCATTGCTATAATTCTTCCTGAGTTTGAGAAGGAATAAGCTAGACTAGCCTTATAGATATTCACGTGAGAAAGAAGTGTGCCTCTCATTATGGGACAAGGCTTAATAAACTCAGCATTGTATTCCTTTGTGCAATATACATATGTATATTACATATATTCCTATATCAATGTATAATTGTACACTTAAGTTATATCTATTTGGACATTATAATTCACATTATGCTTACTTAATATTGACACATTAATATAAGTCAAATGTACATATACACAAACACACGTGTACACCTACCTAAGTATATCCATACTTTAGATATACACCAACACATATAATCATGTACGTCATTTACATTGAATTAGTATTTTAATTGGACTAGATATAAAATAGTTGGTTATTCTCATCCCATAATTTTTCATAAATCATTATCTCAATTACACCGAAATATTATAATGATAATTAATATCAATTATTTATTAACTTGTCATTTCTTTTAATAATCATAGTTAAACCTCTAATTGATTTAACTTTACCACTCATGCCACACAAGGCTCAATTATGTAAGCTTAGTATTTAATAGGCCTCAAGCTTACAAAATATTACTCTCAATGTCACATCTTATAATAAGTTCACGATGTAATACCATTACAATGCTTATTTACATGTTCTCTAATTATAGTAAATCTATTACCCTCCTATGGGCAATACCCAATGGTCAAAGAGGAGTTGGTGGTTAACTCCACCAACTACTACTATTCATGGTCCTTCCTTATCATTTCCCCCACATGGCTCTAGCTTGAACTTCACCATGGTATAAAAATCAGCATTTGGGTATAGAATAGGGGTCATGAGAGGGGGTTTATTGCACCATGTCACATAATTAATTCGCATAACATATATACTTGCCTTTAAAAAATAAACTAACACTCTACACACCAATGCATGACCTTTACTTATAGCCAAGCTATTACCCTCCTATGGTCATTACCCAATGGGCAAAGAAGAGTTGGTGGCTAACTCCCACCAACTACTACTATTCATTGTACTAGCCATCTAGTTAACCATCATTGCTCTCACATGGGCTAACTTGCAAGTTTATATCTAATAACTTAATGTTATTACCATATGATATGATAGGGCCATACATACACCCAGTCATATATTCTATGTACATTTAACAATACCAAATATATTTTAATTGAGTAGTGTCACACCCCATTATTGTAAAATTTATTATTTCAATTATACTTAACCATTGAAATAATTATTAACAACAATTATTTATTTAGTTTAATTTAATATCATTCATAAGGTACACATTAGTGTACCACACATAACACATTGTCACGTAGGTCCATTTATGTATCTCATGTGACTCATTTTACTTTACCATATAATTTCCTATATTTTATAGTTTTCTTGAAGTGTCACACTTCATTTCATATAATATAGATGTGGCTACTATATAACTTTTAATTACACATCATTGCACCTAGCAATTAATCCACAAAATAATATTAATTAATTTCTTTAATTATTCATTCATAAAATTATTTAATGAATGTTTATTCCACCACTTTACCACACTAGGCATATCTCACAAGCTCAGTATTAAGCTTATCGTCACTACCACCACACTTAATATATTATTTGCGTGACTCAAGCACTTAAATGCTTAATTATCTCAATTAATTATATTTATATTAAGTATAACCTTTACGCTTATAATAATTAATATATACTCTATTAATTATTCAAATAATAATATTCACGATCAAATAATAACTTAAGTTATTTAATATATTAAAATAACTTAGTTTCCTTTTATTAATTAAACTCCCTTGAAAATATATTTAAAATTATGTATTTAGTCATATCATAAAATATTATGTTTTCTCCAAATAAGAACATTCATTATTAGAAAATAATTTACTTATAGTCTCAAGATATTATAATTAATATAATATCTATTAGAAATAATCACATGTACGACACATGTACATTATATATAGAAAATAGGTAATAAGTTTATTTTCTATTATAATAAATTGTTTCCATCTATTTATTTACATATAGCAAATATATTTTAATATATTTACCATATTAATTAATCAAACATATAAGGTAATATTATTATTCAAAATAACATTTTCTCTTTTTATTAAAATAATTCAATATTAAAAATTATTTTAATATCCTTTATTAGAAATATATAATAATCATTTCTCTTTCTTTTCTATAAATTGTTCCCAAAACAATTTCTTCAAATTTTCATTTAAAGATATAATAATTTTCATTTCTCTTTAATAACGTATATATATATATATATATATATATATATATATATATATATATATATATATATATATTAACGTTATTCGTACATTAGACTTTCTCACATATTATCATTCTAAGTAATATATATAAAAAGTAGCAACTATAATCATATATTCAATGCATATATTAATCCATTTCTTTACTCAAGTAAATTAAATACTGTACAATATCATCATAGTTAATTAAGGTTCAATACTCTCTTTGTAGGAATATAGTAAGAGCATCCATAGTTTCATGTTGACGCTAAAGTTGTTACTCATGGATACGAGTATGATGCATTAAGCCAACTATACATCATCTTGTTACTTTCTAAAAGTAGCAATCTCTTCCTCAAAGGCATTGTCTGCAACCATTACAGGGATAGGTGTATTAAGGACATAAGATAGCTTTTCAGCCTTGAGAACTATATTCAAATTCCTTAACCAATTCGTTTAACTCGGTTCGGTTAATTAGCATCTAATATGCTATGCAGTGATAGTAATTTAGACATTATAAAATTTTATAAATAAATTTATAATTAAACAATATATTAGCATACATTCTTTTATTAATTACAAAAATAAATTAGGTCTTTATTTAAATTGGTTTCTCACACTATTTTTTTTAAACTATATTACCCTCACTTATATAGCTTGACAAATCTAATTAAAGATTTGCTAGTGAGAATAAGGATCACATTTCAAATGTCTATAACCTTGTGGTGACACAACAAATAATATATAAATAAATAGGTAGACAACTCTTGTCAATTACATCAACATGTAACTCCTTGTATTTTGCCTCTTATTATTTTGGTCAAGTGGTGGCACATTCGAATTAAAATTATCCAAGTTAAGTCCAACATAGCACTTCCATATATTTAAAGAGAAATATAGTATCCTTGTGGTGACACAACAAAACAACATCGTTCAATTTCTTTATAAGCATCAAATGTGATAAAATAACATCTCAAATAATTAAGATAAGTCTTGTGGTGACACAACAAACTTATAATAATTAATTTGATACTCTATTATTTTTGTCATGCTAGAAGGCGACGTTCGATATTCCAAATATCTTTGAACGCTTAGGACTTAATATAATTTATTTGAGGGGTTTGTTATTATTTGTCTCATCTTGTTTAACGCGCATGCACATATATATATATATATATAATATGCATCATATTAATTAACATACGAAGCATGTTGTATAATATATAAAATATATATAGTAAGCATGCTCATATAGAATACTATATTCTACCTGGATTGATAATGGACTTTTATTCTAGTTTGGTTCACTCGAGCCACCAAGTGAACCAAAAGGTCAAACATAAAGGTGCAAAATTAAATTTAAATATAACTATTGCATTTAAATCCCGGGCTCCATTACAAACGGGTCTTCATGTGCTCCTTGCTTCGTGGTCTCTAATTCTTTATGATAATTTTAACTAATCCTATTACAAAAACTATTTACATTAAATAGAAACCTTGATCAGCAGTTAAGTGGAAGTACATAGGAGGGAGATAGAATTTAATTACATCAAGAAAAATTAGAAAAGACGAGGTACGCAGACCCCATTTATAAAACTCATACATTCATGCATCCAACTAAAATAAATTCTAATTACATTGGTTAATAGTCCACAATCAACCACAGTTATTATTATATACATCAACATATGCATCAATAAATAATATTCATCTCATGAATAAATAAATCATTCCATATATGTATTGATATCATTTAATGGGCATTTAAAATTTATTATAAATTCAATTTTGAAACAAAATAAGCTCATTTATTTTAATCAAAATTTAAATCATGATAAACTTCTTTATTTTATTTTATCAAATATTAAATAAAAATAAACTACTTTATTTTTATTCAAATTCCAAATTAAAATAAACTCATTTATTTAAATTAACAAGGAATCCAATTTCAAGTACAAAATAAACACCTTTATTTTAACTTAAAATTATTGGAAAAATAAAATATATTGAATCCTATTCCTTATCAAAATAAAACATCTTTAATTTCAGGAAAAATAGAATCCTATTCCATATGTGAATAAACTCATTTAGTCTAGGAAATATGGGATCCTATTCTATATCCAAATAAATTCATTTATTCTATTTTTGAAAAACTGCACAAAAAATTAAAATTCAAAAATTCTGTTAGACCAGCGCACCCCGCGCCGCAGTGTTTTTCTGGATTTTTATTTTCTTGCAAACGCAATTTTTGATCCTTTCTTTCAAAAAATATGATTCTATACAACAAATTATGCCCAATAAATTGTTCCAAACATATATACATACATATATGGAATCAAAACAATTAATAGTTCGCATAAAGGTTTTGCTCTTATACCACTGTTAGGTTTGTATAATTCATGGACACAATTAAATAGCATAAAATAAGCGAAAGCGTAAAAATTAAAGTTTTAAAATTTTACAAACCGTATACCCGGATCATCCTTTATGCACAGTTATTAATTAAACAAAATAGATTAAGAATAAGATTCATACCCTTGAAGATTCTAGCTTCCTCAAGTATGAGTTCAACTCTAAATCTTTTCTTGCTCTCCTTGAATTTACCGGATTAGATTCCTTCCTTTGATCAACGTTAGCCACCCAAGTGTTTGGCCTCTAGAGGTGATCCACTAAGGAATAATGTTTACTCAAGAAGAAGAGTGTTTGGCTAAACCTTTGTTTATTTCTCTCTAGAAAAAGAGTGTTTTCCCATGATAAGTAGGTTTTATACCTACTTATTGGCTATCAACTTGGTAGGATTATGGTTTAATCTCAGGTATTTTAGTGTCTTTTGATATATTTTATCTTTGTTTTATAGATTTCAATCAGGAAACTCAATTGGCATGGAATGGCATGATTTTGCCATGAAATGGGCTCAAAGGCTTTAAAAGAGAGCTTATGATGATGAACCAAAGGTAGAGTTGGCATGAGGTGATGATAAAGGCATGTGCAAATAGCCTAAAAGCAGCAAGAAGTGAAGGAGAAAGAAGCAAGAAAGAAGCAACAAAGAAAGCACAAGAAATCAGCAGTGCACCAGTAGAATTGTAGAGCCGCGTGGCCGCGCCGGGTTAACGAAGGAAAGACACGCGCCCGCGCCGTGTTGTAAACTCCAGAGAGTCCTCTGGACAAGCACGAGCCCGCGCCCCAAATGCATTACAGGGCCGCGCGGCCGCGTCTATCAAGAAATATTGACTTTTTCATTTAACTTTTCTGCTGAAGTGTATTTGATATATATGGTGTTATTTGCAAGGACGTGATAGATATTTGATTATTGAGTATTCATAACTGAGTTTTGTTATTCCCATTTCGAGGGTTTAGGGAGGTAGAGAGGGTTTTGGAGATTAACTTATTCTCTCTTCTAGTTCTAGTACATTTCCATATTTAGGGTTTCATTTTGGGTTTGATTATGGTCTGAAACTGAACTTGAAAGCTTCATTTGAAAGGAGGATCATCAGATTTGCACTTCCATCTCTCTTAATCACTTAGCTTCATATTTGGTTCCTATGTTTAGATCAAATCCCATAATGGTTTTTGGTTCAGAGATGAACTAACCACCATTATGGGATTCTAATGAATCTTATTGCTTAGTTCAGTTTTGTATGCCTCATTGATATGTATGATTGATTATATATGGTTTGCCTAGCATGGTTGTATGTATTGAATAGATGCTTGATCACCATCTACCCTAATAGTTTATATGGAATTGAAAGAGGAAGTATAAACTAAGATTTTGCCATGCTAGCATATGTTCGTGAAATTTGCATGTGATGAATTTTATGATACGTAATCCGGATAGACATATACCGGCTTACCATATGTAGCCAATTGGGAGCTTGCACTTAAATTGATATTGCTTGTAAATCACATAGACATATAATGATTTAGGTTTTATTGATGTTCATGTGAATTCTATCTCTTTGGTGGATTTTATATGATATGGACTTGGTTTATTAAAAAATATCCATTTCTCACATTAGTGCTCTCGGCTAGCAATCCTAAGTAATTAATTATGCTTGACATAAGGTATGTAATCTGAATGATGCAATAGGTGAAGTTAGGATCCCATATCTCTCCCATTTGATCCAATCGTCAGTTAAATAGTTAATTTTAGTGTACAATCATTTTAGACACTAATTGACTTAGATATTCGTTTGAGTAGCCAAAAATAGCTATAAAATTGTTGCATGATAGTTTAAACATAATTGTGTTTCTCCGTGGGAACGATCTTTACTTATCACATATATTACTTGTTGACCGTGTATACTTGCACGCGTTTGTGTCAGTTTTAATAACACCGAAACGGTGCAACAAGTTTTTGGCGTCATTGTCGGGGATTAGTTTTTATTTTTATTACTATTGACATCAATTTTTGTTAGATTTGTCTGACTTGATCAATTCACTTCTTATCTCATTTCTGATTTTATGTTTATTTGTGTTTCAGGTACTTGTGGTTAGTTTATGCACACTCGATCCTCAAATTCTGCGTTGGTGCCTCTACAAGCTAACATCAACGGTAGAGCTTGGAGAGCAGACACAATAAATACTAACACACAAGAGGAAGCTAAACTGCCGGTACAAATAGCAGCCGAAGAACAAAGAGCCGAAAATAGAGCATTGAGGGATTACTCAATGCCAAGGATAAATGACTTACAAACCAATATAATCAGGCCAGCGATAGCTGCAAACGCTTTCGAGATCAAACCAGGGACTATTAAGATGGTTCACAACACAGTCCAGTTTGGGGGTGCAGCTACAGAGGATCCTAATGAGCACATCTTGAGTTTTATTGAGATATGCGACACATTCAAATACAACAATGTGACGGATGATGCGATAAAGCTTCGACTATTTCCATTCACCTTGAGGGATAAAGCAAAAAGTTGGTTGCATTCACTACCCTCAGGCTCAATCACTACGTGGGAGGACTTAGAACAGAAGTTTCTCGCCAAATTCTTTCCCATGGCTAAGACTGCTCAGATGAGGAGTGCATTGTCTCAGTTTGCACAACAACAGGGGGAATCTTTATATGAGGCATGGGAACGATAAAAAGAGATGCTAAGAAAATGCCCGCATCACGAAATGCCGGGATGGATGGTAATTAGCTCATTTTATAATGGTTTGGGATGGCAGTCAAGGCCAATCATTGACGCCGCATCAGGAGGAGCTCTATGGGCCAAAGACTATGCGACAGGGTATGATCTAATAGGGACTATGGCGGCGAATGAATATCAGAATCTGACATCCAGAATGCCACAACCAAAAATGGCCGGGGTCTTGGATGTGGATGCCGTCACAGCCTTTCCAGCTGAAATGGCGGCAATGTCAAAGAAAATTGACTCTATGGCTGAAAATAGAGTTCAACAGGTTGCTTTTGTATGCTAGTTGTGTGACGCCCCCAAATTCGGACCGCCACAGGGTCACTCGAATTCGGTTTGTCACATTCTATAATCTAACACCATGATAATAATATTACGACTAATTGTCGCATCACACAGCGGAATAATTCACAATACTACTACCGAATAGATTACATTTAATTAATATAATTTATTCACGTCCCAAGGTCTCAAAACTTAAACAGTGATTACATAGCTTAAACATACCTTAAGAATATATAACCCTAACTAATACATAATAAAACAAGTTCTTATTGCAATCATAAGTTCTACATAAATAAAAGCTACTCAGTAGCCTTTCCATTGCCCTTGTCCGTGCCCGAGGGTCCGCATTGCTCTGCCTTAACTGAAATATTTTAGGGAAAGCAAGAATAAGCAACAAGTTTGCTCAGCAAGTAATATAACAATAAGGGTGAGTAATATAGTTCTCGAATCCCAAAAAGGGTATAGCAAGGTATGATAGTTCAAGGATAGCAAGAATATCAACAGTTCTCAATAATAGTTGCTAAGAACAGAATAATATCAATATGATTCAATACTAAATCAAATTTAAGATTTCAAGATAACTGAATACTGAGCAGTCACTAAGGACTATGAACTCCTACTAGAATTAACAGTAATATACTAATAATCCAACAAAACAAGTACAACAGGTGATCAACCTAAAGTACTCTACGGTATGCATATCGTTCAATCGTACTAAAGTGCGCACGTCGGTCTCCCGACAAATATAATTTTCCCTTCAAAGAAGGTTGTTCATCTCAGTCAAACACAAGATCCCGCACTAATCAATTAGTTTGGGTCGCCTTTCAACAATATAAGTATAGCCGAATCAAATGGCATAGATCACAACAATTATAAGTTCAATCTCAAGATTTAAAGTTCGAAGAATATAAATCGACTTTTATCTTATTCATGAAGTATATGATTCATAATATCTGAATTTCAATCTCAAAAGCTTACTTGTACGACAATAATAACACAAGCTTAATAAACGCTCAATAAAGAGTAAGGTTAGGAACTTGCTTACAACGTTCCTCGAATAAAGTAAACACAAGGATAGGATACTTGTACAATAAAAGTAGGGTTCGGATACTTGCCTTATGCGTAGTTTATCCACGAAATTAATCAACACTTTCAAATCCTATCGTAATATAGTTACGTATATATATGATATCCATTAGTCATATATTTCAGCATCATATCTTATCTCATATATACCATCCACATATAAGTTAAGTCTTCAATCTTACTACACCGCCATATATCACGCATAGTACTATATCACTTCACGACTCTAGATTGACATAACTTACATTATCTTTTATCCTTAAGGTTCCTCTTTTTGGGTTAATCAAGTTTACATGTCGCCATTATCACATATGATCACAACGAATTAGCAAACATACTCTTTTTAGCAAGTTATAGCATTTTTGTAAGTTAACCTTCAAAATCGGATTCAAGTATCAACATATGATATCACATAGCATATATGCATATTAAAGGATACTTTCATGCTTGTTCAACCTTTTCACGTTCAATTTTACATGATATAGGTTCTAAGTGAATACCTTTAATAATTTAAGGCCATTCTATGTTATGAAACCACATTAGTTATCATACTTGTCATGTAAACATGTGAAGTGATCACATAACTTGATTTAGATATGCTTGCAAGTTTCTACTTCATATACACATGACTAGTATTGTTACTTAGCTTAAATCATGCTTCACTTGTGCTCAACTAGTTTTCATGGCATCTAACATGGCATGTGTACGTTTATGACATATTAATGAGGTTAAGAGCACTACCAAACATGTCCATAAATTTCAGAATTCAAATCTCAAGGTAACATATCAACGTTCACGTTCAAAACTCGTATTTTCATTGGTAAAGCTCACTAATAAGGTCTAACATGTTCATATTATATATATACATATGTTAATATGTCTGACATGCATTTCTAGGCCACATAGACATGCTTGTACGATCAGAACACATATATGATCTCTACATGTCAAAGTTTACTTTTAAAAGCTCTAAGTTCCTTTTAAAATTCTAAGTTCACTTAGCGAGGTTCGCATGTTCACATTTCATTATGAAACTTATATACGCGAGTTAACATGCATTTCATGTGTTTCTAGGTCATACTAATATGCCCGCAAAAATCAGAATGTTAACATGGCATGCATACATATCGAGTTCGTTAAAGGTTCGTTTATGAAACTTTAGGTTTATTTCAAAACTATAAATCTTGTATGCTAATATAGTGAAACATGCTTACATTAGATTAATGTACTCATATATATATATATACATATATATATATATATATATATATTACCCATGCTTGCATGCTTGTCTAAGTTATAGCGATTAACTACCACTTAGCAGATTTGTAACAGGAATCAGAAACGGGGACAGGGGACCAGCGCAGCTGCGCTGTGCCTTGGTATAAAACCGGCGCAGCTGCGCCGTGTTCGGTCAGTGCCAAAAACTTCCTGCTTCGGTAGAAATCCAGCCCAAACACAGAAATCCTTCACGAATTTGATTGCAAGCATAACACATTGTATACTAACATGATTATAAGCTAATATAACGATTAATAATCATTCTATAATTCAATTAACATGCCTTGCAACCAAAATCAAGAAATGGAATTTTGACAGAAAATGAAAACGAAGAACAAGAGAGGTATATCATACCTCTGCTACTCGGTTAATATGAGATTGCTTGCTAATGCTACTATAGAAATTCTTCCTCAACTCAATAGACAATCACAGTATACTATCTTTACTTGGAAATTCTCAACAATTGAAATGTGAAGGAGAAGTGCTTATATATATATAGAAGCTAATGTCCAGGCAATGCTTTTCTCTCTCAAAACAAACTAACGGATTGACAAATTGCATGAAGGTTATGGAATGGTAGGTATTTAGTTGTTAGAACCCATCATCAAAACCACTCCCCATTGCATGATTGCTAGTCTACGTTGCTGAGTTTCATGTTATAGGAATAGGATAGCTTTGAGCTTGAACACGTGAAGAGAGAAAGAGACTATCAATATGGGACAACAATAACTCAGCATTTGCAAGTTGGGGAAATGAAATACTATACACTCTATACTTAGTACACACATGTACACCTTAGCTTATTTTCATTTAGGGCATACATGGACCTAAAATGTCACAACAACATTACATGGTAGCAAATTGGGGGTACATGTATACACATTGATATATAATCCATGTATATTTTAATAATGTCAAATTATGAGTTAATAGAATAGTGACATACTACATTATTACAAACCTTATTATTCCAATCATGTAACTCATTAAAATAATTGTTGTTATTAATTATTCACATACTTTAATTTCATATACCATATAGTATTCATTAAAGTACTATACCCATCACATGGTCATATAAGTTCATGTATGTAACTCATTCAATATAATTTTCATATTGCATAGTCTTACTAAAGTGTCACACTACACTATAAGATATAGTTTATATATTACATAGTCCCTTGTATTGTCACAATGCACTTTCTATAATATAGTTTGGTTCCGTACTGTACAATGTACATACAACATGCATTTTCATAAGTTCAACCATGTGACTCACTTCCTTTTATTATATAGTTTCTATATTACATAGTTATGTCAACATGTCACATTATACATTATATAATATAGTTGCAGTTACTATACAATATGTGATTACATAACTTTATAGTAAACAATTAATTGAACCAATATTAATCTCAATATATTAATTAACTATTTATTCATTAATATGTTATTACTCATAATAACCTTTAATTAATAATATATTATTAATTAATTATTCACTCATTAATTCTTTCTTTAATTAATTAAATCATCGTAATTCTCATCATTGTGCCACACAAGGCATTCATTGAGCTTATAATAAACTCCACATTTTCTTCTCAATTATTATTAATTCAATTTGAAGTAATTGAGTTAACTCATCTCATAACACATAAATATTTATATTCAATAAATATTCATTTCCATTAATATATTCATTTAATAATATTCAAAAATTCTCGGGTATTATAAGTTGTGTGCCGGATCACACCCGACAGAACAATGTGCCATCACCACAGAGTCGGTTCAGTTCGTCAGCAACTATCAAAAGCCTCAGAATCAATTCTCGAACTCCTACCATCCAAACAATCAAAACCATCCTAATTTCAGTTGGAGTAACAATCAAAATGCTCAACAGTCTCAACAATCTCAACACCAACCTCCTCAAAAACAACCATACCAAAGTGCTCAACAGTCTCAATATCAACCATACCAACAATAAAAAGCTCAGCCACAACAGTATGCCCCTAGACAGTTACATCCTCCCGAATTTCATCAGCCACAACATCAACACAATCCAGCTCCTAGTCCACAATCAGAAGAGAGAGCTGAGATAGAAGAACATAAGCTGATGGTGAAGAGCTAAGCGGTGTCTCTCAAAATATTGGAGACTCAAATAGGCCAGATTGCCAATGCAGTCCTTAACAAACAGCAAGGGACTCTTCTAAGTAGTACGGAAGCTAATCCAGGAAAGAGAGATGGCAAGGAACAATGCCAAGCCATTACACTAAGGTCTGGGAAGTAGCTTGAAAATCTGGAGACTGGCGCGACCGTGCCCCAGGAAGAACAAAACCTGGCGCGGGCCCGCCCATGTACAAAAAATGCTGAGACAAGTTTGAATGATGGGCAAGATAGGGGCAATGCAGTTTAGGCAGAAAATGAGGTACCTACTAAAAAAGTTAATGTTACACCACAAGTAATCTACCCTCTTGCACCATATCCACAGAGGATTCAGAAGCAGAGATTAGACAAACAATTTGCAAAGTTTTTGGAGGTATTTAAGAAAATACAAATCAACATACCCTTCACCGAGGCTTTGGAACAAATGCCGAGCTACGCGAAGTTTATGAAAGGAATCTTGTCGAGGAAAAAGAAGCTAGAGGACTATGAAATAGTGGCATTGACAGAGGAATGCAGTGCAGTCTTACAAAGAAAACTACCTCCAAAGCTCAAGGATCCAGGGAGTTTTATGATACCATGCTCTATTGGGAAGTTGTCCTTCAACAAGTGCTTATGCGACTTGGGGGCAAGTATAAATTTGATGCCGCTGTAGGTGTTCACCCAGTTGGGATTGCCGGCTCCTAAGCCGATAAGCATATCATTGCAGCTAGCCGATAGATCCATTACTTACCCCCGAGGTATCGTAGAAGATGTGTTGGTGAAGGTAGATAAGTTTATATTCCCTGCAGATTTTATCATTCCAGATTTTGAAGAGGATAAAAACATACCGATCATTCTTGGGAGACCATTTTTAGCTACTGGGCGAACACTCGTAGATGTACAGAAAGGGGAATTGACTATGAGGGTTCAGGACCAAGACGTCACGTTCAATGTCTTCAAAGCTATGACGTTTCCCACGGATGAAGAAGAATGCTTCAGAGTTGCTATTGTCGACAATGTACTGCAAGAAGAGACTGAATAATTAATGAGTATGAATCCATTAGAGAGTGCTCTACTGGGAGATTCTGAATTAGAAGATACAGATGTGGCAGAGTACATATAAATTCTGAATAAGGTGCCTCAGCTGAGAAAGTTTAAGATTCCTATCGAACCAATTGGATATACTGGAGAGACATCAGTGTAACTAAAGCCTTCTCTTAAAGTGGCTCCCACACTAGACCTTAAACCTCTTCCTCATGATTTGAGATATGCATATCTGGGAGAATCTTCCACGTTGCCGGTTATCATCGCTTCTGCTCTATCATCCTGTCAGGAGAGCAAGTTGCTGCGGGTTCTAAGATAGTTCAAATCAGCTATTGGGTGGACCATAGCTGACATCAAGGGGATCAGCCCCTCATACTACATGCACAAGATACTCTTAGAGGATGACAGTAAGCCATCGATAGAGCAACAACGGAGATTGAATCCAATTATGAAAGAGGTTGTCAAAAAGGAGATCCTTAAGTGGTTAGATGTTGGAATAATTTATCCGATCTCAGACAGCTCTTGGGTGAGCCCGGTGCAGTGCGTCCCGAAGAAGGGAGGCATGACAGTTGTGATAAATGAAAAGAATGAGCTTATACCTACCAGGATAGTTACGGGATGGAGGGTCTGCATGGACTATCGCATACTGAATAAAGCTACAAGGAAGGATCATTTTCCTCTCTCGTTCATTGACCAGATGCTAGATAGGCTAGCGTACACGACTACTATTGCCTCCTAGATGGTTATTCAGGGTATAACCAGATTGTTATAGCCCCAGAGGACCAAGAGAAGACTACCTTCACGTACCCATACAGTACTTTTGCATTTAGAAGGATGTCTTTCAGACTATGCAATGCTCCAGCCACTTTCCAGAGATGCATGATGGCAATATTTTTGGATATGGTCGAACACAATGTTGAAGTTTTCATGGACGATTTCTCTGTCTTTGGAGACTCTTTCGACATCTGCTTGGAGAATCTGGTATTGGTCTTAAAGAGGTGTGTTGAGACTAACTTGGTATTGAACTGGGAAAAGTGCCATTTTATGGTACAGGAAGGCATAATTTTGGGCCACAAAGTTTTTGGGAAAGGTTTAGAGGTGGACAAAGATAAATTGGAGACCATTGAAAGTTTACCGCCACCAACCTCAGTAAAGGGGGTTCGTAGTTTCCTCGGGCACGCAGGATTTTATCGTCATTTTATAAAAGACTTCTCAAAGATCACTAAGCCTCTGTGCAGTTTACTTGAGAAGGACGTCCCATTCAGATTCGACGAAGAATGCCTAGTTGCCTTTGAACACTTGAAAAAGAAATTGACTACGGCACCCATCATTACAGCTCCTGATTGGTCTCTTCCATTCGATTTGATGTGCGACGCAAGTGACTTCGCTGTGGGAGTCGTCTTGGGACAACGCAGGGATAAGGTTTTTCATGTGATATACTATGCAAGCAAAACCCTGACGGATGCCCAACTAAATTACACCACCACATAGAAGGAGCTTCTAGCGGTGGTATACACTTTTGATAAATTCAGGTCTTATTTAATTGGGACAAGGGTAATTGTATACACCGATCATGAAGCAATCCAATACTTGATTAGTAAGAAAGATGCCAAGCCTCATCGCATTCGATGGATACTTCTTCTACAAGAATTTGATTTAGAAATTAAAGACAGAAAAGGAACCAAAAACCAAGTGGCTGACCACTTATCTCGACTGGAGAACCCAGGGATGGACAAAAATGACAAAGTGATGATTAATGAGTCCTTCCCGAACGAGCAGTTATTCGTGGTGCAAGGCAAAATGCCCTGGTTTGCGGACTTTGTGAACTTCCTAGTGAGCAATATTATCCCTTCTGACTTCACCAGAGCCCAAAAGAAGAAGTTTCTACACGATGCTAGATGGTATAGTTGGGATGAGCCGTATTTGTTTAGGCAGTACGCTGATAGGATGATCAGACGGCGCATCCCCAGAAAGTGAAATGGATAGAATACTGCGGGATTGCCACTCATCAGTTTATGGAGGACATTACGGGGGTGAAAGGACAGCCGCCAAAGTACTTCAAACAGGCTTTTATTGGCCGACATTGTTTAAAGATGCGTACAACTTCGTCTAGAAATGTGAACGTCGTCAGTGAGTGGGCAATATATCCAAGGGGAACGAGATGCCTTTGAATATGATCCTGGAGGTCGAGATCTTTGACGTCTGGGGGATAGACTTTATGGGACCTTTTGTCTCGTCCTGTGGAAATCTATATATCGTGCTGGCAGTGGATTACGTATCCAAATAGGTAGAGATAGCAGCTTTACAGACCAATGATGCTAGGGTGGTCATGCGTTTTCTTCAGAAAAGTATATTCACACGCTTCTGGACCCCTAGAGCCATCATAAGTGATGAATGAATCCACTTTTGCAATCGTCAGTTTTCTGCACTTTTGGCCAAGTATGGGGTGAATCACCGTATTGCTATGGCGTACCATCCCCAAATAAACGACCAAGCTAAGGTGTCAAATCGTGAGGTGAAACGAATATTAGAGAAAGTTATAAATCTCACGCTGAAGGATTGGTCCCTCAAGCTTGATGATGCAGTGTGGGCATATAGGACTGCCTACAAGACGTCACTGGGTATGTCGCCATATCAGCTAGTGTATGGGAAGGCCTGTCACCTTCCTATGGAACTTGAACACAAGGCCTACTGGGCCATAAAGAAGCTGAATTTTTACTTGAAGGATGCAGGGGAGAAGAGGCTTCTCCAACTTAATGAGCTCAACGAATTCAGACTGCAAGCCTATAAAAACTCCAAGCTGTATAAAGAAAAGGTAAAAAGGTGGCATGACCGGAAGATCATGGAAAGGACATTTGAGCCGGGGCAAGCAGTGTTGTTGTATAACTCTCGTCTCAGACTATTTCCTGGAAAGCTCAAATCACGGTGGTCGGGCCCCTTCACAGTGAAAACTGTGTTTCCACATGGTGCAGGGGAGATTTTTGACCAATACCCAGACAAGCCTTTCAAAGTGAATGGACAAAGGTTGAAGCATTATTATGGCGGCGAGGTCGATCGAGAGAAGGTCTCCTCGATTCTTTCCACCACTTGATCAATGCAGACAGAGTCAAGCCAATAGACTGTAAATAAGCGCTCGATGGGAGGCACCCCATTATATCTCTCTTCTCCCTCATATATAATTCTTATTACATTTCTCTATTTCCCCCCCTTATATTTAATTCTGGTTACTTATCCCCATTTCCATCCCAATGTTTAATTCTAAGCATTTTGAAAAGGTTGAAAATTTCTGAATAGTTTTGGTGTTAGGAGCTCAGTGCCTATATTTTTGGACTTAGGCATTATTGCATATATTTTTAGGAATTAAGAGCTCATTGCCTATATTTTTGGACTTAGGCATTATTACATATATTTTTGGAGTTGGGAGCTCATTGAAAATATTTTTGAAGTATTAGCATATTGCATATAAGCACAAATAGTAATTTTTGGGAATTCACATACATATGATTCACTTACATACCATTGCAAAGGATTTAAGCGTACATACATTCTATATAGGCAAATTATGATTATGGAATCAAGTTGCATCTTATTTTTGACTGTTATGTGTGCAGGAAAGAAATTACATTTGAGTTACTGCTTAAGCCTTCATTTCATGCTACAGAAAACAAAGATTTTTGGCTGGGCTCAGGGCAACGCGGCCGCGCCTAAGCTCAAGGCTAAATGTTGGGCAGTCGCGCCAATCTGCAGACCAGAGAACAGATTCTGAACACTCGCGCGGCCGCGCCCCATATAGAGTACAAAGCGGCGCGCCCGCGCCCGCGCCTAACCCCTGCGAACTGCCATTTTGGAAATTTTAAATACAGACTTCATCCCTAATTTTATAGAACCGTCCCATCCTCTCCAAACCCAAGCACAATATATCAGACCATATCAATCAAGCCCTCTCTCTCTACGCACGATCTCTTAACACACAAACCCCTCCTTCTCTTATACAAATTCTCCCTCTCTTCCTTATATAAACCTAGCCTCCACTTCCATACCATCAATCCACACCACATTCTGTCAGAGTTAGGGTTTAAAGATTTTGATTTTTAGAGATTACAAATTGAGGGAATTGTGTCCATCAATCAGTTTGCAGAGAAAAGTTTGGGGGTTGTTCTTCAACAGTTATCTAGGGTTTGCAAGGCCAATTTCCTGAAAATTATCAATGGGGCCAAAACGAGCACGTTTTGTCGTTCCTGCATCTCCCGCTCATAGTAGTTAGAGCAAAGACACTGTGGATCTGACGAGGTTCCTTAGCCTTGATGCCCAAATGGAGTATTATCGAATTGCGGCCAAGATAGTTTTAAAAGAGCGGGGTCTGAAACCGGCGAAGGAGGATGGGCAATTGCTTGCCATGATCAGAGAGATGGGTTCGCAAGGGGTTTGTGCAACACCGTCGCCTGTCCCATTGGCTATTATTCGTGAATTTTATGCCAACGCCAAGGAGACGTAGAACTCGTTCGGGGCCTAAACCGTTGACTATCGCCCAGCGGCGATCCGTGAGGTGTTAAGCTTGCCTCCAAACCCGGCTGATCAAGTGAATTGGGACGTGCCAGAGCATTTTAAGACTGATCTGGATCAGTTAATCATTGATTTGTGCGCCCCATGAATGAAGTGGAAGTACAAGCAGGGCACCGATGAGCATACCATTTTCCCCGCCGTCGATCTGAATAAGTACGCTGGCATGGAATCTGTTTTTATGTGCCAATTTGATGCCATCCTCTCACTAGCACAAAATTACAGCCGAGAGGGCTATCATACTTTGGGGGATCATCATTGGGAAGCATATTAATGTCGATCATTTGCTCTATCAGAATATGTTCTGATTTATACGAGGCAGTACCACCGGGTCCATTCCACACGCATCAGTGGTGTCTCATCTCTATTATGAGGCAAGCATTGACTGGGATGATGAGCAAGTTTAGATGCCGAGTAGAGACGTCAATCATGCCACAATTAAGAAGTTCGAAGATTGGCCTAGTGGCATGATAAGTGGTTTTTATGACCACTTATTTAGATATTATCTAACTTGTTTTGCTGCTTAAACTCAAGTATCATTGTGCTTTTCATGTGTTTTTGCTTTGTTTTGGAACTCCTCGTGGTGCATTGAGCTAAAAAAGAACAAAAGATTGCTAAAAAGGGACAAAGCACAGAAATAGGCTTAAGGCATGATGATGGCATAAGTGAAGGGGTAATGAAATGTGATGGTGCTATGAGGCTCAAAGGATACAAGAAGGCAAGAATGAAGATGGTAGCCAAGAGCAGCAGCAGAAGAAGCAAGCAGCAGCAAAAATCCAGATTTTCAGAGCCGCGCGACCGCGCCTGATGCTAGGCCAAATGGTGCGCGGCCGCGCCTGTCCCCAGCAGACCAAACTTTGACTTTTGCAATTAAACAGATGGGCCTTGGCTTTGGAAACATATATATCAGGGCTTTTGCCCATTTTTGAAGAGATACAATACTCCCTCCCCTTATGGGAGCCCTAACCCTAGTTCTCTCTCCTCTCTTTAATTTCTTGTCTAGATTAGGTTAGGAGTAGATTAAGGTTAAGTTTAGATAGTTAGTTTCTAGGGTTTAATTAGAATTGAAGATTGAAGCATTTGGATAACATCAAAGATCCAAGCTTGGAGAAAGAACACATATTTGCATTCTCTATCTTTATACTCTTTATGTTATCCTTGTGTATTCGGATGATGTTTATTTAATGTGTGGATGATATATTTGAGTCATTTATGATTTAAAATTATTTTGAGATTTCAATGGAACCTTTTGAGTAGTTTACTTTGATATCCTTCCATGTTGGTCCTGTTTATCGTTATGTGATTATCTATTACGATTTGTGCTTTAATTGCTTAATTGATTCGCGACCAATTACTATGATAACCTATATTGACTTGAAAGACGAAATATGGGTTTAGATCTAATCGTAGTGGCGGGCGATTGTATGTTTACATGACATTGAATGTATGATTTGTGCTTAGGATAGACATATACCGAAGCGTTCCTGGTAGTCAATTGAGAACTTGGACTTAAACCCTAATTATTTATAAATCACATAGACATATAGGGGTTTAGATAATGTGGGTGTTCATATGCGTTCTATCATCTGTGGATTGTATGTGATATAGATTAGGTGCATCGAAAGATGGCCTTATCTTACTTTCGTGTTCTCGGCTAGAAAATTGTGACTATTAATTTGACCTAACTAGAAGTATGTCGACTTAGATGAATCATTAGGGGAAATTGGGATCGCATGTCTTCATTATCTGATTTTACTCTAGGGTTATTTAGTTTTAATTTAATTACTTGTCTATTTTTAATTTAAACTCTTGATCGCTCGTTTGAATAAGACTGAGATGGTTATGAGCTAGTGGTTTGGTGTCTTTTATCAGTTAATTCTCTGTGGGAACGATATCTGTACTTACTCTTTATTACTTGTTGATCGCGTATACTTGCGCGTAATTGTCATACCGAATCGGGGACAACAAGTTTTTGGCTTGTTGTCCCCGATTGGGTATGACAATTACGCGCTAGTATACGCAGTCAACAAGTAATAAAGAGTAAGTATAGATATCGTTCCCACGGAGAATTAACTTATAAAAGACACCAAACCACTAGCTCATAACCATCTCAGTCTTATTTAAATGAGCGATCAAGAGTTTAAATTAAAACTAGATAAGTAATTAAACTAAAACTAAATAACCCTAGAGTAAAATCAGATAATGAAGACATGAGATCCCAATTTCTCCTAATGATTCATCTAAGTTGACATACTTCCAGTTAGGTCAAATTAATCGTCACAGTTTGCTAGCCGAGAACACGAAAGTAAGATAAGGCCATCTTTCGATGCACCTAATCCATATCACATACAATCCACTAATGATAGAACGCACATGAACACCCGCATTATCTAAACCCAAATATGTCTATGTGATTTACAAATAATTAGGGTTTAAGTCCAAGTTCTCAATTGACTACGAGCGGCGGTTCGGTATATGTCTATCCTAAGCACAAATCATACATTCAACGCCATGTAAACATACAATCGCCCGCCACTACGATTAGATCTAAACCCATATTTCGTCTTTCAAGTCAATATAGGTTATCACAGTAATAGGTCGCGAATCAATTAAGCAATTAAAGCATATATCGTAATAGACAATCATATAACGATAAACAGGACCAACATGGAAGGATATCAAAGTAAACTACTCAAAAGGTTCTGTTGAAATCTCAAAATAAGTTTAAATCATAAATGACCCAAATATATCATCCACACATTGAATAAACATCATCCGAATACACAATGATAACAAGAAGAGTATAAAGATAGAGATTGCAAATCTGTGTTCTTTCTCCAAGCTTGGATCTTTGATGTTATCTAAATGCTTCAATCTTCAATTCTAATTAAACCCTAAAAACTAACTATCTAAACCTAACCTTAATCTACTCCTAACCTAATCTAGACAAGAAATTAAAGAGAGAAGAGAGAACTAGGGTTAGGGTGTAGGGATTTCGGCACATAAACGCAGCAGAAATCAAAATTTTTAGAAACCCTAAAACAGGATCCATGCGAAAATATATTAATTCAAGGGTTTAGATTTGTTTACCGATTATTCAAGCTTGAACGGAGATGATGGAGATTCTGGAATAGCTTCGAATCTTCAACGCAATCCAAGGGAACTGCGTCTCTACGGTATCCACATGAACGTCCCGTGAATCGTCACACGATCTGCAGCAAAGAAAGCTGCGGTACTAGCCGCCAAGGATCTGGACTTTCAAAATTTTTCTCTCTAGTCTCTCTCTAAGAGCAGCTAGGGTTTTTAATGAATACCCTAAAAACGGCTGATATATCATATATATAGCAGTTAAAGGTATTAACCAAAACCTAATCCAATTAGAAAAATAAAATCCGAATTTATATATATTATATCTTAATTAAGTCTTACTTAATTAATATACATATATATACAAATTATCTTGTTAATTTAAATTCGTAATTTAAATATTATCAATCATATTGATATATTTAAATCCTTACAATTTAAATTAATTTCCTTTAAACTACGTTCTAAGTGTGTGTCCCTATAGGTTATTATTATGTTGGCAATAATTTTAAAATCATATTATAAAATTATAAACAGTGAGCGGCATCTAGTAATGCATCACTGCTACCCAAATAATAATAAGATCGGTGATATAATACAACCTTTTCGTGACCAATGTTCCAATGTAATTTAATCCTTTTAACCTTAACATCCTAGATTAAACTCGAGGCATGGAATGTGTCATCCTCTTCATAATTTAATCTGAGTTTTCTTGATAGATGAGTAGACTATATGAAATAAATCACTATTTGAGCATGGCCATACATTTCATAGTCCTACTCAATCAAGAGGCCTATGGATATCACCCCTAATATATAGGAGTGTTAAATTCCATCTAGATCACTCATATTCCTCACACGATTCATGATGTACCCAATAATCACCTTTATTGTCCACCCTATTAAAGGTGACCTTTGATGATATCAAAGTACATAAATTCCCCATGTAGTAATATAGTGATTTCAGGTCGGAGGATCATTACATCATTGTCACTATGAGAATTGCTTATGACACTTTGCATAATGCTCCACGTAGAATTCTCATGGTGGGTCTGTCCAGTACATTATTCTCTATCACGTACCTATGCATTGACTCAATATCTCATATATTTATGACCAATGAGATTTGGCCATCAGTCAATCCACATACTAGTCTCAATGTATCATTGTTGTCCTATTAACAATGACACTCGACTAGGGACATTTAAGAGTAATGATACTAATTGTAATTATATGATCTCATGTTCAAGTCACATACTTGAAGCCATATAATTTGTATCACTATTCTAAGGACTTTTATTATGTTAACATTTATATAACGCAGTAAATAAAACCATAATAAAATAATTCATTTATTCAATCAAATATAATATCAAAAATGTTAAGCAATTACATCAAAGAATTGGCCTCTAGGGCATAAACTCTAACATAGGGCTCCCTTAAGAGGAGGGAGTATTGTATCCCTTCAAAAATGGGGAAAAACCCTGATATATAAGTTTCCAAAGCCAAGCCCCGTCTATTTAATTGCAAAAGTAAAAGTTTGGTCTGCTGGGGACAGGCGCGGCCGCGCGCCATTTGGCCTAGCATCAAGGACAGCCGCGCGGCTCTAAAAATCTGGATTTTTGCTGTTGCTTGCTTCTTCTGCTGTTGCTCTTGGCTGCCATCTTCATTCTTGCCTTTTTGCATCCTTTGAGACTCATAGCACCGTCACATTTCATTGCCCCTTCACTCATGCCATCATCATGCCTTAAGCCTATTTCTGTGCTTTGTCCCTTTTTAGCAATCTTTTGTCCTTTTTTAGCTCAATGCACCACGAGGAGTTCCAAAACAGGAAATCTACAAAACAAAGCAAAAACATATGAAAAGCACAATGATACTTGAGTTTAAGCAGCAAAACAAGTTAGATAATATCTGAATAAGTGGTCATGAAAACCACTTATCAAATACCCCCAAACTTAAACGTTGTTTGCCCTCAAGTAACCAAAACAAAACCAAACAAAAGATGCAATGCAGTATCTACAATGAATGCAACCTATCCTATCATGAATGCGAATCCAAGTCTCAGTCAGAATTTATATTCAAATGAAATGCCTTAGAAAAAATCACAAGATAATTAAAGATGAAGCTACCCAAGACAAGACCATAAACATATTCTTGCAAATCCAAACCTGTCAGCACTGATGTAGTGTGTGTGTGTGCCTAGCAACCATTAAACATGCTTTCGAACAAATATATCACATACTATGCTTCTTAGGGGAAAAATAGGTTTCAACTTAAGAAAAGAAGTAAATCAGATAAGTTCTAACTAAGACCATGCATTACTTAAGCTAAGCGTCAACGGGGGGTTTATTATGCTTTTTATTTACTCACGAGGGCGTTTTTGCACTTTCCCGTGTACACACTCGATTGTGCAATGCCTAGTCCTCTTAGGTTTTTCAATGATACCTGTGTAGCGAGCTTTCGACCAACGACTCCCAGACCAGACGGCCTTAGGGCGCTGATTGTAGAGACACCCCGAGGGCTTACTTGGTCGAATATCAAAGGCCACAGAACTCGACGTAGCCGACGTGTTTATTCTATTTTTTTCTTTTTCTTTTCTTGCATTTTTTTTTCTTTTCTTTTTCAAATGGGAGTGCGTCTTACGCTCCATCTCCCCAAGTAGCATGCATAACTCCTGTTTCCCCCAAACTTAAGCTTTTTGTAGTCTAGTTATTATCATTTGATCACTGACTCTTTCATTAAAACATAGATTTCCCGCCAAAAGACAAGTATGTGAACATTTAAACTAAGCAAGTTATGTTGGTTACTCTTAGAGTGTTAACCGGTTACATCAGTATCTGACAGATAAGGATTTACATATATGACATTATTATCAAGCTTAAGTCACAAATCGGTTCAATCAATCAAGTAATTTCAGTTTCCTCATAGGCCAAATAAATAACAACCCAACTAGAAACTGGATTCATGCAATATGTCCTAACACAGCTAACAAAACAAAATAATAAAAAAATTAAAATTTTTACAAATTTTAAAAAAGTACGACCTGCATGCACTATATGAACTAAATAAAATGCAATATGATATGAATTAACTACATGCAAAATAAACCCTAATACTCCCAAACATAAAGTGTTCAATGTCCTCATTGAAGGTAAAAGGTAAAAAGGAACTCCCCTATTCGGCTTCGTCATCGCCCTCATCCTTGTCGTCCTCTTCTTCGACTTGTTCTGAAGGTGTGTCTGGAGGAGGGTAGGCAGCAGCAGATCCATATGTAGGGAATTGCACCTACACTCCCATCTAGCCAAAAGCTTGGGACAATGCCCCGCAGAAATCTGTGGTGAAGGCCTGGAAGTTTGTGCTCATGGCATCCATCCTACGCTGTAATCGCCTCTCCATCCTATCTATATGCTCATGAACCATGTGGGAGGGCTCGGACTTCCTTGGTGGCACCCTCTCAGAAGTCTCCCTTGTCTCTCTCTGCACTGGCAATATAAAACCCGCTCCCTGAGGATGGGATTTGCCTCCTTTCCATATCTTGAATGATTCGATGGTAGGGTGGTCAATGGTACTCATGGGCATCTGCATCGGCTATTCGTCAGTCCACATAACTCCATTCATAATACAGAGCCTGGTGATCACTGATGCATGTGGGATACCAGCTGAATTACCGCCTCTCAGAAATCTGCAGATTGAACTGTTGATCACATATCCCAAATTAATTTTCTTTCCTTTGATGATCCCATATAGTAAAATAGCTCTGTCCTTAGTGACCTCATTCTAATGCCGTGTTGGCATCAGATTTGCACATATAAAGCTGTACCACGCCTTTCCATATCTGCTCAAGGCGGCCTGGGGGAAATGCAGCTTCTGATCCGTGCCCTGCTTCAATTTCCATGTAGTGCCTAGCATGCACAGATAATCACAGATAGCATCCAACTCTAATCCCCACTCTGTAGCATAAAGGGACTCGGGATGATCCAGTGCAATGTTCGGTAAACCGAATAGCTCATTGATGCACTCCTTGGCAAAGGATACTTCACATCCCCGCACGAATATCTTGTTGGACTTTGTGACTTTAGCATTGGAATAGAATTCTTGAACCACAGATATGGGGGCTGCCATAGGATCCTCACAGAAAAGATTCCAGCCCCTCCCTCTGATCATAGCTGCCATATGCCCTTCTAATTTCCTATCAGGCGATAATCCTCGCTCCAATACAAATGTTCTGCCTACCAAAGCGTCGTGGAAGAATTTTTGAGCCTTCAGACTAACGAACTTGTGATCATCGTAATTGATGCCACCTCCCCCTTGCTCAGAATCGCTACCCATAGAGGTTGATTCTCTCCTACTACGCTTGGAAGCCATGTGAATTGCGACTAGAAGCTTTAATCCAACACTGCACTCAGCCCAACCCAACTAATTCAATACCAGTCTTACTTTGTTCCTCAATCCCACACCCACTGACTCAACTTGATAAGTGGTTTCAAGTTGAGAGGTTGGGAAGTGATGGTGAATGGATGGGTGGATTAGTGCTCTCGATAGAGGGGATAGAGGGTTTGATTCTTACTTGGAACTAGGGCTTAGGTGTGGTGAGAGTTGGGAAAGAGATTGAAGATGAGGTTGTGATGGGATTGAAGCTTGGGGGATTATAGAGTGATGTAGGAATGAAGGAATTTGAGGGTTGGAATTAGAGAGATTGAGGCTGAGCTTGTCTAATTAATGAAATGAAGTAGTGTGCCCTAATTTTGCCGAACTTGACTTAAGTCTGGAACAGGTTTCCTGACGCGCGGCCGCGCGCCAATTTAAGCTTATCCAGCGCGGCCGCGCCCTATACCAGATTTCTATTTCTGCAGCTTTTGGCATTCATTGAGGCTGGCCTTTAAACCTTTCTTCATCTCAAGCAGCTTTATCCTGAAACATGCATACAAGACGTATCAAGCCCTCTTTAAACTACTAAAATTAAATATTAACTATTTACAACTAAGAGAATCAAACAAAGGGAGATATATGCATATGAATGTCAATTCCCAAAAACTCCTATATGTGCGTATATGCAACATGCTCATGCATCAAAATATGTCCAATACTTAATGGTCCCAAAAATATAAGCAGCAATGCCTAAGTTCAAAAATGTAGGCAATTAACTCCTAATTCAAAAAATAATTCAACTAAATTAAACTACTAAGAATTAAACAGGGGGAGGGAAATGGAGATAAACAAGTAGAATTAAACAAGAGGGAGAAAAGAGAAATGATGGGGTGCCTCCCATCAAGCGCTCAGTTTATAGTCCGTTAGCTGGACTTTGTCTTGCCACCGCTATCCAATTCCCCGACGGTATTGGAGAAACCCTCCATTCATTAGAATTGTCATATGAGTTTGGAGGTTCCCCATCATGAGGGGCTTCAGATTTAAGTCACCTAGCATATGATGTGTATAAGAATTCCCCATTTTGAAGGTTGGGGAGCTAAGCACTTCATCCGTTGTGTTCGTGAAGCTATTGGGGCATTGAGTCGCAAACAACACAACGGGCTCTTCTTCAATTCTTTCTTTCTCGGACAACCATGGTTTCAAGAATGTGGACTCTCTCATTTCATCGAGATCCATATCTGTGATGTGACTTCCAAGGGGACACGAATGTGCAAACTTCACTGGCTTTTTCAACTTTGGCGGAGAAGGCTCTTGGGATATTATCACTGTTGGCTCGCATTCATAATTCTCCACATCCCCAAGTGTCTCCTCGATGTCGCCTTCTTTCAGTTCATCCAGTTGCATGTGTACTTCGATCTCTCCATCATTGTCAGCGTCCAAGTCATAGCACCACGTATTTTGAGGGCCTTTGCTCACGGCTTCCACTACTTGAGATAATTGATTCTGAAGATTCTGAGTCTTTATCCCTTGCTCAATCAATTCCTCTTTCATTAAGGCCATGCTGATTTGATCCGCCCATTTTTGAAGATTCTAAATTTACTGTGCTTGCTCAATCAAGGTCTCCTTTACTGATGCTATGCTACATTCTTCCTCCAAGCTTGCCTTTTTTGTGTCACCCTCAAAATCCATGTATTGAGGCTCATGAGTTGGAGTCTGGAATGTGCATTCTGGTGCGTATGCTGGATTTGAATCCCAG
This sequence comes from Panax stipuleanatus, assembly GCA_020205555.1. Classification (NCBI taxonomy): domain Eukaryota; kingdom Viridiplantae; phylum Streptophyta; class Magnoliopsida; order Apiales; family Araliaceae; genus Panax; species Panax stipuleanatus. The sequence goes on along the minus strand of CM035123.1, from coordinate 66,545,937 downwards.
TATTAGTCTTGATAATAGCTCCCTGAGGCTTCTGGGTGATACCCCACATCTTGATGACAATCGGGATCCTCATTGTGGTTGAAGTGGTCACCCCCAAACTGGTCTTGTCCAAAATTGATGGGGTCCTGATGGCTCATATAGCTTCCAACACCATAGTTATAAGTAATTGCCGTCTCTCGACTCTGTTGGGCTATAACAGTGTCCAACTTCCTTGAGAGAACCTCTAGCTATGCTAATAATGTTGTAATTGGGTTGAGTCCATCAGTGTATGTTTTCCTTGGGTGATCATTCCTCGTGTAAAACTATGGATAAGCTTTGACATCCATTGTACCTGAAAAGAGAATATAAGAAGAGAATTAAAACAAAATAAAAATGTTTAAATTAAGACTAATTTGATTGAAGCTAATGTTGGCAAACAGTTATCAAATTAATTCCCCGGCAACGGCGCCAAAAACTTGTTGTCCCCGATTGGGTATGGCAATTACGCGCAAGTATACGTGGTCAACAAGTAATAAAGAGTAAGTACAGATATCGTTCCCATGGAGAATTAACTAATAAAAGACACCAAACCACTAGCTCATAACCATCTCAGTCTTATTCAAACGAGCGATCAAGAGTTTAAATTAAAACTAGACAAGTAATTAAACTAAAACAAAATAACCCTAGAGTAAAATCAGATAATGAAGACATGAGATCCCTATTTCCCCTAATGATTCATCTAAGTCGACATACTTCCAGTTAGGTTAAATTAATTGTCACAGTTTGCTAGCCGAGAACACGAAAGTAAGATAAGACCATCTTTCGATGCACCTAATCCATATCGCATACAATCCACAGATGATAGATTGCACATGAACACCCACATTATCTAAACCCCTATATGTCTATGTGATTTACAAATAATCAGGGTTTAAGTCCAAGTTCTCAATTGACTACGAGCGGCACTTCGGTATATGTCTATCCTAAGCACAAATCATACATTCAACGCTATGTAAACATATAATCGCCGGCCACTACGATTAGATCTAAACTCACATTTCATCTTTCAAGTCAATATAGGTTATCGCAATAATTGGTCGCGAATCAATTAAGTAATTAAAGCACAAATCGTAATAAACAATCACATAACGATAAACAGGACCAACATAGAAGGATATCAAAGTAAACTACTCAAAAGGTTCCATTGAAATCTCAAAATAAGTTTAAATCATAAATGACTCAAATATATCATCCACACATTGAATAAACATCATCCGAATACACAATAATAACAAGGAGAGTATAAAGATAGAGAATGCAAATCTGTGTTCTTTCTCCAAGCATGGATCTTTGATGTTATCCAAATGCTTCATTCTTCAATTCTAATTAAACCCTAGAAACTAACTATCTAAACCTAACCTTAATCTACTCCTAACCTAATCTAGGCAAGAAATTAAAGAGAGAAGAGAGAACTAGGGTTAGGGCTCCCTTAAAGGGAAGGGAGTATTGTATCCATTCAAAAATGGGCAAAAGCCCTGATATATATGTTTCCAAAGCCAAGCCCCGTCTGTTTAATTGCAAAAGTCAAAGTTTGGTCTGCTGGGGTTGCCATTTGGCCTAGCATCAGGCGCGGCCGCGCGGCTCTGAAAATCTAGATTTTTGTTGCTGCTTGCTTCTTTTGCTGTTGATTTTGGCTGCCATCTTCATTCTTGCCTTCTTGCATCCTTTGAGCCTCATAGCACCATCACATTTCATTGCCCCTTCACTCATGCCATCATCATGCCTTAAGCCTATTTATATGCTTTGTCCCTTTTTAGCAATCTTTTATCCTTTTTTAGCTTAATGCACCACGAGGAGTTCAAAAACAAGAAATCTACAAAACAAAGAAAAAATACATGAAAAGCACAATGATACTTGAGTTTAAACAGCAAAAGAAGTTAGATAATATCTGAATAAGTGGTCATAAAAACCACTTATCATGGCACAGTACACCCTTGGGGCAAAGGTTTCATCTTGCCGACTCCTCCAGCAGTTCCCCCACCATAGCCACCAGAAGTTGCCGCCCCTCCTCCAGCCAGTGACATACATCAGGATCGCAGGATTAGGCGATTGGAAAGGAGGATGGACGCATTGCACGGCAACATCGCAGCGTTTGTCGATGGTTTATCTCGTTCCTTAGCTGAGGCATTTGCGCAGCAGGGATCGATGGTGGAGTGGTCTGTCTTCGGTTCTGCCATATCGTGCCCACCGCCAGATTCGCCACTCGAGGAGGGTGGCCATGCCGATATATAGGGGAGTTTCCTGATCTTTTACTTCCAATGCGGACATTGAAAATTTTAAGTTTGGGGGTATTGGGTGTAGTAGTAGTAGTTGCATATAGTTTATTGCATATAGTCTATTGCATGTTTAGGTTGCATAAGTAGTTGTATTTTATTATCTATTAGTTAAATTTTGCAAAAAAAATTCTGTTTTGTTTTGTTTTGTTTATTTAGTTTGTGTTTAATTGCATTGCATAGCATAGTCCCATATTTTTAGCCTGTTGAATTCCAGTTTGACCAATGATGAAATTGAAATATGATAGATTTTTGAACTCAGTTGATAGCTTAAGCTCAGTTATATTTTTATACATGATGTAGTCTATACCTGTTTCTTTGATGTTACCGAATAGCACGGAATTGTTATTATTTGCTTGTTGGTCAGATTAGTACATGCTTGTCTTCTGAGGGGAAAATTTTGTTTTTAATGCTAGAAATGTGTAAGAAAATGAATGATGGCCTTAATGACACAGAAATACAAGTTTGGGGGAAAACAGTGGGTATGCATGCTAAAAAGAAAAGAAAAGAAAAAGAAAAGAATAAATTGAGAAAGAGAAAAAAAATAGAATAAACACCTTGGCTAGCTAAGTCTTATGGCCTTTGATACTCGAGCAAGTAAGCCCTAGGGGATTGTCTCTACACCCAGCGCCTTAAGGCCTTTATGGTTTGAGAGTCGTTGGTCGAAAGCTCGATAAATGGGTATCACTAAAAAGCCTAAGAGGGCTTAGCATTGCACAGTCGGGTGTAGCCACGGGAAAGTGCGAATATTGCCCTCGTGTGTGAAGAAAAGCATAATAAACCCTTGTTGAACCTTAGCTTGTATCAATGTGTTAGATTGGTCGTTGTTTTGTATATATGAAAAATTCTTGACTTAAAACCTCAATTTTCCTTCCTTAGAAGTATAGCATGTGGATTCTTTACCTCTATCAAGCTTATTTGTGACATAGCACACACACACTACATCTTTGCAACATGTTGTGATTTATGGATTGTATGTCTTTATAACTGTAGCTTGAGTTGATACTCTGTTCATATTCTTGTTATTTCTCTGAGGCACATCTTATTGGAATTCACAGCATGGCTGGAATTTGAGATTCATTTTCATGATAGTATAGTTGCATAGCATGTAGTTTGCATTTGTGTTTGTTGCTTGAGGGCAAGAAATAATTCAAGTTTAGGGGTATTTGATAAGTAGGTTTTATACCTACTTATTGGATATCAACTTGCTAGGATTATTGCTTAATCTCAGGTATTTTAGTGTCTTTTGATATGTTTTATCTTTATTTTATAGATTTCAGTCAGGAAACTCAATTGGCATGGAATGGCATGATTTTGGCATGAAATGGGCTAAAAGGCTTTAAAAGAGAGCTTATAATGAACCAAAGGTGGAGTTGGCATGAGGTGATGATAAAGGCATGTGCAAATGGCCTAAAAGCAGCAAGAAGTGAAGGAGAAAGAAGCAAGAAAGAAGCAGCAAAGAAAGCACAAGAAATCAGCAGTGCACCAACAATGCACCAGCAGAATTGCAGAGTCACTCGGCCGCGCCGAGTTAAAGAAGGAAACACGCGCGCCCGCGCCCCAAATACATTACAAGGTTGCGCGGCCGCGCCTGTCAAGAAATATTGACTTTTTCATTTAACTTTTCTATTGAAGTGTATTTGATGTATATGGTGTTATTTGCAAGAACGTGATAGACATTTGATTATTGAGTATTCATAACTGAGTTTTGTTATTCCCAATTCGAGGGTTTAGGGAGCTAGAGAGGGTTTTGGAGATTAACTTCTTCTATCTTCTAGTTCTAGTACATTTCCATTTTTAGGGTTTCATTTTGGGTTTGATTGTGGTCTGAAACTGAACTTGAAAGCTTCATTTGAAAGGAGGATCATCAGATTTTTCACTTCTATCTCTCTTAATCTCTTTGCTTTCATATTTGCTTCTTATGTTTAGATCAAATCCCATAATGGTTTTTGGTTCAGAGATGAACTAACCACCATTATGGGATTCTAATGAATCTTATTGCTTAGTTCAATTTTGTATGCCTCATTGATATGTATGATTGATTATATATGGTTTTCCTAGCATGGTTGTATATATTGAATTGATGCTTGATCACCATCTACCCTAATAGTTTATATGGAATTGAAAGAGGAAGTATAAACTAAGATTTTGCCATGCTAGCATATGTTCGTGAAATTTGCATGTGATGAATTTTATGATTCGTAATCCGGATAGACATATACCGTCTTACCATATGTAGCCATTTGGGAGCTTGCACTTAAATTGATATTGCTTGTAAATCACATAGACATATAGTGATTTAGATTTTATTGATGTTCATGTGAATTCTATCTGTTTTGTGGATTTTATATGATATGAACTTGGTTTATTGAAAAATATCCATTTCTAACATTAGTGCTCTTGGCTAGCAATTGTTAGTCGTTTTACCGATCAATATATTCGTGCAAGTATACACGGTCAACAAGTAATAAAGTGTAAGTACAGATATCGTTCCCACAGAAAAATAACTGATAAAGGGTCGCCAAACCACTAGCACGTAATCATTTCAGTCTTATTTAAACGAGCGGTAAAGAGTTATAATTAAAAACTAAATTAAAACTAGACAAGGAATTAAACTTAAACTAATTAATCCTAAAGTAAAATCAGATAATGAAGATAAGAGATTCCAATTTTCCCTAATGATTCGTCTAAGTCAATAAACTTCCAGTTAGGTCAAATTAATCGCAAAGCTTGTTAGTCGAGAATGCTAAAGTAAGAGAAGGCCATCTTTCAATGTACCTAAGCCATATCACATGCAATCCACAGATGATAGAACGCACGTGAACACCCATATTATCTAAACCACTATATGTCTATGTAATTTACAAATAAATAGGGTTTAAGTTCAAGTTCTCAATTGGCTACAGGCGGCGCCTCAGTATATGTCTATCCTAGGCACAAATCATACGTCCAACGTCATGTGAACATGCAATCGCCCACTACTACGTTTAGATCTAAACCTATATTTCATCTTTCAAGTCCACATAGGTTATCATAGTAATTGGTCGCGAATCAATTAGCAATGCAAGCACGAATCGTAATAGACCACATAGCAATAAATAAGACAATCATGGAAGAATATCAAAGTAAACAACTCAAAAGGTTCCATTGGAATCTCAAAATAAGTTTAACTCATAAATGACTCAAATATATCATCCACAATATGAATATACATCATCCAAATACAATGAATACAAGGAGAGTAAAGAGATAGAGAATGCAAATTTGTAATCCTTCTCCAAGTATGGATCTTTGATGATATTCTCTTGCTTCAATCTTCTTCTCTAACTAAACCCTAGAATCTAACTAACTAATTGAACCTAAGCTTAACCTTAATCTACTCCTAATCTATACAAGAAAATGGAAAGGAAAGGAAAAACAAGCTAAGTTAGGGCTTAAGGCCAATGTTTACTCCCTAGTGGAGATTGTCGAACAAAATGAGCAGCCAGCCCTTGTATCTAGCCTTCTCCCGTTTAATCCAAGTGAAAGTCAAAGATGGCAAAAATCAGGACTGGCGCGGCTGCGCGTGGTTTAGCCTTGGAGAGGGCGCGGCCGCGCGGCTGTGCAGGTTTTGTTGATTGCTTGATTTTGCTCTGCTGCACTTAGCTTCGGTCCGTGCTTGCCTTCTTGCTTTCTTGCAGCCTTGTAGCATCACGCTCTATAGCCTCTTCACCCATGCCATCCTTATGCTTTAAGCTTATATCTGTGCTTTGCCCCATTTTAGCGTTCTTTTGCCCTTTTTTAGCTCAATGTGCACTAAAGGAGTTCCTAAACTTGAAAAACACAAAACAAGGGAAAAACACATGAAAAGCACGAGACTACTTGAGTTTAAGCAACAAAATAAGCTGGCTACTATCCGAATAAGTGGTCATAAAAACCACTAATCAGCAATCCTAAGTAATTAATTATGCTTGACATGAGGTATGTAATCTGAATGATGCGATAGGTGAAGTTAGGATCCCATATCTCTCCCATTTGATCCAATCGTTAGTTAAATAGTTAATTTTAGTTTACAATCATTTTAGACACTAATTCACTTTGATATTCGTTTGAGCAGCCGAAAATAGCTATAGAATTGTTGCATGATAGTTTAAACATAATTGCTTTTTCTCCGTGGAAACGATATTTACTTATCACATATATTACTTGTTGACCGTGTATACTTGCACGCGTTTGTGTCCGTTTTGATAACACCAAAACGGCGCAACATCCCAACTCTTGGAATGAAGTGTGTAACATTGTTCCATAATAAGACTTTCTTATTTATAGATGTAGACAACCTTTCTAAACTATTTAGGATTAGGGTTTCATATTAATTAATTAAACTCTTTTAATTAATTAGGCTTTCCAATCCTATTAGGAATATTTAAACTCTTTTAATTAATTAGCATTCTAATCTTGTTACGAATATATATGAGAGAGATGGTATCTTATTAATTACTTTCCAAACTCCATTAGGAATTAAATAATAATAATAATAGTAATAATAATAATAATAATAATAATAATAATAATAATAATAGGGCTCCTCTTATTAATTTATATTTAATATTTTAAAAAAATTAAAAAATAAATATTAAGGTACTTAATTTATTCGATCACCATAGATTAAAATAAATACACTTAACTTATTATTACAATTATATCATTTCCTTCTTAACTAAATATTCTTCCTTTTATGGTGTGACCTTTTAGGTTCTCCATATTAAACCAGTTGTGAATAAATCAATTAGAACAATTCTAATCTTATTTAAATAAATAAATTAAATTAATAATTCCTTTAAATAAATAACATTTATTCTACAATAAGGATAAACCTCCTTAGCGATCAACGACTTTCTAAATAATATAGATTTCAACATTAATTATAAAAGAACATGTTAGTTAATAGTTACCGTACAATTTAATCCTTCCACCATACAATGTCCCAATTAAATATAAGACATGAAATTACTGTCAAGTCTTATTTTATTTAATTATATGTATTTCAATTTCAAAATGCACAACTCCAAATAATGCAAATTAGAAACTCCTTTCTAATTTCATTCCACCTCAGCCAAGGATTTCTGTGTTGTCATTTATCGAATCACATAGGGCATATCTCTTCTATTATTAGAAGTGGTAGATTCTTTATTAATCATTGATTATCTCCATATATCATACAATCATACCCTTTGATATATCCTAAGGGTCTTAAGGGACATGTCAAAGTATAATTCATCATACGCAAGATATGATGATCTCAAATTTAAGAATCACTTGTACTACTATCACATTAGAATTTCTATTGACAAACAAGTAAAACTCCATTAGGTATTCCTAAGCGAGTCACGTTCAGTAAACTTATTCTCCAATAAGCACCTACATACTTGCTTTAGTGTCTCCGCAAAATTGATCATGAGATCAATCATCCTCATCCAATGAGCAAACAACGTATGTACCAATCTATCCGGATTCACTAATCTCCTTTTTAGTAATTCAACGATTAGGAATAATTTTAGTTTTAAGCTATCTAAGAATTTAGATCTCATTAATATGATCATCATCATGATTCTAAAGGCATTGCTTAAAACTATGAGTTTATCACACATTATAATAACAGCATCATGTAGATAAATAAATGTCTTTAATTAAATAACTCTTTTAATAATAAATGAATAAGATTGTTACAATATATATGCTTTATCATCAAACATAATTGACTTGTGTGCATACTACTTTCAACATTACTCCTTAATATATCCACACACAAAAAATTATATGTTAAATGAATTAACCCATATATAAAGGTGAACTTTACTTTCTACTAATTCAAGGACCTCCCTTTTTACAAACAGTCCACATATATCAGAAAGCAACAGTTAATTGAATTAAATATAAATGATTCAGTACATATATCTGTAAGCACTAAATAATTATATCCGTAGATATTAATTAATTAAATTATAAAACAAATCTCAATCATGAAATCCGAAGAGCAGTACAGAAAAAAAATATCCATGAATTTGTCGAATATAATTCAAACTAAATAATATAATTATGATTCATGAAAATTATAAGTTAGCTCTGATACCAATTGTAGGAAACGATTTCTAAATAAATTAATAATTTTTACTTTTGAAAATTATTATCCCAAGATCTTTCTCATAATTTAGCATAATCAAAAATTATATTACATACCTGGTGCTTGGTTGTAGCACAAAGGAGAATTTTGGCTTATTCTGATGATGAATTTTGCTCCCTCTTGATCTTCTTCTATATGACCCTTATTTTTGATATCACGTAGTGTGGGTTCAAAATACTGCAAAGTAATAGATATAGAGTCCTCAACTCCCTCATATTTATCATAATAATTTGAAAAAATTTCTGATATATTTTATTCTGCTATTATATTATCTCTTAATAAGGACTAGAGTAGGGATCAAGTAGGATTCTATAAGTCTAGCTCCAATATAATTCTAATTTTTGATTAACTCTTTAATCAAGTAGAATTATATTAATTATAACTAATTCCACTAAATAGTTATAATTGCACTCTAGAATTAATAGAATCAAAATTAATTAATTAAATCCTTCCACTATTAGTATCTTGCAAAATACTCCTCTACAATAATATCTATAAACGCGTGTAGGAATAAAACTGTTAACCCACTACGTTTACTACATATATCCTTGAGTACATAATTTATAAACTTTTGATAACACATTAATTTAATAAATTAAATTAATACTTTAGTAATTTGAATTACTAAAAATATACTTGGCCAAGATTCTGGTGATCAACCAATAAATTATATCAAGGAGATATTATAATTTAATTATAGAATTCCATCTTGAAAAATACATGTTCCTAATTTCGTAACATATATCACCCAACATATTGAGGTATTGATTGTATTATACTTTCACTCTTTAATATATTAAAGTGACATACACTATAAAATTAAGTTCACTATTCTCTCAGGATTAAGAGTAATTACACATTAATAGTAATTGAAAAATTATTTATAATAACAGTATTTAACAAATAATTTTTCGTCACGATCTAGTTCTATATATTTCAAAAATACACCAATACACTAGATTAAAGTCTTTACTTTAGATGACTAAGACAAATCATCCAATCAAGTATATTACAATCTACTAGAATGGTATGTCCATTTCTATCTAAGATTGAGAACAATATATTTATTTAATTATACATAACATATAATTTATGTCTTCTATATATGACACTCCTTCATATACATAAATTATAAAATGTATAATAAATACGGACAAAATTTATGACACATTTAATTATGCAAAATGAAATTAAATTTTATTATTAAAATAATAAAATAAATATTAACATTGAGTTTTTTCTGGGCTTAAAACCTTAGGTATAGTTATGACTTCATAGTTATACTCGGGGCTTAATCTTTCTATCCCTTTGTTGATTGTATATATGGCACATCAATTTGGTATCCAGATAATTTTACTTGTGTTGATGTCTGCTTTATGTTGATAATTGGTAATAAAATTTTGTGTCACCACTCGTAAGATTTTTTTGTTTTGTATAGTTGACATTGTTCTTGACCAAAGGGTATATGTCATCTTCTAAATATTTCCGACTTTAAGATAATAAATAATCTTTCTTGATACTTGGATGGGTTTTCAAGTCAGTAACATGGATTATGTTCACTACTAATTCCATTTTCAGTGCTAATGTAAACACGGTGAAGACAATTTCCTATCTATGGACTATTGACAAATTATTTGAACTTTTTCCTCGACTCTTGTTGTCCTTATTTTCCATTTTCTAACTTTACATATTTATAAGCTCATCAGAATTTGCATGATTCTGTTTTTCCTCATATTCAGGTTATAATGAAAGCCATGAAAAGCTTGAAGAGGTTCATAGTAAGTTAACTTTGTTAATGAGAAGTTAGGACTAAGTGTTTTCTCCTCAAGTTGATTATAGATTGGAATATGTAAAGTTGAATTTACCATCTTATTGTGACTTTAAGTTTTAGGGTCTATATGAATTTCTTTTTCCCAAATAATGATGCTCTATATTGTTCTTTTTTCAGGCCTGTGTTCCAATTACGTATCCTGATCCACAAAATTATGGTTCACTTGCTATTCCGTCTGCATCTTTACTATCTTCCAATATGAAAAAAAAAATATGAAGTTAATAACCCCTAGATCCACCGGTCTATTATTTCCTGCAGCTCTAGAAAGGCAGTTATGTAAAACAAAAATGCATCAAAGTAGTTATGTATACTTATTATGATACATTATTCTCCATCTTTTATTACATGATTCTCATCAACTTTTCTTATTATCCGAATTCTTGATCTATGGAACCTTCAAATTTGTTAATTATAATGTTTGATGTCAAAGTATATGTTTTAATATTGCTCAAATTCTACACTAATGTCAGAGTATATGCTCTAATTTATTATAACTATCATGCCTCGTTGTAACATTTTTCTCTTTATTAAGGCATTGGATATCAATTCACGCACGTGATATTTCCCCTTCGTGAGACTGCTGCTGCAATTAGTGGAGAAATTAAACTCTGCCTTTTATCGGTTCTAAGAAATAAAATCTTGTTAGATCTAAAACCTGTATAGCTCTTGTTGTTTGTGGAAGTCTAGTTTATGAAGGGATTAAAATTCGGCCTTGGAAAAATAACAGGTATCATATTTATTTTCTTTACAAGATATTGTGCTTTTTAGGTGAATGAGCTTAGATTTCTCTTCACGGCTATTATTTGGAATCATTGTACAATTTTCTAGTCCAACTAGATTTATGATGATAGATCTGTTGAAGTTGGCAAAACAAGTTTAAATTGATGAATATATAGTAGAGGTTTACAAAACGTTTTGTAATATGGTGAACACTGTCCTCATATTTGCTTAGCATTGTCCTCTTTAAAGCATCTTGTAATCTTCTGTGAAAATTATTCATAGGGCTCCTGAACTGTGTTGAAATTGTAGGTTGTAAGAAAAAGTAAAATTCAACCTGTTTTCAATTGCATGTCTCATACTGAACTGTCTTGACTTATGGCACTATAGGGACCTTGCTAACGGTTCTAGTCATTTGGTAACGATAATGTTGAACTTGTTAGAAATGTAGCAGATCAAACAATTGCTAAAGCGATCAAATTGGAAAGGACCTCTCATTTGTTAATTTGAAATTATAGTGCACTACATTTTCCTCTATGTTGTCTGTATAAATAGTCTTCAAAGACTTGATTGCTCTAACGTAGGTTCTTTTTAATGTTTGTTAGCACATTTGATGACTACATATGGCCATATAAAAACAAGGAAAAAAATATTTTTTTAAAATAATTTTCCATGAGAAATAACTTATTTCTGACTGAAATTCTGTCAGAAATAACATAATATTTCCTATGGACTTAAATTCAACAAAGTTATTTCTGGCCAACTTTTCAACAGATATTTTCGTTGAAATTAAATTATTTTCGACAAAAAAGGGTTAATTATAACTAAAATTTCCATCGAAAATAAGGATTTTTCTTATAGTGCATGGCCGAAGTTAAGGATCATTTCCACTACTATAGTTCTTATTCTTTCCAGGGGTGAATCGATCTAATAACACTGTGGCTGATGCCTTATCCAAACTGGCACGATAGAATCGAGCTCTTTCATCGGATGGGTGTACTTGGAGGTTCTTGATGCCCCAACTGTTCATAGGACATGGGTTCTAGTGATAGAAAGATCAGACTGTTGGCTCACTTCGTATCTGGATTATCTTAGTGACGGGATCCTGCCATCGGATCGAATATTATCAAGGAAGATCAAGCATATGAGTTCTTACTTTATCTGGATCGATGGAGATCTATATCGTCAGGCATTCTCTTCTCTATTGCTGAAGTGTTTGGTGTCATCCGAAGCAACTTATGTCCTTTGGGAGGTACACGGGGGTATCTGTGGAGATCATATGGGAGCTAAGGCATTGACTTATAAAGTGTTGAGACATGAATACTACTAGCCAACTGTGTTCAAGGAAGCTAAGGATTACGTGAAGAAATGTTCCAAGTGTTAACTGAACAGCCTTATTCCGCATTAGCCTCCCGAGGAGCTGTCTTCGCTCCTGTCTCAGATCCCTTTTCCAGTCTTGGGAATTGACATTTTGGGTCCATTACTGAAGGCTAAGGGGAAAATGTGTTTCGTGATAGTGACGATTGATTACATGACCAAGTTGGTGGAGGCTAAACCCGTTCGGACAATTACTGAGCAAGAGTGCTTGAAATTATTTAAAGAATTTGTTATGTTTCGGTTCGGCATCTCTAGGTTTTTGGCATCAAATAATGGGCATCAGTGTGTGGGAGCTGTCGTTGACACTCCTAAATTAACCTCACTTTCACTTCATAAATTAACACATTAGTAACCAAGGATCAATCCCACAGAAAATGAATTGTTTTTATATCTATTCAATTGTTTTCAAGAAAATGGGGGTTTTTTGAGTTTGATTAACTAATTTAACTAAAACAAAGAAGAATATGAGTAATCAAGGAGTAAAAGACTTCAGTTTTACAGTTCAGTATCACCCTTTCACAAGTATGGATTAATCAAGTTTAAACAATATTTACCCTTCAATGAGATTCATAACCCTAGATAACTGCAATCGCTAATTATTTACAATTCTCCTTTTGTTGTAAATTTAAAGTGACAATCGTCCCAATAAACCCTAACTATCATACAACCTAGAACTATCAATCTAGATTTAATATAACAGCAGCATGAAGAATGAGGACTAGGTTATTTCAAGTAATAATTACACAATCAGGAATTATTTAACTTACCTTCTAATAATCTTAGCAATACTTAAAATCTTGTCCACAATCATGCATCACTAATTGCTACTTTTGTTTAAATATAATATCGTTCGCTTAATACTATATTTTAATCTAGCAGATGATATTTATCAGATTAATCTAAATCGCCAAATCAAATCAATCAGATAGAATAGCATGCAATCAATTAACATAGATTATTAGAATAAATCGCATGCAAGAAGGAATAAAGTAAACTTGATCAAACCGTTAATAATGAATAAGGTTCAACATCCCTGAGAACTGAAATAGAGAATTTAGCTTGACATGCCTTCAAGTATGCACTCCAATGTTGTAGATGATAGATGATAGAATGAAAGATTCATATTGCCTGACATCTATTTATAACACTAGACAAAGTCCTAAATCCTATGAGAATTAGAAATCCAAATCCTAAAAGAAATTACAAATCATACTCTAGTTTTCATATAGAAAATAGAATCCAATTTGGAAAGCAAATCTCAGTCTAAAAGATATCCTAAATCTAATAAAAATATCAATCCAACTCCATGTAGAAGTTTGCCAAAATCAACTTTTAGAAACCTTTCAAAATTTCCAGGATCCTGACCTAACACTGTCGTGCCCCATTTATACTGAGGAACGGCGCGGCCACCCCCAACAACAAAGAGGAATGGGCTAGGGCTGATTCAGTACGCACCGGGGTGAATTTGGACAGAGAGGTATCCGTCAGGGTGGATTCATACAAGGCATTTGGGCTCGCAGGGGCGAAGTCAGTAGATTCTGAGTTTTCCTTACAGCGCGGTCGCCTGCTTTTGTATTGGGAATAGGCATAGTCGCGCCTGACCCTGGTCAGCAACTCTTTGGTCTTTTAGCTCCGATTCATCCCGTTTTCATCTTTTCAGCTTCAATTACTCTTGAAATCAGTAAACACGCTAATAAGTCCATTTACATCACAAAACTGTAATAAAATCAAACGTAAAGGAATCAAAAATTATGAATATTGTGTACTTATCAGTGTGTGGGATCTAAGTTTGAGGAATTTGTAGAAGATTAGAATATCCAACATCGTAGAACGTCAGTTGCTCATCCTTAGTCCAATGGCTAAGTGGAGGTGACGAATCAAACACTTCTTAACGATATCAAAAGGAGGTTGGACGAAGCTAAGAGTCATTGGCTAGAGAGATGCTTAGCGTTTTGTGGCCATATCAAACTACTCCCAGGACAACAACAAAAGATTCACCGTTCAGGTTGGCTTCTAGGACCGATGCCCTCGTTCCGGTGGAGATCGGGTCACCCTCTCTTCGGGTTAACCAGTATAACGAATTGTAAAATGATGAAGAGTTTCGGCTCAACTTGGATTTATTAGAGGAAGTTCGAGATTAGGCATTGGTAAGGTTAGCAATCTACCAACGCAGTACTACTTGACATTATAATCGGGGCGTTAAACAAAGGAGATATGAGGTTGGCTATTTAGTGCTTCGAGAGGATGAGGCATCTACTTCCCAAAATGCAGGTAAACTTATGCATAATTAGGAAGGTCTCTACAAAGTCATCTGGGTCCCGAAGCCAGGTACATATCAGCTTCAGACTATGGATGGTGCTGAAGTTAAAAATATTTGGCATTAAGGTCGACTTTAAAAGTATTATCAATAAGTTATGTAACTTTGTCTCATCTTTACAGTTATGTAATTTTGTTAATTATAAATAAAGATCAGTTTATTAAAGCAATTCATACTTATGGAAGTCTATCATTTCATTCAAAAGTTTATACATAGGCATTCATTACAAGTTCAGTATGAAAAGAAAATTAAGTAAAAATATCATAATGATATCAGTCAGCTTCGAAGATTCCTTGTATTCATCGATAATCTTGTAATTATCGGATTCAAAGATGGTAGATTTCTCGTTCTTAAGCTTGGTGTAATCTTTCTTGTTTCGAGATTGCCTTAAGTAGGTTGGCCATTTTCTGGTGCAATTTTTCAAATTGGTTCTTCAGGTTTATCAAGGCCTTCTTCAGTTCTTTATTATCACCTATCAGTTCTTCCCGGTCGTACAAAAGCTTCTGCTTTTGTTCAGAGAGGTCGAAGTATTTCCACTTCAGCGTCTTCACCTCGAGCATGAGTTCTTCGGTTCGGTGTCGGGATGCATTGTGTTAACTCTGTTCCTTCACCAGGTAAAACTTCAAGGCTTCTATCTCATTTTGGAGGAGATCGATGCTGGCCTCAAACTCTTTCCTCTTGTATAAACCTTCATTTATTTAGCAACCGATTGAAGGCAACCATATACTGAATCACACTAACATAAAGATTGAATTAGATTTCCATTAGAGTTTTGGAGATGAAGAGAATCTAGAAAGGAATTAATTACTCGGCCTTTGTAGACAGCGGTGGTTAGGATCAAATCCTCCGAGTTGAGGTCTTTGTATACTTTGTTATCGTCGCCAAAGACGAAGGCACTAAAGTTGTGATACGAAAAGCCCTTGGGTAAATCTTCGATCCATACAGGGATGGTAGTTTTTGTTGAGGTAGTGTTAAGGTGGATGGGACTTTTCTGGCGATGGTTAAAGAAGGGGTTGGACTCTGTTCGATGCAAGCTTTTTTTGTTGGGGGTTCGATGGTAGTTTCCTCTTTTTAGGGTTCGGGCAGGGTTAGTTGAATTGTTTCAGTTTCGATGGTTGTGGGGATACTATCGGTTTCGATGGCTTGGGGTAGTGTGGTAGAGAGAGTTGGATGGGGGAGTAGTTTTGGTTGATGTCTACACCAACCGACGTTTCTTCACTCTCATTAATGTCATCTTGTCGTTGGTAGTCATAGCGAGGATGTTCTTCTTTGGTGGAGACATTGGGATGACGGTTATGGGTTTTGCAGCGATAGGTGGTTTGGGCTGTTAGCTCTGGATGGTTTGAGTTATGGTGTTGGGATTGGGAATGTAGTTGATGTCGGGTTCGGGAATAGTGTTGGTTATTAGTTTGGTGATGGGTTCGGTTGTGGTGTTATTGGGGGACGGTTGGGAACTAGATTTTGTAATTATTTTTGGCTTAAAGATTGTTACTACAAGTAAAAAAGAAAAGAGAAGGGAAAATAAATATTGATTATGCACTTAATAAAAGAGTACATGTGAATATGGATTGACGCTTTGAAACTTACACTTGTTGTTGAAGAGCCAGGATGGGTCGGACAACAACTCAATTGGCCAATCTATCTTGAGAATTTTGTGGTTGAATTCCTTAAAATCTTTCACTCGGTCCTTTAGGAAGCTGTCAACTTTAACGATGGGCGTTTCTGGGTCGGCCCAGTTTGGTATAAGGTGGAGGTCGGCACCTTTAATGAAGACCCATTGTGAATGCTACCCCTTGTTGCTCAAAGGGGTTTTCATCTAGGGGTGTTTACCAGGTTGTTTGTTTAGTTGTCAGAGACATGGTTCATTGGATCGACCAACGCTGAATAGGGTGAATAAGAAATCCAGCCCTGGTCTGATTCAGCATTCATTGTAGAAGGCTATGAAACAAATGAAGTGGATATATGAGTTCGACACTAGTTGTGCGAACCCGATACCCACGAAGTTAAGGAAGGAGGAGATAAATTCATACAAGGGGAATCGAACCTCATACTTTAAGGCCCAAATCTGGATGGCTATCCATTCTCTCTAGGCGCACCAGTACATCTTCTCTGACAGGTTCGGGGCCCGAATATCATTGGTGTTCGGGATTTGATATTGTTTGAGGATACTAGGTAATTAGTAGTCTGGTACAGTTGATCGGGTATTGATGTGTATATAGGCTTTATTCGATTAGTAGTAATTTTGAATCCTCATTTTGGTTATTTCGGCAGGGGCTAGACCTAGAGAAGGGGTGTTTGAAGAGGAGGGTGTGGATTCTTGAGAGGGAACGGTGGTGGTAGTGGCGACGGTGGAAGGTGGTTGTTGGGGTTCTGTGTTTTGAATGGTGGTGGTGTTTTGGGCATTTTTGGTTGGAGATTGTGTGGACACGGTGGCGAGTTGAGAGTTAGTGATGGTGGTGTCTTGGGTGGTATTTTCTTCTAACATGTTTGATTGAGAAGCGTTTGGATATAGGGTGATGTGACTGGAGAAGGAGATCGTTGTAGGGACGAGTTAGAGAGTGAAGTTTAGCTCCGAGAGAACTTTTGAAATATGAAATTGGAGATGTGGCGGTTGATTTATAGGATGGGACTTTTGAAATAAGTGGTTAGTTATACACGTTCCTCGAATTACGGTTGCGGAGTTGTGATGTTGGACCCTGGTTTGGCGTGTGGTGCGAGGGGGTGTCTGTTCGGTTTTGATGTCCATGCTACATTAATTATTGGGCTTATTAATGAAAGTAGTATGCATACAAGACAATCATGTATGATGATAAAGCATATACTTTGGAGACAATCTTATTTATTTATTAATAAAAGTATTCATTTATTAAAGGCATTTAATTATCTACATGATGCTGTTTTTATAATATTTAAATAAGCTATAGTTTTAAGCAATGCTTTTAGAATCATGATGTTGATAATGCTAATGAGATCTAAATTCTTAGAAAGCTTAAAACTAAAATAGTTTTCAATCGTTGGATTACTAAAAAGGGGATTAGTAAATTTGAACAGATTGTGTTGGGTTAAATCTAGTTACGCACAATACGCAAATATACGTGATCAACAAGTAATAAAGTGAAAGTAAAGTATCGTTCCCACGAGGAATTATTTAATAAAAATCACCAAGTACTAATTCGTAATCAACTCAATCTTATTTAAACAGATGTGAATTAACAATATATAATTAAACTACTACTAAATACCACTAGTTTAAGATAAGATTACAGAGATTTAAGATCACAACTTCACTTATTGCTTCCCTTAAATTAATACACTACTTATCAATTATGTTCACTATTCTGAATTGTTAATCAAGAACACATAAATAAATATGACCATCTCTCAATGCATCATATTCAAATCAACTTAAATCCACATATGATAGAATTAAGAAGAACACCCTAATTAACTAATTCACTATATCTCTATGTGAATTATAATTAAAGAGGATTTCAAGCACAAGTTCTTTATCAGATTACATGTGGTGTAAAGTATATCTCTATCCTAAATACAAATCATGAATTCCAATGCCATGCAGAAAACACAATCACATGCTATTATGATCAGATCTGAATCTATAATCCGTCTCTCAAGTTCATATAGATTATCACAGTAATTGATAGCTAGGCAATTAAACAATTAATTTTAAATCACAATAGACAATCCCAACGATAGATCATAATAATTAATAGAAAAATATATTAAAATAAGATACGCAATAAGATTCATTGTAATCTTAAACAAAAGATTTAGTTCATTATTATTAAATCAAAACCAAGAATCCACAATTGAATAAACATTAAAAGATAGAAATAAGAGTAGAGAAGAGAATAGAATTTGTTGTCAGAAAATCTCATGCTCCTTCTTTCTCATGCTCCTTCTTGCTCATGCTCTTAATCTTCAATGGCCTCCAAGTTGCTCCAATCTCCAATCCTATTCCAACTATGGTTTGTATCTTATTTAATTGCAATCTAATCTATGCTAATCTAATGAAATCTCTTAATACTTGTGTATTCTTTCCCTTTTATAGCCCTCTTATGATCCTTCTTCAAATCAACGCTCAGAATCCTTTTGTTTCGTCCAAATCCTACTTGAATTAGGACATTTTTCTTCCCCAGCCGCGCCTACCTGCCCAGCCATTTAGCCTTGAAACACCCGCCCCAGCGGGTGTATGTACTGTCCGACAGTCTCTAAACCCGCCCTAGCGGGTCATTTATACTAAGGAATCCCGCCCCGGCGGGTGTTGATCAGCTGCTACGACATCCTTTGGTAAACAAACATAACTTTTGATCCAGGAAGCGTTACGGGGCCTGCTACCTGTCAAATCGAAGCTGTCGACGAGATCTACAACTTGTTTTCTTTGAGAAATGACAGATTCTGATTGGATCAAGGTTGAAATCGGCTCCAAGTGACTGCTATAAAAATTGCAACTTTCAAACTCTGAGGTTTCAACTTTCGCTTGGTAAAAAGGTCATAACTCTTTCATATGAACTCTGATTGGGATGATTCAAGATGTTTTGGAAAGCTAAGGAGTAGATCTACATTAAAATCCAAGTCCCAAGCCAAGACCATGAATCCAACTTAGCTCCATTTTTCATGTTTTGACCCCCCAAGCCGTTTCCTACAACACAAACACAAAACAAGTAAAAGAACACTAAAAATACTCAAAGTTAACAAAGAAATAAGCCTTAACGGTGTCCAATTCGTAGGTATAAAACCCACTCATCAGATTGTTACATATGTTGTTTGCTCATTGGATGAGAATGATTGATCTCATGATCATTTGTGTGGAGACACTAAAACAAGTATGTAGGTGCTTATTGGAGAATAAGTTCACTAAACGTGACTCGCTATGGAATACCTAATGGAGTTTTACTTTCTTGTCAATAGGAATTCCTAATGTGATAGTAGTACAAGTGATCCTTGGACTTGAGATCATCATACTATCTTGTGTGTAATGAATTATACTTTGACTTATTCTTTAAGACCCTTAGGGTATATCAAAGAATATGCTTGGGAATAATAAGTTACATATGGAGATAATGAATGGTCAATAAAGAATCTACCACTTCTAGTAAAATAAAGATATGTCCTATGTGATTCGTTAAATGACAACCCAGTAGTCCTTGGTCAAGGCAGAATCAAATTAGAAAGAAGTTTCTAATATGCATTATTTAGAGTTGTGCATATTTTAAACGAAATACATATAATTAAATAAAATAAGACTTGACAGTAATTCTATGTCTTATATTTAATTGGGACATTGTATGGTAGAAGGATTGAATTCTACGGTAACTATTTATTCACAAGTTTTTTTATGATTAATGTTGAAATCTATATTATCTAGAAAGTCGTTGATCGCTAGGGAGGTTTATCCCTATTGCAGAATAAATATTATTTATTTAAATAGATTATTAGTTTAATTTATTTATTTAAATAAAATTAGAATTGTTCTAATTGATTTATTCACAACCGATTTATTATAGAGAACCTAAAGGGTCACACCATAAAAGAAAGAATAATTATTTAAGAAGATAATGGCATAATCATAATAATGCATTAAGTGTAATTAATTTAATCTATGGTGATAGAATAAATTAAATAGCTTAATGTTTATTATTTAATATTTTGGAAATATTAAATATAAATTAATAAGAAGAGTCTTATTAATATTATTACAATTATTATTATTTTTATTTCTAAAGGAGTTTAGGAATTAATTTAATATTAATACTCTCATTTATTCCTAATAAGATTAAGAAGCAAACTAATTAAATGAGTTTAATTAATTAAATGAAACTCTATGTCTAATAGGATTAGAAGGGTTGACCAATATCTATATAAGAGGAGTCTTATGTTAGATAACTGTTGATGAAATTCTAATTATTGAAGAGTATTCCTTTTCTATAGAGGATAGAAAACTAGGGTTTAGCCAACCACCCTCCTTCTTGAATAATTCCTATTCCTTGGTGGATCACCTCTAGAGGCCAAATACTTGGGTGGCTAACGTTGATCAAATGAAGGAATCTAACCCGAAAATTCAAGAAGATCACAAAGAACAAGGATTTAAACTCGTACCCGTGGAAGCTTCGTTCTACAAGGGTATGATTCCGTACCTTCTTATTTATCATTTTAAATTAATAATTTGCATAAAGGATGATCCGGATAATAGTTTTGTAAAAATTTTTAAACTCTGATAAACCATGCTTCCGCTAATTTTGTAATTTAATTGCGCCCACGATTTCGTACAAACCCAACAGTGGCATCAGAGTCAAACCTTTATGCAATTATTAATTTTTTTGATTCCATATATATGTATGGGTATGTATTTAGAATAATTTATTGGACATAATTTATTGTATAAAATTATTTTTTTATGAAAGAAAAAAAAATGAAAACCATTTTTTTTCTTCTTTCGCTTCGGATCCGTGTTACAAGGAAAAAGGGAATGTCGTTGCATGCATTAATTCTTATTTTCAAGAGTGACCCACTGATTGTTTTTTAAAAAAGGAATTCGTGATTCCTTATTTGGTTTTAAAAATGGATCCTGTATCATGTTTCAAAAAGGAGTCATGAGATTTCACGTTATATATATATATATATATATATATATATATATATATATATTGAGTACTTGGAAGAACATGCAGGGAAGGTTTTCAAAAAGGGTAATATATTATATAATATATATTGTTTTAAAAGCCTCCTGGATCAAGTTTCAAAAGGAGGTCACGTTACTTATATTACATATATATATATATATATATATATATAATATATAGATATATTGTGTGTGTATATATATATATATATATATATATATATATATATATATATATTATACTCTTAATAATTTTATATTTAAAATAAAGAGTTTATTTTAATCTTGAAATTGGATTTCATGCTATTTAAAATTGCCCATTAAATGATACTCATATATATATGGAATGATTTTAATTCATGAGATGAATATTTATTTATTGATGCGTATGTTGATATGTATGAAAATAAATAGGGTTGATTATGGACTATTGACCAATGTGATTGGATTTTATTTTAGTTAAATGCTTGAATGAATGAGTTTTATTAAATGGGGTCTGCGTACTTATCTTTTATATTTTTTTCTTGATGTAAAATTCTATCTCCCTCCTATGTACTTTCCCTTGACTGCTGATCAAGGGTTCTATTTAATTTAAATAGTTTACTGTAATAGAAATAGTTAGAATTATCTTGAAGAATTGGAGACCAAGGAGCAAGGAGCGCGTGAAGACCCGTTTGTATGGAGCCCGGGTTTAAATATAATAGTTACGTTTAAATTTAAATTCTTGCACTCTTAGGTTTGACCTTTTGGTTCACTTGGTGGCTCTAGTGAACCAAACTAGAATAAAAGTCCATAATCAATCCGGGTAAAATATAGTATTCTATATGTGCATGCTAAGTATTATATATATTATATTTTATGCAGGCATGCTTCACATGTTTAATAAAATGACGTGTATTTTAGATATATATATATCTATATATATATATATGTGTGTGTGTGTGTGTGTGTGTGTGTGTGTGTGTGTGTGCGTGTGCATGCGCGCTAAACAAGATGAGACAAATAATAACAAACCCCTCAAAGAAATTATATTAAGTTTAAAGCGTTCAAAGATATTTGGAATATCGAACGTCGCCTTCTAGCATGATAAATTAATAGAGTATTAAATATTTAATACGAGTTTGTTGTGCTATCCACAAGGTAAGTATTACGTATTTAAGATATTAATTTAATCACATTTGATTCTTATCAAAAAAATTGAACAATATTATTTTGTTGTGCTATCCACAAGGACAATATTTTTCTTTTCAGAATTTATGAAAGTGTTAGGTTGGACTTAACTTAAATCATTTTAGTTCGGATGTGTACACACTTGACCATTATGATTTAAGAGGCAAAATAAAAAGGAGTTACATGTTGATGTAATTGATAAAGAGTTGTATACCTATTTATTTATATATCGTTTGTTGTGCTATCCACAAGGCTATATACATTTGAAATGAGATCCTTATTCTCACTAGCAAATCTTTAATTAGATGTTGTCGAACTATATAAGTGAGGGTAATATAGTTTGAAGAAAATAGTGGGAGATACCAATCTAAAATAAGACCTAATTTATTTTGGTATATAAAATTAATTAAATGAATGTTTGCTAAAATATTATCTTTTCACATGTAAAAATTTAAAAATGTCAAAATCACTAATTTCACTGCGTAGCATACTTGATGCTAACAAACTGACCGGACCGAATTACACGGACTGGTTAAGGAATCTGAGAATAGTTCTCACTGCTGAAAAGATTTCTTATGTCCTAAATTCGCCTGTTCCTAGAACTGTTCCAGAATCAGCCTCTGAGAAAGAGATTGCCACCATTGTAAAGTGGCAAGATGATGCATCTATGACTCAATGTATCATGCTCGTATCCATGAATAACGAGCTTCAGCGTCAGCATAAAAACATGGATGCTCTTACTATGTTGCTTTACCTCAAGGAGTTGTATGGTGAACAAAGTAGGACTGCTAGATATGAGATATCTAAGGAACTCTTCCGATCTTGGATGACCGAGGGCACCCCTGTTGAGACTCATGTCCTAATGGTGATCAATTTGATTGAACGCCTTGGACAACTTGGGTTCATCATGGATGGGGGGTTGAGTCAAGACTTAGTCTTGCAGTCACTCCCTGAGACCTTCTCGCAGTTCGTTGTTAATTTCCACATGAACAAGTTAGATGTCAGCTTCCCTGAATTACGTAACATGTTGAAAACTGCAGAAGGTCACTTTCCATCTAAGAAGAACCACGTCTTAATGTTGGATTCTTCCAAGAAAAGGAAGAGGCCCAAGGTATCTTCTGAAAAGAAGAAATCTAAGAAGGCTAAGGGCAAGGTGAACACAAAGGAGTTTAGGAATTAATTTAATATTAATACTCTCATTTATTCCTAATAAGACTAGGAGGCAAATTAATTAAATGAGTTTAATTAATTAATCCCAATATGTTGGGAAGCCTAATTAATTAAAGGAGTTTAATTAATTAAATGAAATCCTATGTCTAATAGGATTAGAAGGGTTGACCAATATCTATATAAGAGGAGTCTTATGTTAGATATTTGTTGATGAAATTTTAATTATTGGAGAGTACTCCTTTTCTATAGAGGATAGAAAACTAGGGTTTAGCCAACCACCCTCCTTCTTGAATAATTTTTATTCCTTGGTGGATCACCTCTAGAGGCCAAACACTTGGGTGGTTAACGTTGATCAAAAGAAGAAATCTAACCCGAAAATTCAAGGAGATCACGAAGAACAAGGAGTTGAACTCGTACCCGTGGAAGCTTCGTTCTACAAGGGTATGATTCCATTACTTCTTATTTATCGTTTAAAATTAATAATTTGTATAAAGGATGATCCGAATAATACTTTTGTAGAAATTTTTAAACTCTGATATACCATGCTTCCGCTAATTTTGCAATTTGATTACGCCCACGATATCTTACAAACCCAACAATTAAATTATGTACTCTCTTATTATAAGCTAGTTATAACAAGAGAGTGTGGGGCAATGCTGCGGCATGGTTTTGTGAGCCTAGTGGATATGGTGGGACCCATCCTACGTGGCAAATTTTTCCCACGCGGCGGCACACACTTGGTAGGAGACTTGATCTCTAAGGAATCTACAGTTCTGATTCTGGTTGACTTCCTACTTTTATGGGACCAATCCAGATTGGTTTCGACTTCTCATCTTTAAGGAGATTAAGTTTTAGCCATACATGGTAGCTGGTGTAATAAAGAGTTTTATTCCTACTCGGGGACGGGCATGATGGGTGATGTGGGAAATCTATAAATACACGACTATAACCTAGTGTTAGGTTTGTAAGATCAAATTAGCATGCAACAATTACATATATAGCAGCGAAAGTATAAAAATAGAATTTTAAAATTTTACAAACTATGAACCCGGATCATCCTTTATTTGCAATTATTAATTCAATCTAAAGAGATGAAGAACGAATCATACCCTTGAAGATTCGTGCTTCCTCAGGTACAAGTTCAACTCCAATTATTTGCTTTTTTAACTTAAATCTACCGGGTGTGATTCCTTCCTTTGATCAACGTCAACCACCCAAATGTTTGGACTCTATAGATGATCCACCAAGGATGAACAAATATTAAGAAGGTGGGTTATTGGCAAAACTCTAGTTTTCTCTCTCTAGAAAAGGTGTGCTCTCCCAACAATTGAAATTGCATTAGTCCCTAATCAAAATAAGACTCCTCATATTTATAAATGTAGGTAACCCTCCTAACCATTTTAGGATTTGGGTTTCATATTAATTAATTAAACTCTTTTAATTAATTAGGCTTCTTAATCTTATTAGGAACAATTAATTAAACTCATTTAATTAATTTACCTCCTAATCTTATTAGGAATATGGGAGAGTACTTTTATTAATTAATTTCCAAACTCGTTTAGGAATTTAAATTAATAATAATAGTAATAATAATAATAAGACTTCTTTTATTAATTTATATTTAATATTTCTAAAATATTAAATAATAAATATTAAGCTAATTAATTTATTATATCAACATAGATTAAATTAAATACACTTAACTTATTATTACAATTATGTCATTTACTTCTTAAATAAATATTCATCCTTTTATTGTGTGACCCTTTAGGTTCTCCATTTTAAACTGATTGTGAATAAATTAATTAGAATAATTCTAATTTTATTTAAATAAATAAATTAACTATTAATTCATTTAAATAAATATTTATTCTAAAATAAGGGTAAGCCTCCTTAGCGCTTAACGACTTTTCAGATAATATAGATTTCTACATTAATCATAAAAGAATATTTGAGTAAATAGTTACCGTACAATTCATTCCTTCTACCATACAATGTCCCAAGTAAATATAAGACATGGATTTACTATCAAGTCTTATTTTATTTAATTATATGTATTCCGATCCTAAATGCACAAACTCCGATAATGCAAATTAAAAACTACTTTTTAATTTTATTTTGCCTTGGCCAAAGACTACTGAGTTGTCATTTATCGAATCACATAGGACATTCACTTCTTTTACTAGAAGTGGTAGATCCTTTATTGATCATTCATTTTCATCATGTATAATTAATTATACCCAAGCATACCCTCAGGGTCTTAAGGGACATGTAAAAGTATAACTCAACATACATAAGATACTATGATGATCTCAAGTCTAAGGATTACTTGTACTACTATCACTAAAGGAATTCCTATTGATAGACGAGTAAAACTCCGTTAGGTATTCCTTAGCTAGCCACGTTCAGTGTACTTATTCTTCAATTAGCACCTACATACTTGATTTAGTGTCTCCACAGAAATGATCATGAGATCGATCATCCTCTTCCAAAGAGCAAGCAACGTATGTACCAATCTATCCGGATTCACTAATCCCCTATTTAGTAATCCATCGATTGGGAACTATTTTAGTTTTAAGCTATCTAAGAATTTAGATCTCATTAGCATGATCATCATCATGATTCTAAAAACATTGCTTAAAACAATGGATTTATCACATTTAAATATAACAGCATGATGTAGATAATATAAACGCTTTTAAATAAACAATTCTTTTATTAATAAATGAATAAAATTGTTACAAAGTATATGCTTTATCATCATACATGATTGACTTGTGTGCATACTACTTTTACCTAGTTCACATGTAACACACATATTATTACTCATTGAACACTGTTGGGCCCCGAATATTTGATGTCCAAGACCCGATTCGGTCTTGGTCATGATTGGGCTTATGTGAGTCCAAGTAGGAGTTGACTTGGAGATGATTCCTAATTATATGGGGGTTCGAATTATGGAAAGAGAATTGGTTATTGATTTGACTTCTTATATTCTAGGAGATTTGGTGCAATCCTATTATGAAAAGGATATACGAGGGAAACCTAATCCAAATTAGGGATGGATTCTAGCAGGGATGTGAGAGTACTATAAATACATGGCTTGACCCTGATCATAAGGTACACACAATATTATTACTTTCCAGCACTAGAGCTTATTGTCTCTATTGTTAACCTTGCTTAGCCTACACTCATTCTCACACCGGGGCTATCTCCTGGCAGCCCAAGCCGTCAAGCTTTTGGTGTTTACCCATTTTTGTGCAGGATTAGACGTGCTTTGGTGATTGGAGCGCGTGGAAGGATCTTGGCGTTAACATTGGCGCTAGAAGAAGGGCACTCTAGTACTGTTCATTCAATCACAACCAGCGGATCACTGTGTCGAAAATCATGGTGAACAGCAAAACAGTATCTGGCATGGGACAACCGACGGAAGTAGCATCAGTCCAGTAGAAAGGATCAGTGAAAGATCAGTTGGGGCTGTCCAAGAGCATCCACTGGTTACTTGGCCCCCAGACCAACTCGACAGGATCCTAGATAGGAGATCGGGACGACGTGCGGCAGAGGCTATTCTGCACAGCCAGCAAGGATGGAAGAGATCGGAGGAGGGTAGGAGGCACACCTGCCTAGAACCCAACCCCGAGAAGACCAGAAAGTTGCTTTGGCCCAGAAGGCGAAAGAGATAGAGGAGACAGATAAGGCTTTGAAAGTCCTTCTGATGTAGAAGGAAGAGCTCGCCAAATAGATGGTGCATATAGCCGAACAAGAGGACAAAGCCTCCAGCCACCCTCACCACAGGAGACAGGGGAGGTCTCCAGAAAGGCATCACGGAGGGAGACATGCTGAAGGCACTAGGCGAATCGAGAGCAGGTTTCGGAGCCACTCTCATGACAGGAGAAGATCTGGAGGTCGTTGAACCGAGGGACGTTCGAGAACACAGCACTCTAACAGCCCCCGGCACGACGAAAGGAAGCACAGAAGCCGTTCACGGGAAGACAGTTCTGAGGGTAACGGTCCCAGAAATCAGAGACGAATGAGCCCCCACGGGAAAGAGACTCACAGGAGAGAGCCTCATCAGAAAGTAGAATCGTCGAAGGTTAAAACAAAGGGCAATCATCAGGAGAGCCCTCGGCGTAACAGAGATAGATACCGAAGCCCTTCCTGGGTCAGCGGTTTAGAAGACAGTGATCAGTAGGAATGAAGATACAAAGACTCTCAGAGAAAAGATGACGACCTGGCTCTCACAGGGATAGAGCTGCTGAACAAAAAGCTAGAGTCGATGCAAAAGCAGCTGATAGAGGCCCAGCAAGTGAAGGTGAGTTTGGGGAAAAAGGCCTCACCATTCTCGACAGAGATCCTCCGAGAGAAGGCAGACCTCACCAAGAAGCTGCTTTACATGGAGAGTTATGACGGTTCGGGCGACCCGTACGAACACAGTCAGACGTGTGACAGGTCGATGGACTACTATGACTACATAGATGCGACGAAGTGCAATACCTTCATTACAACCCTGAGGAAGGACGCCAGACAACGGATGATGATGCTGGCCCCGAACACGGTCTCATCATAGGAAGAGTTATGCGATAAATTCCATGCACGGTTCGGGAGAAATAAGAGGAGAGAAAGGTCGACTAGATCTGATTAGTGGTTTTTATGACCACTTATTCGGATAGTAACCAGCTTATTTTGTTGCTTAAACTCAAGTAGTCTCGTGCTTTTCATGTGTTTTTCCCTTGTTTTGTGTTTTTCAGGTTTAGGAACTCCTTTAGTGCACATTGCACTAAAACAGGGCAAAAGAACGCCAAAATGGGGCAAAGCACAGATATGAGCTTAAAGCATAAGGATGGCATGGGTGAAAAGGCCATAGAGTGTGATGCTACAAGGCTACAAGAAAGCAAGAAGGCAAGCATAGATCGAAGCCAAGTGCAGCAGAGCAAAATCAAGCCATCAACAAAACCTGCACAGCGGCGCGGCCGCGCCCTCTCCAAGGCTAAACCACGCACGGCCATGCCAGTCCTGATTGTTGCCATCTTTGACTTTCACTTGGATTGAACGGGAGAAGGCTAGATATAAGGGCTGGCTGCTCATTTTGTTTGACAATCTCCACTAGGGAGTAAATATTGGCCTTAAGCCCTAGCTTAGCTTATTTTTCCTTTCCTTTTCATTTTCTTGTATAGATTAGGAGTAGATTAAGGTTAAGCTTAGGTTCAATTAGTTAGTTAGATTCTAGGGTTTAATTAGAGAAGAAGATTGAAGCAAGAGAATATCATCAAAGATCCATACTTGGAGAAAGATTATAGATTTGCATTCTCTATCTCTTTACTCTCCTTGTATTCATTGTTTTGGATGATGTATATTCATATTGTGGATGATATATTTGAGCCATTTATGACTTAAACTTATTTTGGGATTCCAATGGAACCTTTTGAGTAGTTTACTTTAATATTCTTCCATGATTGTCTTATTTATTGCTATGTGGTTGTCTATTACGATTCGTGCTTGCATTACTAATTGATTCGAGACCACTTACTATGATAACCTATGTGGACTTGAAAGATGAAATATAGGTTTAGATCTAATCGTAGTAGCAGGCGATTGCATGTTCACATGATGTTGGACGTATGATTTGTACCTAGGATAGACATATACCGAAGCGCCGCCTGTAGCCAATTGAGAACTTGAACTTAAACCCTATTTATTTGTAAATCACATAGACATATAGTGGTTTAGGTAATGTGGGTGTTCACGTGCGTTCTATCATCTATGGATTACATGTGATACGGCTTAGGTACATTGAAAGACGACCTTCTCTTACTTTAGCGTTCTCGACTAACAAGCTTTGCGATTAATTTGACCTAACTGGAAGTTTATTGACTTAGACGAATCATTAGGAGAAATTGGGATCTCTTATCTTCATTATCTAATTTTACTCTAGGATTAATTAGTTTAAGTTTAATTCCTTGTCTAGTTTTAATTTAGTTTTTAATTATAACTCTTTACCGCTCGTTTAAATAAGACTGAAATGATTATGTGCTAGTGGTTTGGCGACCCTTTATCAGTTATTTCTCTGTGGGAACGATATCTGTACTTACACTTTATTAGTTGTTGACCGTGTATACTTGCACGAATATATTGATCGGTAAAATGACCAACAGGATCGTTGTCCTAGGTCAGAAAGTATTCTAATGAGACGCTGGGCCAATATGTGAAGAGATTCATAGAGGTAGTAGGTCAGGTAACAGACCTCAATGACTTACAGGCAGTAGTGGGGGACCTTGATCTGGCAAGGAGGTGAAGTCAGAAAAATTGCTGAAGAAATTAATGTTCAACCACCCGAGGAGTGGCCGAAGCGTTCGAGAAAGCAGAAGGCTTCATAGTGATGGAAGGAAGCCATAGAAAGCCTGAAACGGGGATCTACTGAGAAGCCTAAAGACAAGGAGAAGGAAAAGGGCAAGTTCGATGGAAATTCAAAGAGGTATGGAAACGATAGATCAGACAATTACCAGAAGTGGTAAACGACAACAACAAAAGTTCGAGGGGAGGTCGCCCACCTCAACAAAAAGATATGGTAAAAAGGGTCTACACTCAGCTTAACACCGGTCGGGCCACCATTCTGGAACACATGAAGAAGCAGCCTAGCTACCAGATGCCTTAGGATAACCTTAGGCCCGGTTTGGGGCACCCCAACAGATATTGTGACTACCATAAAGAGGCGGGGCACTATACAGAAGACTGTTGGGGCCTGGGGGAGCTGATTGAAAGGAACATGCAACATGGCAGTCTGGTCCAATTTGTGTCTGGTCGGGAAGCCCCGAAGGCACAGCAGACAAATAATATCCTGACCCAGACCGACCAATAGTCACAATAGAATCAGACTCAAGGGGTTTGGCAGGTGGTAGATGTCATCACTGGCGGGACAATGAGGAAGGTTGCAGGAAAAAAGAGACGAGGATATCTGGATTCGGTGATGTCAGTCGCCGACTAACCCGTGAGATGCGAGAGACCTTACCCGGGTTCGGTCATATCCTTTACAGACGAAGACTTCCCCACAGAGCCGATCGAGTCACACGAAGAAGCGCTGGTGATTACAGCACAGGTGGGGTCGGTCGACATGAAGAGGATAATGATAGACAACGGGTCTTCGGTGGACATACTGTATGCACATACCTATCAGAGGACGAACCTAGATAGGAGAAAGATGGAGATCGAGCAAGAATCACCACTGTATGGGTTCAGCAAAGAGCCAGTCAAGGTTGTAGGAACCATCGAGCTGCCAATGGTCTTCAGTACAGCTCCACAGCAGGTGGAGATCATGTGTAGGTTTTTTGTAGTGCATATGGATTTGGCATCCAACATAATCTTGGGAAGGCCTACTTTGATAGCCCTCCAAGCCGTGACATCCATACCCCACTTCAAGATCAAGTTTCCTACTCAGCATGGGGTCAAAGAAGTAGCAGGGGACCTTGATCTGGCAAGAAGGTGCTACCAAAATTCGTTGATCACTTCAGGGGTAGGGGTCAGCAAAAAGAAGTAGACAATGGCGATAGAGATTGAGCCCTTCACAGAGAGCAGCATGGAGCCATTGGTCATGCCGACAGGGGAGACAGAGGAGATTGAGCTGGTACCAGGGAAGCAGGACAAGACAGTAAAGATCGGGTCGGGGTTGTCGAAACATTTTTGGACACACTTGGTAGAATTGTTGCAGAGTTATGCCGATATATTTGAATAGGCCCCCAGTGACATGCCAGTTATATCAAGTTTCCTACTCAGCTTGGGGTCGAAGAAGTAGCGAGGGACCTTGATCTGGCAAGGAGGTGCTACCAGAATTCGTTGATTACTTCAGGGGTAGGGGTCAGCAAACAGAAGCAGACATTGGTGATAGAGATTGAGCCCTTCATAGAGAGCAGCACGAAACCATTTGTCATGCCGGCAGGGGAGACAGGGGAGATTGAGCTGGTACCAAGGAAGTAGGACAAGACAGTAAAGATCGGGTCGGGATTGCCAGAACCTTTTCGGACCCACCTGGTAGAATTATTGCAGAGTTATGTCGATATCTTTGCATGGGTCCCCAGTGACATGCCAGGGTTGGATTCGAAAGTTGCTGAGCACAGGCTACACGTGGACCCAGCAAAGAAGCCAGTTCGTCAAAAAAGAAGGATCTTCGCCCCGGAGAGACAGAGAATAATTGATGAGGAAATAACAAAGCTATTAGCAGCAGACTTCATCTTTGAGATTGACTATCCGGAGTGCATGCCAACGTGGTATTGGTGCAGAAATAGAATGGAAAATAGAGTGTCTGCATCGATTATACCGACCTAAACAAGGCATGCCCAAAGGACTTCTATCCTCTGCCACACATCGATCAGCTCATCGATGCGACTTCGGGGTATGCTCTGCTCAGTTTCATGGATGCTTTCTCGGGATATCAGCAGATCTCGATGTGCAAGGAAGATATCCCGAAGACGGTGTTCATCACACATCAGTCGGTATACGCCTATAAAAAGATGACCTTCGGATTGCTGAACGCAGGAGCCACTTACCAGAGGATGATGAACTACATCTTCAGAAAATAGTTGGGGAAAAGCATTAAAGTGTATGTAGACGACATGATCATCAAAATTATGGAATTCTGAAGTCATCTG
The DNA here is from genome assembly GCA_020205555.1 of Panax stipuleanatus. Lineage (NCBI taxonomy): Eukaryota > Viridiplantae > Streptophyta > Magnoliopsida > Apiales > Araliaceae > Panax > Panax stipuleanatus. The sequence goes on along the minus strand of CM035123.1, from coordinate 66,513,601 downwards.
GACGATTTGGAGGACTACTTTCAGAAGGTTCGACACTACAACTTGAGGCTGAATTCTACTAAGTGCACCTTCGGACTGGGAGCAGGGAAGTTTCTGGGGTACATGATCAGCCAGAGAGGGATAGAGGCAAACTCGGAGAAGATCAAAGCTATTTTGGACATGAAGTCTCCACAGTCCTACAAGGATGTTCAGCGTTTGACAGGTCAGATAGCAGCTATGAGGAGGTTCATGTCAAAATCGGAAGAGAGGTGTCTGCCATTTTTTGATACTTTAAAAGGGCCGAAGAACTCAAAGAGCTTTCAGTGGACATCAGAGTGTGCAGACGTTTTCAGGGAATAAAGAGGTATTTGTCTTTGGCGCCTTTGTTGGTGAAGCCCGTTCCCACAGAGCTGTTGTACTTGTATTTGGCGGCAAGTTCGTTGGCTGTGGGAGCAGTTTTGGTGCGGGAGATTGGGGGTAAGCAGCACCTGATTTATTATATAAACCATTCCCTAAGGGATGCAGAAACAAGGTACCCGAACCTGGAAAAGTTTGGTTATGCCCTAGTGATAGCCAGCAGGAAGCTTTGGAACTATTTCCAGGGTCGGTAGATAGTGGTATATACGGATCAGCCATAAAAAAAGGTTCTAAGCAGACCAGAAGTCCTGGGAAGGCTAGCAGCATGGACCATGGAGCTATCGCAGTTCATACTAGAGTACCATATGAGGATAGCTATTAAAGGACATACATTGGCTGACTTTATGGTGGAGTGTTCGTTCTCCGAAGCGGACGACAGCTTGGAAGATGCCAATGAGGCCGGGAGGTCAGTTGCAGTGGTTCAGCCAGGACGGTATTCTTGGACTCTGTATACAGATGGTTCGACCACTTCTGATGTTAGTGGGTCTGGTGTCATTTTGACTAGTCTAGAAGGGTTCAAGGTGCAGCAGGCAATCGGATTCGAGTTCAAGGCTACAAACAACGAGGCTGAGTATGAAGTCGTTCTGGCAGGATTGCGACTAGAAAAAAGTTTTGAGGTGCAAAGGTTGATCATCTTCAGTGACTCACAGCTGGTTGTCAAACAAATTTTGGGGGAATATGAAGCTCGAGGGACCAGAATGGTGAGATACTTAGCAAAGACAAAGGATCAGCTACAGATGTTCGAGTCATTTAAGTTTTAAGGGATAGATCGGTTGAATAACATAATAGCTGACGCGTTGGCGAGGTTGGCTACGACTGAGGCAAGTATATTTAGTGGGTCGATCTACCTTAAGGCTTTGAATCAGCCGAGTGTTCAGCACACGGAGGTTATGTGCATTGAACGATCAACTTCCTGGATGGCTCCATATCTGGAGTATCTGGCCGATGGCGTGTTACCATCAGATCGGCTGTTAGCAAAGAAAATAAAGCACAGAAGCTCAAACTTTGTGCTAATAGCTGGAGATTTATATCGAAGAGCTTATTCATCCCCATTACAGAAGTGCATGATTCCATCAGAGGCGGAGTACACCTTTCGGGAAGTTCATGAGGGGATATGCGATAATCATATGGCGGTGAAGTCTTTGGCATATATGGTACTTTGGCAGGGATACTACTGGCCCACAATATTCAAAGAGGCGACTGAGTACGTGAAGAAGTGTCCTAAGTGTCAGCTAAACAGCCCCATCACTCATCAGCCGCCAGAAGAATTATACTCGGTATTATTACCTATCCCTTTCGCTGTTTTGGGGGTTGATATACTGGGTCCATTACCAAAAGCTAAGGGACAGGTCAGCTTTGTCATCGTTGCCATTGATTACATGACCAAGTGGGTGGATGCCAAACCCCTTCGGCTGATTATAGAACAGGAGTGTTTAAAGTTCTTGAAGGAGTGTGTTGTGTTTCGGTTCTGCATACCTATGGCGGTGGTTTCGGATAATGGTCTACAGTTTGTGGGTACCAAGTTTGAAGCATTTTTGGCAGAACTGGGCATACATCATAGAAAGACTTCAGTAGCACATCCTCAGTCGAAAGAATTTTGTTAAATGGGATCAAGAGGAGACTTGATGAGGCAAAGGGTAGATGGCCTGAAGAACAGCTCAGTGTCCTATGGGCTTATTGGACCACTCCTCTATCTACCACTGGCGATTCTCCGTTCAGCTTAGCTTATGGAACAGATGCTCTAGTACCGGTGGAGATTGGATCTACTTCTCTTCGGGTCAGCCGGTTCCAGGAGGTGTTCAACGAAGATGGACTTTGGGCTAACCTAGATTTATTGGAGGAGGTCAGAGAAGCTGCCCTGGTGAAGCTCACTGCATATCAGCCAAGAGTGCTAAGTATTATAATAAAGGTGTACAGCTCAGAAGGTTCGAAGTAGGGGATTTTGTCCTTCGGGAGGTGGAAGCTTCTATGTCTCAGAATCAGGGGAAATTGATGCCGAACTAGGAAGGCCCGTATGAGATCATCGAGGTATCGAAGCCTGGCACCTATCGGCTTAGAGCATTGGATGGGTCAGAGATCAAGAATACTTGGCATACAGGCAGACTAAGAAATATTTTCAGTAGGGTAGAAGTCAGAGTCAAGGGTCTGTAATAGCTCCAGGGATTATCAATAAAATAAGCATTTTTCTCCAGCAGTGTTGTTCTTTGTGTTTGGTCTACATCTGTCCGACTCCTCATAGCGGCCCAGATTATTGGTATAAGGCTGGATTCCTTTGCCTCTTAGGAGTGACATGAATATTTATGGTTGAACCTATTTGGCTCTCGGAGCAAAAGAAGGTCGCCAGTAGTATAAGGTGGGATTCCTTCGCCTCTTAGGAGCGAAGTGAATATTTATGGTTGAACCTATTCGGCTCTCGGAGTGAATGAAGGTCTCCAGTAGTATAAGGTGGGATTCTTTCGCCTCTTAGGAGCGAAGTGAATATTTATGGTTGAACCTATTCTGCTCTCGGAGTGAACGAAGGTCGCCAGTAGTATAAGGTTGGATTCTTTCGCCTCTGAGGAGCGAAGTAAATATTTTTGGTTGAACCTGTTCGACTCTCAGAGAGAACATGTTACCATTGGTATAAGGTGGGATTCCCTCGTCTCTTAGGAGCGACGTGAATATTTTTGGTTGAACCTATTCAGCTCTCGGAGAGAACGAAGGTCGCCAGTAGTATAAGGTTGGATTCCTTCGACCTTTAGGAGTGAAGTGAATATTTTTTGGTTAAACCTGTTCGGATCACGGAGAGAACGAGGTTGCCAGTTATAAGGTTGGATTTATTCAGCTCTGGGGAGCAAGTAATGCTTTAATTGCTTATAACTCTTTCTTAGATTAAGTGTTATATATGCTTGACATAAATGCAGTTCGGGAAATGATATGAAAAGATAGACATTTTTTCCATTGATGAAACTAACATTTACAGAGAGATCGAATTTTTACATAATGACTACTAATTTGAGGAAGAAGGATCATCCTTATCCTCCTCGGAATCTGAAGTATTTAGCAAACCCGGGTTGATGGCACATTCAGCCATTTTAGCTTTGCCTTTGCTTTGGCAAGCTTCATATCCTTCAGAGAACATCCTGGTTATTTCACCGTTCATCTCGGCCGATTCTCGGTACTCCTTGATGATCTAAAGCCGAATATCTTCAGTAAGAGTCAGCTTAGAGGCTTTGTCCTCGAAAAGTTGTTCTCCTATAGTAGTGCACACCTGAAGAGCGTCTTCTTCCTATTTTTACAAGTCAAAGTTCTGCTGTTGAAGAGCAATGTTGCTCTGCTTCAGCTGGTAGTTCTCTGCTTGATCAGCTTCATACTTCTCCAGGAGCATTTGGCATTTGGTGTCAGCCCGATCTGTGTACTCCTTTAGGCTGGTGTTCTTGTTCCGAAGGCTAGAGATTTTGGTCTAAAGATATTTGTTCATTTGGTCAGTCTTGGCATGAGCAGCTTGTTCGTTGAGCAGGGCGGCCCGAAGTGTCTCTATCTCCTGTTTGAGTTGAGTTCCTTCAGAAACACGCTCACTCCATCGTCTGGAAACACGACTCCATGTGGCATTGGCCTGAAAGGGACATTTGAGGTTAAGACAGAGAGGAATTATGATAATATTATCAAGTAATAGAAGTAAAAAAAGATTACATGGCCTTGTTGCATGACGCTGGTTACTATGAGGTCGTCAAATGACATATCTTTGTAATGGTCGTCATCGGCAGGAAGGTTGAAGATGTTGAAAGCGTCGATCGGGTAGCTATGGGCATCGTATGTGTAGAATGGCCTTCGGTCAAATCGTTCTTCTGATGGAGTGGGGGAAGGTTGTCTGGAGGAGGAAGGGGCTTCAGAATGAGGTTTTTTGGATGGCGGTTCGGATGTAGAATCCTCGGCGTTCTTTTGCTTCTGGTTTTGGTTCATAGCAAGGATTGGATTGACTTCGAAAGAAGGAATGGGGGCTTCGGGAGAGGAGACTCTTAGTTCTTCGGCATTCAGAGGCTTTATCTTTGCACGTCTCTGCTTGACGCGAAGGATTTGAGCTTGTTCGCTCGCCGGCAGGTCGATTAGGTTCTTGTTAATAATTGGGATGGTTTTGCTTTGGGTTCCTTTGGAAGCTCTTCTTTTATGCCGAACCTTTAGTGATGCTTCTAGGTTGGCAGTTTCGGTTGAAATGGGTTCGGTTGCTGGCGGATTGGAAGTTTGGTCTTTGGTAGGAGGGTTGGCGATGATAGGGGCTTCGACAGCTTTGGAAAAAAGTTTGCCTGGGAGGTATTTGTCCAGGTCGCGGCACTCAGTGGTTGTAGGTCTGATGAGGGATACTGCAGAAGTAAGAAGATTAGCAATGGTTATAATATATTCGGTAACTAAGTGATAAATGTTCGAATACTTACATTGGTGGTCGAAGAGCCAATCTTTCTTGATCATAAGGACGTATCTCCACTCGGTTGGGGGTAGCTTTTTAATTACCTTAGCTATCTCCCTTAACCTTTCAGGAGCAATGTCGCCCAGGGGGCGTTCGATCGCTTAAGGGAGGCCCAGTTTGGCAATTATGGGTTTTCGGCCCTCGGACGAAGAACCAGTCCTTGTGCCACCCTTTATTGCTAGAGGGGGCATCCATTAGGGGCCGTCTTTCTATCTTGGTGTTCCATTTGATGGAAGACTGGGGGGCAATGTTGGGCCTCGAATATTTGAGGTCCAAGACCCGGTTCGGGCTTAATCATGATTGTGCTTATGTGAGTCCAAGTAGGAGTTGACTTGGAGATGATTCCTAATTATATGGGGGTTCGGATTATGGAAAGAGAATTAATTATTGATTTGACTTCCTATATTCTAAGAGATTTGGTGCAATCCTATTATGAAAAGGATATACGGGGGAACCCTAATCCAAATTAGGGATGGATTCTAGTAGAAATGTGAGAACACTATAAATACATGGCTTGACCTTGATCATAATGTACACACAATATTATTACTTTCCAGCACTAGAGCTTATTGCCCCCATTGTTAACCTTGTTCAGCCTATACTCATTCTCTCACCGGAGCTATCCCCCGGCGGCCCAAGCCATCAAGCTTTTGGTGTTTACCCATTTTTGTGCAGGATTAGACGGGTTTTGGTGATTGGAGCGCGTGGAAGGATCTTGGCATTAACAAAACTAAAGCATTAAGTTTCCATTGTTACCCTAATTTTTCAGTATGTACTTATTCTCACACCGGATTTATCTCCGGACGACTCCGATCATCAGGCTTCTTAGTGTGTTTGCTCGTTTGTGTAAAGAGTTTGACTCGTTGTTTGGTGATTGGACGAACGGACGAATCTTGACGTTAACACTTATAATTACATATAATTATACTCAAAAATTATCGAATGATAAATATAATAATTATTTACAGAGATACTTTCATGAACACGTTCCACATTCTTGGTGACATATTATTATTATTATTATTATTATTATTATTATTATTGTTATTGTTATTATTATTATTATTATTATTATTATTATTATTATTATTATTATTATTATTATTATTATTATTATTATTATCACTCTCTAAGGCTTGTATTAGTGGCAAATTTACATTAGGCCCTAATATATTTAGTCCTTTCTCTATTGCTTGTTAATAGTGACAAAATTATTTTAGGTCTCTTATATAGTCAAATTTTTTATATATATTTTGTGTAGTTCGATTAATATAATTATGGTGAATTATTTTAATTAAGGGATGATCTTTATCATTATGACTTCATTCTCACCAATTTTGTTTGTCAGATGTAATTTCGATCGTGATGTGATGTAATTGCAACTGTAATGCGTATTGTATTTTTTCTAGTTGATTGCATTTTTTAATTTTTGTATGCACGACAGTAAACAACACTTAATGTTATGTCAATACCTTAGTAGCTCTTTTACCCTGCTGCTGTTGCTACATGGTTTGTGTGCCCTTTTGGATTCCGGTGTGGAAGTGAGCTCTGGACTATTTGCAGATTGATTTATTGATATTTCTAAGTGGCTTAGCAGGGGTTATCTAGTAAGGTTGCTATGCTTGCTAGGCAAATTTGGTCTCCTCGCAATTGTGTTTTTAAAAAAACAAAAACCAAAAATCTAATTAGTAATTTAAAATAATTCATAATAAAAATAATTACATAATAAAATTATTAAATTAAGCTATTTAATTAATGTTATAGTTAAACACTTGAATAGTAGTTCTTTCCGTCCATTAAAAATTAGCTTAATTTGACTTTTTCAATTAAATTGACCATTTTTATAATCAAAATTTTAAATATAGGTAGATAAATTATAATCATGAGAAATTATATCGAATTTACTAGTTACTACATCCAATTTTCATATGTTTGAAAATATAAAAAATTATGCTTAATTTTAAATTCTAAAATTGATAAATTTGACCAGTAAAATCAAACAAAGTCAATTTTTAAGGGATGAAGGCAGTATTATTGTTTTATATATGCTTTGGTGACTTATATATATATTGAGATCGATCCATAGCTAACGTTGTAAAAAAGAGTCTAGCCTTATAACACATCGTGACCCTCCATCTTAAGATCAAACGGTTTAATAAAGCTCCCATCTGCTGTTTAGTATTCAGTATTCCACAGTTTAATACTGTGGACGGGACAAATGACCAAAATATCCCACTTTATAAAAGTCTTCGTCCGCAGTATTAAACTGCGGACACTAAGTATGGCTGATCAATTGGGAAACGACATAGTTTTTAAATAAGTGTCGTAAGTATGGCTGACAAATTGGAAAACGACATAGCTTTTAAATAAGTTTCGTCCGCAATATTAAACTGTGGATGTTAAATATGACTGGCCAATTGAGAAACGACGTCGTATTGTTGGCCAAATTCCATTTTTTTTAGTTTTCTAATCTCCGAAATATTAAACTGGGAAGCCTGATTTTTTTTTCTTCGTTCATTCAATCAATGTCTTTGTTCATCTCGTTCATTACTTCCTTCCAAATCCCTGGCTATCAAATATCAAAATTTTACTCAAGGTATTAAATATCAAAATTTTACTCAATAGTGGAAATTGAAACATCAGAAAAAAGGTTACAGATGCATTCGTATACCAAAATAATGGTCTTCCAAAGTTTGACGTAAAAAGTATGGCAAGAAACATGACATTTTGTTGTTTTAGGTGATATTGAGATAATAGTGATGAGGACATGCCTAGTTTGGACGGGAATGGAAATCACAGAGCAGACACAATGTAAGTTTCGATTGGTCCTGTGACAAGAGCTCGAGCTAAAATATTCAAGAAGGGACTTAACGGTTTAATCAAAGGAGTTTGGGAGGATATGAGTTCGAGTTCGAAGATAATTAAGGTGGATCCCAAACTCACGAATTTGGTACAACAGATGGACATAAGCCAAGATTCGAAAACAAGCGAAGAGGATTTTCTGGCCAATCGGTGTTGCCGCACCGAGCTTAGTAAAGATCTTGGCGCTTCCGCGCCAAGTTTGCAGGGATTGGTACCTAGTTCGGGGAACACGGCGCTGCCGCGCCAATTCTAGTGGAAGAGACGGCGCTGCCGCGCCATGTCAACAGGGAATTCCCTAGAGGGATGGCGCTGTCGAGCCAGTGTAGGGCTTAACGTCGAATTTGCAGCGTCGGCCGCGAGCACAATTTTTAAGGATGCGTTTTGAGTAAATTTTACACGTTTTTCAGCATATTTCTTTTATTTATTTTCATATATTTAGGGATTTGCCAATACCTTTCACATTTCTAATGTAATTAGGATTCTAATAGGTAGGACTTTATTTCCAAATCAAGTTGTTAAATCCTTATTAGATTCTAGGGTTTTCTTATTAGTAAAAATAAGTCATATGAATGTAATTCATACAATATTCAATAATATTCAGATTTTATCATAATTATGAGACTATTCTCTACTTTTGATCCTTTGAAGAATTCCTAAGTTAATTATTAGTTTATTCTTTGAGATTCAATTTGACTTATCATACAACAATACATAGTTGTGTGTGGCGTCTTCTACCGCATCAATCGCCTATTGTACCGAGATTACCGCTTCAATATAAGCGAGGGGTCAAGGTGTTGTTGGTGTCTATTCAACAAATATTTTCTAACGTGAGCAATTGTATCAAGATTAACATCTACATATAGGCAAGGGGTTAAGGTGTTGTAAGCAATCCATCCTACAACTTTGCTAGAAACGATCGGGGTGACGACCACCTCACGCAAGCATGCCGTGGAGTCTATCATTTGGTATCAAAGCTAAGTCTTCTTGCGAGTTACTTATCCTTTAATTTTCTGTTGAAATTGTTGACTAAAAAAAGTATAAAAAATTTTCCAAATTTTAAATTTTGTCAATTGCATGCTATTATTGAGGGTCATACTATCTATATTTTGTTTTGTGATAAGTTATTTTTGAATTGATTAGTAAAATCGAGAATTTTGCTAGGTGAATTCAAAAAAGAACCTATTAAAGAGAATATTTAGAGGTAAGAGGCTCAGTTGTAAGATTAATTGAGGGTAAAAGCTAATTCGAGTGTATACACAAGTGAAACATTGATTCGAGCCAAACACATAAGGGAGTGGTGATGAAACTGTTTTCTACTAACCCTTGTTTTGTAGGAAATATATCTATCTCAAAGGATAAAGGAACTTTTGAGGACCAACCTTCCATAATGTTCGATATGAAACTCATGTTGGAAGCCATGAATAAGGAATGGAACCGAAGATGAGAGATGATGAATGAACATTTTGTTCAGTTGAGTGAAACCCGAGGAGAATCATCTCAAATTCCTCTTGGGGCACATAAAAAGGGAAGGACACAACAACAGGGAGCTAGAACAGAGAAAACTTATTTTGAAGGTGGATTAATTGAAGAAGAAGACCGAGAACCAGATTTCTTACATCGAAGGAAAAGAGGTGGTAGAGAAAGGGGAGGTCAGAATAGAGAAAACAACAACTTGGATAGCATCAAAATGAAAATTCCAACTTTCCAAGGTAAGAGTGATCCTGAGGCTTATATAGAATGGGAGAGGAAGATGGATTGGGTGTTTGAACGTCACAACTACTCGGATCTCAAGAAAGTCAGGTTAGCCATTACGGAGTTCTTAGATTATGCAGTTACTTGGTGGGATCAACTGATGACTAGCTGAAGGAGATGTGGTGAATGTCCAATTGAAACTTGGGCGGAGATGAAGGCAGTTATGAAGAAGAGATTTGTACCGAGTCACTACATCGAGACTTGTTTCGAAGCTTGCAGAATTTGAAACAAGGAAGCAAGAGCGTCGTGGATTACTTTAAGGAGATGGAGATACTAATGGCTAGGGCTAATATGGATGAGGATAGTGAGGCAATAATGGTTAAATTGGGATATATTGGATTTAGTGGAATAATAACATTATGTGAATTTAGGGGATATGGTACACATAGCTGTCAAGATTGAGAAACAGCTTAAGAGGAGAGGTGGCCAACGTTCGAATCCTACCATAAGCTCATCATGGAAATCTAATGCTATAAAACGAGAGGAGAAGCCAACTGTGAATAATCCAAAAGTGGAGTTCAAATCGGATGTGACTAATCGTGGAAAACAAGGTAAAACTGAACCTTCTTCTTTTAGTCGCAATCGAGATATTATATGCTTTAAATTTCAAGGTAGGGGTCATATTTCTAGTCAATGTCCAAATCAAAAAACTATGTTATTACTTGACAATGGAAAGGTGGAAACCGAAGGAGAAGAGAGTGGCACTGATTCTATGCCACCATTAGAGGAGATAGATGAGGCTGTTATGTATGGTGAAATTCTGGTTACGAGAAGAGCACTTAGTACACAGGTAATGGAAGAGAGCAATGAACAATGGGAAAACCTTTTTCATACCCGATGTTTTGTGAATGGGAAAATCTGTTGTGTAGTCATAGATGTAGGTAGCTGTACAAACATGGAAAGAACTATGATAGTGGAGAAATTGGGGATGTCTACCACCAATCATCCACAGCCGTATCGTTTGCAATGGCTTAATGATAATGCAAATATTAAGGTGACCAAACAGGTGTTAGTTCCGTTTACTATTGGTCGGTATGTTGATGAGATATTTTGTGATGTGGTGCCTATGTAGGCGGGTCATATGTTATTGGGTAGACCATGGCAGTTTGATAGGAGGGTTAAATATATTAGGTTTACCAATGCATATTCCTTTGTTCACGACAAGAAGAAAATTACTTTGCGTCATATGTCACCACAACAAGTGCATGAGGATCAAATTCATTTACAAAAAAAACATGCACACAGAAAAGAGAGTGAAGAAAAGAAAAATAAAGAAGAAAGAAATAAGAGAGAAAAAGAAAGATGAGAGAAAAACACACATTTTTGCAAAAAAAGCGATGTGAGAAAAGCTTTGGTTTCTAAACAGCCGATGATTTTACTTCAGTATAAAGAGGCTCTTTTGAATGCTAACTCTAATGATTCTTTACCTAGTGTTGTTTCATCTCTTTTACAGGATTTTAAAGATGTGTTTCTGAGGAGCTTCCTCAAGGACTATGTGACACCCCCAAATCCGGGTACTTCGTTTTCACATGATTTGGTGTTCACTTTCTAATAAAACATACTTCTACCCAATAATAAAGAATTGCAAAGTAAATTACAACCTTCATAATACTGAGCTAAAATCTTCCTTGAAAAAGGATTACAACTTGTCCAATGTAAAATCCCAGGGTTAACTAAACCTTAACATCAAACAAAATAAATGCGGAAATAAAATATCGTCACTAAGTCTTATTACACTAGAAATTCGAAACAACAAACCTTCACTTGCTCATCTTTTCTTTTCCTATACTTGTTGACGGTACGTCAACATTCTTGGTTTCAACTACAAGGAGTGGTAAAACATGCAAGAGTGAGCAAACAAAAGCTCACTTGAAATACAACAGTGATATGACAAAAGTGAATAGCTTCAAAAGAGATTGAATAACCTTACTTTCATCAAAATAAAGAATTAAATAATAATTCTTCCATCATCTTTAAAGTTTGAGTATAGACTTTATCTGAGAGTTATACGACCTTGAACTATGTCCTAGGTTATAAATATTTCTATTTAAACCTTTAACAGTCATTAAGACTACGGACCTTTAACTCGTACTCAGGGGGATCAACCCTTTGTACCATGAATTGTGCACAACCATCTTAACGCTTTCACATAAATGTCCCCTAATAGATAGGGTTGTTCATTCTCAGTATTTGAATACAAGTCCGCACCAAAGAAAGTTTGGTTTGGATAGATAAAGGAACTTTGGAGTTTCAACTATCATCAACTAGGAGTAGTTGAATCGACTCACAGTGCTTTAACAGTTCAATAATATAAGAATCATGAACCAATTGTAAGATATAGAAATAATCTACATAATAAGTAGACATGCTTTAGAAATAACTTAAAGCAACTGAAAGAATAAGTAGATCTTGATTGAACAATTAAGTCAAGATCACAACACCATGACAATAATTGCATTATGAACCTTGGAATACAATATAACTTGTACAATACATAACAAGTTAAGAATCGGAAATAAACTTGCATGACATATTGCGCAAGGGTTAGAGAACTTGCACAATAAAAAGATGCATTGATAAAGCTTGCATAGCGTACAAGAATAGTTTAGAAAGCTTGTACAAAGTAAATAACGAGTTTAGAAATAGAAACTTGCTTAACGTATAAGAATAAGGATTAGAGAACTTGCCTCAAGTGCAAGCTACACTTTAATAACTACAATCACTTCCACAATTACCCTACACATATACATTACGTTCAAAACATCTATTAGTACCCAACTACAACGTTTAAACTGTTGAACTTCTTACTCAAGTCCAACTCACAACGTTGTTTACAATATAGGTTGCTAACTAGGCACATACGTGAGTATATACTCACGACATACATTTATAAGCTTGTAACGCTTTAAATTGTGTTATGTACCATATGAAAGTAACCCACTCATACACATGTAACACATTCATATAAAACTTCAATATATCTTAAATACATCAAAAGCATGTTATCTAATTACCTATTACACTTATCAAGTCATAGAAATAAGTTAGCTAAACAAACGGGGCATGAAAACTCAACAAGCAAAAACCAAACTTCCCAGACAGCATGCTAACCCGCTGGAGCGGGTGGTACAAGGTAAGAAGCCCCGCTGGGGCGGGTCCTCCATCTGGTGGAATTGTCAGTTCGCGAATTGGCAGAGAAATAAGCCAATTTGGCTTATTTCATCACACCGAATTCGATTTTTCTCAACATAATTAACATGAAACTTGCTAAGAACAAAATTTTGAACTCTTTAACATGATTATAACATATATAATTCTTACAACACATGATCAAAACCAAGATTTCATGATTTATTCGAAGAAAACACCATATTAAGCGTTCTTGATCAAATTTGCTATTACGAATTCGTTTTTCAATCAATTCAAGTAATTCCATTTGTACTAAATCTTATTCTTAACATACTAACATAACCCATGATCAATTTAAACAATATCCCACAATCAACACCAATTTGATAGTTTCAAAAAGCCATTTTTCAAGAATTGGTTCACCGAAAAATCATATGAGCACAATTCTTTTTGCTTATCAAAATTACATAGATTGAATTGTTAAAACAACAATATAACTCATATATAATCATCAATATATATATATATACATCACACATATACATCATGATCAAATAATTTACACAAAAAGCTTTTACAGAGAAGTTTTAAACTATGAAAATATTGAAGAACATAACTTAAAACTTATTTTTAAGACAATTGAATTCTAAAAATCCTTTCATGGCATACAATTACATATGAATACAACATATACATATAAAATCCATGATTTTACAATTTTATGAAAATCTAGTTTGACAGAGAATGAACACAAAACATATGAATTGATTCTACAATTATAAGGGATAAGATGATACCCTTTGCTATGAGTGTAGAAGAAGATGATAATGAGTTTGATTTCTAGAAATCCTTCTTCTTCTTTCTCTACTTCTCTAACTTTTCTCTGAGTTCTTCTTCTCTGCTTTATTCTCTTCTTTCTTTCTCTCTTTAAAAAACTAACGTATACTTATCTAACATATATTATATAATATACATATACATATATAATATATATGTAACCTATTTTATTAATATAGGTAATAAGTATAATACTAATTACCATATTAACTCTTACTAATAGCATAGGTTACAATAATTTGAAAAGCTAGGCCATGTTTGGCAAACTTATATAAAACAAATTCTTTTATTAGCTAAAGTCATGTTTAGTAAAACAGTTTAAAAGAAAAGTAAGGCCTTGTTTGATAAAATCACTTAAAAATCTTTTTCCATTCTTTTAATAAATCTTTAACTCATAAGTTAAATGCTACACTTATTTAATTAAATTACAACATTCTAATTCAATTAAATAAAAGCTAACAGTCACATAATACTCAATTATCACACTTGAAATTAAATTCATGTAACACTTAGTAAATTACAACAAATACTTAGCACATAATTTTAAATCTAATTTAATTATTCTCAACTAAATTACAATTATGCTACACTATTACTAACATATCAATTTAATTAAATATTACTTTTAATTAAATCAGTCCACACAATTACATAATTTATTTATTTAACTCAATAAATAAATCACATAAAATATTTATTCACTCAATAAATAGTACAATTTAATATATAAAATCTCAATCGTTATAATCTTCCCTCCTTAAAAGGATTCTGTCCCTAGAATCACAACACAAAAAAAAATTCTCATAAAAAATCTCATCTGTTACATTCTTCCCCCTTAAAAGGATTCTGTCCCCAGAATCGATATATAAGGGGTTATACAAAAAATTAAACAAATAATTGCGGATAAAATTTTATCGTAACATCTTTGAGTTCCCACGTGGCTTCTTCAGCTTTGTGGTTCCTCCAGATTACCTTAACAAAAGGTATCACTTTATTGCTAAGTACTTGTTCTTCCTATCAACTATTTGAACAGGAACTTCTTCATAAGTTAAGTCTTTATCAAATTATAAAGGCTCGTATTTTAATATATGTTTATAGTCGTGTTTGTAAGGTCATAACACGGAAATGTGAAAGACGTTATGTATATTCTCAAGCTCCGGAGGTAATGCCACCTCGTAAGCAACCTCGCCCACCTTTTGTAGTACCTCAAAAGGTCCAATAAATCGGGGATTCAGCTCCCACTTCTTTTCAAATCTAATCTTTCCCTTACAGGGAGATTCCTTCAGGAAAACGAAGCTCCCTGGTAAGAATTCTCGGTTCTGTCGATGTTGATCGGCATATTTCTTCTATCTGTCTTGTGCAGTAACTAATCTTGTTCTGATCAGCTTCACAATTTCGATAGTTTGTTGCACCAACTCCGGTCCCAATAGCTGACGTTCACCGACTTCATCCCAACACAAGGGAGTTCTGCATTTCCCGCCATATAACGCTTCATAAAGCGGAATGCCGATACTCGCGTGGTAACTATTATTGTAGGCGAACTCCACCAACGGTAGATGATCATCCCAGCTTCCTTTGAAATCCATCACATAAGATCTCAGCATATCCTCAAGCGTCTGAATCATTCTCTCGCTCTGGCCATCGGTCTGAGGATGGTATGCTGTACTCATTCGCAATTACGTTCCCAGACACTCTTGCAATCGCTTCCAGAAATTCGACGTAAAACACGGATCTCTATCTGACACAATCAACACTGGAACACCGTGTCGAGAAACAATCTCCTTAACGTATAATTTAGCCAATTGTTCCAAGTTGTACTTAATCCTGATTGGTAGAAAGTGGGCTGACTTCGTCAGTCGATCCATAATCACCCATATCGCATCAAAACCCTTCTGAGTCGCTGGGAGACCAACCACAAAATCCATCTTGATATGCTCCCACTTCCATTTTGGGATTTCTAACGGTTGTAGCAATCCGCTAGGTCTCTGGTGTTCTGCCTTGACTTTCTGGCAAATTAGACATTTTGCAACGCATTCAGCAACATCCCTCTTCATATTTGGCCACCAGAAATGTTGTCTGAGAACCTGGTACATTTTCGTACTCCCAGGGTGAATTGACTATTTCGAACTATGAGCTTCGCTCAAAATCTCCTCCTTAACTTCTGGTACTGGCGGTACCCAATTTCTACCTTCAAATCGTAGCAGTCCCTTACTGTCGATTCTGAATTTGAACTCTTCGCCCTTGGTTAATCTCTTCCGTATCTTTTTGCATTCTTCGTCGTGAAGTTGTGCTTCTTTCACTTTGTCTACCAGAGTAGAACCAGTCGTTACTTGAAATAACGTTTCATCCGATTCCTTTGGAAACTTCACTTTCAGCTCTAATCTAGCCATCATTTCTATCAACTGATCCTGGTCAGTTAACATATTCAGCTTCTCCCGACCTTTTCTGCTCAAAACGTCGGCGACAACGTTAGCTTTGCCCGGATGGTAAAGTATTTTGCAGTCGTAGTCCTTGATCAGTTCCAACCATCTCCTTCGGCGTATGTTCAAATCCTTCTGGGTAAAGATATACTTCAAACTCTTGTGATCTGTGTATATTTCACACTTCTCTCCATATAAGTAGTGTCTTCGAATCTTTAGAGCAAACACTACTGCCGCCAATTCTAAGTCATGGGTTGGATACCTCTTCTCGTAATCCTTTAGCTGACGTGACACATAGGCAATGACCTTGCCGCTCTACATCAACATGCATCCTAAACTCTTATATGAGGCATCACTATATACCACGAAATTCCCCGTACTATCCGATAAAGACAACACCAGCGCAGTACTCAACCTGTTCTTCAATTCCTGGAAACTTTCCTCACACTTTTCCGTCCAAACAAACTTAACTATTTTACGAGTCAAATTCATCAACGGAGTGGCGATCTTGGAAAAATCTTGGATAAATCTTCGATAATAACCTGCCAATCCCAAGAAACTCCTCACTTCGAACGGCGTTTTCGGCTGATCCCAATTCATTACCACTTCAACCTTTGACGAATCTACCGAAATACCATCCTTGTCAATCATGTGGCCAAGAAATTGCACACGATCCAACCAGAATTCGCACTTCGAGAATTTCGCATAAAGTTTTTCTCGTCTCAGCGATTCTAAGGTTAGCCTTAAATGTTCAGCGTGTTCCTCCTCGGTCTTGGAATAAACCAGGATGTCATCTATGAACACCACTACGAACTTATCTAGGAATGGCTTAAACACCCTGTTTATTAGGTCCATAAATGCAGTTGGGGCATTCATTAAACCAAATGATATTACCAAAAACTCATAATGACCATACCGAGTCATAAAACCCATTTTCGGTATATCTTCCTTTCTCACCTTCAATTGATGATACCCGCTTCTCAAATCAATTTTTGAGAAGTATTTAGCACCCTTCAATTGATCAAACAAGTCATCGATCCTAGGTAAGGGATACCTATTCTTGATCGTAACTTTGTTCAACTCCCTATAGTCAATGCAAAGACGCATTGACCCATCCTTCTTCTTCACGAATAACACCGGCGCTCCCCACGGCAAAACACTCGGTTGAATATACTTCTTGTCCAGCAATTCTTGTAATTGAACCATCAGTTCCTTCATCTCAACTGGAGCCATTCGGTATGGAGCCTTCAAAATTGGAGCAGTTCTCGGTGCTAAGTCGATCACGAACTCTATCTCCCTATCTGGCAGAAGTCCTGGAAAATCGCTCGAAAAAACATCCACAAACTCCTTAACCACTAATATCTCTTCTACCTTCAGGCTCTCCTTACGCATATCTACTATATAGGCTAGATACCCTACACAGACTTGCGACAAAAGTTTCTTGGCTTGTATCACCATCAGATAGCTCGCTTGTCTAGGAGATTTACTACCATAGAACACTACTTTCGACGGAGTTGTAAGGTTTACCGACTTTTTCTGACAGTCGATTACCGCCCCATGGTTGAACAACCAATCCATTCCCAATATGACATCGAATTCCCCAAGTTTTACCGGAATTAAATCTACCCTCAGCTCCCGACCTTTAATGTCTAATCTACAATTCTTGTATACAAACCTAACAGGAATGACTTCCCTATTTGCAATTTCTATGTTTAAGGGGTAAGCTAACTCCTCTATAGATAAGTCTAGGGTTTTAGCAAAATCATCAAATATAAATAAACAAGTAGCACCCGAATCAAATAATACATATGCATTTATACTATTGATCGGAATAATACCTACCACCACAACTTTTGATTGCACCGCGTCTTGCACCGTCATGTTAAACGTACGGGCAGTGGGTCGAACAGCTTGCAGTGGCGACAGTCCGGCAATAGTCAGAGTGCTGCCGCTGCCATTTTCTCCATTACCTGTTGACCCTGCCGCTGGTTTCTTAGGGCAGTTATGAGCCATGTGATCCTTGGATCCACATATATAGCAAGCTCCCTTCTTCGGGTTTGGGCAATTTGGTGCGATGTTGCCTTCCTGACCACAGTTGTAACACACCCATTTCCCTTTTATGCACACTCCAGTGTGAGTCTTCCCGTATATAGCACATACTTCGAGCTTCCTCTTCTGCTGGCCTCCCTGCTGACTCCCAGTAGAGGTATTGTTGTTCCACTTCCTTTTCTGATGGATAGCCCCGCTACCACCAGCCTTATTTTTCGTCTCAATCTTCTTCTTCTTGTCTTGGTTGAATTTAGTCACTGCTTCGCTCCCTCCTTCAGCTAGAATGGCCTTTTCCAGTACAGCTGTAAACGTGTTCAGCTGGAACATAGAGACCTTGCTATAGAGACAGGGTTTCAGTCCCCGGTTAAACCTCCTCGCCTTCCTAGCGTCCGTGCTGACCTGGTATGTAGCGAACCTGGCCAACTCATTGAACTTTGCGGCGTATTCCGATACTGTCATCCCTCCCTGCTTAAGCTCTAGGAATTGGACCTCCATCTGGTCCTGCGAACTCACAGGGAAGTACATTTCAAAGAACATCTCTTTGAAATGTTCCCACGTTATGACCCTTTAACCCTCTCTGGTCTTATTAACCTGCCACCAGAAGCTAGCATCTGACTTCAACATGAAAGTCATGAATGCCGTTTTCTAGTCTTCACCGACTCTAGCTACGTCGAATACCTTCTCCATTTCCATAACCCACGTCTGTGCATCTATCGGGTTTGTCGATCCCTTGAATTCAGGTGGTCCTACTGCCTTAAACTCTTTGAACATCGTAGCCTGCACTTGCAGTTGATTCGCCATCGCTCTTGTCAGCAGGTTCACTAACTGCTGAACCGAGTTAGGGTTTGTTCCATCATTATTGTTGTTGTTATTCATCGAAACCTCGGGGTTTTGACGTGTAGGTCTTCTTCTAGGAGGCATTTTCTGTTAAGAAAAATTATTATTAGCTCCTTTATTCAATTCTTAAGTATTCAAGTTCAGCTTAAACATTTAAAAAACTCAGTTCGTATATGAACACATAACACATCAATAAACTTCTTTTATTCATTACTCATGGTTTTCTTTAAAACATAGGATAGATAGCATTTCTACTATTTATATCATCTTTCCTGAACTGGAACAAGTTACAGGACTACATCATCACTTTATCCCATCATTATCTCAAATTATGGGATTTACATTTATTTATTACAAAAAGTAACACATAATTTAAAAGCTCTAATGTCTAGGCATATTAAGACATCGTACAGCCACCCTATGTTTTTCCTCCATCACCCGAAGCGTCGTTCTACGATCCACCACGTACCATGGTAAACCTTGGAACTGAGTTGGGTAATAGAAGACACGATCCTGGGCCCTATCTATAGCCGTATGGAAAGCGTATTCCATTTCCCTCAATTTGGACCTCTTTCCTTCAGCCTCGTCTTCAGCTCGATTTGCTCGTTGAATAGCCCTCAAGCTTGTTTTCTCCGCTCTGGCACGCTTTGTTGACTCCTCTTGGATGTCTTTCTTCAGCTTTGCTAGCTCAGCTCGGGCCTCGTCTTAATTATTCTCTACGTGGATTAGCTTCCACTGCACTTCTCCTAGGTCACTAGCTATCTCCTCGATAGTCTCGTCCCGCTGCTGGATGGTTTCTTCTAGCTCTCCGACTCGTCCATGTAGCTCCACATTACTGTCGTAAACCGCCTTGTACATCTCAGCACTAACAGAGTGAGGTGGAAATTCCTCTTCGGGATCCTCTTCCTACTCTTTAGACTCGTCCTCGTCCTCTTCCTCTGGAATAGGTGTCAGCTCATGATTCTGACCAGCTACGGTGATCACTGGAGATGGCTCTCTCCTAACCAGCTACTCCTAGATAACATGGATGTCTCAGGTCTCTTCCTCTCTAGGCACCTGAGGTATATCCTCTCTAGCCTTACTGGATTCTCCAATGTTCGTCATCCTGACAAAAGAATTTTAAAGTTTATTATTACGTGATATCGAGTCGTCACTCTTCGAATACCTAAACGTAAACACATAGCACATAAGGTAATTTATTATCTTTACCTATCACCACTATCTTTTCGATCTTCCTATAAGACTACTACCTAAGGTTTTTCCCCCACCTAAGGTTCATAACCTATAGCTTTGATACCAACCTGTGACACCCCCAAATCCGGGTACTTCGTTTCCACATGATTTGGTGTTCACTTTCTAATAAAACATACATCTACTGAATAATAAAGAATTGCAAAGTAAATTACAACCTTTATAATACTTAGCTAAAATCTTCCATGAAAAAGGATTACAACTTGTCCAATGTAAAATCCCAGGGTTAACTAAACCTTAATATCAAACGAAATAAATGCGGAAATAAAACATCGTCACTAAGTCTTATTACACTAGAAATTCGAAACAACAAGCCTTCACTTGCTCATCTTTCCTATTCTTTTACTTGTTGACGGTACGTCAATATTCTTGGTTTCAACTGCAAGGGGTGGTAAAACATGCAAGAGTGAGCAAACAAAAGCTCACTTGAAATACAACAGTGATATGACAAAAGTGAATAGCTTCAAAAGAGTTTGAATAACCTTACTTTCATCAAAATAAAGAATTGAATAATAATTCTTCCATCATCTTTAAAGTTTGAGTATAGACTTTATCTGAGGGTTAAATGACCTTGAACTATGTCCTAGGTTATAAATATTTCTATTTAAACCTTTAACAGTCACTAAGACTATGGACCTTTAACTCGTACTCAGGGGGATCAACCCTTTGTACCATGAATTGTGCACAGCCATCTTAACACTTTCACATAAATGTCCCCTAATAGATAGGGTTGTTCATTCTCAGTATTTGAATACAAGTCCGCACCAAAGAAAGTTTGGTTTGGATAGATAAAGGAACTTTGGAGTTTCAACTATCATCAACTAGGAGTAGTTGAATCGACTCACAGTGCTTTAACAGTTCAATAATATAAGAATCATGAACCAATTGTAAGAAATAGAACTAATCGACATAATAAGTAGACATGCTTTAGAAATAACTTAAAGCAACTGAAAGAATAAGTAGATCTTGCTTGAACAATTAAGTCAAGATCACAACACCAAGAAAATAATTGCATTATGAACTTTGGAATACAATATAACTTGTACAATACATAACAAGTTAAGAATCGAAAATAAACTTGCACGACATATTGAGCAAGGGTTAGAGAACTTGCACAATAAAAAGATGCATTGATAAAGCTTGCATAGCGTACAAGAATAGTTTAGAAAGCTTGTACAAAGTAAATAATTAGTTTAGAAATAGAAACTTGCTTAACGTCTAAGAATAAGGATTAGAGAACTTGCCTCAAGCGCAAGTTACATTTTAATAACTACAATCACTTCTACAATTACCCTACACATATACATTACGTTCAAAACATCTATTAGTACCCAACTACAACGTTTAAACCATTGAACTTCTTACTCAAGTCCAATTCACAACGTTGTTTACAACATAGGTTGCTAACTAGCCACATACGTGAGTATATACTCACGACATACATTCATAAGCTTATAACGCTTTAAATCGTATTGTGTACCTTATGAAAGTAACCCACTCATACACATGTAACACATTCATATAAAACTTCAATCTATCTTAAACACATCAAAAGCATGTTATCTTATTATCTATTACACTTATCAAGTCATAAAAATAAGTTAGCTAAACAAACGGGGAATGAAAACTCAACAAGCAAAAACCAAACTTCCCGGACAGCATGCTAACCCGCTGGGGTGGGTGGTACAAGGCAAGAAGCCCCGCTGGGGTGGATCCTCCATATGGTGGAATTGCCAATTCGCGAATTGGCAGAGAAATAAGCCAATTTGGCTTATTTCATCACACCGAATTCGATTTTTCTCAACATGATTAACATAAAACTTGCTAACAACAATATTTTGAACTCTTTAACATGATTATAACATATATAATTCTTAGAACACATTATCAAAACCAAGATTTCATGATTTATTCGAAGAAAACACCATATTAAGCGTTCTTGACCAAATTTGCTATTACGAATTCGTTTTTCAATCAATTCAAGTAATTCCATTTGTAATAACTCTTATTCTTAACATACTAACATAACCCATGATCAATTTAAACAATATCCCACAATCAACACCAATTTGATAGTTTCAAAAAGCCATGTTTCAAGAATTGGTTCACCGAAAAATCATATGAGCACAATTCTTTTTGCTTATCAAAATTACATAGATTGAATTGTTAAAACAACAATATAACTCATATATAATCATCAATATATATATATACATCACACATATACATCATGATCAAATAATTTACACAAAAAGCTTTTACAGAGAAGTTTTAAACTATGAAAATATTGAAGAACATAACTTAAAACTTATTTTTAAGACAATTGAATTCTAAAAATCCTTTCATGGCATACAATTACATATGAATACAACATATACATATAAAATCCATGATTTTACAATTTTATGAAAATCTAGTTTGACAGAGAATGAACACAAAACATATGAATTGATTCTACAATTATAAGGGATAAGATGATACCCTTTGCTATGAGTGTAGAAGAAGATGATAATGAGTTTGATTTCTAGAAATCCTTCTTCTTCTTTCTCTACTTCCCTAACTTTTCTCTGAGTTCTTCTTCTCTGCTTTATTCTCTTCTTTCTTTCTCTCTTTAAAAAACTAACGTATACTTATCTAACATATATTATATAATATACATATACATATATAATATATATGTAACCTATTTTATTAATATAGGTAATAAGTATAATACTAATTACCATATTAACTCTTACTAATAGCATAGGTTACAATAATTTGAAAAGCTAGGCCATGTTTGGCAAACTTAAATAAAACAAATTTTTTTATTAGCTAAAGTCATGTTTAGTAAAACAAGTTTAAAAGAAAAGTAAGGCCTTGTTTGATAAAATCACTTAAAAAAAATTTTCCATTCTTTTATTAAATCTTTAACCCATAAGTTAAATGCTACACTTATTTAAATAAATTACAACATTCTAATTCAATTAAATAAAAGCTAACATTCACATAATACTCAATTGTCATACTTGAAATTAAATTCATGTAACACTTAGTAAATTACAGCAAATACTTAGCACATAATTTTAATTCTAATTTAATTATTCTCAACTAAATTACAATTATGCTACACCATTACTAACATATCAATTTAATTAAATATTACTCTTAATTAAATCAGTCCACACAATCACATAATTTATTTATTTAACTCAATATATAAATCACATAAAATATTTATTCACTCAATAAATATTATAATTTAATATATAAAATCTCAATCGTTACAGACTACCACCTATCCGGGTAATTGAACATCAAATTGATTTTGTTCCCGGTGCGACCATTCCAAATCGTCCAGCTTTTCGGAGTAATCCCAAGGAGACGAAGGAGATACAAAGATAAGTTGATGAATTGATGGGAAAAGGGTTTGTGAGGGAAAGTATGAGTCCATGTGCAGTTTCGGTGATTTTAGTACCCAAAAAGGATGGAAAATGGCGGATGTGCATTGATTGTCGAGCGGTAAATAACATTACGATAAAATATCGACATCTCATCCCTCGTTTAGATGACATATTAGATGAATTTCATGTGTCTTGTATCTTTTCAAAAATTGATTTAAAAAGTGGTTATCATCAAATTAGAATGCAAGAAGGTGATGAATGGAAAACAACGTTTAAAACTAAATATAGTCTTTATGAGTGGTTAGTGTTACCTTTTGGTTTAACAAATGCACCTATCACTTTCATGAGACAAATGAAATGAACCATGTTTTGCGTCTATTCATTGGAAAAATTTTCGTAGTTTATTTTGATGATATCCTAATTTATAGCAAAAACTTGGAAGATCATGCATTGCATTTAAAATCTGTTTTAGATGTACTTAGAAAGGAAAAGTTATTTTCTAATATGGAAAAATGCACGTTTTGTTCAGTTAGAGTTGTTTTTCTTGGCTTTGTTGTGAGTTCACAGGAAGTCCAAGTTGAAGATGAGATAATACGTACAATTCTAGATTGGCCGAGTCCAACAAACGTGAGTTAATTGCAAAGTTTTCATGGACTCGCAAGTTTTTAACGGCATTTTGTTCGGAATTTCAGCGAGATTACAACACCATTAACTGAGGTTATCAATAAGAGTTTGGGCTTTAAGTGGGGTGATGAACAGGAAAAAGCATTTCAATTGATAAAAGATAAATTGACTAATTCTCCTTTCTTATTTTGCCTAACTTTACTAAAACTTTTGAAATTGAGTGTGATGCTTCAAGTTTAGGGATTGGAACTGTCTTGATGCAAGAAGGAAAACTAGTGGCGTATTTTAGTAAAAAAATTGAGTAGGGCAGTTCTGAACTATCCTGCTTATGACAAGGAGATGTACGCATTGGTTAGAACATTCTAGACATGACAACATTACTTGTGGCCCAAGGAATTCGTGATCCATACCGATCATGAGTCATTAAAATATTTTAAAGGATAACATAAGTTGAACAAAAGGCATGCGCGATGGATGGAGTTTATCGAGATATTCCCATATGTCATTTGATATAAGCAAGGTAAAGATAATGCTGTTGCAGATGCTTTATCGCGAATGTATGTGTTGTTGAATACTCTTGATACGAAATTACTTGGTTTTGAATGAGTTAAAGAATTGTATGCTAATGACCTTGAGTTTGGTGAAGAGTTTAAAACTTGTGAAAAGAATGTTGTAGGTATATACTTCAAAATTGATGGATTCTTGGTTCTTGAGAATAAATTGTGTATACCTGCATGTTCTTTACGTTGGTTATTGGTTAGGGAATCACATGGGGGTGGTTTGATTGGATACTTTGGTGTTGATAAAACTTTGGTTATTTGAAACGAGATGTTGAGCGAATTTGTGATAGATGCATTACTTGTAAATAAGCTAAATCTCATGTGTAACCCCATGGACTTTATACACCATTGCATACCTGCTAAACCTTGGATTGACGTATCAATGGATTTTGTGTTAGGGTTACCTAGGTCTAAGCATGGAAATGATTCTATATTTGTGATTGTGTATAGATTTTCAAATATGGCACATTTTATTCCATGTCATAAAATTGATTATGCATCCCATATAGTTGATTTGTTCTTTAGGGAAATTATACGTTTGCATGGTATGCCTTGAACCATTGTTTCTGATAGAGATGCTAAGTTGTTAAGCTATTTTTGGAAGACTTTGTTTTAATACCCGATAATTCTATAAATAATATTAGTAATGAAACAAAGATGTTTGCAATTATTTGTATGCATGTATATATATATATATATATGTGTGTGTGTGTGTGTGTGTGTGTCATATGATAGTAGTGTGCATACAAGCCAGTCATGTATGATGATAAAGCACATACTTTGTAAACAATCTTATTTATTTATTAATAAAATATTTATTTATTAAAGGCATTTAATTATCTACATGGTGCTATTTTTATAATATGTAAATAACCCATAGTTTTAAGCAATGCTTTTAGAATCATGATGTTGATCATGCTAATGAGATCTAAATTCTTAGAAAGCTTTAAAACTAAAATAGTTCCCAATCGTGGGATTACTAAAAAGGGGATTAGTAAATCCGGATAGATTGGTACATATGTTGCTTGCTCATTGGATGAGGATGACTGATCTCATGGTCATTTGTGTGGAGACACTAAAGCAAGTATGTAGGTGCTTATTGGAGAATAAGTTCACTGAACGTGACTCGCTATGGAATACCTAATGGAGTTTTACTCGCCTGTCAATAGGAATTCCTAATGTGATAGTAGTACATGTGATCCTTGGACTTGAGATCATCATAGTATCTTGTATGTAACAAATTATACTTTGACTAATTCCTTAAGGCCTTTTAAGGCATATATAGGGTATACTTGGGTGTAATGAGTTACATATGGAGATAATGAATGATCAATAAAGAATCTACCACCTCTAGTAAAAGAGGAGATATGTCCTATGTGATTCGTTAAATGACAACCCAGGAATCCTTGGCCAAGGTAGAATGAAATTAGAAAGAGGTTTCTAATTTGCATTATTTGGAGTTGTGCATTTTCTAATCGAAATACATATGATTAAATAAATTAAGACTTGACAGTAAATCCATGTCTTATATTTAATTGGGACATTGTATGGTGGAAGGATTGAATTGTACGGTAACTATTAACTCACAGGTTCTTTTATGATTAATGTTGAAATCTATATTATCTGGAAAGTCGTTGATTGCTAGGGAGGCTTATCCCTATTGTAGAATAAATGTTATTTATTTAAATAGATTATTAGTTTAATTTGTTTATTTAAATAATATTAGAATTGTTCTAATTGATTTATTCACAACCGGTTTAATATGGAGAACCTAAAGGGTCACACCATAAAAGGAAGAAGAATTATTTAAGAAGAAAATGGCATGATAGTAATAATGCATTAAGTATAATTAATTTAATCTATGATGATAGAATAAATTAAATAGCTTAATGTTTATTATTTAATATTTTAAAAATATTAAATATAAATTAATAAGAGGAGTCTTATTAATATTATTATTATTATTATTATTTTAATTCTAAAGGAGTTTAGGAATTAATATAATATCAGTACTCTCTCTCAATCCTAATAAAGATTAGGATATAAATTAATTAAATAAAACCCTATTCTAATTGGATTAGGAGGGTTAACCTAATATCTATATAAGAGAGTCTTATATCAGAAATCATAAAATGTGAAATTTTTCCAAGAGTTGGGAGTACACATATTCTATAGAGATAGAAACAAGGGTTAAGCCAATAACCCATCTTCTTGAGTTCTTCATCTTCCTTGGTGGATCACCGTTAGAGGCCAAACATTTGGGTGGCTGACATTATTCAAGGGAAGGAGCCACTATCAGAGGAATCAAAGGAATCAAAGGAGTAGAACTTGTACCTGAGGAAGCTTAGATCTTCAAAGGTATAATTCCATGTTCTCTCTTTTCTGTTATTGATAACAAGCACAAAGCATGATCATAGTTATGGGTTTGTATAAATTTTGAAAACCTAGTTTTTACGCTTTCGCCCTATTTATGTGATTTGATTGCATGATTGCGTTACATACAAACCCAACATCATAGGACTAATAATTCAATTTAAATTGAATCAAATATGAAAAGATTAAGAAGTATTTTGATGATAATGATAAACTTGGTTATAATTAATTAAGCTTAAGTGATAAGCCTTGTGTGACATAATAAATTACTTAATGGGATCAATTAAGAGATGAGTTATTAAGGTATTGGACTAAGGGTTATACCTAAGCCTAATGTGTATAATTATGAATGTGCATGATCCAATTAAATTAAGTTGGGAGTCCAATAGATATGAATTGGTAGCCTAATCAAGATTATATACTAGTATGGTAGTTGAGCCTAATGAGTATTTGATCCAAGATTTAATTAAGTTAGCTTAGTAGCCCAAGGGGCATTATATTGGCTTAACCCAATACACATGGGTCTTCTAATTATATGGGTATATGCATATATGTATAAAATAAGTATACATATAAATATGTATATGGGTGAATATATATATATATATATATATATATATATATATATAAATCAAGTATGCTAGCTTATTATACAAAAAGAGCAAAATAAAATGTAACATGGGGCAATGGTGCCCTTCCTAGCCACCTAAGCCCCCATCCTCATTTACCAAAATGCTGATTTTTTTTCCTTAAAACCATACAAGTCAGACCCATGTGGTGGTAATGATGGTATAGCCCAATGGCTAGTTGTACCAAAAGTGAAGAGTTGGTGGAACTTTCCACCAACCCATCTTTTTTCCTTTGGATAATAACTTGATGATTGGATATTGGTTTTCCTATAAATAGGGAGCCTTAGGTTGTTGGTGGGAGTTTGCCATTATACTTGTTAAGTGTTAGGAGATTTGAGAGGTAGAGGGAAATTGAGATAAAAGAAGAAAATTTTGGAGAACTCTTGCATTTTGGGAAGCACAAGAAGAAAGGATCAAGGTGGAGGACTACTTGAAGTTCATAGCCAAGAGAAAGAAAGCATCTAAGAGGTAGGCTCATCACCTAGTTCTTAGTTCTTGTCAAGATAGTTTAGTATACAATTCTAGGTAGAAATGCATGTTTGGTTGTGGGAGAATTATGTGTTGTGGGATCATGATGGATCCAAAGATATAAGGATGAGTATTGGAAGGAGTATATGCGATATACATGCCTTGTATGTGGTAATAGAACCTATGAATCAAGATTAAAGCATATAAGCATGAAATCTAGATTTAAATGTTTAAGAGACTCATATTTAGTGCTAAAATGAACTAAAATGTGTAAGCTCTATGAATGTTCCAAAAATGTATTTTAAACCTCTACGAAATACGAACATAACCTAAGAGGAATCGTAGAAATCGAACTTAAAACAAACTCGTAGCAAAATGATTAGTAGAACATGTCCAAGTATGAACCCTAGCTTGGAAAGACTAATAATTTGATTAAATAAATATGTTGGAAAAATGTTCAAGATATTAAATATTGAAGATATGTGAGTTTGTGAAATAATTTAAGTGGTTTGAACTCATTTGGATATAAAATGAACAAACTATGCAAGATTAAACCAAAAGAATTAGAAAACAAAAATGTTGAAAAATCAAACAAGAAGTTCCTGCCTCACAGCGCTGGGGCATCGGCCCAAGGCCTTTTTACAGCGTTGGGGCGCTGGTCCGGTTCTTTGGCTGACTGGATTAGGGTCGGGTCCGGTCAAATCGGGTAAGAAAATGAGATTTTTCTAACATAAAATAAAATAATATTTAAAATAATTAAAATAATATTAAGAAATTATTTTAATTAAAGATAATTAATAAATTAAAGTAATGCAATTGTTAATTAGTAAAGTACTTAATTATGAGGTGATATTAGAAGACTAAAGAACTCCTTAAACTATAATTAAACAAATAAAGAATAAAGATGGTTTTATTTGTGAAACTAATAAGTAATTAAAATAGTAATTATTATGAATCATTAAAAGCCTAAACCATTTTAATAATAATATGGTTTAAATAGTAAACAATTAGAACAATTAGAATAATAGTAAAGACTATTTTTAATTGTGAAATTAATAAAGTATGAACATTTAAAGTGATATTAATAAACATTTTAATTGTGGACAATTAAAGTTTATAATTACTTTAATTATGAAATGATATTAACAAATAATTAAATACTTTTGAAGATTATTTAATTGTGGACCAATGAGACATAAATAATTAGAATGATATAAAGAGGTATCTCTAATTATGAATCAAAGTAATTACTAAATTATTATGAACTATTAAAGTGTGATTGGTAATTAAGGAAATTACTTAAGGGAATAAATGAAGTGAGGATACTTTACAAATATAAGAAGGTATGAAACCTTAAACGAACAATTAAGATAATAAAATATTATCTTATAAAATAAATAGCAAATATAAATGATAGAATGAAGGAGATGATAATTAGAGAAACAAATAATAAAATATATTGTGAAGTCTTAGTTACCTAAGGCTAGTGTGTTAGATCGAATAAAATTTATATTATGGGTTGATAGAGATTAACCGTTATAATAACTGTAATACCCGAGAATTTTCGAATATTATTAAATAAATATATTAATGAAAATGAATATTTATTTGAATATAAATATTTGTGTGTTATGAGATGAGTTAATTCAAATGAATTCAAATTGAAATTATAATAATTGAGAAAGATACGGAGTTATGATAAGCTCGTTGAAATGCCTTGTGTGGCACGAGAATAGATTCGATGATGAATTCAAGGATGACGGAATTATTAAGTGAGCAATTAATCTATATTAATTGTTAAATTGCTATTATGAGAAATATAATAATGAGTAAATTGTTTATAAATATAATAAGAATTATATTTATTTAATTATTGAGAAATGCGATAATTAATCGTATATAATGTTAATAACTCTTAATAACCGGATAATAGAGTAAATGGATAATAAATATAATGATTACTCAATTAATTGTTATGCACAAGTATGCGATAATTAAACATATAAAGTATATGGGTTACAATTATATTATATAATGCAATGTGGTATTCATGTGTGACTATACTATATAAGAGGATTATATATTAAGATTTAATAAGTTATAAGAATACATCATGAGGTTGTCTGACAATGTAAGTATGTGAACATTAAATTAGTACCTCATGAATATATTGGAAACAATTGATTAATTGATGATTACTTCAATATATAATTGAATAATAGAGCTGGAATAATATAGTGAAGAAATAATATCTAATTGAACTACATTCGGTGTTACCAGAATGTACATGGATTGTATATCTGCAAATTATAATTACCACATTGAAGTAGTATTTATTTGAATTACATGGTGACATTAAAATTATAACCTAAGCATGTATTACATGAATATAACTTAAGTATATAGTATGTGTAGGATGACTAAGTGTTATATTACATAGCCAATCGCTGAGCTTTTTGCCTTGTCCCATAATAAGAGACTCATTCCATCCTCACGTGTATTGCAAAGGCTAGCCTAAGCCTATTTCCTCCTCAAACTCAGCAAAATCATAGCAATGATCAATGAAAGAGTGGGATTCATGATTGATTTTACTAACCATCTACCAACTTCTTCTTAACCACCATGTAAACTAACATTCTCGTTGGTTTGATTTGGAGAACAAAGTTAGGGACTGTGTTTTGGTTTTCCTATAAATAAAGCATCCTTCCTTCACATTTCATTTGGCTGAGAATTCTATTAAGTGAAGTAGTGCTAGTTCACTAAGGTATATAGAGAGAGATAATCAGTTGAGAGAGGAATCAATTTGCAGCAAGCTCTAATCAAAGGTATAATTAGCAGCAAGTTCATGCTCTTCATTTCTTCATTCTGTAAATTTCAAATTCTTGACCATGTTGAATTAGATTGTAATTGGATTATAGAATGCTTGTTTAAGTGTTATATGAACTAATAAGCATGTTAGTATACAATGTGGCATAATTGCAATCAATTTCATGAAGAAATTTTGGGGATTAGCTTGCATTCTGCCGAAGTAAGAAAAACTCTGGTACAAACTAGGCACGGCGCAGTTACGCCAGTTTATTACTGAGGCGCAGCTCCTCTGAAATCAGTTTCCTGATTTTGTTAGAAATATGCCGAGTGTTAATTGATTACTACTACTTAGACAAGCATGCTAGCATGAGTAACCTATATATATGAGTACGCAGAAGTATAATGAGCATGTTCTATTATGTTTGCTTGAATGATTGATGAGAAGCGAAATTTTCAAAAGGAACTTAAAACTTTAAAAAGGGAACTTTGACATGTGTGTATCATCTTGGTGTACTGATTTTGCGAGCATGTTAGTATGACCTAGAAAGGCATGAGAAGCATGTTAATTGGTGTATATATGTTTCATAATGTAATGTGAACATATGGACCTCGCTAGTGAACATTTCTAACGAAAATATAAGTTTTAAAGGTGAACCTTGGCATGTAGGTATCATATATGCATTCTGATTTTTGCGAGCATGTTTATATGGCCTAGAAATGCATGACGGACATGTTAACATATGTATATATATAGCATGAACGTGTTAGACCTTATTAGTGAACGATACTAATGGAAGTATAAGTGTTGAACGTGAACCTTGATATGTTATATTGAGATTTAGATTCTGATATTTATGGACATGTTTGATAGATCTCTTAACCTCACTAATGTATCATACATGTATGCCTACCATGTTAGATGTCATGAAATCAAGTTAAGCATTAATAAAGCATATTTTCAAACCGATAACGATGCTAGTTACATGTATGTGATATGGATGCACATGAACATGCCTAACACGGGTTATATAAATACCTTATGTGTTTAAAAGGCGAGCATGTTAGACTTTGTGATTTCATGACCTTGAATGGCCTTAAGTTATTAAAGGTATTAACTTAGAAACTATATCATGCATGATTGAACTTGGAAGGGTTGTACAAGCATGGAACAATCTTTAAAATGTTTATATGCTATGTTGTGTTGTATGCTTGCGTGTCGGACAGAAACTGTAAGGCAGCAGCCTAACCTTGGCTTGGCCAGGGGGCAGCGCAGCTGCGCCACCCTTAGGCTTAGCTATGGTGCAGCTTGCGCCAGTCTGGAAGCAGAATTGAATCAGTTTGCTAATCTGATTTTGCAAGTTACCTCATATCCATCCTATAGCTTGCTAAATAAAATGTGTTTGGTTCTAGTTGTGATCTTATGTGATAATGATGATATGTGAACTTGATTAACCCGAAAAGAGGAACGTCAAGGATAAAAGACAATGAGAGTTTTGTTAATCAAGATTGTAAATTAGTATGACAGTATATTAAGTTAAAGACTTAACTTATATGTTGATTGTATATATAAGATAAAGTATGATGTTAAACTATATGACTAATGGATATCATATATATACATAACTATATTATGATAGGGATTCGAAAGTGTTGATTTATTTAACGTGGATAGACTACGCTTAAGGCAAGTTCTCTAACTTACACTCTTTTACGGTGCAAGTATCCTATCCTTGTATTTACTCTATTCAAGGAATATTGTAAACAAGTTTTCTTACTTACTCGTTTAAATTGAGTTAGTATGCTTATTGAATAAACTCTTATTCCATTTGAGTCTTATGAAAGCTATTATTCATATTGAACTTGGTATTGTTCTTGAATGTCGTGAAAGTGTCTATGCCATTTGATTCGGCTAGACTATATGCATGTTTAGAAAACTATCCAAACCAATTGACTGGTGTGGAAATCTTGAAAACTGAGTTGATCAACCCTTATGGTAAGGGGAGTGTATATTGTTGGAAGCCCCAATACACGCGTGAAAATTACTGTGGTGTTATGTATAACATAGAATATTGTAGATTGATCATCTATTATACTTATTTCTTTGGGTTATCAGTTTAATATTGATAATTCTAGTAGATGTTCAGTAGTCCTTAGTGACTGCTCAGTATAAATTATTTTTTCTAGTTAGATACGTTGATTGCCTTTGAATTCATATATATCTGTTGATCTATATTGAGCTAATCATTTCATATTCCAAGGATTTGATTTGAGAATTATTGATACTCGTTATTCATGACATTATTCTTCTGGATTATCATTGAGATTATATCTTGGTATTCCAAACTCATAAAACTCTTTACCCTTATCGTATATTACTTGCTGGGCAATTTGTGCTCATTCTTGCTTATTTAAAACCTTTCAGTTAAGGCAGAATAGGGTGGACCTTCGGGCGTCGATAAGGACAAGGGCAAGGCTACTGACTAGCTTGTTCCTTTTATGTTTTAAAATCTCTGGTGTTGTATTAAGACTATCTTACAACTATGTTTAAACTTAAGTAGGGTCATGTAATAAGTCTTTATTTGATATTATTATGTAATCTATTAAGTACTGTAGGTTACGAGACTTGGGAGAATAATTATAATAAATCACTGTATATTATTCTAGATTTTCCGCTGTGATTGTATGAGTTTAGTTATTATTGTATTATCGTGAGGAAGTGACGAACCGAATTCGAGAGACTAGTGGCGGTCAAAATTTGGGGGCGTCACAGGTTGGTATCAGGGCTGTAGTTATAAACCTTAGGAGCGAGTGTCCTTAAATTAGAACTTAGGAGAACTTAGAGGTTAGGATGAGATAAAACTCATGTAGAGTTTTCCTCGAGAGACTTAGTATGTTATGAAATGTAACTTCATTCTATACAATGAACTTATGTTTTATTTAACATTCTAATGGAGTTGTTGTTTGTTTGTCTTGTGTTTGTGATTGTAGGATGGTAGACACAAGAGTATCTAGTAGAGTGGCCGAGGAGGAGCCTGGAGATATACACGTAGTGTATGAGGCACCTCTAGAGGCTGTGCCAGTGCAGGCTATTACACCATTTGAGTCTGACGACGAGGATGAGATCGAGGTGGTCCGAAGGGGAGCCTACGGAGGACGAGCTTGTTGAGGACGAGCCTACTGAGGAGGAGCCCATGGAGGACTCTTACGAGCCTAACCTGGAGGAGTATATGCTGGGAGAGTACGAGGAGCGTATTCTAGAGTTAGACTGCCGAGTCCAGGAGCTGGAGGCCGAGGCCCAGGAGAGAGAGTCTGAGTTCCCGAAGCTAAGGGACGAGGGCCACCAGAGGAAGTTGGACATGTAGGAGTTAGAGGTGGAGATTGCTTACCGCAGGGAGGCAGGGATCCAGATGGGAACCTTATTCCACAGGTCGGTATCCAAAAATGTAGACTTGGCAGGAAAGTTAGAAGAGGTCGCACAGAGGGAGTTGAGTGAGAAGATAGAGAAGGAAGCATTCCGTACTCAGCTAGAGTTGGAGGTATTGGATAGGATTCACTTCGAGGAGAAGTGGGGAAGCAGCAAACGAGTGGGCTGACGACCTAGAGGATGAAGTCAGGTGCAAGAAGAGGAAGATGAACAAGATGGGGTATGTATTCCGTTCAGATTTTGAGAGGGTGATCGATGGTGTATACCACTACCCGGCGGAGCAGGGACAGACCCTACATACCTTGAGCCGAGATTTGATGGCATACATAGCGCAGATCGAGTATAAAAGTGCTGTGGAGCGCAGGATGATGGGATGAGACCCTTAGTCAGTCTAGCCGTAGTATTAGTAGTATTTACCTTATATGATATATATATACTATGTTGTAATCCCAACTTCTTGTGTAAAGTGTGGGATAGTTATGTAAATCCCGAGTAAGCTTTTGTTAGAGGGGTAGTATGGTAGTATGTTAGTGTTCCCCGTCTTTTATGATATTAGGGGATATATGTGATAACATTTATAGAAATATGCTAGGGATAATCATGTAATGAAACGATTTGGCATATGAATATAAATGAGCTTATTTCTGAAACGTGTTATAAATTTTATTTTTTTTAATATTAAAGAAATACTTAAGTGATATGATTGAGTAATAATAAAATGAAAAATCTTGTGATGCAGAAAATACCGCCCAGACGTAGATTAACTGCACCTGAGAAATCAGTTAACAATGAGAGGGAACAAGTAGACCCGATCCAGAAGCTAGCTGATCTGTTAGGAGAAGCTCTAAGGGGAAGGAACAACGAACCCGTTTGCCCCAACCCTTAAGCTATTACAGTGACAAACTTAAAGACTTTAGGAGTGTAGGACCCCCAGAGTTCGAGGGTACTTCCGACCCGATCATTGCGCAGACATGGATCAAGGTGATATAGAAAGCTTTCACCATAGCTCGTATGGGAGAAGACCAGAAGATGGTGTTTGCTACTTATATGATGAGAGGCGAAACCAACTACTGGTGGGAGGCAAATTAACAGAGAGCCGGAGAAGGGATAATATCTTGGGATAGATTCAAGACTCTGTTTTTCAAGAATTACTTCCAGAAAAGCATGAACAATAGGATGGAGGTTAAGTTTCTAGAACTGAAGCAGGGTGATATGACGGTGGTGCAGTATACGGCTAAGTTCAATGAACTAGCGTAATTTGTAGAACACCAAGTAAGAGATGAGGAAAGGAAGGCAAGACATTTTGAACAAGGGCTAAAGCCGTGGCTGTTTAATAAGGTATCAGTTCTTCAAATTGATTCTTTTGCGACATTGCTGGAGAAGGCGATCATTGTAGAAGGTAGTAGTAAGGCCTTAAGTCTGTACAACAAGGAGAAGAAAGGAAAGAATACCGGAGGAGAAAATAGTGCTAGAAGTAGCGGCAGTGGAGGAAGTAATTTGGGAAAAAGAAAGTGGGAGAATGACAACAACAACAAGAACAACAATAATCAATCAGGGAATTTTCGTGGAAGATTTAAGAAGAAGGCAGAGGGATGCCCGAAATGTGGGAAAAATCACTAAGGTGAGTGCTAGAAGGGACGCGACACTTTCTACAACTGCGGCCAGGAGGGGCACATTTCACCCAACTGCCCGAAACCGAAAAAGATACAAGGATGTTTTGCATATGGCTCGACGGAGCACCGGATTAAGGACTGCCCAAAGACAGGAAGTGGTGGAGGTAGCAGCCTGCAAAGGGGAAACAAACTGATGATCGGCGGACCGGCACAATCCAACCGCCCAACCGCTAGAACCTTTAACATGACCGTCCAGGACACAGTAGCTGCAAAGGACGTGGTGTCAGGTATAATCCCAATCAATGATATAAACGCATATGTATTATTTGATTCGGGTGCCACTTGTTCTTTTTTATCTGAAGAATTTGCTAGTAGACTTAATACACCCCGAGAATGATTAGAAGATCCCTTGGACATAGAAGTTGCGAATAAGGAAGTAATCCATGTAGAATACGTTTACCTGAAATTATCGCGCAAACATTAGAGAATATGGACTGAGCGTAGACTTGATTCCAATTAGATTGAGAGAATTTGACGTAATACTGGGAATGGATTGGTTGTATAACCATGCTGTAATAATTGACTGTCAGAATAAATGTGTGAACCTTCAGACTCCGAGTAAGTCTAAGGTAGTGTTTTATGGTAGCTCATCACTTAAGCAATCGTGTTGCCTTACAATGATGCAGGCCAAGAAATTGTTAAGGAAAGGATGTGTAGGTTACTTAGCTTACATTGTAGATACTTGAAAAAAGGGAGTAGAAATTAAAGATATATCCATAGTGAATGAATTTTAAGATGTATTTTTGGACAATCTGCCTGGTCTTCTGCCAGACAGAGAAATCGATTACGTAATAGACTTAGCACCGGGAACTGCACCAATTTTGAAAGCTCTATATCATATGGCGCCAGTAGAAATGAAAGAACTGATGATACAATTGCAAGAGTTATTGAATAAGGGTTACGTACGACCAAGTATGTCTCCTTGGGGTGCACCAGTGTTGTTCGTTAAGAAAAAGGACAGATCAATGAGGCTCTGTATCGATTATCAAGAATTGAATAGAGTAACGATCAAGAACAGATATCCGCTACCAAGGATAGACGACCTATTTGATCAACTGAAGGGAGCGAAGTGTTTCTCGAAGATAGATCTACGGACAGGTTATCACCAACTGAAAGTACGGGAAGAAGACATACCAAAGACTGCGTTTTGAACCCGTTATGGATATTACGAGTTTTTGGTAATGTCATTCGAATTGAATAATGCTCCGGCAGCATTCATGTACTTGATGAACCGAGTCTTCAAGCCATACTTGGATAAGTTCGTGGTAGTTTTCATCGACGACATCTTGATCTACTCGAAGACAGAAGAAGAGCATACTGAACATCTGAAGATAGTTTTGGAAGCGCTACGAAGAGAGAAGATGTATGCAAAATTTTCTAAGTGTGAATTTTGGATGGAGAAGGTTCAATTCTTAAGACACATGGTGGATAAGATTGGAATCTCAGTAAACCCTGCAAAGGTCGAAGCAATGAGCAATTGGGAGCAACCGAGAACACCAACGGAGGTGAGAAGTTTCTTAGGGTTAGCTGGGTACTATCGAAGATTCATCCAGGATTTTTCTAAGATAGCAACCCCGTTGACAAATCTGACAAAGAAGACGGTGAAATTTGTATGGACCGACAAATGCGAAGCGAGTTTTTAAGAACTGAAGAGGAGATTAAGTGAAGCGCCTGTGTTATCACTAAGAGATGATGCGGGAAATTTTGTGGTGTATAGTGACGCATTGCACAAGGGACTTGGTTGTGTGCTAATGCAGCACGACAAAGTCATTGCGTATGCATCACGACAATTGAAAGATTATGAAAAACGATACCCTACTCATGACTTAGAGTTAGCGGCAATAGTTTTTGCGTTGAAAATATGGAAGCATTATTTGTACGAAGAGAAATGTGAGATATACACGGACCACAAAAGTCTAAAATATATCTTCACACAGAAGGAGTTGAATATACGTCAAAGAAAGTGGTTAGAATTGATCAAAGACTATGACTGTGATATTCTTTATCACCCGGGTAAGGCAAACGTGGTTGCCGACGCTCTGAGCAGAAAAGGAATGGAGAAGCTGTTTCATTTGACGACTCAGGAAGAGTTGATCAGAGAGATGGAGAAATTAGAGATAGAGGTAAAAGGACCAGAGAGGTCTAAAGAAAAGCTATTCGTGATGGAAGCACGTCCAACCTTGTTAGATAGAGTAAGGGAATCGCAAGAGAAAGATGAGGAGTGCGAGAAAATCAGAAAGAGGATCGTAGAAAATGAAAAAGAAAGATTCCGAATGGAAAAAGACGGTATCTTGAGATTCGAAGGGAGAGTGTGGGTGCCAGCGGTAGCCGAATTAAGAGAAGAGATTTTGCACGAGGCATACAATACGACGTATTCCGTTCATCCGGGAGGCACAAAAATGTACCGAGATTTGAGGCAACACTTTGGGTGGCCCAATCTGAAACAAGAAGTCGCAGAGTGTGTTAGTAGATGCCTTACTTGCCAATGCGTCAAACCAGAGCACCAGTGGCCGAGTGGTTTACTACAACCGTTGGAAATATCGGAGTGGAAATGAGAACACATTACGATGGACTTCGTGGTGGGACTTCCAGTCACGCAGAAAGGTTATGATGCCATTTGGGTTATCATGGATCGACTTACGAAGACCGCACATTTTCTGCCGATCAAGATCCGCTATAGCTTGAATCAATTAGCGAGTCTGTATGTAAAGAAATTATTTCACGACATGGGGTGCCGGTGTCAATTGTATCTGATCGAGATTCGCGCTTCATGTCGAACTTCTGAAAAAGCTTACAAGAGAGAACGGGAACGCAGTTGAGGTTGAGTACCGCTTATCATCCTTAGACCGACGGACAAATTGAGCGAACGATACAAACGCTGGATGACATGCTCAGAACTTGTGTGATGGACTTCAAGGGAAATTGGGACGACCATCTACCCTTAGTAGAATTTGCATATAACAATAGTTACCATGCGAGTATCGGCATGCCACCGTACGAAGCTCTTTACGAAAGAAAGTGCAGAATGCCCTTATGTTGGGACAAAGTCGGAGAGCGACGAATACTCGGACCAGAGTTAGTACAACAAACCGCAGACGTGGTGACAGTGATAAGTGCCAGACTAGTAGCAGCTCAAAACCGCCAAAAAAAGTACGCAGACTTGCATCGACAAGACCGGGACTTTAAAGTCGGCAGTTTCGTATTCTTGAAGGTATCTTCATGGAAGGGAAAAATTCGATTCGGCAAAAAAGGAAAACTGAGTCCAAGATTCATAGGACCATTCGAGATACTGAAGCGAGTGGGCGAGGTGGCATATAAGGTTGCATTACTACCCGAGTTGGAGCACATCCACAACGTATTCCATATCTCCGTGTTACGACCATACAAGGCCGACTACAAGCACGTGCTTTCTTACGAGCCCATTCAAGTGGAGAAGAACCTACCGTATGAAGAAATTCTTATCCAAATATTAGATAGGAAAGAGCAAACCTTAAGAAATAAAGTTATTTCATCTGTAAAGGTACTTTGGCGTAACTACGATGTCGAAGAGGCTACGTGAGAGTTAGAAGATAGGATGATGAGGGACTATCCCCATCTATTTGTGTAACCTTGTAGCAATTTTGGGACGAAATTTTTATAAGGGGGGAGGATGTAATACCCGAGACTTTCCTAATATTATTAAATGAATATATTAATGGAAATAAATATTTATTTGAATATAAATATTTGTGTGTTATGAGATGAGTTAATTCAAATGAATTCAAATTATAATTATAATACTTGAGAAAGATACGGAGTTATGATAAGCTCGTTGAAATGCCTTGTGTGGCACGAGAATAGATTCGATGATGAATTCAAGGATGACGGAATTATTAAGTGAGCAATTAATCTATATTAATTGTTAAATTGCTATTATGAGAAATATAATAATGAGTAAATTGTTTAAAAATATAATAAGAATTATATTTATTTAATTGTTGAGAAATGCGATAATTAATCGTATATAATGTTAATAACTCTTAATAACCGGTTAATAAAGTAAATGGATAATTAATATAATTATTACTCAATTAATTGTTATATGCGCAAGTATGCGATAATTAAACATATAAAGTATATGGGTTACAATTATATTATATAATGCAATGTGGTATTCATGTGTGACTATACTATATAAGAGGATTATATATTAAGATTTAATAAGTTATAAGAATACATCATGAGGTTGTCTGACAATGTAAGTATGTGAACATTAAATTAGTACCTCATGAATATATTGGAAACAATTGATTAATTGATGATTACTTCAATATATAATTGAATAAAAGAGCTGGAATAATATAGTGAAGAAATAATATCTAATTGAACTACATTCGGTGTTACCAGAATGTACATGGATTGTATATCTGCAAATTATAATTACCACATTGAAGTAGTATTTATTTGAATTACATGGTGACATTAAAATTATAACCTAAGCATGTATTACATGAATACAACTTAAGTATATAGTATGTGTAGGATGACTAAGTGTTATATTACATAGCCAATTGCTAAGCTTTTTTCCTTGTCCCATAATAAGAGACTCATTCCATCCTCACGTGTATTGCAAAGGCTAGCCTAAGCCTATTTCCTCCTCAAACTCAGCAAAATCATAGCAATGATCAATGAGGGAGTGGGATTCATGATTGATTTCACCAACCATCTACCAACTTCTTCTTAACCACCATGTAAACTAACATTCCCGTTGGTTTGATTTGGAGAACAAAGTTAGGGACTGTGTTTTGGTTTTCCTATAAATAA
The DNA here is from genome assembly GCA_020205555.1 of Panax stipuleanatus. Lineage (NCBI taxonomy): Eukaryota > Viridiplantae > Streptophyta > Magnoliopsida > Apiales > Araliaceae > Panax > Panax stipuleanatus. The sequence goes on along the minus strand of CM035123.1, from coordinate 66,472,879 downwards.
AGCATCCCTCCTTCACATTTCATTTGGCTGAGAATTCTATTAAGTGAAGTAGTGCTAGTTCACTAAGGTATATAGAGAGAGATAATCAGTTGAGAGAGGAATCAATTTGCAGCAAGCTCTAATCAAAGGTATAATTAGCAGCAAGTTCATGCTCTTCATTTCTTCATTCTGTAAATTTCAAATTCTTGACCATGTTGAATTAGATTGTAATTGGATTATAGAATGCTTGTTTAAGTGTTATATGAACTAATAAGCATGTTAGTATATAATGTGGCATAATTGCAATCAATTTTGTGAAGAAATTTTGAGGATTGGCTTGCATTCTACCGAAGTAAGAAAAACTCTGGTACAAACTAGGCACGGCGCAGTTGCGCCGGTTTATTACTGAGGCGCAGCTCCTCTGAAATCAGTTTCATGATTTTGTTAGAAATATGCCGAGTGTTAATTGATTACTACTACTTAGACAAGCATGCTAGCATGAGTAACCTATATATATGAGTACGCAGAAGTATAATGAGCATGTTCTATTATGTTTGCTTGAATGATTGATGAGAAGTGAAATTTTCAAAAGGAACTTAGAACTTTAAAAAGGGAACTTTGACATGTGTGTATCATCTTGGTGTACTGATTTTGCGAGCATGTTAGTATGACCTAGAAAGGCATGAGAAGCATGTTAATTGGTGTATATATGTTTCATAATGTAATGTGAACATATGGACCTCGCTAGTGAACATTTCTAACGAAAATGTAAGTTTTAAAGGTGAACCTTGGCATGTAGGTATCATATATGCATTCTGATTTTTGCGAGCATGTTTATATGGCCTAGAAATGCATGACGGACATGTTAACATATGTATATATATAGCATGAACGTGTTAGACCTTATTAGTGAACAATACTAACGAAAGTATAAGTGTTGAACATGAACCTTGACATGTTATATTGAGATTTAGATTCTGATATTTATGGACATGTTTGATAGAGCTCTTAACCTCACTAATGTATCGTACATGTATGCCTACCATGTTAGATGTCGTGAAATCAAGTTAAGCATAAATGAAGTATGTTTTCAAACCGATAACGATGCTAGTTACATGTATGTGATATGGATGCACATGAACATGCCTAACACGAGTTATATGAATACCTTATGTGTTTAAAAGGCGAGCATGTTAGACTTTGTGATTTTATGACCTTGAATGGCCTTAAGTTATTAAAGGTATTAACTTAGAAACTATATCATGCATGATTGAACTTGGAAGGGTTGTACAAGCATGGAAGGACCTTTAAAATGTTTATATGCTATGTTGTGTTGTATGCTTGCTTGTCGAACAGAAACTGTAAGGCAGCAGCCCAACCTTGGCTTGGCCAGGGGGTAGCGCAGCTGCGCCACCCTTAGGCTTAGCTATGGCGCAGCTGAGCCAGTCTGGAAGCAGAATTGAATCAGTTTGCTAATCTAATTATGGCAGTTACCTCATATCCATCCTATAGCTTGCTAAATAAAATTTGTTTGGTACTTGTTGTGATCTTATGTGATAATGATGATATGTGAACTTGATTAACCCGAAAAGAGGAACGTCAAGGATAAAAGACTATGAGAGTTATGTTAATCAAGATTGTAAATTAGTATGACAGTATATTAAGTTAAAGACTTAACTTATATGTTGATTGTATATATAAGATAAAGTATGATGTTAAACTATATGACTAATGGATATCATATATATACATAACTATATTACGATAGGGATTCGAAAGTGTTGATTTATTTAACGTGGATAGACTACGCTTAAGGCGAGTTCTCAAACTTATACTCTTTTACGGTGCAAGTATCCTATCCTTGTATTTACTCTATTCAAGGAATATTGTAAGCAAGTTTTCTTACTTACTCGTTTAAATTGAGTTAGTATGCTTATTGAATAAACTCTTATTCCATTTGAGTCTTATAAAAGCTATTATTCATATTAAACTTGGTATTGTTCTTGAATGTCGTGAAAGCGTCTATGCCATTTGATTCGGCTAGACTTATGCATGTTTAGAAAACTATCCAAACCAATTGACTGGTGCAGAAATCTTGAAAACTGAGTTGAACAACCCTTATGGTTAGGGGAGTGTATATTATTGGAAGCCCCAACACACGCGTAAAAATTACTGTGGTGTTATGCATAACATAGAGTATTGTAGACTGATCATCTATTATAATTATTTCTTTGGGTTATCAGTTTAATATTGATAATTCTAGTAGATGTTCAATAGTCCTTAGTGACTGCTCAGTATAAATTATTTTATCCAGTTGGATACGTTGATTGCCTTTGAATTCATATATATTTGTTGATCTATATTGAGCTATCATTTCATATTCCAAGGATTTGATTTGATAATTGTTGATACTCGTTATTCATGACATTATTCTTCTGAATTATCATTGAGATTATATCTTGGTATTTCAAACTCATAAAACTCTTTACCCTTATCGTATATTACTTGCTGGGCAATTTGTGCTCATTTTTGCTTATTTAAAACCTTTCAGTTAAGGCAGAACAGGGTGGACCTTCGGGCGTCAATAAGGGCAAGGGCAAGGCTATTGACTAGCTTGTTCCTTTTATGTTTTAAAATCTCTGGTGTTGTATTAAGACTATCTCAGAACTATGTTTAAACTTAAGTAGGGTCATGTAATAAGTCTTTATTTGATATTATTATATAATCTATTAAGTATTGTAGGTTGCGAGACTTGGGGGAATAAATATAATAAATCATTGTATATTATTCTAGATTTTCTGCTGTGATTGTATGATTTTAATTATTATTGTATTATCATGAGGAAGTGAACCAAATTTGAGAGACCAGTGGCGGCCATAATTTGGGGGCGTCACAATAACAATAGGTTATTCAGCGAATAAGAAGTCAAGGTCGGACTTAGTCAACGACTCAGGCAAGTATTTGAACCTTACTCTTTATTGAACAAATAACTAAGCTTGTACTCTTATTGATCGTACGAGTAAATAATTGCTAGAATAATTCTTGTATTATATATAAGCTAATATTTCATATTCTGTAGCTTGATTTAAATCACAATTATGTTCTTAGAATCATGTTATGAGCATTGAACTTATAAATTGTTCCTATATACATTGTAAAAGTTGTTTACGCTATTTGATTCGGCTAAACCAATATCATGAGTTAGAAAGCGATCTAAACCAACTGCTTCGGTGCGGAATCTTATAAATCTTTTGAGATGAACAACCCTTATTGAAGGGGTAATTATATAACTGTCGGGGAACCAACGTGCGCACAAACGGCATGTCTAAATATTATTTATAATGTAGGGTACTTTAGGCTAATCACCTGTTGTACTTGTTTATATTGGATTTTCAGTGAATAACTGTTAATTCTAGCAGAAGTTCTTGGTCCTCAGTGACTGCTCAATATTAAAATCTTATCTATTAGAAAACGTTAAAACCCTTGAATCCTTTTGATAATGCATCGATCAATAATGACTTTATGTTTAAAATTCAAAGGACAATTGTGGTACTATTGATATTTTCTTGTTTACAACATTATTCCTTAAACTCTTGAGCTATCTGTGACGCCCCCAAATTCGGGCCCCAATGCCTCGAATTCGGTTCGTCACATTCTAACAATAATAACTAAAATCATACAGTCACAACGGTAATCTAGAATAATATACAATGATTTATTATATTTATTCTCCCAAGTCTAGCAACCTGCAGTACTTAATAAATTATATAATAATATCGAATAAAGACTTATTACATAACCCTTCTTAATTTTAAACATAGTTCTGAATCATTATCATAGTTGTCATAATACAACACCAGAATCTCTAAAACATAAAGGGACTAGCTAGTCGGTAGCCTTGCCCTTGCCCTTGTCGGTGCCCGAAGGTCCACCCTTCTCTGCCATAATTGAAATGTTTTAGGGAAAGCAAGAATGAGCAACAAGTTTGCTCAGCAAGTAATATAGCAATAAGGGTGAGTAATTTAGTTTTCAAATTCCAAAAAGGTATAACAAGATATGAGAGTTCAAGGATAGCAAGAAATATCAACAGGTCTCAATAACAGTCGCTAAGGACAAAATATCAATAAGATTCAACGCTAGATCAATTCAAGATTTCAAGATAATTGAATACTGAGCAGTCATTAAGGACTATGAACTTCTACTAGAATTATCAATATTAAACTGATAACCCAAAAATAAGTATGATAGATGATCAGTCTATAATACTCCATGTTATGCATAACACCACAAAAATTTTCACGCGTGTGTTGGGCTTCCAACAATATATACACTCCCCTTACCATAAGGGTTGTTAATCTCAGTCAAATACAAGATTCCACACCAATCAATTGGTTTGGATAGTTTTCTAAATATGCATATAGTCTAGCCGAATCAAATGGCATAGACACTTTCACGATATTTAAGAACAATACTAAGTTCAACATAAATAATAGCTTTCATTAGACTCAAATGAAACAAGAGTTTATTCAATAAGCATACTAACTTAATTTAAACAAGTAAGTAAGAAAACTTGCTTTCATAAGGATCCATTGCAAAGGTTAGGATACTTGCAATTAACAATACAAGAACGGGTTCATGGAAACTTGCAGAATAAAAGAGTGTAAGTTAGGGAACTTGCCTTAAGCGTAGTCTATCCACGTAAAGCTAATCAACACTTTTGAATCCTATTATCGTATATTTACATGTATAGGATATTCATTAGCTAAGCACATTCAGTACATATGTTCGATATGAACACATATGATTCTAACTTGATCATATTATCCCTATACGCATGCTATTACTTACCTATACACATGTAGCATGAAATCAGTAGGTAAGAACTTATGAAGTTATGTAACATAGTCATATCACGTATGTTATTATAGTAAATCATAACACTAAGTTGGTTATGCCTTTACTATCTATAAAGTTTTTTTTATAAGTTAAACGTCATTATGATATACCATCAAAACTTATAAATAAATATCAGTAATGTTCAGACCCTTTTTAGCAGTTTAGGTATCATTATATGTCAATCAACACAATCAGAAAACCAGCAGAAACCATCAGTTTTGAAATTAGCCTGGCGCAGCTGCGCCCTGGCTAAGCCTAGGGATGGTGCAGCTGCGCTGTCCCCTGGCCGGACCAGGGTTGGGCTGTTGCCCTACTGTTTCTGACCAATCATGGTAGCATACATCTACACATAGTATATATATGTCTAATGGTCTTTTCATGCTTTTAACATCCATCTAAATTCCACCTTTCATGTAACGATTCAAGATTAACATCTTAAATAATTTTAAGGTCATACAAGGTCATGAAATCACATAAGTTATCATGCTTGTCATTTAATATTACTTATTATTACTTAAGGTCAAACTTATTATATTTATAAATAATTTACTTATTATTATTCTATTCCCGCAATAATAATAACACAACATACTATTAATTAATCACCCATTAATATTCTATTTCTCCTAATAATGATAAATTAACAATTAATATTGATTAATTGTTCACTTAATAATTCTTTCATCCTCTAATTAATTAACTCATCATCGTTTCTATTCCCGTGCCACACAAGGCATTCACGAGCTTATCATAAGCTTCACATTTTTCTTAACTATTATATCTTCAATTTGAAATAATTGAGTTAACTCATCTCATAACACATAAATATTTATATTCAAATAAATATTCAACTTTCATTAATAATATTCGAAAATTCTCGAGTATTACATCCTCCCCCCCCCCTTATAAAAATTCCCTCCTCGGAATTGCTACAAGGTTACACAAATAGATGGGGATAGTCCCTCATCATCCTATCTTCTAATTCTCACGTAGCCTCCTCGACATCGTGGTTACGCCAAAGTACTTTTACAGAAGATATAACTTTATTTTGTAATATCTGTTCTTTCCTATCTAATATTCGGACAGGAATTTCTTCATACGCTAAGTTTTTCTCTACTTGAATGGGCTCATAAGAAATTACGTGCTTGTAGTCGGCCTTGTACGGACGCAACACGGAGATGTGAAACACATTGTGGATGTGCTCCAACTCAGGTGGTAATGCAACTTTGTATGCCACTTCGCCCACTCGCTTTAATATCTCAAACGGTCCTATAAATCTTGGAATCAATTTTCCTTTCTTACCGAATCGAATTTTTCCCTTCCATGGAGATACCTTCAAGAATACGAAACTACCGACTTTAAAGTCTCGGTCCTTCTGATGCAAGTCTGCGTACTTTTTCTGGCGATCTTGAGCTGCTACTAGTCTGGCTCTTATCACTGTCACCACATTCGCGGTTTGTTGTACTAACTATGGTCCGAGTATTCGTCGTTCTCCGTCTTCGTCCCAATATAACGGTGTTCTGCATTTTCTCCCATAAAGAGCTTCGTACGGCGGCATGCCGATACTCACATGATAACTATTGTTATATGCAAATTCAACTAAGGGTAAGTGGTCGTCTCAATTTCCCTTGAAATCCATCACACAAGTCCTAAGCATATCCTCCAGTATTTGTATAGTTCGCTCACTCTGTCCGTCTATCTGAGGATGATAAGCGGTACTCAACCTCAACTGTGTTCCCATTCTCTCTTGCAAGCTTTTCCAAAAGTTTAACGTGAAGCACGGATCTCAATCACAGACAATTGACACCGACACTCCATGTTGTGAAATAATCTCCTTTACGTACAGACTCACTAACTGATTCAAACTATAGCAGATCTTGATCGGTAGGAAATGTAGCGGTCTTCGTTAGTCGATCCACGATAACCCAAATGGCATCATAACCTTTCTGCGTAACTGAAAGTCCCACCACGAAGTCCATCGTGATGTGCTCCCATTTCCACTCTAGTATTTCCAACAGTTATAGTAAACCACTCGCCGCTGGTGCTCTGCTTTGACGCGTTGGCAAGTCAGACATCTACAAACGCACTCTGCGACTTCCCGTTTCAGATTGGGCCACCAAAAGTGTTGCCTCAAATCTCAGTACATTTTCATGCCTCCCGGATGAACGGAATATCGTATTGTGTGCCTCATGCAAAATCTCTTCTCTCAATTCGGTTACCGCTGGCACCCATACTCTCCTTTTGAATCTCAAGATACCGTTTTTATCCATTCGGAATCTTTCTTCTTCATTTTTTGTGATCCTTTTTTTGATTTTCTTGCACTCTTCGTCCTTCCCTTGTGATTCCTTTACTCTATCCAACAATGTCGGACGAGATTTCATTACAAATAACTTTTCTTCAGACCTCTTCGGTCCCTTTACCTCTATTTCCAATTTCTCTATCTCTCTTATTAACTCCTCTTGAGTTGTCAAGTGAAACAATTTCTCCCTTCCTTTTCTGCTCAGAGCGTCGGCAACCACGTTTGCCTTACCCGGGTGATAAAGAATATCGCAGTCATAATCCTTGATTAATTCTAACCACCTTCTCTGACGCATATTCAACTCCTTCTGTGTGAAGATATATTTCAAACTTTTGTGGTCCGTGTATATCTCACATTTCTCTCCATACAAATAATGTCTCCATATCTTCAACGCAAAAACTATTATCTTTAACTCTAAGTCGTGAGTAGGGTATCGTTTTTTGTAGTCCTTTAATTGTCGTGATGCATACGCAATGACTTTGCCATGCTGCATTAGCACACAACCAAGTCCCTTGAGCGATGCGTCACTATACACCACAAAACCTCCCGTCTCGTCTGGTAGTGACAACACAAGCTCTTCACTTAATCTCTTCTTCAACTCCTGAAAACTCTCTACGCATTTGTCCGTCCACACGAACTTCACCGTCTTCCTCGTCAAATTGGTCAACGGGGTTGCTATCTTGGAAAAATCTTGGATGAATCTTCAATAATACCTAGATAACCCTAAGAAACTTCTTACCTCCGTTGGTGTTCTCAGCTGCTCCCAATTACTCACTGCTTCGACCTTTGCAGGGTCTACTGAGATTCCATTCTTATCCACCACGTGTCCTAAGAATTGAACCTTCTCCATCCAAAATTCACACTTAGAAAATTTCGCGTACATCTTTTCCTTCCTTAACGCCTCCAAAACTATCTTCAGATGTTCGGCGTGCTCTTCCTCTGTCTTTGAGAAGATCAAGATGTCGTCGATGAAAGCTACCACAAATCTATCCAAGTATGGCTTGAAGACTCGGTTCATCAAGTCCATGAATGCTGCCGGAGCATTAGCTAATCCAAACGACATTACCAAAAACTCGTAGTGTCCATAACGGGTTTGAAACGCAGTCTTTGGTATGTCTTCCTCCCGTACCTTCAGTTGGTGATAACCTGTCTGTAGGTCGATCTTCGAGAAACACTTTTCTCTTTTCAGTTGATCAAAAAGGTCGTCTATCCTTGGTAACGGATATCTATTCTTGATTGTTACTCTGTTTAATTCTCGATAATTGATACAGATCCTTATCGATCTGTCCTTCTTTTTAACAAACAACACTGGTGCTCCCCAAGGAGACACACTCGGTCACACGTAACCTTTATCTAATAATTCCTGTAGTTGTATCATCAACTCCTTCATTTCTACTAGCGCCATACGATATGGAGCTTTCGAAATTGGTGCAGTTCCAGGTGCTAAGTCTATTACGAATTCGATTTCTCTGTCTGGCGGAAGATCAGGCAGATCGTCCAAAAATACATCTTGGAATTCATTCACTACGGATATATCCTTAATTTCTACTCCCTTTTTTTGAGTATCTACAATGTAAGCTAAATAACCTACACATTATTTTCTTAACAATTTCTTGGCCTGCATCATCGTAAGACAACACGATTGCTTAAGCGATGAGCTACCATAAAACACTACCTTAGACTTACTCGGAGTCTGAAGGTTCACACATTTATTCTGACAGTCAATTATTGCTGCATGGTTATACAACCAATCCATTCCCATTATTACGTCAAATTCTCCCAATCTAATTGGAATCAAGTCTACGCTCAATTCATGATCTCTAATGTTTGTGTGACAATTTTGGTAAACGTATTTCACAGAGATTATTTCCTTATTCGCAACTTCTATGTTCAAGGGATCTTCTAATCGTTCTCGGAGTGTATTAAGTTTACTAGCAAATTCTTTAGATACAAAAGAACAGGTGGCATCCGAATCAAATAATACATATGCATTTATATCATTAATTGAGATTATACCTGACACCACGTCCTTCGCAGCTACTGCGTCCTGGATGGTCATGTTAAAGGTCCTAGCGGTTGGGCAGTTGGATTGTGCCGGTCCGCTGATCATTAGCTTGTTTCCCCCTTGTTGGCTGCTACCTCCGCCACTTCCCTTCTTCGGGCAATCCTTGATCAAGTGCTCTGTCAAGCCACAAGCAAAACATCCTTGGATCTTCTTCGGTTTTGGGCAATTCGACAATATGTACCCCTCCTGGCCGTAGTTATAGCACGTGCTCTTTACTTTCCAGCACTCCCCCTGATGACTCCTCCCACACTTATTACAAGCTTCACTCTTTTTCTTAAATCCTCCACGAAAGTTTCCCGACTGATTATTGTTGTTGTTGTTGTTATTGTTCTCCCACTTTCTCTTTCCCAAATTACTTCCTCCACTGCTGCTACCTCCAGCACAGTTTTCTCCTTCGGTATTCTTTCCTTTCTTCTCCTTGTTATAAAGACTTAAGGCCTCACTGCCACCTTTCGCAATGATCGCCTTCTCCAGCAATGTCATAAAGGAATCAATTTGAAGAACTGATACCTTATTAAACAGCCAAGGTTTCAGTCCTTGTTTGAAACGTCTCGCCTTCCTTTCTTCATCTCCCACTTGGTGTTCTGTAAATCGCGCTAGTTCATTAAACTTAGCCTCGTACTGCGCCACCGTCATATCACCTTGCTTCAGTTCTAAGAACTTCACCTCCATTCTATTCTTCATGCTCTTCGGGAAGTAGTTCTCGAAGAACAACGTCTTAAACCTTTCCCACGCTATCGTTCCTTCTCCAACTCTCTGCTGATTCGCCTCCCACCAGTAGTTTGCTTCGCCTCTCATCATGTATGTAGCGAATACCGTCTTCTGGTCTTCACCCACTCGAGCGATGGTGAAGGCCTTCTCTATATCCTTAACCCATGTCTGAGCTATGATTGGATCGGTAGTTCCCTCAAACTCTGGGGGTCCTACACTCCTAAAGTCCTAAAAGTTTGTGACTGGTACTGCTTGAGGATTGGGGCGAATAGGTTCGTTGTTCCTTTCCCTAAGAGCTTCTCCTAACAGATCTACTAATTTCTGGATCGGGTCTACTTGTTCTCTCTCATTGTTTACTGATTCATCAGGTGCAGTTAATCTACGTCTGGGCGGCATTTTCTGCATCACAAATTTTTTATTTTATTAATACTCAATTATATTACTTAAGTATTTCTTTAATACTAAAAGCATAAAATTTTATAACACGTTTCTGAAATAAGATCATTTATATTCATATGCCAATTCGTTTCATTACATGATTTTTCCTAGCATACTACTATAAATGTCATCACATATATCCCCTAATATCAAAAAAGATGGGGAATATACCAACCTACTACCCCTCTAACATAAGCCTACTCGAGGTTTACATCACTATCCCATATCTTACACAAAAGATTGGGATTACAACACAGTATATATATCACAAAAGAAAACCACTAAGCTACTACTAGTCTAGCTAAGGGTCTCATCCCATCATCCCACGCTCCACAGCACTCTTGTACTCGATCTGTGCTATGTATGCTATCAGCTCTTGGCTCAAAGTATGTAGGGTCTGTCCCTGCTCCGCTGGGTAGTGGTATACACCATCGATCACCCTCCCAAAAATGGATCGGAACACATACCCCATCTTGTTCATCTTCATCTTCTTGCATCTGACCTCATCCACTAAGTCTTCAGCTCTCTCGGTAGCCGCTTCCCACTTCTCCTCGAAGTGGATCCTATCCATAACCTCCAACTCTAGCTGAGTACGGAGTGCCTCCTTCTCTGTCTTCTCAGTTAGTTCCCCCTGCTCTACCTCTTCCAGCTTTCCTGCCAGATCCACATTCCTAGCCACCGACTTGTGAAACAAGGTCCCCATCTGGATTCCTGCCTCCCTGCGGTATGCAATCTCCACCTCTAACTCCTGCATCTCTAGCTTCCTCTGATGGTCCTCGTCCCTTAGTTTATGGAACTCAGACTCTCTTTCCTGGGCCTCAGCCTCCAGCTCCTACACTCTACAGTCCAACTCTAGAATACGCTCCACGTACTCTCCCAGCATATGCTCCTCCAGGTTAGGCTCGTAAAAGTCCTCCATGGGCTCACTCTCTGTAGGCTCGTCTCCCACAGGCTCGTCCTCTATGGGCTCGTCCTCCGGGTCAAACTCTACCTCAATCTGGTCCTCATCGTCAGACTCGGATGGTGTAATAGCATGCATAGGCACAACCTCTAGAGGTGCCTCGTATACTACATGTATATCTCTGGGCTCCTCCTCTGCCACTCTACTAGGTGCTCCCATGTCTGCCATCCTACAATCACAAACACAAGATAAACCAACAGCAACTCTATTAGAATGTTAAATAAAACTTAAGTTCATTGTATAGAATGAAGTTACATTTCATAACACACTAAGTCTCTCAAGGAAAACTCTTCATGAGTTTTATCTCCCTCTAACTTCCTAAGTTCTCCTAAGTTATAATCTAAGGATTCTCGCTCCTAAGGTTTATAACTACAGCTTTGATTCCAACCTGTGACGCCCCCAAATTCTGACCCCGATGCCTCAAATTCGATTCGTCACATTCTAACAATAATAACTAAAATCATACAGTCACAGCGGATAATCTAGAATAATATACAATGATTTATTATATTTATTCCCCCAAGTCTCGCAACCTACAGTACTTAATAGATTACATAATAATATCGAATAAAGACTTATTACATAACCCTACTTAAGTTTAAACATAGTTCTGAATCATTATCATAGTTGTCATAATACAATACCAGAATCTCTAAAACATAAAGGGACTAGCTAGTCGGTAGCCTTGCCCTTGCCCTTGTCAGTGCCCGAAGGTCTGCCCTGCTCTGCCTTAACTGAAATGTTTTAGGGAAAGGCAAAAATGAGCAACAAGTTTGCACAGCAAGTAATATAGCAATAAGGGTGAGTAATTTAGTTTTCAAATTCCAAAAAGGTATAACAAGATATGATAGTTCAAGGATAGCAAGAAATATCAACAGTTCTCAATAACAGTCGCTAAAGACAAATTATCAATAAGATTCAATGCTATATCAATTCAAGATTTTAAGATAATTGAATACTGAGCAGTCACTAAGGATTATGAACTTCTACTAGAATTATCAATATTAAACTGATAACCCAAAAATAAGTATGATAGATGATCAGTGTACAATACTTCATGTTATGCATAACACCACAAAAATTTTCACGCGTGTGTTGGGCTTCCAACAATATATACACTCCCCTTACCATAAGGGTTGTTAATCTCAGTCAAATACAAGATTCTGCACCAATCAATTAGTTTGGATAGTTTTCTAAATATGCATATAGTCTAGCCGAATCAAATGGCATAGACACTTTCACGATATTTAAGATTAATAATAAGTTCAACATGAATAATAGCTTCCATAAGACCCAAATGAAACAAGAGTTTATTCAATAAGCATACTAACTCAATTTAAACGAGTAAGTAAGAAAATTTGCTTTCACAAGGATCAATTGCAAAGGTTAGGATACTTGCAATTAACAATACAAGAACGGGTTCAAGGAAACTTGCATAATAAAATAGTGTAAGTTAGGAAACTTGCCTTAAGCGTAGTCCATCCACGTAAAGCTAATCAAAATTTTTGAATCCTATTATCGTATATTTACATGTATAGGAAATTCATTAGCTAAGCACATTCGGTACATATGTTCAATATGAACACATATGATTCTAACTTAATCATATTATCCCTATACGTATGCCATTACTTACCTATACACATTTAGCATGAAATCAGTAGGTAAGAAGTTATGAAGTCATGTAACATTGTCATATCACGTATGTTATTATAGCTATAACGATTGAGATTTTATATATTAAATTTTAAATATTTATTGAGTAAATAAATATTTTATGTGATTTATTTATTGAGTTGAATAAATAAATTATGAGATTGTGGAGTGATTTAATTAAGTGTTATATATTAAGTAAATGAATACTTAATATCTAATTTAATTGATGTGTATTGATTTTATAGTATAGTTCTAATTTAATTGAGGTATTTAAATTAGATGAGTTATGTGATGAGTGTTACATGAATTATAATTAGCGAGTAATTATAATTATGTGGTAATTCTTATGTGATTAATTGATGTTGGATTTTAATTAATTAAATAAGAATGTTAAAGATTTAATTAATTAAAGTGTAACATTAAAGTATATGTTAAAAGAATTTATTTAAATAAAGAAAAAGAGCTTTTAAATTATTTTAACCAAACAATGCCCTTACTTTTATTTTAAAAAGGCTTTTGCCAAACAGGGCCCTTGCATTGTCTTAAACCTATTCTAACCAAACAATGCCTTAGTACTAAAATCTATTTTTAAGAATAACCTTCTTTTTCCAAACATGGCCTTAGGGCTTTTTAAATTCAAAAGTTATATAACCTACATATTAAATAATAGTTAGTGTAGGTAATTAATATATAGGAGTTATATGTTTTATATAATTATATGTATTATATGTATATCAGTAATATACTATAGTACGTTAGTTTTAGAAAACAAAGAAAGAAAGAAAAACAGAGAAAAGATTAGAGAGAACTCAAAGAAGAAGAAGAAGGAGGAAGAGGAAGAGAAAGCTTGAGAAAGCAAAAAGGGAATCAAACACCACCATCACCTTCTTCTTCAATCATCAAAGCAAAAAGGGTAAAATTACTACCTTAAAATTCTAAGAACATTAATTAGTTATTTTCTTTAATTTGAGTTCTCTGTGAAAATTTCTTCTCATGAAATTGATGATGTTAATATAGTTATGTAGAAATTTTGTTTACAAACTGTTTATAATTAAATTATATGCCATAAACAAGTTTTCAGAAATTAAATTGTTGTAGAAATAAGTTTTTATGGAGAATTTATGTTCTTATGAAATTTTCATGTTTTGGGTTGAGTTAGAATGAAAAATTGATGTAAACATGAAATTTATGTGTAATATGTGTTATAGCATGTTTATATATATGAGTTATATAGTTGCTTTAGCGATTCAATCCACGTAATTAAGATGAACATGAAGAAATCATGTTCATAGTAATTTACTGTGAACTAATTTTGAAAATAGTTTTTTAAACTATCAAATTGGTGTTTGATTATGGATTTTTGTTTAAATTGATCATGGGTTATGTTAATATGTTAAGAATTAGAGTTAGTACAATTGGAATTACATAAATTGATTGAAAAACGAATTCGCAATAGCAATTTTTGTCAAGAACGCTTGATATTGTAGTTTTCTTTAAAAATCATGAAAACTTGGTTTTGATTATGTGTTGTAAGGATTTTATATGTTATAATCATGTTAAAAAGTCCAAAATTTTGTTGTTATCAAGTTTCATGTTCATCATGTTGAGAAAAATCGGATTAGGTGTGAAGGAATAAGCCAAATTGGCTTATTTCTTTGCTGTTCGCGAACTAGGGATTCCCACCAGAAGTGGGCCCCGCCCCAACTGGGCTTTAACCCTTCCAGGACCCTCCCCAGCGGGGCACCTTGCTGTCCGGGAAATGTTGTTTTGCTTTGTTGAGTTTTCATGCCGCGTTCGTTTTGCTAACTTATTTTTATGACTTGTTAAGTGTAATAGGTAATGAGATAACATACTTTTGATGTGTTTAAGATAGATTGAAGTCTTATATTGTTATATTATATGTGTGCTTGGATTTTATTTCTGTAAGGTGCAATATGATAGTAAAAGTGCTATGCATGTATGAGGTTCTTGATTGTGAGTTAGCCTCACGTATGTGTATTAGTATCAACGTACGTCGTAACCATGTTGCTAGGTTGGACTTGAGTAAGAAGTTCGACGGTTTAAACGTTGTAGTTGGGTACTAATAGATGTTTTAAACGTAATGTAATGTGTAGGATAATTGTGGAGATGATTGTAATTATTAAAGTGTAGCTTGCGCTTGCGGCAAATTCTCTACTCCTTATCTCTTACTTGAGCAAGTTTTCTAATCATTATTCTTCTACGTTATGCAAGTCCTTTCATGGTATCTTTTCATTGTGCAAGTTTCTAATCCTTGCTCAATATGTCATGAAAGTTCATTTCTGTTTCTTAACTTGTTATGTATTGTACAAGTTACACTGTATTCCAACATTCGTAAAGCATAAGTATTGAAGTGTTATTTAAGTAATGTGATCTTAACTTAGTTGGTCAAGCAAGATCTACGTGATCTATCGAATGCTTTAAGTTATTTCCAAAGCATGCCTAGTTATCATGAAATCTATTGTTGTATCTTATATTTGATTCATAATTCTTATATTGTCAAACTGTTAAAGCATTGTGTGTCAATTCAACTACTCCTAGTTGATGATAGTTGAAACTCCAAAGTTCCTTTATCTATCCAAACCAAACTTTCTTTGGTGCAGACTTGTATTCAAATACTGAGAATGAACAACCCTATGTATTAGGGGACATTTATACTAAAGAGTTAAGATGGTTGTGCACAATACATGGTACGAAGGGCTGATCCCCCTAAGTACGAGTTAAAGGTCCATAGTCTCAATGACTGTTAAAGGTTTTAAATAGAAATATTTATAACCTAGGACATAGTTCAAGGTCGTATGACCCTCAGATAAATTCTATATTCGAACTTTGAAAATGATGAAAGAGTTATTATTCAATTCTTTAATTTGATGAAAGTAAAGTTATTCAAACCTTTCGAAGTTATTCAGTTATGTCATATCATTATACATTTCAAGTGAGCTTTTGTTTGGTTACTCTTGCATATTTTATAACCCCTTGCAGTTAAAGCCAAGAATGTTGACGCACTGTCAACAAGTAAAGGAAAGGGAAAGATGAGCAAGTGAAGACTTGTTGTCTTCAATTTTATTTGTAATAAGACTTAGTTGATGATGTTTTATTTCTTCATTTATTTTTATTGATGTTAAGGTTTAGTTAACCCTGGGATTTTTATTTTGGACAAGTTGTAATCCTTTTTCAAGGAAGATTCTTATTTAAGTATTGATGGAGGTTGTAATTTACTTTGCAATTATTTATTATTGGGTAGATGTATATTTTATATAGATAGTGAACACCAAATCTTGTGGAAACGAAGTACCCGGATTTGGGGGTGTCACAATAGCAAATCATAACACTAAGTTGGTTATGCCTTTACTATCTATAAAGCTTCTTTTATAAGTTAAACGTCATTATGATATACCATCAATACTTATAAACAAATATCAGTAATGTTCAGACGCTTTTTAGCAGTTTAGGTATCATTATATGTCAATCAACACAATCAGAAAACCAGCAGAAACCATCAGCTCTGAAATTAGCCTGGCGCAGCTGCGCCCTGGCTAAGCCTAGGGACGGCGCAGCTGCGCTATCCCCTGGCCGGACCAGGGTTGGGCTGCTGCCCTACTGTTTCTGACCAATCATGGTAGCATACATCTACACACAGTATATACATGTCTAAGGGTCTTTTCATGCTTTTAACATCCGTCTAAATTTCACCTTTCATGTAACGATTCAAGATTAACATCTTAAATAATTTTAAGGTCATGCAAGGTCATGAAATCACATAAGTTATCATGCTTGTCATTTAAACACATAAGGTGGTCATATAACTCGTGTTAGGCATGCTCATAAGCATTTTCATCATATCCGTACAACTAACATCATTACAAGCTTAAATCATGTCTCATTCATGTTTAACTAGTTTTCATGGTATCTAACATGGTATGTATACATGTATGATATTTTAGTGAGGTAAAGAGCACTCTCATGCATGTTCAAAATATCAGAACACTATGACTTTGGGTCATACAACTTTAGTTTTCCAAAACTTTCAATTTTAGCCTTTTAAAATCGTTTTAAACACAAACCATGTATGCTAGTGTAATCACAACACCTTAGACTAACTTTTCATGCTCAACAAACCATATAATCATGCTTGCAAAAATCAAAATGTAGATATGATACCTACATGTCAAAGTTCGCTTTCAAAACTTATATTTTTGTTAGTAAATTATCACTAATGAGGTCCAACATGTGCATGCTATATCATGAAACATATATACACAAGTCAGCATGTTTTTCATGCATTTCTAGGTCATACTAACATTCTCGCAAAGTCAGAATATCAACATGGCATGTGTATATATCAAAGTTTATTTATAGAACTCTAATTTCATTTCAAAACTATAAGTTTTCGTCAATCATGCATGCAAACATAGTAAAACATGTTTACGTTAGGTCTAGGTATACTACCACACATGCTAAACCAGTCATCATGCTTGTTTAATTAATCTCAACTCGCTAACACTTAACAAATTGCAGCAGAAATAGAAAACTGAAACTAGGGACTGGCGCAGCGCCTAGTTCAAAACTGGCGCAGCTGCGCCGGGTCTCGGCCAGCACTGAACAGGCTTTTACTTCGATAGATGTTAAGCCAATTTCCAAATTTCCTCTACGAATTCGATCCTAAGCAACTACATTGTCTTACTAACATACTTATAAGCTAACATATTAACTATATATCAACTAACAAACATTTCCCAATCACATTATCATCAAAATCATGCTCCATTTCAAGAAATTAGAAGTTTAAGAAATGAAGAATAAGGAATGGAAATTATACCTCTGCAATTAAGATTGCTGCTAATTCAAACGTCTCCCTCTACTGATATCTCTCCCTCTCTATATCTCAGTATACTTGCCTTAAGCAATATCTCAGCAAAAGAAATTTGAAGAAGGGATGCTTCATTTATAGGAAAACCAATATACAGACAATGCATTTATCTCCCAAATCAAACTAACGGGAGAAACAAAAACATGGTGGTTAAGAAGAAGTTGGTGAGTAGTTGGTGATAATCATCATGAAGGCCACTCCCCATTGAATCATTGCTATGATCTTTGCTGAGTTTGAGGAGAAAATAGGCTTAGGCCTTATAGCTATGCACGTGAGAAGGAAAGGGACTCTCATTGTGGGACAAAGCAATATAACTCAGCATTTGGAAATGAAAGTATTAGTACTAAGGCTATATACATATACATAAAATATATACATAGGTTATAATTTAATTAGAGGGTACACAATGCAATTTCAATAAGTAAATAACTTTACAATGTAGTAAATAGTGGTACATATATATACATCCACATATAATCCATGTACATTTCGTTAACACCGGATATAACTCAAATGGGTATTATCTTATTACATTCCTTGTTCTACTCTATCATTTAATTATATTAAATTATTGAAGTATTCATTAATTATCAATTGTTTACAATATATTCATGAGGTACTAATTACATGTTCACACACTCACCTTGTCACATAACCTCATGATGTATTCATATAATCTATTTAGTCATAACATATAGTTTTTATATATTGTATAGTCACACATAAGTGTCACATTGCACTTTACACTTCATATAATATATATGTAACTACTATATATTATACCTTTAATTATCGCATACCTTGCAAATAACAATTAATCGAGTAAATATAATCTTATTATATTTATAAATCATTTACTCGCTAATATTCTATTACTCACAAAAATAATAAATCAATATATTATCAATTAATTACTCAATAATAGTATATCACCCATAACAACATTAATTAAATAAATATAAAACTTATTATATTTATAAATAATTTACTTATTATTATTCTATTCCCGCAATAATAATAACACAACATACTATTCATTAATCACCCATTAATATTCTATTTCTCCTAAGAACGATAAATTAACAATTAATATTGATTAATTGTTCACTTAATAATTCCTTCATCCTCTAATTAATTAACTCATCATCGTTTTTATTCCCGTACCACACAAGGCATTCACGAGCTTAACATAAGCTTCACATTTTTCTCAACTATTATATCTTCAATTTGAAATAATTGAGTTAACTCATCTCAGAACACATAAATATTTATATTCAAATAAATATTCGTCTTTCATTAATAATATTCATTAATAATATTCAAAAATTCTCGGGTATTACACTATCTTTTATCATTATTCCTTTGAGATTATTAGCTTTATAATTATGCTTGTTCACACTTATTGTTATATTACTTGCTGGGAAAATTGTTGCTCATTCTTGTTTTCCTTAAACCTTTCAGTTAAGGCAGAACAGTGTGGACCCTCTAACATGGATAAGGGCAAAAACAAGGCTATTGCGTAGCTTTGTTCTTCTTTGTTAGAAGATTTATTATTATATTGTAATGAGACTTGATTTAGTATTATGTTTTAAGTTATTTTTGGATTTAAGCTATGTATTAAGTTAGTCATGGTTGCGAGACCTTGGGACGAGAATATTTATATTAAACCAATGTAAATTATTCTTGTTAGACCCCAAATTTTATGAAATAAAAGTTTTAAATTTTTCTTATTATTATTCAGTAAATGGTTAAATTGATAAAAGGTTAAAGTTAAGGGTGATATATGTAAAGTTTACAAAGTAAGCAAGTGGTTATAAAATATTCATTATTGTCGGGGAATATTCGTTTGGTCGTGGAATATTCTTTTTGTTGGAGAATATTCGTACGACAGCGCAGTCTTTGGTGGACCCCACAACGGAATAATTGTCGGATATAGAAAGCGACAAAAATAACCTTTTTATAAAATAACAGTAAAACTGTTACGGTTAAACTATTAAAATACCTGGTGATAAAATACAGTAATACGCGTTGTTGCATAGTAGCACACGGTATTGCACAGTATTTCGAATTATTGATTCTTACGTAAGAAGTCACTCATTCAATTATTGTTATAGTAATTACTATTCAATATTTTATATTATTGATTCAATAATTGCATAATATTTTATTGGTTCAATAATTACTACGTTGATATTTTATATCAATAATTGCTACGTTGATATTTTATATTATTGATTCAATAATTGTCATTGCACAGTATTTCACATTATCAAATTAATAATTCATATTATTTGAATAATATTATTAGATAGCATTATTGATAATGTCTAAGAAGTTCTGTCTAGGAAAGGAGTTAGGTAATCTAATTGCGCGCCAATAAGGAGAAATCCTTATCGGAAAGCCCCCTCTTTCTTGGGAACGACCTAGTTGTCATTATTGTGATTCTGTAATATTATTTGTAAATAATAATTAATTATTGATAAAATGATAAGTAAATATTTATTCAATTTTGATAAAAATGGTAGAATTTTTAGCAAAAGAGACAATTATTGAAAGTTGATATTTTATCTTCTTCAATAAAATATTTATTCAAATATGTTATTATAATATTATATTATAACAGTATAATGTGATAAGATAATAATATAATTTTTTGTTTAAATGGTAACATTTTTATAATAAATTTATGGTATAAAAATAAAATAAAGTGGAAGAGAGAAAAATGAAATTAGAATTTTTTTTATGTTTTAATATATATATATATATATTATATAAACATGTGGGAAAATTTGGTGGAGGATTTTTCTAATTGGGTGGACCCCACTTGTGTGTGAAATGTGATGATGTTGGTTTTCAAAAGTTGGATTGCTCCGTTGTTAGTTTTGTCAGAATGTGGGTGTGAAAAAATCACCCGTATGTAAATTTGGGTCATTGTTTGTTCGGAATTTGAAAAAACTTCCTTCTACAAAGTTGTAGAGAATTAAATTTTATATGGAATAGACATAAGGTTCATATTTTTCTGATAAATGAGCTATTTATTATGAATTATTAAAGTTTTTAAATATTGTTTAAATTTAAAACATTTGGGTGGAGATTTTCTAGAATGGGTGAGCCCCACTCTTGTCCTTTTATTTGTTGTAAAATGCTGAAAATTTTGCTAAGAAGAAATTTCAAAGGTGGAGGCTTGAAAAGCCTCCGTTGATTCATTTAGTCTGTTTTGGTGTTCTGGCATTTTTCTATAAATAGGGTGCTTAGTTAAAAATGAAAAATCACACCAGAATCAGAAAATTTTCTCTCTATAATGTTGAGCGTATTTCTTGGGAGGATAGAAGTATTTTGAGTGTGGATTACGGTGCAAGATTTTTCTCAACATAATATCCGATATTCCAGTCAAAACTACTCTTCTACTAAGGTAAGGGATAGTAAGGGATGTTATTATGTTTCGTAAAGGAGTTTATTTTTCGTAAATGATATTATTTTTGTAAATGATATTATTTTGCGTAAAGAATATTTTGATAAAGGATATTTTGGTAAAGAATGGGATTTTATACTCGTAAAGGGTATTATTACTTTCGTATCTGTAAGGGATTTATTTTTCTTGTAAGGGATATTATTTTTCTCTTAAAGGATGTTGTTTTCATTCAATATTCGTAAGAAATATTATTTTCTTCCATACTCTATAGTATATAAGTAATAATATTTCATTTCAGATTCCTAAACTTAAACTTACAATGGTAAGTATTGCTTCTATAATTTCTAAAATAATTAGAAATTCCTTAAATTTTGCGCTTCATCAAATATCATTTTCACCGGAATATTGGTCTGAACTTTATTATGAAAATTTTACCTTTTTATGCCGGAGTTACTATTCATGAGTTACTATTCATGAGTTACTATTCACGAGTTACTATTCACGAGTATTATTCACAAGTTACTATTCATAGGCTACTATTCACGGTAAAAAAAATAATATATTTTTTCCTGTCCAAATTATCTTTGATTTATGAATCTTATTCTTAAAATTAGATTCATGTTTTGATCATATTGTTCTTACTCTGTCTATTCATTATATATAATATTTTTATAATCATGGTGATGGAAGTTCTCTTTGACTTGAGTGTAAAGATGGGTAGATTATTGGTATGACCATGACTATGAGTTCTCTTTGGCCAGTAGAGCAAAGATGAATTGTTGACTGCTATGATCATGACCATTGAGTTTACAATTGAATATCTTTAGCTTAAGTGCAAAGGTGAATTGATCAACATGGTTATAAATGTTGTTTCTATAAATTCTGAAATGATTAGATATTTCATTGAGATTTGAATATCTTTGGCCCGTAGTGCAAAGATGAGCTGTTGATTTATGAATATCTTTGGCTTGTAGTGCAAAGATGAACTATTGATGAATATCTTTAGCCTGTAGTGCAAAGATGAGCAGTTGATTTGTGAATATCTTTAGCCTGTAGTGCAAAGATGAGCTATTGATGAATATCATTGGCCTGTAGTGCAAAGATGAATGATTAATTGTTGAATATCTTTGGCCCGTAGTGCAAAGATGAATTGATTAGCATGATTATGAGCAGGAACTGTGATTTGGTATAACCATAATTTTTGGTGTTTCAGGTAAAGACATGTGATGAAAGTTATCTTCGTCCTGGGTGCGAAGAGGAATTTAGCAACACAATTATGATTATGAATTATTCACATGATTGTGGACAAGAACTGTTTATTGATGTTACAAGGATAAAATATTGTTGGTGGACTTTTAACATGGAGAAGATAATAGATATTATGGTCTATTTGACTCTTCTAATGGATTGTTCGTTCCGCTATAACTATAGTTGGAAAGTTTTATCATCTACCATACGTTCTAAATCTCTGATTTATTATTGACGAATGCTATTGATAATTTGATTATCTTTAGTCATGATATTCTTTACTGGGCTATTTGTGCTCATCCTTTTGCTTCACAATTCCTTTCAGGTAATAAAAGTGTAGCTGGGTCGAGCGAGGATAATAGAGGAATAGAACGATGGTCTATAACTATTGAAGTTTCCCATAAAACAGTATGAAAATAATTATATTGAGAACTTTAAATGTGTGTGTCGTATTTTATACGTCATTTAACAGTTGATTTTGGTGAACCAAATAGGGTGAGGTGAACCCATTTTTGGAAGAATGTGTTGCCACTATCATACAAGATGTCTAACCACATACAACTTTATGTTATTATAAGACATGGTTGTACGCATCCACTTGCTGATTATATCTATGAGCACTACCTATATAATCTTGGAGTATGGTTGGAATATAATCTTCAGTTTGAGAAAATTGAGATAATTATATGGCAAGAGAATACCCACCATTAGAATGAACAGGATAGTAATCTTCTCGTTCTTCTTTGGGGTCTATTGGGTCAACCAATGATAATTCTCAAGTCCTACGATATCTATTATAACTTAGATGCATGGCCGCCCATGTACGAAGGTTTCTTGAGTATTTTCCAAATATTTTAATTCCTAAAATAGTTATTGACTGTGCCTTTATGTAACGTATCATTGATAAGGAGTGTGGGTACTGTATTTATATTAAAACACACTTTATGTGTGGTCGTATTATGCACGACAATTGGATATAAAAGATTTGTATTTGGATTCTGTACCATGTATTTCTTGGCGACCCAGAATAGGTGGGTTATGTATTTACCTATTTTGGGGGCGTCACAATTCTATTATTCTGTTGCATGAGATTTTAGTATGTTATTAGAATTAGATAGTGAAGCACCAGATTCGAGGTACGTGTATCTGAATTTGGGGGCGTCACAGGTTGGTATCAAAGTATTAGGTTATAAATCTTAGGAGCAAAAATCCTTAGACTATAACCTTAGAAGACTTATAAGAACTTAGAGAATAGAAGGAGATAAAACTCATATAGAGTTTTCCTAGAGAGTTAGTGGTGTTATGAAATATATTTTTATTCCATATAATGAATTTATGTTTCATTTTGACATTCTAATGAAGTTTGTTATTTGTTGTCTTGTATTTGTGGTTGTAGGATGACATACTTGGGAGGCCCTAGTAGGATCTTAGAGGAGGAGCCGCGTGATATACACGTGGTGTATGAGGCACCCTTGATAGCGGAGCCCATTTCGACATTGGCCCCTGTCGATGATGAGGATGACGAGGAGTTGGAGTCGGATCCCAAGGAGGAACCCATGGAGGATGGGCCCGTGGGAGATTCCAACGAGGCCACATTCGAGGATCGGATATTAGGAGAATATGAGGAGCAAATTTTGGAGTTGGAATGCAGAGTTGAGGAATTAGAGGCTGAGGCTCAAGAAAGACAGACGGAGATGCAGAAACTGAAGGATAAGGACCATGCAAGAAAACTTGAGATGCTGGAGCTAGAGGTCGAACTTGCATATCGCAAAGAACACTACAAGAAAAAGGTTTATCAGCGACCGCACATCTGCGACCGTTAATGGCCGTAGATAGTGGTCGCACATTATCTGGTCGCTAACTGCACGTCAGCGTCCACTTTTGGAGACCGGGAAGTCAGCAACCGACATATAGCGATCGATGTCATCGCTAAGCTGAGTCACGCCCATTGTTGACGTGGACCACGTGTCTGCGACCAACATTAGCGACCACCATCGGTCGCTGATATTGCCAAGTCACACACAGTCGCTGATAATTATCAGCGACCTGATGCGGTCGTTGATTAACAGGGAATTTATTTTTTTGCCTGTTTTGTGGATTTCCCAAAAAATTTATACATGTTTGTACCTGTTTTATATCTCATCATCACACAACAGTATATATAAATCACCAAAACTAATTAAATTAACCAACACAATAAACAAATCGCTCGAGCGACTAAAATTTATATATATATATAACTATATATTGAATCTAAAACTATAATTATGGACGTTTGCTAATTTGACATCAAACAACTCAAGTGTAAGAAGTAGATTACGATTAGAAACGCTTACCAGTCATATTTATAGACCTCGTGCAAAGAGAAACAACTTCCTAAAGAAAAGATACAATAGAAGAACCATAATTAGTAACTAAACATGCATGCATAAATCTAAATTCATGATAAAATTACCTTGACATCATCATAGATATCCGCGCCAAGTGTAAGAAGTAGATTACGATCTTGATAGTCGTCGTCGTTGATAAAGTTTGTCCCCAGTACTCCTTGAGAAGTGTAAGCTAGTTGTGGTCCACCTCTCCATGAAATCGAGAACATCCTCATGTTTATAGTCCTAGGCCTTAATTTCAGCTTTACTTCTATTTTTGCAAGATCAACTGCCATAGAGTGAAGGGTTGTCAAATTTAACAATTTTTACTCGTAGTCTTATCTGACTCAAGGTATGAGAGACAAAGGAAGAGCTGCAGGAAATTTAACAATTAATTTCCAATAATTAAGTATTTCACCATACTGTACTTCCTCTCGAATTTCCAAAACAAAGTGGGAAATGTTGAATTCCATGCAACAGGAATTAACCACTTTGTTCAGGAATTCGAGAGGAAGTACAGTTGAATTAATTGAAACACTTATTGGGAACTATTGAATTTCTTGCAACTCTCAAGGAGTCTCTCATATTACATACAAACCTTGAGTCAGATAAGACTATGAGTAAAAAATGTCTTAGTTGACAACCCTTCACTCTATGGCATTTGATTTTGCAAAAAAAGGAGTAACAACTAAAAGACATAGGGCTTTAAAACCGAGGATGTTTCCCGATTTCATGGAGAGGTGGGACAAACCAACTTTTACACTTCTCAAGGAGTATAGGGGGGAAAATTTATCGTTTCAGTTCTCTTGAATTGGTTATGTAGTGAATGATCAGAAGTCGCAATCTGTTTGTTCACAAAATATAATATCATTAAGATGTGTATATAAATTTAGGAGTGAAATTATATATAACGTAACACAAAGATCCCATACAATAACCAATTCATAGAATCACAAAGAAACTAGAAAACTTGTCTCGGTCCTTGTTTCGTCATCTACCTCGGTTATATCAAATATTTCTTTTTCTTTCAAAATGACGGATATTGTCTTGATATTTTTCAAATACCTCATCCATGCTTATATGTGAATCTTTTATCTGTACTTCGTTATCTACCTTGTATGCAAGATTCGACATAGCAGTTGCAGCTAATACTCAAACAGGTTCCTCGGCAGCCAAAAAAATAGGGTTGTGTAGTTCTTGTTTGTGTCCTATACTCGAATAATAAAGTTAATTGAATTACTATGGACATTCCACATTGTTCCATCATAACAGATGACAACATCCCGAAAGAGGGCCATTAAGCTGTTGAACAGAACGTCTCACCTATTTTTCTGTGAGAACTACCAATCTGAGGAATTCGGAGTGGTTAGAAGCTGTTTATTCCATGGACTGGACCCATATCAAGCGATGATTTATTTCATAGCCTGATATGGGTCCAGTCCATGAAATAAACAGCTTCTAACCACTCCGAATTACTCAGATAAGTAGTTTGCACAAAAAAATAGGTGATACTGCTATGTTCAACAACTTACCTAAGTATATTACCTAAATAATATATGTTATTATATTACCTAAGTAATTTAATATATGTAATATATGTTATTTATATATTAACTTATTAAATTAATACTAATTCAAACTAAATAGTTATAAATTTAGGAGTGAAAACTAAGTAAATGCTACTTAGCTGATTTTAGTAGATATTAACTAAGTAATATATATATATATATGTTATTATATTACCTAAGTAATGTAATATATGTTATTATATTAACTAAGTAATGTAATATATGTTATTATATGTTATTTTATTCAATTTATATGTTATTATATGTAACTAATTAAGTAATATATGTTATTATATTTAATTTAATTTGTATTAAACTTAGATTGTAGTATTTTCTATTATTTTATTCTATTTATATGTTATTATATTTAACTAATTAAGTAATATATGTTATTATATTTAATTTAATTTATTTTGTATTAAACTTAGATTGTAGTATTTTCTGTTATTTTATTCTATTTATATGTTATTATATTTAACTAATTAAGTAATATATGTTATTATATTTATTTATTTTATTTTATATTAAACTTAGATTATAGTATTTTTTGTTATTTTATTCTATTTATATGTTATTCTATTTAATTTAATGTAGATTAATATTTAAACTAACATAAGTCTCAATATCATATTATGAACTCATGCACTCAAAATATCAGATTATGAACATGCATTCACTCAAATTGCACAAATTAAACCCAAATTAAAACTAAATATCACACATATATATATATATATATATATATAAATCTAACCCATATTCAAACTAAATAGGCAAATTAAACACATATAAACACATAATATCCAATATATATATATATATATATATAATTTCAAATAAATATATATATATAAACTAACTAATTAAAGTAAAGAAAAGAGAGAGAAATGATACCTAGATGGGGTCGCCGGCGGCGACGGACGGCAACGGCAGGTGGCGGCCGGTGTACGGCAGGAGGCGGAGGCGGGTGGCGGAGGCGCGGCGTCTTCTTCTTCTTCCTCTCCCCCCTCCCTTTTTTCTCTTCTGTTTCTATTTGTGTCTTCTGCAGCAATCTAATCTATTTAAAAAGAATCAGCGACCGCGGTCTGCGACCGGACGCGGTCTGCGACCGGACGCGGTCGCTGAATTTTTATTGACTGACGGTCGAGTTGCTAAGGAAGTCAAGCAGTTCTGCGACCGCTATCTACGACAATATGCAGTCGCAGATGTGAATTAATTTCCCCCGCCAACCCAAGCGCCAAAATTTAAGGCGGCAAACTCAACTCGGCGATCGGTTAGCGACCACAAGGTGGTCACTAGTAACAAGTAGCGAATAGTTTGTGGGGCGGTCGCTAATAGCGGTCGGTAATGCTGATATTAGCGACGAAATATGGCGGTCGCAGATAATATTGGTCGCTGATAGGCCTGTTTCTTGTAGTGGAAGCAGGGACCCAGCTAAGAGCTCTAGTACACCATTTGGTATCAAGGAATGCGGAGCTAGTAGGGAAGCTAGGACAGTCCGAGGAGATGGAACTGAGCGAGAAGACAGAAAAAGAGACTCTTCGCACACAGCTAGAGATGGAGGTCATGGAGAAGATCCACTTCGAGGAGAAGTGGGAGGGAGCCGATGATAGGGCCAAAGACCTAGAGGATGAGGTGAGATACAAGAAGATGAAGATGAATAGGATGGGTTACACTTTTTGCTCTGCCATGGAGAGATTGATTGATGGTGTATACCATTACCTGGCGGAGCAAGGACAGACCCGACATACCATGAGTAGGGATTTGGTGGCACACATTGGGCAGTTTGAGTACAAGAGTGCAGTGGAGCGTGGGATGCTAGGATAGATTGATCAGTTAGGTGTCCAGTAGTATAGATATGTTATGTATGTATTGTTGGGTAATCCCAATCCTTTGTGTGAGATATGAGATAGTTATGTAAACCCCAAATAGGTTCATGTTAGAGGGGTAGCATGACAGTGTTTCCCCATCTTTTGTGATATTAGGGGATAGATGTTAACATTTATAGAAGTATGCTAGGAAATGATCATATCGATAAAATGATCATATCGATGTAACGATTTGGCATGAATATAAATGTTCTTATTTCAGAAACGTGTTATAAATTTTCCTTTGCATTAAAGAAATTCTTAAGAAATATAATTAGATAATAAGAATGAAATTTTGTGATGCAAAAAATGCCGCCCAGACGTAGACTCACAACACCGGAGGAATCGGACAATAATGAGAATGATGGAATCCACGACACGCTTGCATGAGGTGGTCGTTGCCTGAATTGTTTCTAGCATAGTCGTAAGGTGGAACGCTCACGACATTGTAACTCAACGCCTATAAAGAGACAAGAACCTTGGTACAATCGATCGTGCAAGGAAGTTACGTTGAATGGAACATCAATGACCCCTCGACCCCTCGCTTATATGTAAGAGGTAACCTTGGTACAATCAACGATTGATGTATGGTAGAAGACACCATACAAAACTATGAATTGTTGTATGATAAGTCAGGTTTGAATCTCACAGAGAAATTATGAACAATTCAGGAGTTCTCAAAGAACCAAAAAGAGATTATTCTCACAAGTTTTTTTTATCAAAGTTGTCTATCAATTACAATAGATGTAACCCTTATTTATACTAATAATAAGAAATCCTAATTCTATAAAGAATACGACATTAAAACCCTTAATTCCTATAAGGAATAAGAATTTGAATGGAAATATAAATCCTATCTAATAAAAGAATATGGAAATCAACTCCTATCTAATAAATATTAGAAGTATGAAAGATCCCCTAAAAATATAGAAAGAAATCTGGTCAAATAGTCAAAGTCGCGTTACCTAAAAAAACGAGCCCAAAATCTGTCGCCCTGGTGCGGGGCGCGCTGGCCTTGGCATAAAATGGCGTGGGGCGCGCTGCACCTCTAGAGTCTTCTTGGTACCCTGGCGCGGGGTGCGCCAACTCCAACACTAAACTGGCGCGGGGCGCGCCGGTTGTCTCGAATTTGCCCCTCTACTTCTTTACATTCTGAATGTGGTTCTTTGTTCCGTGCATCGTAACCTTGTGATATCGTGTAATTGCTAATCCCTCCTTGAATTGAAACAAAACTTTGTTGGAGATTAGGTAACACAAATGAACACGGATTTGATGACTTGGCTTGCGTTGATTTGGTTTTACTAAAACTTGATTGCGTAATATATATATATATATATATATAATAGTTGTCAATTACAAAATGGTTCAGGAGTTAATATGATAAAAGGCAATAACAAGTTGCAGATATAATAAAATAGACTGAAATATAAAGGATAGTCTCCCCGCTAACAGATCACTTTCTGTTTTTATAATTTTTGGATGATCTGAGGAGTGATCGTCCAATTACTAGTAGTCAGATCTTCAGAGATGGCTGAGATGGAGGTGTCTTCGTAGTCATTGCTATCTTTGAGGATGACCATGACTGATTCTGAACTAGACCCATGATCCTTCTTTGGGATGTTAACACTCTTCCAGTTAATGATCGGGACATCGAGATGATTGTCTATTGGATGTTATCCAGATGAATCCTTAGGGACGCCTTCAACAAGGCTAAAATTATACAAAAATTGCAACTGGATCTCCTCTATGAACTTCTTATTTTTGGCCTCTCTGGCCTCCATAGTGTAAGACCCCAACTTTTATGAATAAAGATTTAATTTTCTTTATATATTATTTCGAAACAGTAAGGTGTTGATTTGATAAATATGAAAGTTATGGGTGAAATGTGCAAATATTTTTAAAATGAGCAAGTGGTTATAAAATATTCTTGTTGTCGGGGAATATTCGTTTGGTCGTGGAATATTCTTGTTGTCGGGGAATATTCGTACGACGGCGCAGCTATTTGTGGGCCCCCACAACGGAATAACTGTCGGATATAGAAAGCGACAGAAATAACTTTTTTACAAGATAACGGCGTAGTTGTTACCGCTAGTACTGTTGAAATACCCGGTGGTTAAAATACAGTACGCGGTGGTGCGCAGTAGCACACGGTATTGCACAGTATTTTGAATTATTGAGTCTTACGTGAGAAGGAACCTACTCAATTATTGTTACAGTATTTACTGTTCAATATTTTATATTATTGACTCAATAATTGCTACGTTGATATTTTATATTATTGACTCAATAATTGCTGCATTGATATTTTATTGACTCAATAATTGCTACGTTGCTATTTTTTTATGATTGATTCAATAATGGCTACAGTTGATATTTTGTAGTATTGATTCAATAATTATCGTTGCACAGTATTTCACGTTATCAACTCAATAATTCATATTATTTGAATAATATTATTAAATAGCATTATTGACAATGTCTAAGGAAGTTCTGTCTAGGAGGGGTTATTTAATTGCGCGCCAGTAAGGAGAAGTCCTTATCGGAAGGCCCCCTCTTTCCTAGGAACGACCTGGTTGTCAATATTGTAGTTCTATAATATTATTTGTGAATAATTAATTATTGATTTATATGATAAGGAAATATTTATTTTGTGGATATTAAAGAAGGAATTAGTGCTGATGTGTTTTTATCAGTATTTTGGTGTGGAAAATCATCTGTTTATGGATTTCGGATAATTTATGTTTGGAATTTGGAAAAACTTTCTTCTGCAAAGTTGTAGAGAATTAAATTTCCTATAAAAGGACATCGAATTTGTATTTTTCTGACAAAGGGGCTATTTATTATGAATTATTGAAGTTTCGGAAAATAAATATATTTTTAATGGGAGGTGGGTCCCACTTATGGTGGCTGATGGCTTTTGAATTTTTGGTAGGCGGCTGGAGGATTTTTTTAAAAATAATATTATTTTATTATTTTAGTCTCCTTTGGCATCCTAAGTTTTTCCTATAAATAGGGTGCTTAGGTTAGAATTGAAAATCACACAAGAATCAGAAGTTTTCTTTCTCTATAATATCGAGCGTATTTTTGTGAGTATTTCAATACTTTGAGTATTACTATTCAGTACAAGCTTCCGTCGGTATTATATCCGATATTTCAGTCAGAGATACTGTTCTTTTGAGGTAAGGGATGTTATTTTCTTTCGTAAATGATGTTATTCTTTTCAATATCATTATACAGAAATATTGTCATGGATTTTATGTTGAAATTCTTATTTTTCCGTCGGGGTTACTATTCACGTATACGGCACTATTCACGTATACGGCACTATTCACGGGAAAATTTATTTTTCTTCTATTTGTCCAAATTGTCTGTTAAGGTTACTATCTTTGATTGTATCCAAGTTTTGGGCTTTATTCTTGAATTTTGCTCCACAAAGTATTATTATGGATTATTCTTGAATTTGGATAAACTAAATGACGAATCCCTAATCTTTGTCTTTAATCTCACTGGATTCGTTCTTTAAAATGTTTTTCATCATCCTCAGTCCTAAAAGGTGATGTAACTGAATATCTTTGGCCTGTAGAGCAAAGATGAATGATTACCTGATGAATATCTTTGGCCTGTAGTGCAAAGATGACAGGTGTTGAGATGAACATGACCACTGATGATACAAATGAATATCTTTGGCCTGTAGTGCAAAGATGAATATTTGATGAGATGGATATTGATTGATGTTACAGGGATAAAATATTGATGATGAACGGTTATTCCCGCTGCGAATATTGATCTAAAACATGTTATCAATAATATTTTATCTGAACTGTTGAAGGCTAACGATAATTTATTTTTCATTATCTTAGTCATAATATTCTTTACTGGGCTAGTTGAGCTCACCCTTTTCATCTGTTGTCCTCTTCAGGAAATGAGAATGTTGCGGGGACTAGTCGGGGGACAGAGTGATGGTCCGAGTTAGAGCAGTAGTAGTCCTCACTATTTCTGATAAATAGTGTGATAATAATTGTAATGAGGACTTAGTTTGAATCTTAATATTTTCTACATATTTGTATTGACACTCACAGATGTGTGGTCGTATTTTGCACGACCGTATGATATAAAGTTTATATTTGAATTCTGTACCATGTATTTGGCGACTCAGAATGGGTTGGGTTGAATGGACCTATTTTGGGGGCGTCACAGTTGGTATCAGAGCTTAGGGATATGATCTCTGGCGGAGATCGGGGAATAGAACTAGGAGGGGAGAGACGAGTAAATCTTTCGCTAGTGTGTCCTACCTAAGCTTATGTGGTATTTAATTGGTCAGTCGGAGCATAGGGTTAATATGTGATATGTTGACTTGTTTTTTATGGCAGTATTTGAGAATGGCAGCTGAGAATGTTAACAACGAAGTGAATGAGACCGTGGAGACACCTTTAATCGTTAACCAGGAGAATGTGCAACAAGAAGGCAATGTTCATCCTGAAAATAACGCTGGTCAGACGATAAACGATGAGATGTTTAGAAGTTTTTTGCAGTTCATGCAAAATCAGACGAGGGAGACTCGTGTGCAACATATAGGTGGAGATAATAACAACACGCGAGCTGTCACTGCCAAGCAGTTCAAAGAATTGGGACCACCAGAGTTTCTGGGAAAGCCAGATCCGATCAAGGCGGAGACGAGGATTAAAAAAATTACCAAGATATTTGATGTCTTGGGATGTACAGAGGAACAGAAGGTTCCATTCGCCACGTTTATGTTCCGTGGAGAGGCAGATTACTAGTGGGAATTGTGAAGCGTACCTAGCCTACCGCACTCCAGATGTCTTGGGAAGCGTTCCAGAAACTGTTCAATGACAAGTACTTTCCTGAAAGTATTCGTCATATGAAGGAGGTAGAGTTTATCCGACTGGAACAAAATAACATGACGGTATCCCAATACGAGGCTAAGTTGGCGGAGCTGTCCAGGTTTGCACCTCATTTGGTGGAGAATGAGGAACGTATGACGCGGATGTTTCTAAGAGGTTTGAAACCCGAAATACGTCAATACCTCATTTCTCATAAATTTTCTCTATATTCAGATGTAGTGAACAGGGCCCAGTTGTTAGAACGAGATAATGATTATGTTCAACCGAGGGACCACAACCAAGGTCGTACCGGTGGCAGCAGTCATCGGAGCAATGACAACCAGCGAGGAGGAAAGTATGACAGAAGCGGTAACCACTCCGGTGGTTATCGTGGCCATGATAGTAGAAGAAGCGAATCGGGAGGAGATTTCAAAAAGAGAAGGTATAACAATGAGAACGCGAAGATATCAACATCAGCACCAGCATCAACTGTTTCGAGGGGAGGAGAACGACCACCGGTCGTATGCTATAAATGCGGGAAAGAGGGACATATCAGCCCAAACTGCCCACAACAATTCAAAGGATGCTATAACTGTGGAAAAGAAGGACATATAGCTCGAGATTGTCCTGTGGCGAAACCAAATTCAGCGGGGGTGGTGATTCCAAAGGCGGTTACAGACAAGTCAAAGTCGGTGATTCCTGGAAGAGCGTTTGTCGTGACAGCCCAAAATGCGAGGAATCCACACGAGGTGATTACGGGTAAGCTGATCATAAACTCTTGCGAAGTTTACACCTTGTTAGATACCGGTGCTACCCATTCCTTTATTTCACCTGCTTGTGCTCAACGTTTGAACTTGACTTCTGATAAATTAGACTTTGACTTATCTGTTGAAACTCCGTTAGGAGAAACCTTTGTTACATCTACAGTTTATAAATCTTGCTTGATTCAGATTGGTACCCTTACCTTACCTGTTGATCTTATATCTTTGAAAATACTTGCATTTGACGTGATTTTAGGAATTGACTGGTTAACCACTTACCATGCCAAAATTGATTGTTTTCGTAAGGTTGTTAGTTTTCATATTCCTAAACAACCTGTTGTGCGAATCCAAATCACCAAACCACTAAAATCAGTCAATATCATTTCAAGTCATAAAGCTATTCGTTTATTGAAAAACGGATGTCAAGCTTTCTTAGCTCATGTCACTGATCTAAATCAGAATACATTAGATTTGAATGATATTTTCGTTGTTAATGAGTTTCCTGATGTATTTCCCGAAGAACTTCCCGGTCTACCCCCAGAACGTGAAGTTGAATTCTTTATTGACCTTGAGCCCGGTACAAAGCCCATTTCTAAAACCCCATATCGAATGGCTCCTATTGAACTTCAGGAGTTAAAGATTCAATTACAAGAATTGTTGGACATCGGTTTTATTCGTCCTAGTACGTCTCCTTGGGGTGCTCCTGTTTTATTCGTAAAGAAGAAAGACGGGAGTATGCGACTTTGCATTGACTATCGGGAGTTGAACCATGTCACCATCAAGAATAGGTATCCGTTACCTCGTATTGATGACCTGTTCGACCAGTTGCAAGGAGCGCAATTCTTTTCAAAGATCGATCTTCGTTCTGGATATCATCAGTTGAAGATTAAAACTGAGGATATTCCAAAGACTGCTTTCAGAACACGATACGGGCATTATGAGTTCTTAGTCATGTCTTTTGGATTGACTAATGCTCCTGCTGCATTCATGGATATGATGAACCGTGTATTTAAGGAGTATTTAGATCAATTCGTTGTTGTCTTTATTGATGACATTCTCATCTATTCTAAAAGCCGTGAAGATCATGAACACCATTTGAAGTTGGTACTTCAAAAGATTCGTGAGAACAAGCTATATGCTAAGCTGAGGAAATGCGAGTTTTGGCTTGAGGAAGTAGCATTCCTTGGGCACGTGGTATCGAATCGTGGAGTATCTGTGGACCCGGTGAAGATTGAAGCAATACAAAGCTGGGAGCAACCTAAGTCGGTGACTGAAGTACGAAGTTTTCTGGGCTTAGCTGGTTACTATCGGAGGTTTGTAGAGGGATTTTCTCGAATCGCTACTCCATTAACTCAGTTGACTCGGAAAGATACAAAATTCGTTTGGAGCGAGGAATGCGAGAAGAGCTTCCAAGAGCTCAAGAGGAGACTTATCTCGGCACCTGTTCTGACAATACCATCTGGTTCGGATGGATTTGTTATTTACAGCGATGCTTCGGGCAAAGGGTTAGGATGTGTTCTCATGCAACATGGGAAAGTCATAGCCTATGCCTCGCGACAACTCAAAGAATATGAGAGGAATTATCCTACTCATGATCTAGAGTTGGCAGCAGTCGTTTTCCGCGTTGAAGATCTGGAGACATTACTTGTACGGAGAAAAAGTGGAGATTTATACGGATCATAAGAGCCTTAAATATTTCTTCACTCAGAAGGAACTCAACATGCGGCAACGACGTTGGCTTGAGCTGTTGAAAGATTACGATCATACTATCCAATACCATCCTGGAAAAGCGAACGTGGTAGCTGACGCGTTGAGTAGAAGATCATATATGGGAACGAGTGTGATAATGTCAAGCATACGCGTAGAACCAGCTTTGATTGATAAAGTTAAAGCTGCTCAAGCTACGGATGCGGAGCTGATGAAGATGAAGAAGAAGGTGCAAGAAGGTGCAATTCCAGAAGCAAGAATCGATGAAGAGGGAATACTCCGAGTCAACTCCAGACTTTGTGTTCCTAACGATTTCGACTTGAAGTATAGAATCATGATGGAGGCACACAACACACCGTTTGCGATCCATCCTGGGAGTACTAAAATGTATCGTGATCTTCGACATACATTTTGGTGGAGCAATATGAAGAGAGAGATCTCGGAGTTCATCTCGATATGTTTAACTTATCAACGTGTAAAGACGGAGCATCAAGTGCCGAAGGGTCCATTGCAACCACTGGAGATTCCGAAATGGAAGTGGGAACACATTACGATGGATTTCGTTACGGGTCTTCCCAAGGTTTCTCAAGGCTTAGATGCGATTTGGGTTATTGTTGATAGATTAACCAAGTCTGCTCATTTCTTACCGATACGAGAGACTTATTCCCTTGAACGTCTTGCTCATATGTACGTGAATGAGATTGTGAGATTGCATGGCATGCCAGTATCCATAGTTTCGGATCGTGATCCCAGATTTACTTCACGATTTTGGATCAGTTTGCAGAAAGCTATGGGCACGAATTTACGATTCAGTTTGGCTTATCATCCTCAAACAAACGGACAATCGGAAAGGACTATCCAAACTCTTGAATATCTATTGAGACTCTGTGTTCTAGACTTCAAAGGGAGTTGGGATAAGTACTTACCATTGGTGGAATTCTCCTACAACAACAGTTATCAGGCAAGTATAGGCGTAGCTCCATTCGAAGCGTTGTATGGGAGAAAGTGTCGTTCTCCAGTATGTTGGGATGAGGTGGGTGAAGCAACATTGTTGGGACCAGAGTTAGTACGTATGACTACAGAAAAGATCCAAATAATCCGACAACGTATACAGACGGCACAGGATCGACAAAAGAGTTATGCAGATCTTCATCGAAAGGACGTGGAATTTAATGTTGGAGACCATGTGTTATTACGTGTTGCTCCATGGAAAGGAGTTACAAGGTTTGGGAAGAGAGGAAAGCTTAACCCACGATTTATTGGTCCATTTGAGATTCTTGACCGAATAGGAAATGTGGCTTATAGACTCGCTTTACCTCCAAGCATGTCTCGTGTTCATAACGTGTTTCACATATCCGTGTTACGTAAATATGTGAAGGATCCAAACCGCATTATTGAGTTAGAACCAGACGAGATAGCTGAAGATTTAACGTACAAGGAGGTACCTGTCAAGATCTTGGATAGGAAGGAGCATGTCCTACGCTCGAAAATTATACCTCAAGTTAAAGTTTTGTGGAGAAACCATGCAATTGAGGAAATGGCCTGGGAGTTGGAATCGAAAATGAAAGCGAGGTATCCTCACCTTTTCGACATACCAGGTACGTACGTCAATTTTGAGGACGAAATTTCATAAGGAGGGGAGGTTGTAGGACCCCAATTTTTATGAATAAAGATTTAATTTTCTTTATATATTATTTCGAAACAGTAAGGTGTTGATTTGATAAATATGAAAGTTATGGGTGAAATGTGCAAATATTTTTAAAATGAGCAAGTGGTTATAAAATATTCTTGTTGTCGGGGAATATTCGTTTGGTCGTGGAATATTGTTGTTGTCGGGGAATATTCGTACGACGGCGCAGCTATTTGTGGGCCCCCACAACGGAATAACTGTCGGATATAGAAAGCGACAGAAATAACTTTTTTACAAGATAACGGCGTAGTTGTTACCGCTAGTACTGTTGAAATACCCGGTGGTTAAAATACAGTACGCGGTGGTACGCAGTAGCACACGATATTGCACAGTATTTTGAATTATTGAGTCTTACGTGAGAAGGAACCTACTCAATTATTGTTACAGTATTTACTGTTCAATATTTTATATTATTGACTCAATAATTGCTACGTTGATATTTTATATTATTGACTCAATAATTGCTGCATTGATATTTTATTGACTCAATAATTGCTACGTTGCTATTTTTTTATGATTGATTCAATAATGGCTACAGTTGATATTTTGTAGTATTGATTTAATAATTGTCGTTGCACAGTATTTCACGTTATCAACTCAAAAATTCATATTATTTGAATAATATTATTAGATAGCATTATTGACAATGTCTAAGGAAGTTCTGTCTAGGAGGGGTTATTTAATTGCGCGCCAGTAAGGAGAAGTCATTATCGGAAGGCCCCCTCTTTCCTAGGAACGACCTGGTTGTCAATATTGTAGTTCTATAATATTATTTGTGAATAATTAATTATTGATTTATATGATAAGGAAATATTTATTTTATGGATATTAAAGAAGGAATTAGTGCTGATGTATTTTTATCAGTATTTTGGTGTGGAAAATCATCTGTTTATGGATTTCGGATAATTTATGTTTGGAATTTGGAAAAACTTTCTTCTGCAAAGTTGTAGAGAATTAAATTTCCTATAGAAGGACATCGAATTTGTATTTTTCTGACAATGAGGTTATTTATTATGAATTATTGAAGTTTCGGAAAATAAATATTTTTTTAATGGGAGGTGGGTCCCACTTATGGTGGCTGATGGCTTTTGAATTTTTGGCAGGCGGCTGGAGGAGTTTTTTAAAAATAATATTATTTTATTATTTTAGTCTCCTTTGGCATCCTAAGTTTTTCCTATAAATAGGGTGCTTAGGTTAGAATTGAAAATCACACCAGAATCAGAAGTTTTCTTTCTCTATAATATCGAGCGTATTTTTGTGAGTATTTCAATACTTTGAGTATTACTATTCAGTACAAGCTTCCGTCGGTATTATATCCGATATTTCAGTCAGAGATACTGTTCTTTTGAGGTAAGGGATGTTATTTTCTTTCGTAAATGATGTTATTCTTTTCAATATCATTATACAGAAATATTGTCATGGATTTTATGTTGAAATTCTTATTTTTCCGTCGGGGTTACTATTCACGTATACGGCACTATTCACGTATACGGCACTATTCACGGGAAAATTTATTTTTCTTCTATTTGTCCAAATTGTCTGTTAAGGTTACTATCTTTGATTGTATCCAAGTTTTGGGCTTTATTCTTGAATTTTGCTCCACAAAGTATTATTATGGATTATTCTTGAATTTGGATAAACTAAATGACGAATCCCTAATCTTTGTCTTTTATCTCACTGGATTCGTTCTTTAAAATGTTTTTCATCATCCTCAATCCTAAAAGGTGATGTAACTGAATATCTTTGGCCTGTAGAGTAAAGATGAATGATTACCTGATGAATATCTTTGGCCTGTAGTGCAAAGATGACAGGTGTTGAGATGAACATGACCACTGATGATACAAATGAATATCTTTGGCCTGTAGTGCAAAGATGAATATTTGATGAGATGGATATTGATTGATGTTACAGGGATAAAATATTGATGATGAACGGTTATTCCCGCTGCGAATATTGATCTAAAACATGTTATCAATAATATTTTATCTGAACTGTTGAAGGCTAACGATAATTTATTTTTCATTATCTTAGTCATAATATTCTTTACTGGGCTAGTTGAGCTCACCCTTTTCATCTGTTGTCCTCTTCAGGAAATGAGAATGTTGCGGGGACTAGTCGGGGGACAGAGTGATGGTCCGAGTTAGAG
Organism: Panax stipuleanatus; assembly: GCA_020205555.1. Taxonomy (NCBI): domain Eukaryota; kingdom Viridiplantae; phylum Streptophyta; class Magnoliopsida; order Apiales; family Araliaceae; genus Panax; species Panax stipuleanatus. Next base: position 66,433,376 of record CM035123.1, on the reverse strand, counting down.
CAGTAGTAGTCCTCACTATTTCTGATAAATAGTGTGATAATAATTGTAATGAGGACTTAGTTTGAATCTTAATATTTTTTACATATTTGTATTGACACTCACAGATGTGTGGTCGTATTTTGCACGACCGTATGATATAAAGTTTGTATTTGAATTCTGTACCATGTATTTGGCGACTCAGAATGGGTTGGGTTGAATGGACCTATTTTGGGGGCGTCACACATAGCCTCATCTTCAAGAGGTCCTTCCTCATAGGATTTCTCATCTCCACTCTGATTGACCTAGGGTATCAAGAGATTTGAGATATTAGTGGGGATTTTCCTCAATGGCTCTTTGATTCCTGTTCATTGAGGTTCAGCTTAAAGGGAATCATCATGTGGATAGGCATATGCTTGTGAGGATTACGGTGTTTGGAACCAATGCGATACCCAAGTCCAGCCCTGCCTAACTTCGTTGGTATATAAATAGGAGTCCTGATCCCCTGACCATTATGCCCTAGCCCTTAGCCAAGTCAATGTCCTTTGGAAAGCATTTCTTGACCAACTGTCATCACTTCGGGGGATATTCGAGGTTTGAATGCTGGCGAGCCCAAGGATTGGTATTGGGGTGTGCTCACCTCGAAGGCTTGAAAACTAGCAGGCTCATTATCTTGGTTCAGACCGATCACGGGCATATCTTCCAGAGTATGAATCAGATATTCATGTTCGGCACTGACGGTGACCAAGTTGTAGTTGATGATATATTTCAATTGTTGGTGAAGAGTGGACAGAACGGCTCCGGCCATATGAATCCATGGTCGTCCTAGCAATAGGTTATACCCAGTAGTGATATTCAGTATTTGGAAGGATATATTGAAAATAAATGGACCGATCTCTATGGGGAGTTCAATTTCCCCCACTGTATCCCTCCGTGATCCGTCAAAAGCTCGAATTACCACATGGCTATCTCGGATTTGATTTGGATTGATATTCATCCTCTCTAGGGTATTCTGAGGCCAGATATTCAAGGATGAGCCCCCATCGATAAGTACGCCTCCTATCACATAGCCGGATAATATAACCACGATATGTAATGGCCTGCGATGTCTAGTTCCTTCGGCTGGTATATCATCATCGGTGAAAGATATCACGTTGCTCTTTAGTACATAGCTAATCAGATGCTGGAAATTCTCAGTATCAATATTTTTGGGCAAATGAGCTTCCTCCAACACTTGGATTAGAATTTGACGGTGGTCCTTGGAGGCTAGCACCAAGTTAAGGATGGAGGTTTGGGGTGGTGCCTCCTTCAACTGCTTTACCGCTCGTGCCTCATTGTATCCTACTTTGTTAAGGAAATCCACAATCTTCTCTAATGGATGGTTTTAGCTAATGGCTTCATTACCCACCCTGGGAGGCACAATGAGTTATCCCTTGGCAGGATCGTAGTACATTTGGTCTTAAACCTTATACCCTCTTCATAGTTCTAAGGAACCTTTTTCAGATTAAAAATAGAGACCTACGGCCGTGGGGTCAACATCATAGGCATTGGCGTAGCTATTTCCAATGGAGTTCCGTCTCCCCTATTGGACAGTCCTCGGATTGTGAGAGGCAGGGTGGAAGTTTCTTCTATGCTAGTGATAACTGTCACTATTTCTTCTGAACCTTTCACCCTTCGATGATATATTATCTCTTCATCAAGGAAAATCTCAGCATCCCTTATCATCTCTAGCTCTCCTGATTCAATCAGATTCTGAATTAGATAGCGTAGGGCCCAACATTCTTCAGTGGCACTGTCCAGAGGCATTTGAACAATATAGGCAGGTTTTACTAGGGTCGAAACATTTTGATCATGGATCCGGGGGTGGTGAGAACTTCGTGATCTTTCCCTTGTTGATCAACATTCACAGGATTTCTTCCCTAGACTGCCCTAGTGGGGTAAATTTTTATTTGGCTGCAAATTCCCACCGAGAGTGAAATCTAACCTCCCTTACTACTTTCTCTGTCCATTGGCTCCGTGCTTGGAGAAGAATCTGATCTCTTTTTGGAAATGGGATAACTTTAGGAGGTGGAATATTGATCTACCCTCGCAGGACTTGGTCGATCAACTAGCGAGTCAACTGATGTTGGTATATAACTATCTCTACTAATTGGTCTACTTGAACCTTGATTGAGGTCAAGCTCTGCTCCATCGTATACTTTTATTCAAGATAACCCCATATGGAAGGATCAGTCATAGTGGGAGCTTTTCCCAATTTCCTCAAATACTTGCGGTTCTCCCGACTTTCTACGCTGATCATATTGACTCCCTCTGTATCATGTTGAGGTAAGGGATTGTTATTAACATTGGGCTAATCTGGCGCTTTTACCTCAATCTCCCCACTGTCAATCATAATCTGAATTTTATGTTTTAAGGTCCAACAGTTTTGAGTGGCATGCCCTGGTGCTCCAGAATGATAGGCACATTTCTTACTGGGACCATACTACCTTCCTTTAGGATCGGCAGGTGGAGCAAGCTCAGTAATCTTTTTCTGTGCAACCAGCTGTCCCAATATATTCTCCAATAAATCCCTTAATGGAGTGAATACCCTTCTTTGCATGTTCTCCTCGACCCTCGGTGCCGTAGGATTTCGGGCATTTGTAGATGACTGGAATGCAGGGTAATTGCCTTGCTTCTGTATGGGGGGACTATTACTCTTGCTCGTTGATTGCCCTTGCAATATTAAAGAGACAGCCTCCTCTTTTATTTTATGTACCATCTTAGGTGCGCGTAAGTAATTTCCCGATTGTATATGCTCCGCCACTGCCTCCAAGGCTGTAAGGTCCTTGATTTTACCGGATTTCAAACCCAGTCCTGCCATTTCCCCATGCTTTATCATTTTAGAAAAGGGTTTGCCTATTCCTGCCATGACTCTCTTGTAATATGGAGCTTCTTGGATGTCAATAAAAGTTATAACCATCTCACCTTCATCCATTGAGGGGCTAACTTGGGCGGCCATTCGCCTCCATCTCTGTGCATATTCTCTGAACGATTCATGACTCAGTTTCCTTACTTTAGTCACTTAGTAATGGTCAGATGCCATCTGAGTTTGGAAGCTATACTAGACGAGGAATGTATGAGCTAAATCTTCCCAACCCTGGACTTTAGAGTTGTCAATCCGGGCTTACCAAGTTCGGGCTTCACATGTAAGGCTCTTCTGGAATAGCTGCATTCAAAGGCTCTCATCATTGGCATAAGATCCAAGCTCACCAATGTAGACTTTCAAATGGGTGTAAGGATCGCCCAATCCATTGTACTTCTCGAATTTTAGGACTTGAAACTTATTGGGGTATCTCGCTTTTTTGGAAAATACATAAATCTGAATAATTCACACTCATATAGGATCATGTCCCCTTAATCGATCGGATAACATCCTCTATCTATCTAACTTTATTTTGGATTTCCCCGGTTTCTCTGTCTTCTCGGAGGTCTACTATTTCCCTTGTCATCTTTTCGATCGGGGCCTCTTTGGCTACTCTGACATCGAGGGGGAAGATAGGTGCGGACATCTGGGTCACTGTCCTTTTTTGGCATTTACATATCTCCTTGTACAGAGGGTTCATATGAGTTTTCAGTTTGGGCTCTTGAGATATTTTACACTGTTCTCTTAACAGGGTAGTCATCTCGACAATCTACTTTTTAAACTCCTCGAATTCTTCTCAAGATACTGGGATAGCTTCTGATAAACTTCCTTCAACCATTTGGACTGGTGGTGAACGTGCCTTTTTGGCTCAAAATCGAGTTATAGGACCAATTTGTACAAAATCGGTATCTATTTTAGTCTAGATATTGGTAGATGATATGGATGCATGATATGATATGCATCGGTTTATGGGTTTTTTAATCTTTTCCTGCAAAACAACGGGTTAGTCGACTTGATGACAAAATGAGAAGGATGTACAAATGACAGTTTAAGATGGATGACATTTGTAAATTCTGAAAGTAACATGGCATGAAGAGACATCTTGCGCGTTTGGTTTATCAGAGGTTGACCTATCTTAGGTTACTCTCACAGGCTTTTTGAAATTGGTTCCCAAATATTCGCAATTTACTTGATGAAGACATTCATCTTTCAATTGGAGCGAATCTTATTGGTGCCTTTTCTGAGCCTCACAAGAGAACACTCTTTAGAGTCCAGTAATAAACAACTGACGGGGTTCGCCTCCTAATAGAGGTACCATAGAACATACATTCATAAATTCATCGTCCTCACCAGATATAATATGATGACATTGTGCGAGGCACTAATATATTGTGTGAGGCAATAATATAAAGCACTTAAATATTAGAGACATTTATAACACACAAAGATCATTCACACATAAATGCTCATGCAGAATGGAAATCAAAAAGATTAAACGCGGCTTAAGCGCTCTATCGTCCCCAGCGGAGATGCCACCTGTCGACGCTGGGAAAAAACTTAAAGGTCTATCTTCTTTATTTCACGTTTGTTTGAATATTAGTTGTCTTCTTTTTTCTGCTCTTCCTATTGTTTCTTACCCTTTTTATTTTTCTATGTTAAAAGAAACATTAGTCGACTTATTTTACAAAGTTTGATTTTATTGATGATGATTGGACCAAATGAGACAGAGCCGTCAGTTGGTATGATTTAAATGGATGTATCATCTGAATTTTGAAGGTTTTCGCAATATATATGGTTCAATATGTGACTCCATAGGATTGGTCTGAATCCAAGATTCTTAGAATTCAGGGGCAAGCTTAAGCGAGGGGAAGGTGTTAGGCACCCCCCGACTTCCGTAAAAACACGGTTAACACATCATATTGATTTCATATGTATAAAGTGTGTGTGTGTGTGTGTGTGTGTGTGTGTGCGTGTGTGTGTTTATTGTGCTCAGTGCTTTTATTTTATATTTTTCTAGGATTTATTTATGTTGTTTGAAAGTGGTTTTGTACCTCTTTTACACCTAGGTACGAAGGATTTGATATAACAAAAAGTTCATTTTAAACAAGATATGGAAATTAAAATGATGTTTTGAAAAAGGGTTTTCAAATCCCTCGCCCGACTAGGAATCGATGACTTTGATACTTCCTTTTATTATCTTTACGTTTATAAGGTGATCTATCCCGAAACACTTTATTCTTCATGAAAGCTCTTCGTGGTTTTATTTGAAAATCATTTTAGTGAAAATACATGTTAGAAAACACCAAAAATGATCGGATCATCATCGGGCATGTAAGCCATCTCGATGAATCCGAACACCTACAATCAAAGTTTTCACTATCATGGGATCTTGAATCCAAACTCTCGGGACTAACCCCTAGAATTCGTTTTCAAGATCCAAACATTACATATACAATGTTTTCGCATTATTTAAACATTACATTGAAAATGAAACGTCCATCGTGGGAATCAAGTCAAGATCCGATCATTGAATCTCGACACCTAGATTCCTAAACTCACATTATTATACTTGAATATGTATATATAACATATCCTAAACTCGATAATGGATGATTTCATCAGTTAAAATATCCATCACGAGACATTAGGACCCCCTCACCGCTAGATAGAGATCTAGGGCTCTACGGAGTGATCGGGACTGACCAAAAGCAATAAAACACATAGATTTACCATGGATCTAAATCAATCTAGCATACGGGTTAAAGCTTAATGCTTAATAACCACTCAAAAGGTTAGATCTGGCTTAGATCTAGGTAGATCTAGCCTCCGAACTTGATTTACAACAACATATTCACAATATAACCGATAGAAACTCAAGATCTACCAACTATTACACAATATACATAAAAAACAAGTTTAACTACATTCAAGCAATATATAACATAAATCTAGTATATTGAACAAATATTTACAAAGAAAGTGCCTAAAATGAGCGTTTTTCACCTTGGGGGACGCGTGAACAAGCTTCTTATAGCTCGGGATCACTATATGTTGCTCTAGACACTCAAAGTATACAAGATCTAAGCTTAAATCACTCAAATGTGGTGAAAAATGGCAAACTCGAGGGTTTCTCTCTCTCTAGAATCTCTCTCTCTCTAACTTCTTCCTTTTTGTGTAAATGAGCTGTAGGCTACTGATATAGGCTTCCAGGGGCAGCCGCAGATGTACCTGCGACTGGAGTAGGTGCACCTAAGGCTGGACCCCATGGGTCTAGTTGCCTCAAAGTTCGTGCCTTAGGTCTCAATTTGGTGAAAGTTGAGCTCCGTAGCAAAAAATCCTAGATAGTCCTTGTGGAAAGCTGCGAAATAAGGTCTAGTCTGAAGAAATCGGAGTCCAAGAAGATGATGCAATAAGTTGAAAGGTATCTTCCAGCTCCCGAGGGTCGTCAATCGGCTCGTCTTGATAGCACACAGTTCAGTGATTGTTGCGGTGACTTCTTATGGCCACTTTCTCAGCTTTGCGATACTCGTTCGGTCCGCGTCGTGTCTAGGCGTCGTTGGCACTTTGATTTCTCCACTGAGTTGTCTCCAAGGTGAAAAGATGCCTTTGCCCTACCTCGGGGTTGTCTCCGAAGTGAATTTTTGCTTTTACCCTTCTGAAAGATTAGTCCAAGAAAAGCGAATTTCGAGTGTTTACAATTAGGGTAATATAAAATTTGTGTATTGGACCATGTTATTGTTATGGCCCAAGAAATTTAATTAAAGAGCTCAAACAATTAAATGGGAACCCAAACTTTGGCCCAAATTAAGTTGGATAATTTTAGAAGTTTAATTTGCAAATTTGACAATTAAAATAAAATCAAAAATTGGGCAATATTTGGTGCATTGTACCCGGGAAAGGAGGGAGTATTTGCGCACATGTAATTTTATTTTCAAAGATTTGGAAGATATAGTAAAGATAGGAAAGAGAAAGAAGAGATATTGAATAGATTTCTAAAGATTGCAAGAGATTAGAGAGAGAGAGAGAGTATGAAAGATTTGTGGGAGATTTATATAGATGTACAAGCTATATACATATACATTTTCTCCTCCTACAAATACTCTCCATTACATTCCAACTAAAAGTTTATTTCATTTTTCTTCATTTCTTCCAAAATAGCTTAAGAGTTAAAACAAAATAGAAAGAGAAGAGAGAGAGAGAGAGAGAAATCGTGAGCCACAAGAGGAAGAAGGGAAGGAAAATTCTTCCATGTCATCTAGCTTTATCTCTTACTTTAGAAGAAGAATGAAGAAAGCCATAAGAAAAAGGTATAAACCCTAAACAATTAGTTATGTATTTTATTTTGATGGTTTGATGAAATAAAGGAGTTATGTTTCTAAACTCAAAAACCTTAGATTTACATGTTAAAGAGGGTTTTATGTGTAGATCTAACCATTTTTGGTGTTAAAAGTTTGATCAAAAGAAAGAAAAGAACAATAGTTTTCTAAGGGCTAGAACACTACAAGAAATAAGTCTAATTCCGACGGAATTAATCTCGACGAAAATAATTCAGTCGAAAGTAAGGTATTTCCGACGAAAGAAATCCGTCGAAAGTAAGTCCCTCGAACATAAGCTAATTACGACGAAAATCCGTCGAAGCTAATTAATCCCCCGTGGCGCCAGTTTTCCCGCCTGCGCGAAAGTGAACTTCGACGGAATAAGGTTACCTTCGAGGAAATAATCCGTCGTAGATACCATATTTTCGAGGGAATTAATTGCGACGGAAATTTCGTCGAAAATATGCCTTAAAACCTATTTCACCGTCTTATTCTCCAGCCGCCTCCCTCACTCTCATTTTCATTTCTCTTTCTCTCTCTCCCTCTCTCACTCTCTCTCTCTCTCGTGCTCTCTCTCCCTCACGAACACCTCCACCTCCTGCTGCCACCGCCTGCTGGAACCACCTCCTACCGCCTCCTCCTACCGCCAACTGCTGCCACCTCCGACCGCCAGCAGCTGCCCCCTCTTGCCGCCAGTAGTCTCATTTCCTTCCTCCACCAGAAGCCACCACCCCTCCGCCAGCAGCCACCACCTCTCCGCCAGCAGCCTCCTTCCCCACCTCCTGCTGCCACCACCAGCCACCACCTCCTGCCGCCAGCCACCACCTTCCTGCCGCCAGCCATCTTCTCTTCTGTTCTACAGGTTCTATTTAGGGTTTTTCAATAATTTACTATATTGTATGATGAATTGTATGCTGAAATTTGTGTTTAATTTAGGGTTTTTTATATTGTTTGGTTAATTTTGATATTGTATCATTAGGGTTTAATGTGAATTGAATTTGTTTGAAAATTGTGTTGAATTTGTTTGAATATTGTGTTGAATTTGTTTGAAGTACATACGTTCATTTTTCTGAAATTGTGAATTGGGCATACTGTTAATGAATTGGGAATACTGTGAATTGAAATTGGGCATACTGTGAATGTGGTTTTAGGAAATGTGATATTTGTTATTCCCGACGGAATTCTGTCAGAATTGTGCAATTGCATAATTTGTGGGCCCTACAAGTATATTATTAAATAATAAATAAATTATAAATTATAAATAAGATAAATAATAAATTATAAATTATAAATAAATAATAAACTAAGTAGTATTTACTTAGTTTCTTACTACTAAATACTAAATACTAAATACTAAATACTAAATAATAAATAATAAATAAGATAATTAAATAATAAATAATAACTAAATAATTAATAAATAATAAATAATAAGCTAAGTAGTATTTACTTAGTTTCTTACTATTAAATACTAAATAATAAATAAATAATAAATAATAAATAAGATATATAATAAATAATAAATAATAACTAAATAATTAATAAATAATAAATAATAAACAATAAATAAATAATAAACTAATTAAGTAGTATTTACTTAGTTTCTTACTACTAAATACTAAATACTAAAAAATAAATAATAAATAAGATAAATAATAAATAATAAATAAATGAGATAAATAAATAATAATAAATAAATAAATAATAAATAATAAATGAGATAAATAAATAATAAATAATAAATAAATGAGATAAATAAATAATAAATAATAAATAATAGACTAAGTAGTATTTACTTAGTTTCGTACTACTAAATACTAAATAATAAATAATAAATAAATATTAAATATTAAATAATAAATAGATAAATAATAAATAAATAAATAATAATAATAAATATGATAAATAATAAACAACAAATAAATAATAAACTAATTAATTAGTATTTACTTAGTTTCTTACAACTAAATACTAAATAATAAATAAGATAAATAATAAATAAATGAGATAAATAAATAAATAATAAATAATAAATAAATAAATGAGATAAATAAATAATAAATAAATGAGATAAATAAATAATAAATAAATAATAAACAATAAATAAATAATAAACTAAGTAGTATTTACTTAGTTTCGTACTACTAAATACTAAATAATAAATAATAAATAGATAAATAAATAATAAATAAGATAAATAATAAATAATAAACTAAGTAGCACTTACTTAGTTTTTAATTGGCAAAAAAAACTAAGTAGCATTTGCTTAGTTGTGATGCAATATTCAATAAACTAAGTAGCACTTACTTAGTTTTTCATTGTCAAAATAAACTAAGTAGCATTTGCTTAGTTGGGATGCAATATTCAATAAACTAAGTAGCACTTACTTAGTTTTTCATTGGCAAAATAAACTAAGTAGCATTTGCTTGGTTTGAATGATATGATCTTAGTTCCCATAATAATATGGGAACCAGATCATATCGTTCAAACTAAGCAAATGTTATACTTAGTTTATAAAGGATAAAATCTTGAGTCTTTCCGATCTCATACATTCTTTTGGAGGTGTCAACTTAGAAACCCGTTTGACATTCACTCAGTAGGAGTGAATGTCGAATAGCCCCAGTTTGGGACTGTTACTGAATGTTATGTCTTTCATTTAGGCCGGTGCCAATATGAAACGACACGTTTTTGTTGTTTTGAGGACTTTTCGGTTGTTATCTCTACATGTTCTTCGAGTACATACTTAGATTAAGTTATCTTAATCTATTTCGTGTACTTGGAGACCATGGGGAGGTGCTGTTGAAATTTTCTTAAAACAGTAGAAACGTGCATAACGTGTTGGTACTAGTGAAGAGACGCATCCAGGAACGGGATAGAAGCCTGAATTACCCCTTTCCTATAGAGCTGTCGTAATAGAAAAATACTCTAATTCATGTATGGACCACATGCATGAACATCCCTGTAATGAAACCCGCTTGACATTCATTCATGAATGGACGTCATACATGAACATCCCTGTACTGAATCCGTGGTCTGTGCAGTTAAAAATGTCAGCCGACCGGAGTTGGATGTACCATAGGATACGCAGTGATGGGAGGGGATTAGTATCAGCTTATCGTGATGGGGTGTCAGATTTCTTGAACAAAGCAATAGATCATGTTGATGATTAGAACGGAAAGATGCGCCGCCCATGTGTCAAGTGTAAAAACCTGATCTAGAAGAAAGTCGACCAGATTAAATTTGACTTATTTTCCCGTGGATTTGTGGATGGGTACTTCGTATGGACTCATCACGGGGAATCAGCTGAGCGGATAGATATTCTACGGGATTCATACACCGAAAACTATGATCCGGTGAAGATGTTGGTCGATGCTTATGGCCCTACTAATATTGACTGGGCTGAAAATGAGCCTTCTTCAAGCAGTGCTAAGCAAGTGCCAAATGATACAGCTGCTACCTTTTACAAGTTGCTATCTGAATCTGGGGTCTCGTTGTATCCGGGAAATGAAACGAACACCAAGCTTTCTACAGTGACGATGCTCTTACACTACAAGAATGAACACGACTGTAGTGAGAGAGGTTTCAACGATTTGCTTGCCATTGTTGGAAAGTTCTTACCCAAGGATCATACTCTTCCTGCAAATTATTACGAAGTGAAGAAGATGGTCAAAGGGTTAAATATGGGGTATCAGAAAATCGAAGCTTGTGAGCAGGATTGCATGTTATACTATGGGGAGGACAGAGATAAGGGACAGTGTGATATATGCTGCTTTCTGCGCTATAAGGTGACAAAACGTGGGGGTAAGGAGAAACATGTTCCCAGGAAGATCTTATGGTACTTTCCTCTTGCGCCGCAGCTTCAGCGGCTGTTCATGTCATCTCACACAGCTCAACATATGAGTTGGCATCGAACAAGGGATGTCGTGCCTGGTCAGCTGACTCACCCAGTGGATGGAGATGAATGGAAGAGATTTGATACAAATTATCCTGAGTTTGTGGAAGAAGTCAGGAATGTTAGGCTTGGCATGGCTACTGATGGCTTTTGCCCTTTCAATAATTTTAGTCAGCAGTACTCAGTTTGGCTAGTGATTATGGTCGCTTATAATCTTCCACCGCCGATGTGCATGAGGGATCCGTACTTGTTCTTGACTTTACTCATACCGGGGGATAAACGTCCTACAAAAGACATTAATGTGTACCTTCGACCGTTAGTAGATGAACTAAAGATGTTGTGGGAGACAGGGGTCCAGACTTATGATAAATCTAAAAGCGAGAATTTTGTGATGAAGGCAGCCCTGTTATGGACTATCAATGACTTTTCAGCTCTTGGGATGGTTAGTGGTTGGTCAACCCACGGGAAGCTGTCATATCCAGTGTGTATGGGGGATGTGCAAGGCAATCAGTTGCAGCATGGGCGGAAATGTACTTTCTTTAGAACTGCTCGTAGATTCTTGCCTCTTGATCACAATTATAGAAAGATGTCTGCACAGTTCAACAGAAAGACAGAGAAGAAGGGGGTTGTTGGTCGACTGTCGGGCAGTGAGGTCTTGGGCTGGTTGAACCAGCTTGATTTTCCTTTGCCGGTAAAGGAGCACAGTAAATTGAGAGCAGCCGGGTACGGGAAGACTTATAATTGGACACACTCGCCCATATGGTTTGAGTTGCCGTATTAGGGCACACTTTCAGTTCGTCATTGTATAGATGCCATGCATACCGAAAAGAATGTTTTCGAGAACTTGTTTTACACCGTGCTAGATGCGAGTGGTAAAACCAAAGATAATGACAACGCTAGAAAAGATTTGGAGGCATTGAATATTAGGCCAGAATTGTGGCTTCGCCCTAACAATACGAAACCTAAAGCTCCATATTGTCTTACTAAGCAACAAGTTGAAGACGTGTGTAAGTGGGTTAGTGGGTTGAAGCTTCCAGATGGATACACGTCGAACATAACACGTTGTTGTAAGGTCGAGCAATTGAAAATTTCTGAATTCAAGAGTCACGATTGTCATGTATTCATGCAGAAGTTGATCCCAATTGCATTTCGTGAGATGTTACCCAGAAAAGTTTTGGATGCATTGACCGAACTTTCAAATTTCTTTCGAGATCTTTGCTCAACTGTAATTAAGTACACTGATGTGGAGCAGATGGAGAAAAATATTGTTAGTACCATTTGCAAACTTGAAATGATCTTTCCTCCAGGATTCTTTGACTCGATGGAACATCTGCCTATTCATCTACCGTATGAACTCAAACTTGGAGGACCGGTGCAATATCGATGGATGTATCCTTTTGAGAGGTAATATAAATTACAAATTATTTATGTTGCTCATCATATTAATAATACTCATACATATTTGTCAGAATATTTATCTTAGGTATATGCGTCGATTAAAACAAAAGGTGAAGAACAAAGCTCGTGTAGAGGGTTCTATTGCTGAACGCTATACGGAGGAAGAGCTTGTCAACTTCTGTTCATTATATTTTGACGATGTTATCTCAACGAAGCACAATCGTTTAAGTAGAAATGAGGTCGTTGGTCCATTGTCTCATACTGATGATGAGTTAGCTGTATTCACATATCCGACTAAGCCTTTTGGCCATGAGACGCAGACTTTCTTAAGCGACAAAGAGTTGAAGATTGTATCTACATACGTGCTTCTAAATATGCCCGAAGTATCTAGATACATCAGGTATGAATAATTATTTGCAGTATTTAGTGCAATTTATAAGTGTAGTCATCTATATGTTAAAGACATTTTACTATTTACGCAGTAGCGTATGCTTCAAACCCAGCTTTTACTGCAGCAGAGTTGGAAACATTCACTAATGTTAATTTCCAACAGTGGTTTAAGCAACGGGTTGAAGAAGAGAACAATTCTGAGCATTTTATAGATGTCATCCGAGGACCGTACAAAGTTGTTAGTTCTTTTCCCGGATGCATCGTGAATGGGTACAAATTTAAGGTCGATGACTTGAATGAACTCACATCAGTCAATTCTGGGGTTGTGGTATTGGGAAGTTACTACCAAGATTCTGAGTACAATTACTATGGACGTTTACAGGATGTGGTTGTGCTCAATTATCACGGGGGTAAAAAGGTAGTTACATTTAAGTGTAGCTGGTTTGATACTGAAAAGGGGGTTAAAGTTGATCGTAATAGAATCACAACTGTAGATATCAAGTCGATGTTAAAGTCTGATGACGTGTTCATGTTAGCAAGTCAAGCGACTCAAGTGTATTACACTCCTAATGTCGTAAATACACGAAGCCCCTGGTACACAGTAGTCACAACTAAAACACGTTCATTTGATGCTGAGAACATGTTTGGTATAGATGAGGCGTTGCAAGAAGATGTTAGCAACCCTTTGGCCGTAGTGTTCAATGTTGAAGATGTGATTGATACTGATGTCATTGGCGTACCTGACGATGAAGATGTAGAGGAAAACGTCATCGTGAGTGATTATGTAGTCGTCGATGATGATAATGATGACGAAACTAATCTCGAAACTGAGGATGAGGAAGATATCGAATCCGAGACTGATATACATGTTGATTCTGATGGGTTTAATGGCGTAAGTAATTGAAAATTAGCATTCATATTAGTAAATATCACATTGTTAAACCTTACATATTCATAATTTACCACTTTGGATATTACAGTAGGATATTCATGGCTAGACATATTGGTGGAGGTCGCCGAGGTGGTGGGCGATCCGGTATAGGAGACAGTAGCCACGCCGACGGCTCGTCTTCAGGAGCTAGTAAGTTATCTTAACTAGGATTTAAATATATCTCAAACTGCATTAGTTTATGTTTATTGACTCAGATAAATATAATTATTACAGATGTACCTCGTCGACGACACCGAGGGACAAACCTTGGGCTCTTAGGTCGTCCGCCGACAGTTCCACATATCGTACCGGTGGATGTTGCTTCTGGACAGTAAGTGTTAATATATTATTAATATTTCTGTCAGTTATTGTAAAACACAATTCACATAACACATATTATTGCAAAATATAATTTTTTTCTGTAGTATACTAGACCCGGTGGCTAAGCACACCCTACACGCCATCTGTTTGACGCACCTCCCGACTGGGTGCGTGCGGTTCAGCCAGTATGTGCGGTTCGATGCCACTTTTATGCAGACTGTCTTGCGGGAGTTTCACGTAAGTAAAACATATTATATTAATTAGTACATAGTTTCACAAAATCAATTGTTTCTAATTTTTAAACTTTTGTTATAGGTTTATTATAGATTTGACCCGAGTATCTCTCAGACAGCTGGCGACGATGTGATTATATCATATGTCGCTAAGAATTACTCTGGCTGGCTATATGAGATGCGACATAGGGCAGCCCGGGAAGTTGAGGACCAGCCTGGGACCACCATCAGATCTCACCAGCCTCGCATAGTCTCCGATTTAGCCTGGGAGGCTATGTGTGCGCACTGGGATGCTGATGACTTTAAGAAGAAGTCTGAACAGGCGAAGAAGAACCGTGGTCAGCTTCGCATAGTACACACCACAGGTTCTCATTCGTTCGAGGAGGCGAAGACGGTAAGTACGCTGTATTTTGTTGTTTAGTTATCAAGTTCTTACACAAATACTTAATACCTGTTTTATGAATGTTTTTATTAGGCCCTGAGTAGGTCCTTGGGCCGAGATCCCACCATTCTAGAGTTTTGGGATAGAGCCCACACGCCCAGGGACGAGCGTGTTTTGCCTCAGGCAGCTGTGGCTATACGGGTAAAACTCATCTTACTATTTAGCTTTTAGTAATATTCGATCGTAAATAAAATGATATAATTAACAAATTTTTAAAAAATAAATTACAAGACCGATTTCAGAGGCTTCAGGACGATCGTATAGCTGAGCTGGATGCTATTAGGAGGGGTTCTGAGCCGTCATACTCCGCCACTCCCCTTCCTGATATTGTATTAGATCGGGATGAGGAGCTGAGACTATGGGTTGCGATCTCAGGATCCCCCTACTAGCAGTACTGGCAAATATCGAGTGTTGGGTCTGCCGAGGATACCCGCATATACACTCCCTGGAGGTAATAATATTTTTTATGTTTCACGAAATTATCAGAATTTATCACATTACACAAATTATTATTAGTAATGGAATTTATCTCTTCTTGTAGGCTCCAGCCAGCGTCTGAGAGCACATATCGGACCATCTGATACGGGCGCTGGCTTGGATGACAAGATCTTCCAAAGGCTGATAGGGGCCGTGTTGGATAGGTTCCGTACTGATCCGGTCTTTGGCCGTTAGCAGTTGCCTTCCAGTTCTCGTCTTCACCAGGTTGCTCAGGAGGTTAAAGCAGGGGCCTCCGCAGAGAGTACGGGATTACCACGAGAGCAGTTCGACGCTTTTAGCAACGAGATGCTCCGGATGGTGATTACTCTCTTGGAGGAGGCTTTTCATCCTCCCCCGCCTACTCAGGTATTCTTATTGTTTATGTTATTTTCATTTAAAGCTAGCTTATTAATTCTCACATATATACGGACTAATGATTTTTATTTATAATTTTTATTTATAATTTTTTCAACAGGGTGGCGATGGCGAGTGGGCTGGCGGCGATGACGAGCGGTTTGACGACGAGGACGACAGAGATTTTCATACACCAGACAGGCGTCGTCCACCTCCGCCCGATGATGATACTACTAGATTATAGTTCATTTTTATATGTTATTCATTCTAGTTCATTTGTACGTATAGCTTATATAGTTGTGTTTGTATAATGAGACTACGTTGTATTCATTCATTTGTAGAACATTTGTATATATTTAGTTGGGCCTCTAATGATACATTAGCTTATATTTGTTATTGTTAGTTTGTGATATTGATGATGATCAGTTAGTCGATTACGTTGTTGCGAATTGGTACAGGTTTTAAGAATTACGTTTGTTGTTGTGAATTGGTACAGGTTTTTTGAATTACATTTGTTGTTGAATGTGAAATATATTGTTGTCTGGCTGTATTGGGATAAAACAGGTTACAGGTACAAATATAGGTTTAAATACCTGGATATTGCATTTTCAAAAAAAATTATTTAAAAAAAATTGCTTAACTTCGACGGAATAGGCTATTTCCGACGGATATTCCGTCGGAATTATAAAACCAGATTAATTTCGAATTTATTTAATAATTTTAATTTTCAGTCGGAAGTAAGCTATTTCCGAGGGAATATCCGTGGAAATTAAAAAGTAATTACAGTTTTAATATATTATTTTTCCGTCAGTGAATGGTCTATGTCCGAGAGAATTTTTTGTCAAAAATAATAGATATTATCCTCGACGGTATATGTCCGTCGTAACTTATCCGTCGAAGATAGTGTAGGTCCGACAGAATGTGGTCAGAAATAAACCCGTCGAAGATATGTAATGTTCGACAGAATTTACGACAGACTTATTTTCGACGCGTGTATATACGACGGCATGTCCGACGGAATTTTTCGTCAGAAATAGGTTAGGTTCGACGGAATAGGCCTATCTCCGAGGGAAAATTCCGTCGGAAATATAGCTTTTCTTGTAGTGGAAAACCCTAGTTTTATCCTACTTTGAAGGGTTAGCATTTAAAATCTACACATCCTTTTTGTAATCTGTCAATGAGGGGTAATAGATATGTAAGTTAGTTTTCAAACCCAAGTGGTATCACTGAAATATATTAACTAGGCATGAATTGGTAGCTATTTTTCCAAGACTGGTCTGCCGGGTGAAGGTTAAAAACTGGGCACAAAAATAGTTCCTAGCTAGTTTGATCCAGGGGAAGTTTCATCCATTTTTCTTGCTCCAAAAATCCTAAGATTTTGTGGTATGTTAGTATGATAAGTTAACAAGGTTCAATCTAAAGATGGTGATTTTTGGATATCTAGAACTCAAGTTATGATTTTCGCAAGAAACGACTAATTTAAAAGTGAACAAGAATAACTCTTTGTGTGTAACTCAAATAATTGTAAAATATTTACTGGAGGTAGATGTTCATAACAGGAGCTCACCCTGAAAATTTCATAATTTTTGAACAAAGGAATAATTTATGATAAATGGTACAAGATTTGACTATTTTGGACAATTTAAAAATATTAAACTAAATTGAAAAATTCAAGAAAAATTATTTATTCATGATAATACCATATACTGATATCTCGTATAAAATAAAAAATTTCGGAGATGTTTTGGTATTTTTCATATAAATATTCGAGTTATAAATAAAGGGATAAAATAAGTTATGTAATGTTAAAAAATGTGTAGATGTAATTTTACTGACAAATAGCCTTTAATATGATATAATCATATTTTATAAAGGAATTTTGGTTATTTTTGATAAAATATTATGTGTATGGTATGTTATGATTGTTAAATAAATTAAATAGAGAGAGATAAACAATTAAATTAAATTATTTATAAATGATTAAAATATTATTAATTAATTAATAATATTATTAAATAATTAATAATATTAGAAGTTAATTAAAATATTAATAAATGGTTAATAATATTAGAAGTTAATGATTAATAATATTAAAGAGTGATTAAAATATTATTAAATAATTAATAATATTAGATTAATTAATAATATTATTAAATAATTAATAATATTAGATTAAAGTTAAATTAAATATTATTAAATAATTAATAATATTATATTAAAGTTAAATTAAAATATTATTAAATGATTAATAATATTAGATCAAAATATTATTAAGAGATTAATAATATTAGGTAATGATTAAAATATTATTAAATAATTAATAATATTAGATGATTAAAGTGTTATTAAATGATTAATAATATTAGATTAAAATATTGCTAAATAATTAATAATATTTGTAAATGATTAAAATATTATTAAATGATTAATAATATTAGTAAGTGATTAAAATATTATTAAAGGGTTAATAATATTTGTACACGATTAAGATATTATTAAATAATTAATAATATTAGTAAGTGATTAAAGTATTATTAAATGGTTATTAATATTTGTACACGATTAAGATATTATTAAGTGATTAATAAGAAGTGAATAAAATATTATTAAATAATTAATAATATTAGACGGAAGTTTTAAGATAGTGATTAAGTGATAGAAATGTTATCAAAGGACGATAATATTATTTATGGTTTAATAAGGAATTATCTAATGTTTGATTATGTGGCTAAATGTTAGATAATTCATTATAGAATATTAGTGTTATGAGATAAAGATATGTTATGCTAATTGGAAGATCAATCTTAACAATGATATGTCTTTTTAATAAAAAGATTAAATTAAATTGTGTAATAGTAGTCGTCAAACAAGGCAAGTTTTTTAACTCAAACTCGAGTTATTATGTTTCAAACATGCTAGTGGATTAACTATTGACAATTATTCCACATCTATGATTATTGTTATTCGCACTTAGTGCAAGTTGCATGTGTTCACCTATTATGAAAGGCTAATCACGTTGATTACCAAATTTGTTCATGGTTATTGTTGGCCACTCAGCGTTATTGATTCAGTTATTCATTTATTGAAATTTGATTATCGTTCTTACACAATTATTATATATTATTGAAAATTCGAAAGCTTACTCTTTTTCAATCATGGTATATCATTTTTGTATTTTAACTTGCTGAGAAAAGTAGTTGCTCACTCTTGCTATATCATGATAATATTTCAGTTAAACCCGAATGTTCGAAGAAGGATAAAGCCATAGGCAAAATTGGAGAATAGTTTCATATTAACGTTTAACTATTACATTTATCTTATGTTAAATGATTATGTAAACCTTTGGCGTTATTAATGTGACGCCCCCTGTGATGCTCCCAAAATAGATCCACACAATTCATTCTGAATCGTCAAATACATGATACAGAATCTAAATACAAATTTTTTTATATCAAACTGTCGTGCAAAATACGACCACACAAACTATGAGCTTCAATACAGATATTATGTCGTATATAATACAAAAATATCAACGCTCAAATTCAATCCTCATTATAATTATTATTACACTATTTTATAAAATAGTGAGGACTATTATAACACCATCTTAGACCATCACTCCATTCTCCGGCTAGTCCCAGCTATATTCTCAGCCAGCTATATTCTCATTTTTTGAAGAGAAAAATAAAAGAAAAGGGTGAACTCAACTAACCCAATAAAGAATATTAAGACCAAGATAATGAAGAATAAATTATCTTTAACCTTTAACAATAACAGATCAGATAAACTATGATGGACAACAAGTTTTAGATCAACAACTGCAGCGAAAATAGCAATCCATTAGAAGAGTTAAGTAGAGTATGATATCAACTATCTTCTATGATTTAAAAGTCCATCATCAATATTTTATCCCTGTAACATCAATCAATAAATATTTCAAATTAATAATTTATCTTTGCACTATGGACCAAAAGTATTCATTTGTATCAGCAGTGGTCATGATCATGCCAAACACGTGTCCATCTTTACACTACGGGCCAAAGATATTTATCAACCAACAGTTCATCTTTGCACTACGCCCCAAAGATATTCTTCAATCAACAGTTCATCTTTGCACTGCGGGCCAAAGATAACTTTCACCACAATTTAAGACTGGGGATGATGAAAAATGATATAAAGAACGAATTAAGTGAGATCAATGACAAATATTAGAGACTAGTAATTTAATTTATCCAAGTTCAAGAATGTTCAAATTGTCAACATAATAATCAATTGTGGAGCAAAATTCAAGGATGATATTTATATATCAAAAATAATTGGACAGAAAAGAAACCAATTTTTATCGTGAATAGTGCCCCGTGAATAGTATCGTATGAATAGTATCCCGCGAATAGTACCATATAAATAGTACCCCGTATGAAAATATTAAAATTTGATAAAAAAATTCAAACCAGTATTCCGGTGAAATGATATTTAGATGAAGCGCAAAACTCAAAGAATTTTTAATTATTTCAGAAATTATAGAAGCAATACTTATCATAGTAAGTTTAAATTTAAGAATATGAAATGAAATAATATCACTTTCCTAATATTACTACTAGAAAATCGGTGCCAAAAGACTGTCGCTAAAAGTTTTAGCGACCGTCGCTGACCGTCGCCATAGAAGCCGTCGGTAAATTCTATAGAGACGGTCTTTTGTCCTATAGCAACGATCGGCAACCTGTCGCTATAGGTCATGCCAAAACCGTGTATTTGTTCTTTATCAACGGTCACTAAAAGCTATTGCTACGGTAATGACCGTAGCTATAGATGTCTATAGCAACGCTCGACGACCGTCGCTATAGTCCTGTGTTTTCTAAAACATTATACCTACGATCAATGACCGTCGCTATAACTTTTTAGATTTCAAAAATAAATTAATTAATAATGCACATTTATTCAACAAACACAAATTATACAATATAAAATAAAACATAAAAAATATTATATACATCATTTAAAATCATTCACATTACAACATTACAATATAATAGTTGAATAATTCATTCCCTAAAATATAATGATCATTATTATACCAAACTACTAAAGTAATAACTTTTGCGATCATCATTACAATACAATAGTTCAGTTACATCTAAAAGAAGAGATTCTGAACTCGAGCATAACTGTACAAATTTTTTTATTCATCCTCCGTATAATTGAAATATATAATGAGAGGATTAAAATCTGAGAATTTCTCTGCCAGAAGACGATTAAATGATCATGTAATTGGTTAAGCTCCATTGGAGGGATTAACAAAGTCCGCAACTCAACTCATTTACTGCCTTAATTCCCTTCAAATCTTTCAACCTCCAAAAACAAAGATTCCATTAACAATTCATAGCATAAACATTAAACCTCAGACCATCAGAAATAAAAACCAACTACAAACTTACCCAAACAATGATGATATTGAAGCTTTACTTCGACATATTCTTATATATACAGATACACACAAATATCTTAACAAAATTAAAATTCCAAAAAAAAATTTGTAGTTTGATTCATCAGTTCTACATCTAAAGAAAGTTTAAGAGAATTAACTTACGCGACAATCTATAAGCCCCTAGTTAAGGGAATGGCACCCCAGATTAATCCACATACAAGGGCCACAATTTGTCGAATCCAATGTAATACATCTCCCAATTGATCATGGAACGAGGGTAAAAATTATTAGCAAAATAATTAAGAAAAATACCATTTTTTATCAGATAACTGAAAAGCATTAAAGTTTATATGTCCAAAGTTGTATAATATGAAGCATTACTTTCATGGTTTTCCTATAGTAATATGAAACAGCTAGTGTTCATTTATGCCTAAAAATAACTCATTAATTTTCTCCATTCACCTTAAGTGATAATGGTCATTATGGATACAACCTTAGAAAAGATTCAAACAAACTGCATTCAACGACTGATACTGCCAAAAAGAGATGAAAGATGGAACCTCATCAAAATACATGTTTGAGTTATTACTACAAAAACTTAACAAATAAAATGAAATAATAAAACAACAAAAATAAATTTATTTAAATAAGTATAGTAGCATGTCTAAAAGAAGCTGAAAATACAAGAGCTTCACTGATGGTTCAAAGTCCTATTAGAAAAGGAGATGTCACACCTGCTGCCTCAACTCTCCACTGGCCTTTGCTTAGTTTACATTTTGGACTGGCAACAGGACAGTTAAACCAAAGGGGGCCCATGATAACATTTATAGAAGAGATGACACAACAAAAAGTAAATAATGCAGAAAGTCCTGGAATCCAATAGATAGCATGGACTTGATACCCTTAGGAAACATTACTTTAATGAATAATTACACTTACATCAGTAAGCCAACCCTCACCCTTTTTCCATCATCTCATACACAACAAGCATACTTACAGTAAAAAGAATAACTACGAATAGCAAGATGAAGAAGGCCTCCCACACTCAAATATATGTTCTGATACGATACGGGAGAAGAAATTGAAGAATTTTATTATTAATTTTGTATTGTTATTTAAATGATCTTCTGACAATGAATTGTAGACTGCCAACATGCCCTGCTGGATGTAACGATGTAAATAAAGTATACATCATGAATATAATAACCGAAATTTGCTAAGGAGATGAAGGATCATAAAACAGCTAATTTAATAAGCAAGAAGATTCACTTCCACTCTCACCAAGGAATTGCAAAACAAACCTGAAACACAACTTGTAATCCACACATAACACTATATGTAGCTGCTGCCCATAAATAGACTGCCCAGCTGAACAAAACAACTCAGAATAGCTAGCCCATACAGGTAGAAAAAAAGTAGCTTGCGGCCAAAAATACCAAACTATCAAATGAAATCACATACTACCTCCATCCCATAATAAGTGCTTTTTTAGCCTTGATATTTTTTCCCAAAATAAGTGATGTGTTATGACTCCAATACAATTTTTACAATATTTTTCCATATATGCCCTTGTGCAACCAATGGTATTTATTGCGTATTTATTAGGAAGTTGAAAGATTGAAGAAAGAGAAAGAGAGACCAAAAGGCAATAAAAAAAGTTTCAAACAAAACAAAAAAAGTATATTAAAGATATTTTTGTCATTTTAGCTTGTGTATTGGTATGTGTGATTTAAGCTAAAAAGACACTTATTATGGGACGGAGGTAGTAGCATTTTACACACAGATATCAAAGAGAAGAAGTAAGTTATAAATACTTATCTCATAGATAGAAGAAGACAGTTTTTGAAGCAAATCCATGGTTGACATATTATAATACAGTTACACTCAAGTTAAGCAGCTATCTTCTTCTTCGTTCCATAACACATCACCTTAGCCACCACAATGAATTGTAGTTAGTAAAAGAAAAATTTAGAATAAGAGAGCTTCAAATATAAAAAGCAGAATGAGCCTATAACTTTGTATTATTTGAACTTGAGATATGCAATGAACTCATGAAGTCAAATTGGACTATGTCAAAATAACATCTGCTAACAAATACTATAAAAATATTTAAGCCAAAATCCGTACTTGAACCTTAATATCAGAAATTTAACATCTAAAATAACCTTACCAAACACTAAAATATTATCGATATGTTAGATGAATTGATTTTTCAGTATCCCCGCGTTACCTGGGACCTTATCGACATAAATTTTCCAGTCTCCAAGCAGTATGGATCTTTTAGGTGCAGAAAATCTCAAACTTTTCCACCCATCAGGGCGCTTACTAGCCACACCACCACCAACTCCATTATGGCCCACTATGTTATCACGTGTACAGTGTACCTATACTTACATTCTGCATATCATCATTTCCTGTACAAACATATCAATCATATGGTATGTCAAGTAAATTAAACACCAAAATAAGATTAGATTTTTTCTTTTTTGTTGCTCTAAAAATTTATAAAGTTAGGTAAAATTGCAGCTTTCACACCAACTCCATCCTTAAGATTCTGAGTCAAGTGAAAAGATCTTTTGTCAAGGTAGCTGAAATATAACAGTCTTTTACAAGCCGAAAACAAAGAGTTGAGGACAAACATTACATTACCTTGCTCAATCTCCCTCTCACCATTGTCGTGTGCAGAATTAGAGGATTCTTGTTCAGATATCTGCGTATTCTTTTCCTCTGTTCTATTTCCAAAAATCCAAAATAGACTAAAACAACTCCTGCTTAAATAAATAAGTTAGTTATTATAACTTCTTGTCCATATTACGTGACCTTAATGCTGAAATGAAATTGATCAGCTATCTCAAAAAACTATTATTATAACTTTTCACTAATTATACAACTTTGATGATTTGGCAATACTTTTTTATAAGAATGACACCCCCATTGCAAAGACTAGAGAATGAATTGCCAACACTGCATAATATATCAGCCTGATTAAGAAAGAATCACCTTATTAAACCATTTACAACAAAAGAACATACTACTTTTAGCATGACACCCAATAGAAGAAATTAACTCCAAAAAGCACCTACAGAGCTCAATCATGAAACAATGTGCCCATTCAAAGTTTCAAGCTATCACTTGTACGAAGTTGAACTAATCATATGTAATTAATTCAGAACTGTCATCAACACGAATTTCGTCATTACTTCACAAGTTCATTTCTCCTCATCAGAACAACACGCAGAAAATTGAACATTAAACCTTTCATTGACCCAGAATGTTCAATTTTGTATTCAAATTAACACAATTTTCACTTGGTAAACACAAATATGGAAAGCTTTACACACCACATGATCTCTAAGGAAATCTTCTGTAACCAAGGATCGAAATCCTGCACTCTCCGCATAAAGTTCCAATTGACGCTTCAACGCCAAATCCTCCTCTGACTATATGATTTGAAACATGAAAGCTTTATTATTACTAGTTAAAATGCCCCACAAAAATGGAGGTATCCATCTCTGTCAGACAGATAGATAACTAAAACAAGAGCTGTTACTACCATAGAAATCCAAATTCAAAACTAAATCAAACCAGAAGAGTAGGGCTTCAAACTTTTACCTTGGATTGAGCAAAAAACAAAGAGCTTGGTGAAAAAATCAACAGCTCTGTATTTTTCGAGTGAATAAATTAATAAGCTGACTAATGCTCAAAGGATGTTTGATGAAATGTCTGCCCAAGAAATTGGGCAGACACGCATGAGCAACTTCAGTGGCCTTTTTTCTTGCCAAATATGTAACCCATCATCGCATCTTCCAAACCTGAATCAAATCACCAAAACAAATAACAACAACAACTGCGTTAGGGAGTAGATGATGTTTTCCTTCCAGATGCACTTAAAGATTATGAACAGCTGCGAACCCAAATCGTCGACCCAAATTATGATTGGAGTTGTCAAATCGTGGATTTTAGGGCACAAATTGTGGAAATTATTGGTGAAGTGAGGTTGGATTTTAGGTCAACAATAACGAAGGAGGAGGAGGGTTTTCAGAAATGGAGGAGGAAGAGGGTTTTCACATCTCAGCACTTGAGGAGGAGGATTTTCAGTCATGGTTGAGATGGAGACAAGTGAGAAAGAGTTAGGATTTGGGGAGAAAAAATTGGACAGAAAAGTTGCGCGCGTTACCTACGGCCTACGATCGAGTGAGCAGGCGAGCAAAGCGAACGATCGAGTGAGAAGGCGAGCAAATGAGAACGATCGATTGAGAAGGCGACCAGATGACAACGATCGAGTGAGAAAGGGTGAGGAGAGAGAGGGCTGATTGAGTTAGTGAGAGGCTGAGAGCTGATTGTAGAAAAAAATTGATTTGGGGGAAAAATGTCGATACTGATTTGGGTAAAATGGGAGAAATTTGTGCGCTCGCTCGTGGATAAAAGTCCCAAAAAAAGCTCTATACCAACGGCCAGATTATGACCGTCGGAATAGACTATCTTTAAAAACATACTAACGGTCAACCCTTGATCGTCGCTATTGAGACTCTATTGCGACGGTTCCGTCCTGACCGTCGTTATAGCTCATCCTTATAAGTCGAATTTCTAGTAGTGTATGGAGTATGAAAGAAAATAATTTTTTTACGAATATTGAAAGAAAATAACATCATTTACCTTAGTAGAAAGCTAGATTTGACTGGTATACCATATATTATTCTGAAAAAATCTTGCATTATAAACTACACTCAAAATATCTTTATACTCAAAAGAAATACTCACAATATAATAGTAGAAATACTTATATTTTGGTGTGTTTTGGATGAAAGGCAACCTCCCTTTTTATAGTGCATCACGGAGGAAAACAATAAGCAAACCTGCCTAATTTTCTCTGCTTAACTTCTTGTCTAATTGTCCTTTTTTTCCTTCCTTTTCTGCCTAATTTTCTCCCGCCTAACTTTTTTCTTTCTTTCTTTCTTTCTTATTGGTTGAGGGCCCACACATTTAGAAATAAAAGAATTTCTTATCACCTCTAGAGGCCAAATACTTTGGTGATTAACGTTGATCAAAGGAAGGAGCCAATACAAGAGATTCAAGGAGATCATGAAGAGCAAGGAGTTGAACTCGTACCTGTGGAAGCTAGTTTCTACAAGGGTATGATTCTGATTTATCCTTACTTTTCTGTTATTGATAATTGAGCACAAAACATGATCATGGTGGGAGTTTGTGTAAAGAAATTTAAAACGTAATTTATCGCGCTTCCGCCCTTATTGTGTAATTTGATTGCATGTATGCGTTACGTACAAACCCAACAAAAAATTCCACCATCAATTTTTAAAAAACTTATTTTTGTCGTTTTCTTCATCCGACAGTTATTATTTTATGGGTTCACCAATGATTACGCCTTCGTACGAATATTCCCCGATAAAAAGAATATTATCCGACAAAACGAACATTCCCCGAATATTTTATGACAACTTGCTTACTTTTTAAAATTTTCACATATTACCCATAACTATCACATTTATCAAATTCACACCTTACTATTTGAAATAATATATAGAGGAAATTAAATCTTATTCATAAAAAGTTGGGGTCTTACAACCTCTCCTTCTTATGAAATTTCCTCGAAATTGACGTACGTACCTGGTATTTTGAAGAGGTGAGGATACGTTGCTTTCATTTCAGATTCTAACTCCTAGGTCATTTCCTCAATATCATTGTTTCTCCATAAAATTTTGACTTGAGGTATAACCTTTGAGCGTAGAATATGTTCCTTCTTATTCAATATCTTGACAGGTACCTCCTCATACGTTAAGTCTTCGGCTATCTCGTCTAGTTCTAATTCAATAATGTGGTTTGGGTCTTTCACATATTTACGTAGCATGGATATATGAAAAATGTTATGAACACGAGACATGTTTGGCAGTAAGGCGAATCTATAGACCACAGTTCCAACTCGCTCGAAGATTTCAAATGGACCAATAAATTGTGGGTAGAGCTTTCCTCTCTTTTCGAATCTCGTAACTCCTTTCCATGGAGCAACACGTAACAATACATGGTCTTTGACATTAAATTTTACGTCCCTTCGATGAAGATCAGCATAACTCTTTTGTCGATCTTGTGCTGTTTGTATACGTTGCAGGATCATTTGAATCTTTTTCGTAGTCATACGTAATACTTCCGGTCCCAACAATGTTGCTTCACCCACTTCGTCCTAGTATACTTGAGAACGACACTTTTGTCTATACAACGTCTCGAATGGATCCATGCCTATACTTGCCTGATAACTTGTGACGCCCCCAAAATAGGTTTAATATATAACCCACCTATTCTGGGTCACCAAAAAATACATGGTACAGAATTCAAATACAAATCTTTTATCTCCAATTGTCGTACACAATACGACCATACATAAAGTGTGAGTTTCAATACAATACAGTACCCACACTCTAAATCAATGATACGTTACATAAAGATAAAGTCAATAACTGTTATAGGAATTAAAATATTTGAAAAATGCTCAAGGAAACCTTCGTACATGGGCGACCATGCATCTAAGTTATAATAGGACTTGAGAATTATCCTTGGTTGACCCAATAGACCCCAAAAAAGAACGAGAAGAATACTATCATGTTCTTTTCAATGATGGATTTTCTCTTGCCATATAATTATCTCAATTTTCTTAAACTAAGGATTATATTCCAACCATACTCCAAGATTATATAGGTAGTGCTCATAGATATAATCAACAAGTGGATGTGCACAACCCTGTATTATGATAACCCGAAATCGTATGTCATTAGACATCTTGCATGATAGTGATAAAACACCCTTCCAAAATTGAGTTAACCTCAACCTATTCGGTTCACCAAAATCAACGGTTAAATGACGCTTTAAAATACGACACACACATTTTAAATTCTCAATATAATTATTATCATACTATTTTATGGAAAACTTCAATAGCTATCGACCATCTTTCTATTCTCCTGTTATCCGCGCTCGACCCCGCTACACTCTTATTACCTGAAAGGAATTGTGAAGCAAAAGGGTGAGCACAAATAGCCCAGTAAAGAATATCAAGACTAAGGATAATCAAATTATCAATAACATTCGTCTGTAATAAATCAAAGATTTAGAACGTATGGTAGATGATAAAACTTTTCAAACGGAACGAACAATCCATTAGAAGAATCAAATAGACCATAATGTCTATTATTTTCTCCATGTTAAAAGTCCACCAACAATGTTTTATCCCTGTAATATCAATCAACAGTTCCTGTCCATAATCATGTGAATAATTCATAATCATAATTGTATTGCTAAATTCCTCTTTGCACGCAGAACGAAGATAATTTTCATCACATGTTTTTACCTGAAACACCAAAGATCATGGTTATACCAAATTACAGTTCCTGTTCATAATCATGCTAATCAATTCATCTTTGCACTACAGGCCAAAGATATTCAATAATTAATCATTCATCTTTGCACTACACGTTAAAGATATCCATCAATAGCTCATCTTTGCACTAAAGGCCAAAGATATTCATCAATAGTTCATCTTTGCACTACAGACCAAAGATATTCATAAATCAACAGCTCATCTTTGCACTACATGCCAAATATATTCATCAATAATTCATCTTTGTACTACAGGCCAAAGATATTCATAAATTAACAGCTCATCTTTGCACTACGGGCCAAAGATATTCAAATCTCAAAGAAATATCTAATCATTTCAAAATTTATAGAAATAACATTTATAACCATGTTGATCAATTCACCTTTGCACTTAAGCTAAAGATATTCAATTGCAAACTCAATGGTCATGATCATACCAGTCAACAATTCATCTTTGAACTACTGGCTAAAGAGAACCCATAGTCATGGTCATACTAATAATTTACTCATCTTTACACTCAAGTCAAAGGGAACTTCCATCACCATGATTATAACAATGTTATATATAATGAATAGACATAGTAAGAATAATATGATCAAAACATGGATCTAATTTCAAGAGTAAGATTCATAAATCAAATATAATTTGGACAGGAAAAAAATATTTTTTTATCGTGAATAGTACTCTGTGAATAGTAACTCATGAATAGTAACCCATGAATAGTAACACGTGAATAGTAACTCGTGAATAGTAACTTGTGAATAGTAACTCCGATATGAAAAGGTAAAATTTTCATAATAAAGTTCAGATCAATATTTCGGTGAAATGATAGTTGATGAATCTCAAAACTCAGGGAATTTCTAATCATTTCGGAATTATAGAAGCAATACTTACCACAGTAAGTTTAAATTTAGAAATCTGAAATGAAATATTATTACTTACATATTATAGAGTATGGAAGAAAATAATATTCCTTACGACTATAGAACGAAAACAACATCCTTTACGAGAAAATAATATTTTTTACAAGAAAAATAATATCCCTTACAAATACGAAAGCAATAATACTCCTTACGAGTATAAAATCACATCCTTTACCAAAATATCCTTTATCAAAATATCCTTTACGCAAAATAATATCGTTTACGAAAATAATATCATTTACAAAAAATAACCTCCTTTACGAAACATAATAACATCCCTTATCTCAGTAGAATACTGAATCTGACTTGAATATCAGATAAAATATTGAGAAAAATCTTACACCGTAATCAACACTCAAACTATCCTTATACTCACAAGAATTACGCTCAATATTATAGAGAGAAAATTTTCTGATTCTGGTGTGATTTTCAATTCTAACTAAGCACCCTATTTATAGAAAAATGTCAGAATACTAATGTTGACCAAACCTGCTACCGGAGGCTTCCCACAAATTTCAAACGCACACCACTTTGAAATTTCAGCATTTTATTCCACAAAAGACAAGAGTGGGGCCCACCCATGTTTTTAATAAATATTTATTTTCTGAAACTTCAATAATTCATAATAAATAGCCTTTTATCAAAAAAATACGAACCTTATGTCCATTTCATATAAAATTTAATTCTCTACAACTTTGTAGAAGAAAGTTTTTCAAAATTTCAAATGAAAAATTACCCAAATTTACATACGAATGATTTTTCTACACCTCCATTCCGACAAAATACATATACTGATAAAAACAACCATCAGCACTAATTCCTTCATTTATATCCACATTAAATAAATATTTTCTTATTATTTTTGTCAATAATTAATTATTCTCAAATAATATTATAGAACTACAATATTGACAACCAGGTCGTTTTTAGAAAAGAGGGGGCTTTCCGATAAGGATTTCTCCTTACTGGCGCGCAATTAGATTAACTAACCCATTTCCTAGACAGAACTTACTAGACATTATCAATAATGCTATCTAATAATATCATTCCAATAATATGAGTGACAATTATTGATTTAATAATGTGAAGTACTGTACAGTGGTTACTGTGACAATTATTAAATCAATAATATAAAATAATATGCAATTATCAATGTAGCAATTATTGAATCAATAATATAAAATAATGAACAGTAATTATCAAAACAATTATTGAATACGTGACTTCTTACGTAAGAATTAATAATTAGAAATTACTGTGCAATACCCTGTGCTACTGTGCAACAACGCGTATTATTGTATTTTAACGACCGGTATTTCAACAGTTTAACAGTAAAAGTTTTGCCGTTATTATTATTATTATTATTATAAAAAGGTTACTTTTGTTGCTTTCTATATTCGACAATTATTTCGTTGTGGGGTCCACCAAAGATTGCTCCGTCGTACGAATATTCTCCGACAAAAAGAATATTTCACGACCAAACGAATATTCCCCGACAACAATGAATATTTTATAACCACTTGCTTACTTTATAAAATTGACATATATTACCCTTATCTTTAATCTTTTATCAATTTAACCATTTACTGATTAATAATTATAGGAAAAATTGAGTACTTCTATTTCATAAAATTCGTAGTCTTACAATCTTCCCTCCTTATGAAATTTCGTCCCCGAAATTTACGTACTTGGTAATTCGAAGAGGTGAGGATACCTTGCTTTCATTTCAAATTCTATCTTCCCGGTCATGTTTTCTGTATCATGATTTCTCCATTGCTCATTCTAGGATACAGCTTCAAAACAATGGTTAATTGACATATCACAATTTGTCAATTTATTAAGGAAATTCAGCTTAGGTAAGTCACACACTAGCGAAGTATATTACTCGTCTCTCCCTTCCTAGTTCTATACTCAGATCTCCGCCAGCGACCATATCCCTAAGCTCTGATACCATTTGTGACCCTTATGGTACTTCACCCATAGCACCTCACAATGGTACCTATCAGTTTTCCACCGCAGAACGGTGTCCCCTACGGAGAGTCTGGCTTCGGTGCATCCCCCATAAACAGGAAGTCACCAGTTAGAGGCTCGGAGCTCTTTACTTATGGCTCTGATACCAACTGTGACGCCCCCAAAATAGGTTCAATACACAACCCACCTATTCTAGGTCATCAAGAAATACATGGTACAGAATCCAAATACAAATCTTTTATCTCCAATTGTCGTACACAATACGACCACACATAAAGTGTGAGTTTCAATACAAATACAGTACCCACACTCCAAATCAATGATACGTTACATAAAGGTAAAGTCAATAACTGTTTTAGGAATTAAATATTTAGAAAATGCTCAAGGAAAACTTCGTACATGGGCGACTATGCATCTAAGTTATAATAGGACTTGAGAATTATCCTTGGTTGACCCAATAGACCCTAAAGAAGAACGAGAAGATTACTATCATGTTCTTTCCAATGGTGAATTTTCTCTTACCATATAATTATCTCAATTTTCTCAAACTGAGGATTATATTCCAACCATACTCCAAGATTATATAGGTAGTGCTCATAGATATAATCAGCAAGTGGATGTGCACAACCCTGTCTTATGATAACCCGAAGTCGTATGTCATTAGACATCTTGTATGATAGTGGCAAAACACCCTTTCAAAGTTGGGTTCACGTCAACCTATTCGGTTCACCAAAATTAACGGTTAAATAACGTTTAAAATGCGACACACACATTTTAAATTCTCAATATAATTATTATCATACTATTTTATGGAAAACTTCAATAGCTATCGACCATCTTTCTATTCCCTTGTTATCCCCGCTCGACCCCGCTACACTCTTATTACCTGAAAGGAATTGTGAAGCAAAAGGGTGTGCACAAATCGCCCAGTAAAGAATATCAAGACTAAAGATAATCAAATTATCAATAGCATTCGTCAGTAATAAATCAGAGATTTAGAACGTATAGTAAATGATAAAACTTTTCAACCATAGTTGCAACGGAACGAACAATCCATTAGAAGAGTCAAATAGACCATAATGTTTATTATCTTCTCCAAGTTAAAAGTCCACTAATAATGTTTTATCCTTGTAATATCAATCAACAGTTTCTGTCCTCAATCATGTGAATAATTCATAATCATAATTATATTGCTAAATTCCTCTTCGCACCCAGAACGAAGATAATTTTCATCACCTGTCTTTACCTGAAACACCAAAGATCATTGTTATACCAAATTACAGTTCCTGTTCATAATCATGCTAATCAATTCATCTTTGCACTACAGGCCAAAGATATTCAATAATTAATCATTCATCTTTGCACTACAGGTTAAAGATATCCATCAATAGCTCATCTTTGCACTATAGGCCAAAGATATTCACAAATCAACCGCTCATATTTGCACTACAGGTAAAAGATATTCATCAATAGTTCATCTTTGCACTACAGGCCAAAGATATTCATAAATCAACAGCTCATCTTTGCACTACATGCCAAAGATATTAATCAATAATTCATCTTTGCACTACAAGTCAAAGATATTCATAAATCAACAGCTCATCTTTGCACTACGGGCCAAAGATATTCAAATCTCAAAAAAATATCTAATCATTTCAGAATTTATAAAAATAACATTTATAACCATGTTGATCAATTCACCTTTGCACTTAAGCTAAATATATTCAATTGCAAACTCAATGGTCATGATCATACCAGTCAACAATTCATCTTTGAACTATTGGCCAAAGAGAACCCATAGTCATGGTCATACTAATAATCTACCCATTTTTACACTCAAGTCAAAGGGAACTTCCATCACCATGATTATAACAATGTTATATATAATGAATAGACATAGTAAGAACAATATGATCAAAACATGGATCTAATTTCAAGAGTAAGATTCATAAATCAAATATAATTTGGACAGAAAAAAATAATATTTTTTTACCGTGAATAGTACCTCGTGAATAGTAACTCATAAATAGTAATTCGTGAATAGTAACTCGTGAATAGTAATTTGTGAATAGTAACTTCGACATAAAAAGGTAAAATTTTCATAATAAAGTTCAGACCAATATTCCGGTGAAATGATATTTGATGAACCGCAAAACTCAAGGAATTTCTAATCATTTCGGAATTATAGAAGCAATACTTACCACAGTAAGTTTAAATTTAGAAATCTGAAATGAAATATTATTACTTACATACTATAGAGTATGGAAGAAAATAATATTCTTTACGACTATAGAACGAAAATAACATCCTTTACGAGAAAATAATTTCTTTTACAAGAAAAATAATATCCCTTACAAATACGAACGCAATAATACCCCTTACGAGTATAAAATCACATCCTTTACCAAAATATCCTTTATCAAAATATCCTTTACTCAAAATAATATCATTTACGAAAATAATATCATTTACGAAAAATAACCTCCTTTACGAAAAATAACCTCCTTTACGAAATATAATAACATCCCTTACCTCAGTAGAATACTGAATCTGACTTGAATATCGGATAAAATATTGAGAAAAATCTTGCACCGTAATCAACACTCAAACTATCCTTATACTCACAAGAAATACGCTCAATATTTTAAAGAGAAAATCTTCTAATTCTGGTGTGATTTTCAATTCTAACTAAGCACCCTATTTATAGAAAAATGTTAGAACACCAATGTTGACCAAACCTGCTACCGGAGGCTTCCCACAAATTTCAAACGCACACCACTTTGAAATTTTAGCATTTTATTTCACAAAAGACAAGAGTGGGGCCCACCCATGTTTTTAATAAATATTTATTTCTGAAACTTCAATAATTTATAATAAATAGCCCTTTTATCAAAAAAAATACGAACCTTATGTCCATTCCATATGAAATTTAATTCTCTACGACTTTGTAGAAGAAAGTTTTTCCAAATTCCAAACGGAAAATTGACCCAAATTTACATACGGATGATTTTTTCACACCTCCATTCCGACAAAATACATATACTGATGAAAATATCCATCATCACTAATTTTTTCATTTATATCCACATTAAATAAATATTTTCTTATCATTTTTGTTAATAATTAATTATTCCCAAATAATATTATAGAACTACAATATTGACAACCAGGTCGTTCCTAGGAAAGAGGGGCTTTCCGATAAGGATTTCTCCTTACTGGCGCGCAATTAGATTAACTAACCCCTTTCCTAGACATAACTTACTAGACATTGTCAATAATGCTATCTAATAATATCATTCCAATAATATGAGTGACAATTATTGATTTAATAATGTGAAGTACTGTACAGTGGTTACTGTGACAATTATTGAATCAATAATATAAAATAATATGCAATTATCAATGTAGCAATTATTGAATCAATAATATAAAATAATGAACAGTAATTACTGTAACAATTATTGAATACGTGACTTCTTACGTAAGAATCAATAATTAGAAATTACTGTGCAATACCGTGTGTTACTGTGCAACAACGCGTATTATTGTATTTTAACCACCGGTATTTTAACAATTTAACGGTAAAAGTTTTGCCGTTATTATTATTATTATTATTATTATTATTATTATTATTATTATTATTATTATTATTTTTATAAAAAGGTTACTTCTGTCGCTTTCTATATCCGACAATTATTCCGTTATGGGGTCCACCAAAGACTGTGTCGTCGTACGAATATTCTCCAACAAAAAGAATATTCTACGACCAAGCGAATATTCCCCGACAACAATGAATATTTTATAACCACTTGCTTACTTTATAAAATTAACATATATCACCCTTAACTTTAATCTTTTATGAATTTAACCATTTACTGAATAATAATTATAGGAAAAATAAAGTACTTCTATTTCATAAAATTCAGGGTCTTACATAACTGTTGTTGTAGGAGAATTCCACCAATGGTAAGTACTTGTCCCAACTTCTTTTGAAGTCTAGAACGCAGAGTCTCAATAGATCTTCAAGAATTTGAATAGTCCTTTTCGATTGCCCGTCCGTTTGAGGATGATATGCAGATATGAATTGTAAATCAGTGCCCATAGCTTTCTGCAAGCTGACTCAAAATCGTGAAGTGAATCTTGGGTCT
The DNA here is from genome assembly GCA_020205555.1 of Panax stipuleanatus. Taxonomy (NCBI): domain Eukaryota; kingdom Viridiplantae; phylum Streptophyta; class Magnoliopsida; order Apiales; family Araliaceae; genus Panax; species Panax stipuleanatus. Next base: position 66,397,890 of record CM035123.1, on the reverse strand, counting down.
CGATCAGAAACTATGGATACCGGGCATACCATACAGCCTTGAAATCTCATTTATGTACATACGAACAAGACGTTCAAGGGAATAAGTTTCTCGTATAGGCAAGAAATGAGTAGACTTGGTTAATCTATCGACAATAAATTGCATCTATGCCTTGAGAAACCTTGGGAAGACCCGTAACAAAATTCATTTTGATATGTTTCCACTTTCATTTTGGAATCTCAAGTGGTTGCAATGGACCTTTTGGCACTTGATGCTCTGCCTTGACATGTTGACACGTTAAACACCTCGAGATAAACTCCGCGATCTCTCTCTTCATATTGCTCCACCAAAATGTATGTCGAAGATCACGATACATTTTGGTACTTCCAGGATAGATTGCAAACGCTGTGTTGTGTGCTTTCATCATAATTTTATACTTCAAATCAGAGTCGTTAGGAATACAAAGTCTGGAGTTGACTCAAAGTATTCCCTCTTCGTCGATTCTTGCTTTTGGTATAGCACCTTCTTCTTCATATTCATCAGCTCCGGGTCTGTAGCTTGAGCAGCTTTAACTTTATCAATTAAAGCTGGTTCTACGCGTATATTTTATCGAAGGAGATAATTATAATTTCATAGAAAAATATGCCCAACTTTCAACAAATATCTCCTGCTAAATTCCTCTATTTGTAACAAAAATTAGACAATTATCCACCACATAACAATTATTTACAATTAATATTATAAGCTCATAATATTGACAACCATATCGTTCCTAGGAAAGAGGGGACTTTTCGATAAGAATTTATCCTTATTGGCGCACAATTATATAACCTAACTCCTTTCCTTGACAGAACTTTTTAGACATTGCCAATAATGCTATCTAATAATATCATTTAAATAATATGAGTTACTGTGTTGTGAAAATTATTAATTTGATAAAATACTATGCAATTATCACTATAGCAATTATTGAATGAAATACTGAGCGATTTCTTACGTAAGCATCAATAATCAGAGATACTATGCAATACCGTGTGCTACTGTGCAACAGTTATCACCGGATATTTCAACAGTTAACAATAAAAGTTCCGCCGTTAATTTTTAGAAAATTTAGTTTTGTTATTTTCTTTATCCGACAGTTATTCTGTTATGGGCTCACTAATGATTGCGCCGTCGTACGAATACTCCCCGACAAAAAGAATATTATCCGACAAAATGAATATTCCCCGAATATTTTATGACAACTTGCTTACTTTGTAAAATTTGCACATATTACCCATAACAATCACATTTATGAAATTCACACCTTACTATTTAAAATAATATATAGAGAAAATTAAATCTTATTCATAAAAAGTTGGGGTCTTACAACCCCAAATTCAGATACTTGTACCTTGAATCTGGTGCTCCACGATCTAACTTATACAACATACTAATGACTCATACAACGGAATAATAGAATAATTTACATTGATGAAACATAAATATTCTCGTCCCAAGTCTCGCAACCATTACTATTACATAACATGATCTAATCATAACTTAATACATAACCTCAATTTAAGTCTTAGTACATAATCATAACTGAGTCTTTATACAACACAGAAAATAAATTATATCATAGAAGGATAAAGCTACTCCATAGCTTTGCATTTACCCTTATTCTTGCCTGAAGGTCCACACTGTTCTGCCTTAACTAAAATATTTAAGGAAAGCAAGAATGAGTAGCAAATTTGCTCAGCAAATAATATAACAATAAGTGTGAACAGACATAATTATAAAGCTAATAATCTCAAAGGTATAATGATTGTCGACATCGGGAAAAAAAATGCGCGGGTCGGGTCAGAACCCGGATCTTTCTCTCTTTTCCTAAGTTTTGTTTCTACCCTTATTTTATCTGTTTTAGGAAAAGGCCAACATGTATCATGTCGACGATTTGAACATTTTACAGAGTCGCCAGTTGGTAGATTTGAAATGGTTGTACCAACTCAACCGAGTTTTATTTGAAAGTGGGCCCAATTACTGGACACTGTCGAAACTTGATCTTTGAAATCGAAGTTCTAAGTTCGGGGGCTTGGTTAAGTGTAGGGAAGGTGTTAGGCACCCCACAACTCCCGTGAAAACACGGTACAACATCTTTTTAATATTTCCCTTTTAAATTTGCAATGTGTGTGTGTGAATGCTGGAAGAAATTGGGCCTATGCTTGCTGATTGAAAGTAGTGCTTTGCTTCGTTGAACCTATATACGAAGGGTTTGATTTGATTTGCAAAAGACCTTTTATTAGACAAGATATTAAAATGATGTTTTGAAAGGTTGATTTCAAACCCTTACGCTACCATTGGAATTGAAGCCTGTTGATACTTCCATTTTATCTTTTTAGCCTTTGGGCTCAATTTGAAATGATGATTGTCGGGCTACGAAGCATCCTTGACCATAGAATATATACAAGTGTCGGTCTTCTCATGGGCATGATAGCCATCGGAGTGACACTGACATGACAAACCATTATTTCACTATGTTGAGACCTTAAACCCGGATAACATTTTTAAGGTCTTTTGAATGTACATTTCTACAGAAACACTTGTAGGGTACATATGTAAAGTGCAGTTTGTCTATCGTGGGAATCAGATTCTGATCAGTTTGATCAAGAATCCCACGATTCCTAGGCTCACATAGGGAAGCCAATAAAACCTGCACAGCTCAAATATGTACTGAAGATGTATATTTACACACATCTGTCGCGAGAACCAAGGATTCATTAGTATCTTCCTGGAATATAGCCGAAGCATCTCGTTCCCACTAGGTAGCGATCCAAGGGCCGCGAGGTTGCTTTCCGAATGAATAAAACTAGAAAAACTGCTAGATTTAAGTAAATCTCAGCCATTTTAGCTTTTCGGTTCTGTTTGAACCTATTTTGAACCGTTTGAAAGATAGAATTGGTGAGATTTAAGGAAATCTAGTTCGCCCAAATATATGTCAGCGCCGATTCATATCAAATGAATATTTACTAGCAGCAATTTAATCGCAATGAATGAAAGATATATATATATATATATATATATATATAGTTATATATATATACGAAAGCTGTAAAGGGCGATGGATTTTCACTCCGATGCCCGGACTGGAATGTAAATAAATAAATATATATATATATATATATATATATGTATAAAAGTTGTAAAAAGCCACGAAGTAATCCAAGCCTGACAGAATGGAAATATATATATATATATATATATAAAAGCAATAAAGGGTGACGGATGTCAAATCCTATGCCCGGACTGGAATGAATTTTTTTTTTTTTTATAAAAGCTGTAAAAAGCCACGGAATAATTCAAGCTAGACAGAATTAATATATATATATATATATATATATATATATATATATATATATATATATAAGCTATAAAAGAGCCACGGGATGATCCAGGCTCGACTGAATGTAAATATATATATATATATATATATATATATAAACTGTAAAAGAGCAACAAAATGATCCAGGCAAGACAGAATTATAATATATATATATATATATATATAAACTGTAAAAGAGCCACGAAATTGTCTAGGCTCGACAGAAAGTAAATATATATATATATATATAAAAAAAAAATATAAAGGGCGACGAACATTCTATCCTTTGCCTGGACAGAAAGGTAAGTATATATATATTTATAAAAGCAGTAAAAAGGCCATGAAATGATCTAGGTCAAACTGGAATGTAAATGTTAATATATACAGCTAGTATATATATATTAAAGCAATAAAAAGGCCATGAAGTAGAAATCCAGGCCCAAATAAGTCGAAGAAATTTGAATATATACATATATATATATATATATATATATATATACAAGTAGGAAACTGTCACGGATTTGACATCCGGGCTTGACATAATTGAAAAGTTAGTATATATATAGTTAAATATATATAAAAAAAAAGTCAAACCGGGACTGGAAAGATAACCCAGTCCGGTGAAGAGCATGTATATGTGTGTGTATATATATATATATATATAAGCTAATAAAAGCCGCGGATCGACGATCCGGGCTGTAGAAATGCCAGAAAATGCGTAAATGTACTAAAATGTACGAAAACGTTAGCAAAAAGGGCGACGGAACTGAGTTCCGGGCATAATCAGAAAACGAAACTTAACGTGCAAGTGTATAAATGCGCAATGAAGTAGTATGAACTTTTTGATCATAAAAATACTCACAATTGACTGCTACATGGGCTTTTGGCTACTTGGTAGGCTTCAAACGTCTGTATATAAGTATATCTACGTGTTAGAGTGATAAAATCTAGGTTTGGAGTACTAGAAGTCGGGCTAGAAAACGAAATAGGCAGAGTTCTAGAGCATTTCTGAATTAATTTTGGACTGGGGGTGCACTTATATTTATAGACCCGATGGAAGCGGCTCTACTAGAGGCATCCTCCACTCCACCTGCGGCTCCACGCGGCAGGGCCAGGGTGGTGGGTCCCGTCGCCTCGAAGTACGTGCACTCCGAGCAACGCGAGGTCAGATTCGAAACTTTTTAACTTTTGATCGGAGCGTCCGTTTTAGGCATGCTATACCTTTCTGGAAAGCTATCACCGAGCGCGTCACAATGACATGAGACTAAACATTTTTCGAGTGCAAGAAGATGAGTTCATAACCGGGTCTTCGTTTCCCCAAAGTTTGTCCGTTGAGCTGTCTTGCGCTGTTTTCACTCGGGATCAATGTTATGGTTCTTTTTGACCTTGATGGCATCAATTCAGTTTGATTTGGACCGAATCGTCTTTAAGTTGGCAAAATAACCATTTTGGCCTTCCAAGGGTTGTCTTCTGTGCTGACACGGTCTTCGGCTGGTTTTTCGGGGTTGTCTCCGAGGTTTGGATTCCAGCCGATTCTGTTTGTCCTCAGGGTTATCTCTGAGGTTGGCTTGGTCTCCCAAGGGTTGTCTTTGGGGATGATGTGATGCTTCGGGGTTGTCTCCAAAGTTGATTTGGCCTCCTAGGTTGTGATCGGGGCTTGGCCTGAACTTCTGGGCTGTGACCGGAGCTGACCTGTTACTCCTGGGTTATGACCAGGGCTGACCTGTACCTCCTGGGTTGTGACCAGGGTTGACCTGTACTTCCCGGGTTGTGATCGGGGTTGACTTGTACCTCCTAGGTTGTGATCGGGGTTGACCTGTACCTCCCGGATTATGATCGGGGTTGACCTGTACCTCCCGGGTTGTGACCGGGGTTGACTTGTACCTCCCGGGTTATGTCCGGGGTTGACCTGTACCTCCCGGGTTGTGACCGGAGTTGACCTGTACCTCCCGAGTTATGACCGAGGTTGACCTGTACCTCCCAAGTTGTGATCGGGGTAGACCTGTACCTCCCAATTTATGACCGGGGTTGACCTGTACCTCCCGAGTTGTGACCGGGGTTAACCTGTACCTCTCGGGTTGTAACCGGGGTTGACCTGTACCTCCCGGGTTGTGACCGGGGTTGACCTGTACCTCCCTGGTTGTGACCGGGGCTGAGTTGGCAGCCCAGTATTGAGACCGGGGTTAAGTTAACATCCCGATATTGATACCGGGGCAGAGTTGGCAGCCCGGTATTGAGACCGGGGTTGAGTTGACATTCCCGGTATTGAGATCGGGGCTGAGTTGGTAGCCCGGTATTGAGACCGAGGTTGAGTTAACATCCCGGTATTGAGACTGGGGTTGAGTTGGCAGCCCGATATTGAGACCGGGGTTGAGTGACATCTCGGTATTGAGACCGTGGTTGAGTTGGCAGCCCGGTATTGAGACCGAGGTTGAGTTGACATCCCGGTATTGAGACCGGGACTGAGTTGGCAGCCCGGTATTGAGACCGGGGTTGAGTTGATATCCCGATATTGAGATCGGGGCTGAGTTGGCAGCCGGTATTGAGATCGGGGTTGAGTTGACATCCCGGTATTGAGACCGGGGCTGAGTTGGCAGCCCGGTATTGAGACCGGGGTTGAGTTGACTTCCCGGTATTGAGACCGGGGATGAGTTGGCAGCCCGGTATTGAGACCGGGGTTGAGTTGAGTTAAAAGGACAGGTTTTGCCCTCCTGCAGGGTTGGAACAAGAATACGAAATTTTTAGTGTCTACAGATGCCCCTCTTTGTCATGTTTATACAGTGCAATGGAATGAACAGGATAAAGATTGCTAGACACTGGAAATATGATAAATGCGAATGTAATACATGACATGATATGTTATGAATGTTAGATACCTTTGAGGGGGTAGGGTTATCCGTGGTAACCCTTGGTGATAGGCTATCATTATTTGTTTATGCCATTATCTGCTGGGGATGACGTTATCCATGATAGCCTATTGGGGAAGATCTTATCTTGGCTGATGCCGTGGGATATTCCTCAGATTAACGTTAGGGTGGTCGCCTACATCTTTTGCTGAGTTCCTTCACTAGAGACTCCCGAGGTCTACCCTGATGATAGCTGATACTGGTTTACATCATCGAACCTTCTCTATGCTCCCTCTGAGGATTTGTATAACAGATTCCATCATCTGTCCTCTGTGGGGATAAATTAATACACTATTATCGTCACCGACTCATTCCCGATGCTTCGTTGGGGTTGTGCCAATGGCTGAAATAGCCTTCCACGGCTGAGTGTCACCAGTTCATTTTTGATACTTCGCTGGGGTTGTGCCAACGACTAAGTTGTCAGGCAAACTGACATTCGCTGAAGTAGACTTCAACGGCTGAGTGTCACCGGTTCATTTTCGATGCTTCGCTAGGGTTGTGCCAACGGCTGAGTTGTCAGGCAATCTGACCTTCGCTGAAGTATCCTTCAACGACTGAGTGTCACCGGTTCGTTTTCGATGCTTCGCTGGTGTTGTGCCAACGGCTGAGTTGTCAGGCTATTTGACCTTCGTTGAAGTATCCTTCAACTGCTAAGTGTCATCGGTTCAATTTTGATGCTTCGCTGGGGTTGTGCCAATGGCTGAGTTGTCAGGCCATCTGACCTTCGCTGAAGTAGACTTCAACGGCTGAGTGTCACCGATTCATTTCTGATGCTTCGCTGGGGTTGTGCCAACGACTGAGTTGTCAGGCAATCTGACCTTCGTTGAAGTAGCCTTCAACGGCTAAGTGTCACCGGTTCATTTTTGATGCTTTGCTGGGGTTGTGCCAACGGCTGAGTTGTCAGGCCATCTGACCTTCGCTGAAGTAGCCTTCAATGGATGAATGTCACCGGTTCGTTTTGGATGCTTCGTTGGGGTTGTGGCAATGGCTGAGTGTTAGACCTAATCAATCTCGATGCGGGGGTGCTCTTTCTAACACATCACACCCTCGGATCAACCTGGATCCCCTGATACAGTTATAACCGGCCGTTGTTACTGTTGGACCTTCCCGACGCCCTGATAGCAGCAGTTTTCAGTAGTTTTTCGTAGTTTTTCAGCAGTTTTAATCATTGGTCCCTGGATATTGCTTCGGGATGACAACCAATGGCTTTCATAAAGTTCCTCCCTCTGTCAGGAATCCACTGCTTAAACACAGGATTTCAGGACAAACCGCTCAATCGCGTAGAAGCTTTTTCCTGGATTTGACTTTTCAGCTCTTGTAAACTCCATTACCACTCGAACTGGACCAAGCTGGAGGGAGTGGGGCCTACCCTGGGGAGCCGCAGGTAGAGTGGAGGAAGCCGCAGGTGGGCCTGCTTCCTCCTGCGAATTTTTAATGCGAAACAGGGGCTCTTAGAAGTCATTTTTAGTTTTGAGTTTCAATAGAAATCCGATTTTCTTTTTAAGATCTACGGAGTTCGGGTAGCTTTTTTTAGATTCCGTCAGCGGCCACACGTTCTACACGTCTCAAGTGACGTTTACATCCCTTTTTTTCCAGTTTTAACCGGTAGAATTGTGTAAACCATGTAGGGTGCTTTTGAACACAATGTATCAAAAATGTATACTTATATGACTTGATAAATTTTTTTTGACTTCATAAGTATGCATATTTTACTGTGATGCACGTTTTGATGTAAGAAAATTTAAATTCTAAGACAGTCAATTGACGCCCTTTTTTGATCATTTTACTCATCCTTTTTGAGGCCTAGTGAGCCTGAATTTTCAACTAAAAATGTCCGTGGTAATTTAGTTGTCATGGGGAGTTTAATTTTGATTTTTTTTCATAAATATGAACTATTTTTGTTTTTGGGTAGGTGTGCTACTGAATGGCCACCTAGTCATGCCTGTGTGCATGTGGACAATCCATTTTACAAAGAAAACTCTGGCGAATTTTTTTTCAAAAGTTTGAGCATTTAATAAACATGCAATTTTGACTATACTGGGGATTTTGGTTGACCCATGCATGTTTTAGGACTTAGCAATGCATAAAATACTAATTTAAATTAATAGGCCATAGGTTTTAGTCTTACCTCACCCTTTATGAGGTGATTTGAAGACTTTGTCTAGGTGATGGAGCCAGATAGACCCTGCAGTGCTAGCAGGGTCGTCCCACGAGTCAGATGGAGGAGAGTCTCCGATGTTCCTCAGCTACGGCCAGCTCGGCCTCCTCATAGATTGGCTGAGTCGGTGATTTATCCTGTCCGAGTTGATCCGTTGATCGATGTAGACGACAAGGAGGCTCCATTTGTTGATCCCGCCCCAGCTTACGCTTCACGTGCGGAGCTTCCAGGCATTGTGGTGCAACTTAAGGAGCTACTGGGAGATTTGAGGCGTCATCCATCGAGATTCCTTCACGCCAATGAGGTGACTGAAGTTTTCCTTCTAGATTCTATTTCTTCCTTTCTTTTGCCATTTTAGGGCACAGATTTGATATGGGTTATCCTTCTGATGTAGGTTCCCGGCTTTACGCAGCCCAGAGGGAACTGGTTTAATATGCATTCTCTGTACCATACTCTGCATTTAGATTACAGGGCCATTGTAGATACCTGGGGGTTTCAGGCATTCTTTTCTATCCCTCCCCGCAGTTGCCCCTGGGGTTATTTGAGGGCATTATCTGAGTGTTGGTTCCACCAGACTCAGTCTCTCCATTTACTGGATTGCGAGGTGATGATGACACCTATGAACTGGAGGTTCATCACATGTATAGAGTTCGGAGGTGAGCCAGTGCCGGTCATTGCAGACATTTCACCTACTGTCGTTCGGTCCTATTAGGAGTTCCTGCGACGGCCATCAAGGGTCGGACAGTTCGTTCTGGTCCCTTGAGCGTAGATACCTAGAGTGGGGCTTTGACTGAGCCTTTGCTTGATGATCAGAGGGCTAGAAATCGCATCATGCGGTGACTATTTTTCGTGTTCATCAGGGGTTGTTTCCTTGCAAAGAACTCTTCGATGGTGTCCTTTGCCCTGGTCAGTGCCACTCGGTACGTGGAGCGCCTCAATGATTTTGATTGGGGTACCTACACCTTTGCCTATTTCCTCTGAGGGATGCGCATGCACTCAGAGTGTGTGACGGAGGCTTGGTTAAGCTTCTACCCATTCCTACTGGTGAGTACATCTTTCTTGTACCTTTTTGATTTCCTCATTTATATTTGTCAGTCTTGATCACTGAGTGTTGGGTTTGTACGTAACGCAATCATGCAATCAAATCATATAAATAGGGCGGAAGCGTAAAAAACTAGGTTTTCAAAAATTTATACAAATCCATTACCATGATCATTCTTGTGCATCAATTATCAGTGAATGAAGAAGGAGAAAAACAGAATTATACCTTTGAAGATCCAAGCTTCCTCAGGTACAAGTTCTACTCCTTTGATTCCTTTGATTCCTCTGTAGTGGCTCTTTCCCTTGATCAATGTCAGCCACCCAAATGTTTGGCCTCTAACGGTGATCCACCAAGGAAGATGAAGAACTCAGTAAGACGGGTTATTGGCTTAACCCTTGTTTCTATCTCTATAGAATATGTGTACTCCCAACTCTTGAAAAATTCACGTTCCTTATTTCTGATATAAGACTCTCTTATATAGATATTAGGTTAACCCTCCTAATCCAATTAGAATAGGGTTTTATTTAATTAATTACTTTTAATTAATTTATATCCTAATCTTTATTAGGATTGAGAGAGAGTACTGATATTATATTAATTCCTAAACTCTTTTAGAATTAAAATAATAATAATAATAATAATATTAATAAGACTCCTCTTATTAATTTATATTTAATATTTCTAAAATATTAAATAATAAACATTAAGCTATTTAATTTATTCTATCATCATAGATTAAATTAATTATACTTAATGCATTATTACTATCATGCCATTTTCTTCTTAAATAATTCTTCTTCCTTTTATGGTGTGACCCTTTAGGTTCTCCATATTAAACCGGTTGTGAATAAATCAATTAGAACAATTCTAATCTTATTTAAATAAACAAATTAAACTAATAATCTATTTAAATAAATAACATTTATTTTACAATAGGGATAAGCCTCCCTAGCGATCAACGACTTTCCAGATAATATAGATTTCAACATTAATCATAAAAGAACCTGTGAGTTAATAGTTACCGTACAATTCAATCCTTCTACCATACAATGTCCCAATTAAATATAAGACATGGATTTACTGTCAAGTCTTAATTTATTTAATCATATGTATTTCGATTAGAAAATGCACAACTCCAAATAATGCAAATTAGAAACCTCTTTCTAATTTTATTCTACCTTGGCCAAGGATTCCTGGGCTGTCATTTAATGAATCACATAGGACATATCTCCTCTTTTACTAGAGGTGGTAGATTCTTTATTGATCATTCATTATCTCCATATGTAACTCATTATACCCAAGCATACCCTATATATGCCTTAAAAGGCCTTAAGGAATTTGTCAAAGTATAATTTGTTACATACAAGATACTATGATGATCTCAAGTCCAAGGATCATATGTACTACTATCACATTAGGAATTCCTATTGACAGGCGAGTAAAACTCCATTAGGTATTCCATAGCGAGTCACGTCCAGTGAACTTATTCTCCAATAAGCACCTACATACTTGCTTTAGTGTCTCCACACAAATGACCATGAGAGCAGTCATCCTCATCCAATGAGCAAGCAACATATGTACCAATCTATCCAGATTTACTAATCCCCATTTTAGTAATCCCACAATTGGGAACTATTTTAGTTTTTAAGCTTTCTAAGAATTTAGATCTCATTATCATGATCTCATCATGATTCTAAAAGCATTGCTTAAAACTATGGGTTATTTACATATTATAAAAACAGCACTATGTAGATAATTATATGCCTTAAATGAATATTTTATTAATAAATAAATAAGATTGTTTACAAAGTATGTGCTTTGTCATCATACATGATTGGCTTGTATGCACACTACTATCAATCTCCCACTTGCACTAAAGCCAATCGCCATGGTATCTCATACCCATCTTCTCTAAGTGACGATCAAACTGCTGTTGTGTTAAAGCTTTAGTAAATGGATCTGCAATGTTGTCTTGAGAGTCTACACGCTCCAAGGTGACGTCTCCTCTTTCAATGATCTCCCTGATCAAGTGAAATCGCCGCAACACGTGTTTAGATTTCTGATAAGACCTGGGTTCCTTAGCCTATGCAACCGCTCTGGTGTTGTCACAGTATACGGGAACTGCTTCTCCTATGCTAGGAACCACACCAAGTTCAGTTATGAACTTCTTCATCCAAACAGCTTCCTTTGCAGCTTCACTTGCAGCTATATACTCTGCCTTTGTCACTGAATCAGCAACCGTTTGCTGCTTGGAACTCTTCCAACTCACTGCACCTCCGTTCAAGGTAAACACATACCCTGAAATAGATTTACTGTCATCTTGGTCTGTTTGAAAACTTGAGTCCGTGAATCCCTCGAGTTTTAATTCAGACCCACCGTAGACAAGAAAAATATCTTTAGTCCTTCTCAAGTACTTTAGGATATTTTTCACTTCCTTCCAGTGCTCTTTTCCTGGATTCGACTGGTATCTGCTTGTTACACTAAGTGCGTGAGCAACATCCGGTCTAGTACATATCATACCGTACATGATAGATCCTATTGCAGAAGCATAAGGGATCTTACTCATACGGTCTCTCTCCTCAGGTGTCTTTGGGGCCTGTTTCTTGGAGAGATTTATTCCATGGTTCATCGGCATGAGATCTTTTTTGGAATCTTCCATGCTAAACCTCTTTAGCATCGTATCAATGTACATTCCTTGGGATAAGCCTAGCATCCTTTTAGATCTATCTCTATAGATCTTTATCCCCAAAATATAGGATGCTTCACCCAAGTCCTTCATGGAGAAGTTTTTAGATAACCAGATTTTAATGGATTGTAACATAGGAATGTCATTCCCTATCAGTAATATATCATCAACATATAATACAAGGAATGATACTGCGCTCCCACTAACCTTCTTGTATACACATGGTTCATCCTCGTTTTTGATAAAATCAAACTCTTTGATTGTCTCATCAAAACGAATGTTCCATCTACGAGAAGCTTGCTTCAACCCATAAATGGATCGTTGTAGCTTACAGACTTGATTTGTTCTAACTTTTGAAATAAATCCCTCTGGCTGTGTTATATACACATCCTCCTCAAGTCTCCCATTGAGGAAGGCCGTTTTCACGTCCATCTGCCAGATCTCATAGTCGTTGTAAGCTGCAATCGCAAGCAAAATCCGAATGGACTTGAGCATGGCTACTGGTGAGAAAGTTTCATCATAGTCAACTTCTTGTCTTTGTTTGAAACCTTTTGCAACCAGTCGGGCCTTATAGGTCTCTACCTTTCCGTCTGCTCCAGTCTTTCTCTTAAAAATCCATTTACACCCAATAGGTTTAATACCTTCAGGTGGTGAAACCAAAAACCATACTTTGTTTTCATACATGGAGTCCATTTCGGATTTCATGGCTTCAAGCCATTTCCCTGAGTCTTTATTACTCATAGCCTGTTCGTAATTCAATGGATCATCATCATTCATGATGTGTACCTCATCGTTATCCTCTATAACGAATCCATACCTCTCAGGTATCTTCGGTACTCTTCCAGATTTACGAACAGGGTGTGGTACAGTAGGTTCTTCTACTTGGTTAGGTACCTGACTTTGGTCCGTGGTAACTTATGGTTCTTGAACTTCTTCAAGATATATCTTGCTCCCACTGACCCCTTCATGGATAAACTCTTTCTCCAAGAAGGTAGCATATTTCGCAACAAACACCTTTTGATCAGTAGGATGATAGAAATAATACCCTACGGTTTTTTTAGGGTATCCCACAAATCTACACTTATCGGATTTAGTCTATAGCTTATCATTTTCAAACTTTTTGACATAAGCTGGACAACCCCAAGTCTTAACATGCTTAAGATTTGGTTTCCTCCCTTTCCACATCTCATATGGAGTCTTTGGGGCGAATTTGGTAGGTACCTTGTTAAGTAGGTATGCAGCCGTTTCTAGGGCATATCCCCAGAAGGAAATTGGAAGGTCGGTAAAACTCATCATGGATCGAACCATGTCCAACAGTGTTCGATTTCTCCTTTCAGATACTCCATTTAACTGTGGTGTACCTAGAGGAGTCCATTGTGAGATTATACCATTTTCTCTGAGACAATTGAGAAACTCACTGCTTAAGTATTCTCCACCTCGATCTGATCGAAGTATCTTAATACTCTTGCCCGTTTGTTTCTCTACTTCACTTCTGAACTCTTTGAACTTTTCAAATGATTCTGATTTGTATTTCATTAAATACACATATCCAAATCTTGAGTGATCATCAGTGAAAGTAATAAAATAAGAATACCCACCCCGTGCACTTATTGTCATAGGTCCACAAATGTCTGTGTGAATCAATGCCAACAACTCTGTAACTCTCTCTCCTTTTCCACTAAAAGGAGATTTAGTCATTTTACCCATGAGACAAGATTCACAAGTTGGATATGATTCATGATCAGATAGCTCGAGGAGCCCATCTTTATGCAACTTGGATAATCTTGTTTCATTGATATAACCGAGTCTACAGTGTTACATATAGGTATAATTAATATAATCTCTTTTCCTTTTCTTAATTTGTTCAATTTGAAATATATTTTCTTGTAAGTCAAGTGTATAAAGTTCATTTCGCAAATTTCCAATACCATATTAAACATCGTCTTTATAAATAGAACAACCATTGTTCTTTATAATAACGTCAAACCTTCCATATCCAATACAGAAATTGAAATAATGTTTTTAATAATATTCGGAACATAATAACAATTATGAAGATAAATGGATTTGCCCGAAGGCATTGCTAAACAATAAGTTCCTACAGCTAATGCAGCAACTTTTGCTCCATTTCCCACTCGTAGGATCACCTCATCTTTGTTCAGCTTTCTACTTCTGACCAGTCCCTGCACAGTATTACATATGTGAGAACCACAGCCGGTATCCAATACCCAAGTAGAATTATGACTTTCAGAAAAATTAATTTCAATCATAAACAAACCTTGATTGGAAGTCGAAGCTTCTCCAAGCTTCTTCTCTGCTAGAAACTTCTTGCAGTTCCTCTTCCAATGTCCCGGCTCATTGCAATGAAAGCACATTCCTTTAGCTGGTTCAGATTTCTTTTGCTCCTTTTCTTTCCCTTTTCCCTTAGCCTTCTTAGATTTCTTCTTTTCAGAAGACACCTTGGGCCTCTTCCTTTTATTGGAAGAATCCACCATTAAGACATGGTTCTTCTTGGATGAGAAGTGACCTTCTGCAGTTTTCAGCATGTTAAGCAGCTCAGGTAAGCTGACATCTAGCTTATTCATATGAAAATTAACCACAAACTGCGAGAAGGTCTCAGGGAGTGACTGCAAGACCAAGTCTTGACTCAACTCCCCATCCATGACGAACCCAAGCTGTCCAAGGCGTTCAATCAAATTGATTACCTTCAGAACATGAGTCTCGACGGCAGTGCCCTCGGTCATCCGAGATCGAAAGAGCTCCTTAGATATCTCATATCTAGCAGTCCTACTCTGTTCACCATACAACTCTTTGAGGTGAAGCAGCATAGCAGGAGCATCCATTTTTTCGTGCTGACGCTGAAGCTCGTTATTCATGGATGCGAGCATGATGCATTGAGCCACAGATGCATCATCTTGCCACTTATTGAAAGTGGCAATCTCTTCCTCAGAGGCTGTTTCTGAAACAGATTCAGGGATAGTGGAATTTAGGACATAAGAAATCTTTTCAGCAGTGAGAACAATTCTCAGATTTCTTAGCCAGTCCTCATAATTCGGGCCGGTAAGCTTATTTGCATCAAGTATGCTTCGTAGTGAGATTAGTGATTTTGACATTATTAAAATTCTGCATGTGAAAAGATAACATTTTAGCAAACATTCATTTTATTAACTTTGCATACCAAAATAAATTTAGGTCTTTATTTTAAATTGGTATCTCCCACTATTTTCATCAAACTATATTACCCTCACTCATATAGTTCGGCAACATCTAATTAAAGATTTGCTAGTGAGATTAAGGATCCCATTTCAAATGTATATAACCTTGTGGATAGCACAATAAGCGATATACAAATAATTAGGTAGACAACTCTTGTCAATTACATCACCATGTAACTCCTTTTATTTTGCCTTTTAAATCATAATGGTCATGTGTGTGCACATCCGAACTAAAATGATTTAAGTTAAGTCCAGCCTAGCACTTCCATAAATTCAAAAAAGAAAAATTTTCGTCCTTGTGGATAGCACAACAAGACTAGATCGTTCAATTTTCTTGATAAGCATCAAATGTGATTAATTAACATCTTAAATATTCAATACTCGCCTTGTGGATAGCACAACAAACTCATATTAAATATTTAATACTCTATTAACTAATCATGCTAGAAGGCGACGTTCGATATTCCAAATATCATTTGAACGCTTCAGACTTAATATTATTTCTTTGAGGGGTTTGTTATTATTTGTCTCATCTTTTTAAGCGCGCATGTACATATATATATAAAATACGCGTTATTTTATTAAACATGCGAAGCATGTTTGTATAAAATATAATATATATAATATTTAGCATGCAATATAGAATACTATATTCTACCCGGATTGATTATGGACTTTTATTCTAGTTTGGTTCACTAGAGCCACCAAGTGAACCAAAAGGTCAAACCTAGGAGTGCAAGAATTTAAATTTAAACATAACTATTACATTTAAACCCTGGCTCCATACAAATGAGTCTTCACGCGTTCCTTGCTCCTTGGTCTCCAATTTCTTCAAAATAATTCTAACTATCTCTATTACATTAACTATTTAAAATTAAATAGAAACTTTGATCAGCAGTCAAGGGGAAGTACATAGAAAGGAGATAGAATTTATATCGAGAATAAAACTAGAGAAGACGAGGTACGCAGACCCCATTTTATAAAACCCATTCATTCAAGCATTCAACTAAAATAAAATCCAATCACATTGGTCATAGTCCATAATCAATCCCTTTTATTACCATACATATCATCATACGTATCAATAGAACTTATTCATCTCATGAAAATATATTCATTCCATATATGTATTAATATCAGTTAATGGGCAAAAGTTTGCTAAACTTTGTTTTTGGAAAAATAAACTCCTTTATTTCATTCAAAAACAATTCCAAATCTGAAATGTCATTTCATATAAAATAAACATCTTTATTTTAAACCTTTATTAATTAAATAAACCATTCATTTAATTAAATAAATAAAAAAAAATTTCAGTTCCTGTCCAGTGGCGCAACTGCGCCAAGAATGTAAAGGGAACCGGCGCAGCTGCGCATCATGAAAACCAGGAACAGCACCCGGCGCAGCTGCGCAACAATATTGCCTTGTACCGGCGCAGCTGCGCAGCTTCGCAGAATCTGAAAATTTTTGTTGCCCAGAACTCGATCCAATCGCATATCATACATGTATGGAATCACATAGACTGATAATTAGCACAAGATTGGCTCTGATACCACTGTTGGGTTTGTACGTAACGCAATCATGCAATCAAATCACATAAATAGGGCGGAAGCGTAAAAAAATAGGTTTTCAAAAATTTATACAAACCCATTACCATGATCATTCTTGTGCATCAATTATCAGTGAATGAAGAAGGAGAAAAACAAAATTATACCTTTGAAGATCCAAGCTTCCTCAGGTACAAGTTCTACTCCTTTGATTCCTTTGATTCCTCTGTAGTGGCTCCTTCCCTTGATCAATGTCAGCCACCCAAATGTTTGGCCTCTAACGGTGATCCACCAAGGAAGATGAAGAACTCAGTAAGACGGGTTATTGGCTTAACCCTTGTTTCTATCTCTATAGAATATGTGTACTCCCAACTCTTGAAAAATTCACGTTCCTTATTTCCGATATAAGACTCTCTTATATAGATATTAGGTTAACCCTCCTAATCCAATTAGAATAGGGTTTTATTTAATTAATTAATTAAATACTTTTAATTAATTTATATCCTAATCTTTATTAGGATTGAGAGAGAGTACTGATATTATATTAATTCCTAAACTCCTTTAGAATTAAAATAATAATAATAATAATATTAATAAGACTCCTCTTATTAATTTATATTTAATATTTCTAAAATATTAAATAATAAACATTAAGCTATTTAATTTATTCTATCATCATAGATTAAATTAATTATACTTAATGCATTATTACTATCATGCCATTTTCTTCTTAAATAATTCTTCTTCCTTTTATGGTGTGACCCTTTAGGTTCTCCATATTAAACCGGTTGTGAATAAATCAATTAGAACAATTCTAATCTTATTTAAATAAACAAATTAAACTAATAATTTATTTAAATAAATAACATTTATTCTACAATAGGGATAAGCCTCCCTAGCGATCAACGACTTTTCAGATAATATAAATTTCAACATTAATCATAAAAGAACCTGTGAGTTAATAGTTACCGTACAATTCAATCCTTCCACCATACAATGTCCCAATTAAATATAAGACATGGATTTACTGTCAAGTCTTAATTTATTTAATCATATGTATTTCGATTAAAAAATGCACAACTCCAAATAATGCAAATTAGAAACCTCTTTCTAATTTCATTCTACCTTGGCCAAGGATTCCTGGGTTGTCATTTAACGAATCACATAGGACATATCTCCTCTTTTACTAGAGGTGGTAGATTCTTTATTGATCATTCATTATCTCCATATGTAACTCATTATACCCAAGCATACCCTATATATGCCTTAAAAGGCCTTAAGGAATTAGTCAAAGTATAATTTGTTACATACAAGATACTATGATGATCTCAAGTCCAAGGATCACATGTACTACTATCACATTAGGAATTCCTATTGACAGGCGAGTAAAACTCCATTAGGTATTCCATAGCGAGTCACGTTCAGTGAACTTATTCTCCAATAAGCACCTACATACTTGCTTTAGTGTCTCCACACAAATGACCATGAGATCAGTCATCCTCATCCAATGAGCAAGCAACATATGTACCAATCTATCCGGATTTACTAATCCCCATTTTAGTAATCCCACAATTGGGAACTATTTTAGTTTTTAAGCTTTCTAAGAATTTAGATCTCATTATCATGATCTCATCATGATTCTAAAAGCATTGCTTAAAACTATGGGTTATTTACATATTATAAAAACAGCACCATGTAGATAATTATATGCCTTAAATGAATATTTTATTAATAAATAAATAAGATTATTTACAAAGTATGTGCTTTGTCATCATACATGATTGGCTTGTATGCACACTACTATCACTGAGGAGGTTTGATATTTGCATGGCCAGTTTGGGGCATATGAGAGGCTTCCTTGCCTACGTCCCACCACTACTTTGGGCCTGGAGACCTATCCTTGGGGACGGCGCTAGCACCACTCCACTTTGACGAGGTCCCTGTAGCTAAGGGATTCACCCATTCCCGCCTGCAGCTTGAGCTATTTACAGCCGGATCGATCTCGTGGGTCCCGTATACCTCAGACTTTTTGACAGTCGGGTTTGAGGGCGGTTTTCCCACTGGCCGGGAGTTTGCATTGTCCACCCGCAGAGTCCCATTTTTGACAGAGGGAGGTTGAGAGCTCTATGTAAGAGAGCGTGCTATTCGGAGCATCACGGGAGAGATCCGCATTCCCTTTGTTCCTCCTGCTTGGCATCGCTGGCCACTGGCTCAGCCACTCATAGACATTCCTATGGTGGGCGTAGATGGCTTTACCCTGTCAGAGGCTCCTTACAGCCAAGAGGCTTTTCATAGCTGGTGGAGTCCTCGCACTATCAGGGCTCAGACTCGTGCTACCCAGTTCATGGCAGATATGGTGCCGGGGTCTGTGAGGATGACAGACTGGATAGCTTGCCTGTGAGATCTGACTCATTTGGACTAGATCACAGGATTGACCTAGCAGTTGGAGAGGGCACATTTGTTTATCATGCACCTTGGCCGAGATCCATCAAAGTCAGCTTCTTTTGCTCCTTCCAGCTCTGGAGCAGGCCCATCTACAGGTCCATTTTCTAGCAGTTTTACCGATGCTGATCCTCCCTTATATCTACCGGATATTCCCACTGGCTGAGATTTTGTGTCTCAGGAGGAGCTGGAGCTGGTTGAAAGCCTGGAGCCGGATATTCTGGACCTCTTTTGATAGCTTCCCTCGCTATAAGTTTTGATAGGCCCTTATTTAGATATTGGGTGACTGTGCCCTATTTTGGTAGGCATTTATTAGTAGTTAGGCGGTTGTGCCCCATCTCCTTGTACTTTTTATTTTGTATTGTATTATCAGACAGAGATGATGCTTGCAGTAGATAGTTTATTTTAGATATGCATGATATTTCCTATCTATTGCATCATATTTTATTATAGTCATTATGCATATATTATCTCATGGATATGCACTTAGACAGATGAGTTCAGATTTGACCCCTGGATGGTCTTGTGATACGATGATACAGATGTTGTCATCGATAGTCAGCCGCATTGAGCATTTACCACCATCCTTGGTAGCATTGTCATTGAGGTTGTGGTACGATAGTCTGCCCTTCCCAGCCAGAGGGAAAGTAAATCGGATGCTGGGGTATTCCTTGGCCCTCCTAGATTTCTAGGATCCATACGGATTTGTAGATGGCATTCCTGATTGGCAGGTTTTCCGCTTTGGGCAATATGAGTTGACACCGACCTTGGAGGAGTATGAGCGGCTTAAAGGTTTAGCACTGGACTTGCCTTGCGCTCGCATAGTGATCAGCGACACGAGGAGACCATTCATGCGTATATCAGGTCTGCGACATAGAGTAGTCACTGATGAGATCATTTCAGGACATGTGATCTTTATCGACTTTCTGATCGATCGCTATGGTAGGCTAGATAGCTACGATCAACACGCTGGGGATTTTATTATCTCGGCATAGGAGTGGCATTCGGCTCAGATATATGTCTTGCTGATGTGTGCCATAGCTTACGTATACATGCCACTATACTTGGACCATTTAGATATTGGTTTGATGGTCGTGGTCCGTACCCTTAGGCAGGGTAGTACCATTCTGCCGATGATACTGGCCGAGACCTTGAGGTTAGCTACCTATTGCAGTATCCATCAGATGGATTTTTTAGAGGTAGCTCTGTCCTGCTGTATGTATGGCTCATGACCCATTTGCGTCCGATTGGCACTTTTAGACACCGTGGGTATTACTTTACCCACGAGATAGCCCTATCCTACTCCTTCCAACCAGCGGAGTGTTCAAATGCAGCGACATGGTCGGCCTTTCTATCAGATATTGAGCATCACTTTTTGATTCTGCTAAGCTTAGGGCTGTTATCCCCTTATAGCTTCATCACCAATACAATTAGCCTGGATTATTTGCCCCTGGCGGGA
Source organism: Panax stipuleanatus (assembly GCA_020205555.1). NCBI lineage: Eukaryota > Viridiplantae > Streptophyta > Magnoliopsida > Apiales > Araliaceae > Panax > Panax stipuleanatus. Next base: position 66,377,098 of record CM035123.1, on the reverse strand, counting down.
TTGAGAGGAGTGACTACTTACCATCTGTTGGCAGTTATGGGTCAGTTCGATCAGTTCTAGAGTCTTCACCAGTTTGAGGGGGCTATTGATCAGTGGATATCAGTTTCATCTCTATTGTCAGCTGACCTGATCAAGATTTATGAGTGTTGGATTCATAGGGAGAGGGCTGATTTCTCTACTAGCCATCCGGATTATTTTCCAGAGTATTCGGCGTGGTTGGAGGCCGATATAGCAGTAGCTATAGTCATCCAGTTAGCTCCGATCATAGATTCAGATCAGAAGGAGCCTATAGAGGATCCTGATTCTCCCACGGATGACGATTTGTTCACTGATTTGATAGCGGCTTTAGTTAGTGACTCTCCAATTATCCCTGCCGACACAGATCCAACTATTGCTAATTCACTAGCACGGATGACTTTCGAGAGAGATTAGGCTAAGGTGTTGATGTTGACGGACCTGTCTGGCAGAGATACATCTTTTGCTGCCAGAGACAAGGCTCGAGCTACTCGGGATGTGGCATTGATTGAGAGAAATAAGGCTCGATCTACCCGAGACGTAGCTCTTGAGAAGATAGATGGGGTCTGATCTGCCAGAGATGCAGCATTTGAGGAGATTAAGGAGGTTTTGATTGCCAAAGATGCTTCTTTTGTGGAGAGGGACGAGCCATAGCCACTCGAGATGTATATATTGCTGACAGCACAGCCTTTAGGTTGTATATAGACAGTCTGGTTGGAGAGATGAGTGATTTCATCGACGGTCACAGCGCCACTATGCAGATGGCTGTGGATATTCTGGCTCGTATGGAGATCGAGAGTATTATATTTGCAGCAGCTCCTCCATCTTCAAAGAGAGACGCCATGTTGGCATTGTTGTCCCGCTTGTCCATGGGTGCATAGACTAGCTTTATTTTTCCTGCACATACTAGATCTGCCATTTTTTTCATGTACATGACACTATGTATATATCAAACAGTATTATTTATCAGAGAAACATATTTTGATTTACTTCCCTATTAGATATATATTGTCATTGCTGAGTGATTACCACTTCTTTCATGACTTGCGGTTGTTGATGTATTATGAGCTTCTCCTTGATGGATTGACAGTGAGATGTCGGAGAATATCTCAGATGGGCCTGTTGACCAGGGAGATTGGATAGAATTTAGGTTCTATAGGTTTTCGGTGTCTTGGGACTGGTTTTTAGTGGTTTTTTTGTTTTTCTTTGAAGGTCATACCGCACCATGAATAGCTGCCTACGTACTCCTAGATGGAGGGAGATCAGGTCATTCGTAGTTTAGGTTTTGTGTGAGAGGTTTGAGAAATGTCTCTTCTAAGTTTGGTTTGATAGGTTTTAGAGTTTTTGTTTAGTCTGACCGTACCATGAAGGGCTGCCTACGTACTCCCGGGTGGAGGGAGATCAGGTCATTCGTAGTTCGATCTTTTAGTGAAAATCGAAACTGATTTGATCGATTCGCAAGACCAGGATGATGGCTGGCATGTGCTTCAGACATAGTAACGTTTTATGGTGTCTGAGTTGATGAGTTGGGGAAATTCGCTCCCGTCCATTTCTTGCAATCTGATAGTTCTTCTTGTCAACAACTCTTTGACAATGAAAGGCCTTCCCAATTTGGGGCAAACTTTCCTTTAGCTTCGTCTTGATTGGCCAGAACTTTCTTCAGCACTAGGTCGTTCTCTTTGAATTGCCGGATTCGGACTTTCTTGTTGTATGATCGAGCGATCCTTTGCTGATATAACTGCCCGTGGAAAATAGCTGTAGCCCTCTTTTCATCTATCAGGGATAGCTGGTGGTACCGTTCTTATAACCACTGATCTTCTTCCATCTGAGCATCTATTAACACTCGCAAGGACTCCATCTCTACTTCTATGGGATAGACTGCTTGCATGCCATAGACCAATGAATAGGGGGTAGCCCAAGTAGAGGTATGCATTGACATCCTGTATGCTAACAGAGTCAGGGGCAACAAGTCAGGCCATCCTTTGTGATTGGCGGACATTTTCTGCATGATCTTTTTGATGTTCTTATTGGCCGCTTCGACAGCACCATTCATCTTTGGCCGGTAGATGACGGAATTGAGATGCTTGATATGGAACTTTCTGCATAAGTCTCTCATCATCTGATTGTTTAAGTTCTCTGCATTGTCTGAGACGATCACCTCCAGTTGTCCATATCGACAAACAACATTATTTCTGATGAAACCGATGATTACCTCTTGGGTGACTTTGGGAAAAAAGGCAGCTTCAATCCACTTGGTGAAGTAATCGATCATAGTGAAGATGAAACGATGACCGTTGCTGGCTTTGGGTTCTACTGGACCGATCACATCCATTCCCCACATGGAGAAATGCCATGACGAACTCATATTGTGTAGCTCATTTGGAGAAGCATGAATAGCATTTCCATGGACTTGGCATTGATAGCATCTCCTGACGTGATCATCACAAACAGTTTTGAGAGAGATCCAATAATGCCCTGTTCTTAATATTTTTTTGGCCAGCAGATGACCGCTCATGTGTGGACCGCAGACTCCACCGTTGACTTCATCCATTAATCTCTAGGCTTGCTCTTTGTCGAGGCATCGTAACAGGCCTATTCTAGCATCTCTTTTGTAAAGTGTATCTCCGCTCAGATAGAATTTCATAGCCATCTTGTGAATCTGCTTTCGCTCGGATTGGCTTGCCCCATCTGGTGTAGATCCATCTCGAAGATATTCCTTGATGTCTTGATACCAAGGCTGTTTGATAGGAGGTATTTCATCTGATACTTCTCTGATGTAATTCCCGTATGTCGGGGATTTTCGATTTATGAATTTGATATCGGGAATTCCCCTCATACCCGAGATGTTGATCAAGGAGGCTAATGTTACCAATGCGTCCGCAAAATCGTTCTTACCTCGAGGGATGTGGATGAAGGTTATCTCTTCAAAACCCATGGATATGTTGATGACCTGCCGGTGATAGGGGGCAGCAAATGCAGTTCTTTGGTGTGATATGCCCCAGTGGTTTATCTAATGACCAACTTAGAATCTCCGAAGACTAGTAGATGTTTGACATCCATGGATTGGGCTAATTTCAACCCCATTATGCAGCCTTCATACTCAGCCGTGTTGTTGGTGTTGTAAAATTGCAACTTGGTAGCCACATGATATTGTTCTCCTGTATCAGAGATGAATATTGCTCCAGCTCTAGCACCTTCCATGTTCACCGCTCAATCAAAATACATTCTCCATGGTTGGAATGTATTCTCTTGTCAGATTTGTTGAATTGTTATGATCCCATCATCCGGGAAATAAGTTTCCAGAGGTTCAAACCCTCCTGATGGTGCTTTGGCTAATTGATCTGCTATGCCCTGACCTTTGATGGACTTCTGAGTCACATAGATAATGTCGAACTATTAGAGGATCAATTGCCATTTGGACAATCGACAATTAAACATTGGCTTGTTAAATACGTACTTCAGTGGATCCATACGGGATATGAGATAAGTCGTGTGCCCATGGAGATAATGTTGCAACCTTATGGCAGCCCATGCTAACACACAACATGTCTTCTCGATCAGGGTGTACTTCTATTCACCACTGCTGAATCTTTTGCTGATGTAGTATATCGCTCTCTTCTTACTACTATCATATTTCTGTCCTAGCATGCAGCCCATGACGTTGGTATTGACTGATAAGTATATAAATAGAGGAACTCCATCCCTCTGGGGTACCAAGATAGGTGCTTCGATCAGCTACTTTTTGATGGCAAGGAAGGCTTTTTGACAATCCTCATTCCATTTCGGGGAGGAATTCTTTCTTAGTAGTTTGAAGATGGGTTCACAAGTCGTTGTGAGATGGGAAATGAATTGGCTTATGAAGTTGATCCTTCCTAGGAACCCGCGTATCTCCTTCTCTATTCGGGGTACGGACATCTCCGTGATGGCTTTAATCTTGGCAGGATCCAGCTCAATGCCTCTATTACTCACCAGGAATCCCAACAACTTGCCTGATTTGACGCAAAAAGCATATTTGGCTGGATTCAGCTTGAGGTTGTACTTACGCAACCTGTTGAACAGCTTTCTGAGAGGGTCGATGTGATCATCTTCCTTCTTGGATTTGACGATGATGTCATCCACATAAACCTCTATCTCCTTATACATCATGTCATAAAATAGGGCCATTATGGCTCGCTGATACGTGGCACCGGCATTGATAAGGCCGAAGGACAATCGTCTATAATAGAAGGTTCTCCAGGGAGTGATGAAAGCTGTCTTCTCCCTGTTTTCTTCAACGACCATGATTTGATGGTAACCAGCAAAGCAATCCACGAAAGAATACATATCGTACTAGTGCCGTTTTGTCTATCAGGATGTAGGGAAATTAGCTTTGAGACAAGCTTTGTTCAAATCCTTATAATCCACGCATACTCATACCTTCCCTCCGTGCTTAGTCACGGGAACTATGTTTGACAGCCACTCAGGGTATGTTGATACCATGATGATGTCGGCTTTGAATTGTTTGACAACTTCTTCTTTGACTTTCAGACTCCATTCAGGTTTCAATCGCCTGAGCTTCTGCTTGACTGGCTTGAATCCATCTTTGATGGGGAGTCGATGGATGACAATGTCAGTAGAAAAGCCAATCATGTCTTCATGCGACCATACAAACACATCTTGGAACTATGTTAAGATTTCAATCAGGTCGACTTTTTGATATGTGGTGGGTCTAGGCCTATCTGGATTTCTTTGAGGTTTCTGAGGTTCTGATATTGACAGTGGTGGTTTGATCGAGGTTTGGTTTGGGTTTGTCTTCGACCCATTCTTTGATCTCCTGGGGCACTTCATAGTCATCTTCCTCCTCTTGATTAATCTCTATCAAGTCGAAGTTCAGTTCTACATCAAAGTTGTAGTCACTGTGACAGGTTGGCATCTCATCAGCAGTGACAAAAAAATCCAATCTTAGAGTCCTGAAAACAAAATGCTTTCACTTTAATATATGCAACTGCTTAAATATACAAAGCATTTAGCAAAGCATGTTAAAAGTTACTGCTATAGTTGTGCAATAAAATAAGCAGTAAACGAAACCATGTTATAGGGCAGACAGATTCTCTGCCCTTTTACCTTTTTTGAATGAGGCAAGGGATGCTGCTCCAATTTAATAGGGTTATACTCATGAATAGGGAGGATAAAGGAATTGTGCTCGTCTGCCTCAGCTTGGATGATGACTAAGACATCCTTCAGATCAGGGCCATAATTCTTCTTTGAACTGCCTCCTTTTTCTTTCTTGATGAGAGGAATTTTTATCTGATCCTCTTCATCACTGTCGGGAATATCATCATTCATACCTTTGTAGTGTATGAGAACACGCATGTTAGCAAATGGGTCTCGTCCTTCGTACGGGAACTTTTCTTTTCCCTTTTTGCTATCCCCCTCAGACTTTGGGCTTTTCTCTTCCTTACTGGTATGATTGGAGGAAACAGCATGGCTGATACAACAGCAGGAATCTTCCTTATTGGTTTCACGAATCCGGCATTAGTGAGGTTTGGAAACAGTATAGTGGAAGCATGACCCTTCGGATGCTTGTGTGGGTTTTGGTGGTTTGACCCGGATGTATAGCCCAATCCGGCTTTCCCTGACTGACTCGGGATCTGCACCGAACTTTTGATTCCTTGTTAATTCTTTCCTAACCCTTCTCCAGGGCAAAAACCCAAAGATACCATCTCCTGGCCCACTGTCATCACTTCGGGAGAGACTTTTAGTTTCAAGGCTGGTGCCCCGACAGGTAAGTTATGAGTATTGCTCACCTCCAATGCTTGAAAACTTGCAGGTTCAATCCCTGCATCCTGGTTGATCACTGGCATGTCTCCCTGTACGCAGACAGGATACTCGGGTTCGACATTTACTGTAATCAGATTACCGTTGATAATGTACTTGAGTTGTTGATGGAGGGTGGATGGAATTGCTCCTACCATATAGATCCACGGCCTTCCCAGCAACAAGTTGTATCCAGTGGTGATGTTAAGTACCTGGAAGGATACATAGAACTGTGGGGACTAATCTCCAGTGGAAGCTCAATCTCTCCCACAGCTTCTCGGCGAGACCCATCAAAAGCTCGGATAACCACATGACTGGTTCTGATCCGGTTTGGGTTGATCTTCATTCTCTCCAAGGTATCATAGAGATAGATGTTTAGGGACGATCCTCCGTCTATTAGCACACCTCCGATCACATACCCTGATGACATCACTGCTATGTGTAGTGACTTGTGATGGCCTGTCCCCTCTGCGGGTATATCATCGTCAGTGAAAGATATCATGTTGCTGTTGAAAATGTGTTCTATCACATGACGGAATTTCTCAGCATCCACTGTCTTTGGCACATGGGCTTTTTCCAGTACTTTCACCAGAATGTTGCAATGATCCACTGAGGATAAGACCAGATCTAGGATGGACACTTTCTTGGGTGCATCTTTTAAGCTTTGCACCACCTTGATCTTGTTATGCCCCATTTTGCTGAGGAACTCTTCAATTTTCTCTTCAGCCACCTTTTTTTTGGTCTTGATAACTGGATTGATCACCCGCTGAGGCAGGTACAATGGATTTTCCTTCGATATAATGGCAATGTTGTTCGAGGTTGAACCTTTATCATTCCCATAGTTCCATGGGACCCTCTTCAGACTGATCACTGGATACTGGGGTCTGAAAGGCAAGATTAAAGGCTCGGGCGTGGCTACCTTCACAGGATTCTATGTTTCTTGGACCCCTTTCCCTGACAGTACTAAGGGTGTTCCGGCTAGTTCCTTCTCACAGGAAATAACAGCCATTATTCCCTAATTCCATGTCGTTGGAATAAAAAGTGTTTCCTCTTCGGGGAGATCATAATCTTGATTTCGTCTTATCAACTCACCGCTTTCAATAAGATTTTGAATTAGGTGCCGAAGTCCCTAGCAATCCTCGGTATCATGACCGGGCGCATTGGAGTGATACTGGCAGATCCTGTCAGGTTTGAATTTCCTGGATCGATGGTTCACCGGGGGTAACAAATCTGTAACCATCCCCTCATTGATCAGCATCTGGAGGATTTCCTTCATCGGCTGGTTCAGATTAGTGAAATTCCTCTGAAAGGCAAACTCTCTATCTACTTGAAACTTCTCCTCCTTGGCTACCTTATCGACCCAGGTTTCGTGCTTATGAAATCGATAGTGATCCTTCATAGAGATGGGGTTAACTTCCGGTGTAGGAGGACTCGCTTCAGACTGGTTGGATTGGTTTATCAGCTACCTGGTTACCTGATGTTGGTATACGACCAAATCTGCCAGCTGCGCAATCTGTTCCTTGATCTCCTATTCTATCAAGAATTTCCTTTCTGATAATTCCCAACTGTCTGGGCTATTGTTGCTGGATTGAGTTGACTCTCCGACGTACCGGAGGTATTTGGATCCATCTCCACTCCCCGTGCTAATCATATTGACACTCTCCTCTTTGTGCTGTGGGAGGGGATTATCCTGCATATGGGGTTGCTCCGGTTTGGTCACCACAATCTCTCCATTGTCTATCAAGTCTTGAATTTTGTGCTTGAGAGACCAACAGTCTTGTGTATCATGGCCCGGGGATCCGGAATGGTATGCGCACTTCTTACTTGGGTCAAAATTCCTTCCCCCAGTATTGGTTAGTGGAAGGAGTTGAACAATCTTCGTCTATGCTGTCAATAGTTTTAGCACGTTCTCGAGTGAATCCCCTAAAAGGGCGAACGGTCTCCGATGTCTGGCCTCCAAATTCTTCTGAAGTGGAGGGTTAGAAGGTTGGGCTGGAGCTTGGAAAGGGGAATAGTTCCTCCTTTGAATGGGCATACTGCTCGACTCGCTTTTTTAATTATGTCCTTACAATACTAAGGACACTTCTTCATCTTTCTTCTTGTGTACTTTCCGGGGATTACTCCCGTAACTCTCGGACTGGATATGTTCGGCAACGGCTTCTAAGGCGGTCAGATCCTTTGTCTTCCCAGATTTCAGCCCCATTTCAGTCATTTCTCCGTGTTTGATCATATCCGAGAATGGTTTTCCTATACCCGCTAGGACCCTTTCGTAGTACGGAGCTTCTTGGATGTAGATGAAGGTCATGACTATCTCAGACTCAGTCATGGGTGGGGTAACTTGTGCTTCCACCCGTCTCCATCGTTGGACATATTCTCTGAATGACTCAGCATTTTGTTTCTTGATTTTGGTGATCTGGTATCTGTCTGGAGCCATTTGGGACTGAAAGCTGTATTGATTGAGGAAGGCATATGCCAATTCTTCCCAGCTGTGAATTTTGGAATTGTCTAGATGAGTATACCAGGCTCTAGCCTCTCTAGTCAAACTCTTCTAGAATAACTGCATTCTGAGCTTCCCGTGCTCTGCATAGGTTCCAAACTCTCCAATGAATACCTTCAAATGGGTGTAGGGGTCTCCCAATCCATCGTATTTCTCAAAATCAGGGACTTGAAATTTTTTCGGATAACGAGTCCCGGGGAAAATACATAAGTCTTAGTAATGAACATTGCCAAATGCCCCAGTCCCTTTGATTGACCAGAAGGTCTCTTCCATCTATTGGACCTTCTTCAGAATGTCATCAACTTCCTGTTCTTTGTTGAGGATGGTGATTTTAGGGGTTTTATTAGTAGTATCCTGGTTCTCTTGTTCAGGAATCTGAGTGTCCTTCTTTCCAATCTCTTGACTACCACCGGGTGTACCTGGCTCTGTATGATCCTGTGCTTGTTTTCCTTTAAGAGCTTTACTTTGTTCTCTCAAGAAAATAGCCAATTCGGCTATTTTGTTCTTTAATCCTTCAAACTCTTCCCTGGAGACGGGGGTGGATTCTGGTTGAGCACTTGAAGCTATGTCTGGAGATGGACTTAGTGCTTTCTTAGATTTCGATCTGGTGACGGGACAAATTTTTACCTACAACAAACGTAGGTGTGTTAATTTTCTGATGTAGGTGTTGGTCGGATGCATGCCATGCAATGTGTTTATTTACGAGGTTTTTTAATCTTATCCTGCAAAACAAAGGTCAGATGTTTCAATGACAGGATAACATGACAGGATTTACAAGACATGGAATGTACATTATGACATTTATATTGTAGTTAAAAACTTGACGTTGAATTGAAAGAAGAAGGTATGAAGAAGCTTCCCTTCGGATTTGGTTAATTAGAGGCTGACCTATCTTAGGCTACTTTCGCGGCTTTTCGGCGTGAAGGTCCCCAGATCATCGCAATTTACTAGAGGGGAAATTAATCCGATCTTTCAATTGGAGCGGATCTGAGTGGTGCATTTCATGAGCCTTGCAGACTTAGTCGCCTTTGAGTCCATTACTTAAACATCGACGGGTTTGCCTCCTGGTGGAGGAATCACACAACATACATTCAATTATATCGCGTCTTACCGTATGAAATGATGACATTGTGCGAAGCACTAATATAAAGCAGGAAAGCATTCATTCACATTCATTCAATGTAAAGATGCAGTATTCACACACATACGTAGATAGAAATGGAAAATGTTGAAAAGATTTGAACGCGGCCCAAGCCCTCTACTGTCCCCAGCAGAGTTGGTACCTGTCGACGTCGGGAAGAAAAATGCGCGGGTCAGGTCGGAACCCGGATCTTTCTCTCTTTTCTTAAGTTTCGTTTATACCCTTATTTGATCTATTTTATGAAAAAGGGTGAAGGGTTTTTTAGGAAAAGGCCAACATGTATCATGTCGACGATTTGAACTTTTGACAGAGTCTCCAGTTTGTAGATTTGAAATGGTTGTACCAACTCAACCGAGTTTTGTTTGAAAGTAGGCCCAATTAATGGACACTGTCGAAACTTGATCTTTGAAACCGAAGTTCTAAGTTCGGTGGCTTGGTTAAGTGTGGGGAAGGTGTTAGGCACCCCAAAACTCCCGTGAAAACACGGTATCGCATCTTTTCAATATTTCCCTTTTAAATTTGCAATGTGTGTGTGAATGCTGGAAGAAATTGGGCCTATGCTTGTTGATTGAAAGTAGTGCTTTGCTTCGTTGAACTTATATACGAATAGTTTGATTTGATTTGCAAAAGTCCTTTTATTAGACAAGTGATAAGTAGGTTTTTAACCTACCTAATAGGTATTTCTTAGCTTGATATATTGTTATTATTTAAGTGTGCATGTTACTTTTCATATGTTTGGTGTTAATGTTAAGAAAAGGAGAGTAATTGGGCAGAAGAGAAGAAAAGGAGAAGTTTTGGGCTATCTGGCAGACAGGCGTGGGGCGCGCTTGCTTTTGTACTAAACCAGGCGCGGGGAGCGCCGAAAGAGATCGAAGTTGATGTATGCCTGGCGCGGGGCGCGCCGCCCATAAAGGAATCTAGGCGCGGGGCGCGCCAGACTGACGACTCTGACCAGAATTAGTTATTTTAAACACAAAGTTGAGTTGGAAAAGGATTGCAGACTTGCCTTATTGTACTGGGGTTTTGATAGACTATTTATATTAGTTTTTTTCTTGGGTTTAAGGATCGTTTTTTAATCTTTGATCTATCTATCATCTTGGAATAGAAGGAGGCTATTGATTCATCAAAGCATGTCAGGCTAAGTTCTTTTGTTCAATTCTGAAGGGATGTTGAACCTTATTATCAATTAATGTTTTGATCAAGTTTAATTCTATTTATTCTTTCATATTGAGATTTATTCTGATTATCTACATAAATTTTCATGTATGTTATTCAATTGACTAATTTGGTTTCTGCAGGATTACATTAGTAAATTGATATCATCTGCTAGATTAAGATATATTTTAAGCAAACGAAGTGTGTCTAATCATAAGTAGCAATTAATGAAATTTGATTGTGGTCAAGCTTTTGAATATTGTTAAGGTTTTCAGAAGACAAGTTAAATAATTCCTGATTGTGTAATTATTTCTTGGAATAATCTAGTTCTCATTCTTCATGCTTCTGTCATATTAAATCTAGGCTGATAGTTCTAGGTTGTATGATAGTTAGGATCTTTTGTTAGCAATCGTCGCATTAGATTTACACATAAGGAGAATTTTGGATAATTTGTGATCGCGGTTATCTAGGGTTATTAATCTCATTGGAAGATAAATAGTGTAAACACTTGTTTAATTCATAATTGAGAAAAGGGGATACTGAACTGAAGAATTAAAGCTTTTTAATCATTGATATTTTCTTGTTAATCACTTTCGTTAATTAAATTGTTCAAACTAAAACCCCCAATTCATTTGAAATACTTGGATAGATATTAAACATAATACTCTCTGTGGGATCGATCCTTGCTTATTGCTATACTAATTCTTGAGTTAGTGGAATAGAAGTAAGGTAAATTTTGTAGTGCTAGATGACAGCTACCAAATTTTGGCGCCGTTGCCGGGGAGTGTTATTTATTCAATTGTTTTCATATTTTTTATTTTTTATGCCTCGATCCTCTCACTCTCTTGAATTGAAATTTGATCTAAAAATAGAGAGAACCGCATGAAGGCTTAGGAAGGAAGCTCGGAAAACCCAAGGTCCACTTGCAGATTTCGAAGAAGCTCCATCACCGGACCTCAACATCACATTCACACTACTTTCGGACCAATCTTCTTCAAGTGAGTCAGAAGAGGAGATGGCGGTGCCAAATAACAGGACTTTAAAGGAGTTGTCAACTCCTAATCTTACTCAACAAACCCTTTGTATTGAATATCCTGCTTTGAATGCCGCGTTTTACTAAAATTTGGACTAATTCATCTTTTGCTTACTTTTCGTGGTCTTACAGGGTAAGATCCGTACAAACATTTGAAGGAATTCCATGTTGTGTGCTCCACCATGAAGCAGATTAAGTTGAGAGCTTTCCCATTCTCACTGGGGGATTTAGCAAAAGATTGGTTGTATTATCTCCCCTTGGGATCAATACAATCATGGAACGACATGAAGAGGCTGTTTTTGGAGAAGTACTTTCCTGCTTCAAGAGTAGCCAACATAAGGAAGGAAATTTGCGGAGTCCGACAATTCAGCGATGAAACACTGTATGCGTACTGGGAGAGATTCAAGAAGCTTTGCTCCAGCTGTCCACCCCACCAGATTGACGATCAACACCTTATCATATACTTTTATGAGGGACTCGTACCAATGGATAGGAGTATGATCGACGCTGCTAGTGGAGGAGCATTAATGGATAAAACACCAGAGGCTATAAAGAACTTGATTGCAAACATGGCAGCCAATGCACAACAATATGGAACACGGAATGATCATCCAGCGCAAAGGGTAAGTGAGGTAAGCACGACTAATATAGAACAACAAATTTTTGACTTAACTGCTGTGGTGAAACAATTAGCAACAGGTAACTTGCCGGTTGCACAAGCTTGCCAGATTTATTTAATAGCGGGGCACCCTACAGATGCATGCCCGACATTACAAGAGGATGAGAATGCACAACAAGCTAATGCAGTGGGAAATTACTAAGCACAGCCATAGAGAAAATATGACCCTTGTTCCAATACATACAATCTAGGATGGAGGGATCATCCTAATTTGAGTTATGGGGGTGCTAGGCCGCAGGCGCAATGGTTTTACCTAGTTAAACCGTAATTTCAGCCAAATCAGCCATAGTACCAACCCAAACCAGCAGCACCGGCCAATCCTGGAACGTCCTTGGAGGACATGTTCAAGGTGTTTATGACACAGACACAACAGTTTTAACAAGAGATGAAGTTTCCATCCATAGTTTGGAGAATCAAATGAGCCAATTTTCTACTACTGTGGGACGATTGGACTCTCAAGGTTAAGGGAAACTTCCATCACAAACTGTTGTGAATCCTAAGGAGAATGCTAGTGCTATAACCCTGCGGAGTGGAAAATAGATGGATACACCCACAACCACAGTTGAGTTTGAGAAAGAGCAAGCTAGGGAGGAACCAAAAAAATCTAAGGTACATCTTAACCCTCCTTGTCAGCTTAAAGATATTCCACTTCCCTTCCCTCATAAAAATTCTAGAAATTCAAAGAAAGATGAACAAGAAAAAGAAATTCTGGAAATTTTTAGGAAAGTATAAGTGAATATCCCATTACTTGATGCAATTAAACAAGTACCACGGTATGATTTTTTTTTAAAAGAATTGTGCACTAACAAACGGAAATTAGAAAATGATGAGAAAGTCACAGTTGGGGAAAATGTATCAGCTGTTCTTTAAAGAAAAATGCCACCTAAATGTAAAGATCCAGGCATATTCACGATCCCATGTAAGATAGGAAACACTAGATTTGAGAAGGTCATGCTAGACTTAGGTGCTTCAATTAATGTGATGCCATTATCTGCTTATAAGTCTCTAAATCTAGGTCCTTTGAAACATACTGGTGTGATTATTCAACTGGCAGATCGTACTAACACCTACCCTCGAGGAGTAGTTAAAGATGTCTTGGTGCAGGTGAACGAACTAATCTTTCCTGCAGATTTTTACATAGTGGACATGGAAGATAATACATCACCAAACCCATCACACATCCTGCTAGGAAGACCTTTCCTAAAAATAGCGAGAACTATGATCGATGTGCACAATGGGACCTTGACAATGGAGTTTGATGGCGAGAAGATCCAATTTAATATCTATGATGCCATGAGGTACCCTAGTGATATTTTTAGGTTTTTGCAATTGATGTGTGTGACTCTTTAGTGTAGGAAACTTTTGAACAAATTCAAAGAGATAGCTTGGAGGTTGCTATTAGCAGTAGTTTGGACATGGCTGAGACATATGAACTTGAGCACAGTCAGGAAATGAAGGAAACTGTGGCTGCACTACAGTCATTACCTAAACTCTCAGATAAGCATGCAGTCCAATTAATTTAATTACCTGTAACTCATCAAAAACTATTACCATCTGTGGAGCAAGCTCCAACTCTTGAATTGAAACAATTACCTGCACACTTGAAATATGCATATTTAGGGACTAATGAAACATTACCTGTGATAATTGCTAGTAATCTAACCAAAGTGCAGGAAGAAAAATTATTAAGAGTCCTTAGGGACCACATCACAGTGTTTGGTTGGACTATAGCAGACATCAAGGGTATTAGTCCCGCGATGTGCATGCATTGGATTTTGCTGGAGGAAGGAGCTAAACCTACGAGAGATGCACAAAGACGGTTGAACCCACCGATGATGGAGGTAGTGAAGAAAGAGGTAATCAAATTGTTTGATGCAGGAATCATCTACCCCATCTCTGACAGTCAATGGGTAAGTCCAGTGCTGGTAGTTCCTAAGAAATCCGGAATCACGGTTGTCAAGAATGACAATAATGAATTAGTTCCCACACGGATGCAAACAGGTTGGAGAGTGTGTATTGACTGTAGGAGATTAAATGCTGTAACTAGAAAAGACCACTTCCCCTTTCTTTTATTGATCAAATGTTAGAACGATTACCTGGGCATTCTTATTTATGCTTTCTAGATGGTTTTTCAGGTTATAACCAGATTGTGATTGCACCCGAAGAAAAGACCACATTCACATGTCCCTTTGGAACCTTTGCCTATCGGCAAATGTCCTTCGGACTTTGCAATGGCCTAGGTACTTTTCAAAGATGCATAGTGAGTATTTTTTTCGATCTTTTAGAAGAATGCATCAAAGTCTTTATGGATAATTTCACAGTTCATGGTGATTCGTTAGATGCCTGTTTAGATAATCTGACAAGTGTATTGGATAGATGTTTAGAAATAAACCTTGTACTAAATTGTGAAAAATGTCACTTTATGGTAGATCAAGGAAATGTACTTGGCCATGTAGTGTCAGTTAATGGTTTAGAAGTCGATAAAGCTAAAATTGATATTATATCTACACTGCCTTACCCCATTAACGTACGAAAGATACGTTCTTTTATTGGACATGCAGGGTTTTATAGCAGGTTTATCAAAGATTTCGCCAAGATAGCATTGCCCTTATGCAAGCTGCTTCAGAAAGATGAGGAATTCCAGTTTTATGATGAATGCAAGGTGGCTTTTGATACCTTGAAGAAGTTATTGACGTCAGCCCCTATCATTCAACCACCAAATTGGAAGCTTCTGTTTGAGATAATGTGTGATGTAAGCAACTATATTGTTGACGCCGTCTTGGGCCAAAAGATTGACAAAGTTGTCCATGCCATCTACTATTCTTCGAGAACGTTGAATGCGGCTCAGATAAACTATTCCACAACTGAAAAAGAACTCTTATCTGTTATATTTGCTTTAGAGAAGTTTAGATCATACTTACTTGGTACTAAAGTGATAGTTTATTCTGACCATGTTGCTTTTAGGTACTTGCTTACTAAAAAGGAGTCCAAACCTCGAATTATACGGTGGATCTTGCTGTTGCAAGAATTTGACTTGAAAATTAAAGATAAAAAGGGTGCGGACAACTTGGTAGCGGATCACTTGAGCAGAATCCTTAAGGAGGAGGAAGCACTATCATTACAAGATATGTTTCTAGATGAGCATCTACTTGCCATAGGTAATACAACTCCCTGGTATGCCGACATTGTGAATTATTTGGTAAGTGCGTATTTACCAAGTGAGTTTTCAAAATCCCAGAAAGAAAAGCTTAGGAGTGATGCCAAACATTATGTGTCGGATGACCCATATTTGTGGAAATTTTGTGCTAATCAGATAGTTAGACGTTGTGTACCTGATAATGAGTTTCAATCTATTATAACTTTCTGTCAGTCCTAAGCTTGTGGAGGTCATTTTGGACCTAAGAGAACATCACATAAGGTGTTAGAGAGTGGTTTCTTTTTGCCCTCTATTTTCAAAGACTCGTATTTATTCTATAAATCATGTAAAAATTGTCAAAGAACTGGTAATATATCTCATATAAATCAAATGCCACAAAACCCTATTCTAATTGTTGAAATCTTTGATGTTTGGGGTATTGATTTTATGGGACCCATTCCTGTTTCTTTTGGTAATGTTTACATTTTACTAGAAGTTGACTATATTTTAAAGTGGGTGGAAGCTAAAGCCACTAGGACTGACGATTCTAAAGTTGTTGCAGATTTTGTCAGGACTAACGTATTTGTCAGGTTTGGAGCACCACGGGCCATCATTAGTGATCGCGGAACTAATTTTTGTAATAGGGTGTTAGCCGCCTTGTTGAAGAAGTACAACGTTCTTCACAGGGTATCTACATCCTATCATCCGCAAAGCAATGGCCAAGCAGAGGTATCCATCAGAGAGATCAAATCCATTTTGGAGAAAGTAGTCAACCCGAACAGGAAAGATTGGAGTCTTAGATTAGATGATGCGCTATGGGCATATAGGACGGCATACGAAACTCCTATAGGTATGTCGCCTTATAGGCTAGTGTTTGGGAAACCCTGCCACCTACTTGTGGAGCTAGAGTATAAAGCTTTTTGGGTGATCAAATAGTGCAATATGAATATGGATCATGCTGGCGTCAATAGGAAGTTGCAGTTACAAGAACTCGAGGAGTTGCGTACCGAAGCATATGAGAATTCTAAACTGTACAAAACTAAGATAAAAGCTTTCCATGATAAGCAGATCTTGAGGAAAAATTTCACTGTAGGACAAAAAGTCGTTCTTTTCAATTCATGATTGAAATTATTTCCAGGTAAGTTGCGCTCTCGCTGGGAAAGACCATTTGTTATCACTAATGTCTTTCCTTATAGTGCAGTAAATTTCCAAAATCCGAAGACATGAAATGTGTTCAAAGTGAACGGCCATAGGTTGAAGCCATTTCTAGATAGCAGACAAGTTGAGGAGGTTGAGGTAGTGACGTTGATGGATCCAGCTTCTAGATGATTGAGTGGTCTACTGTCGAGCTAACGACATTAAACACGGGCATCTATTTGGGAGGCAACCCAATTTCTTAAACCTTAGTGTTATTTATTATTTAAGTTTTATATATATATATATTTCATCCTTTTAGGTACAGTATAATCAATTCCTTATGTGCTAACAAAATTGCAATTCAAATGTGGAAGGATGGCATGGCAAGCGATCACAAAAGGAACAAGTCCACCAACCAGGCGCGGGCCGTGCCCCAACACAAGGCCATCACGTGCGAGGCGCGCTACCTATGTAGGATTCCAGCTCAAAAATTTCAGTCCAGCGCGGGGCGCGCTTCCCAAGGCACGGGGCGAGCTACCCCTCCAAAAAATTCAACCCATTCCAGTGCGGGCCGCGCGACTATGAGTAGAGACCGGCGCGAGGCGCGCCGGTCGGCTAGGCCTTAGTTAAAACACGGTTGTGTCCATTCTTTTCCCTCACCAAAATAATTTTAAAGCAAATTCTCTCTAACCCTATTCCTATACAAACTCTCTAAACCTAATCTAAGTCCATAACTCTTCAAATCCAAATCCTATTCTAACTCTACTCTCTTTCTAAACCTAACCCAATTTAACCCATCATCAAAATTCGTCACTCCCAATTCCAGCCAACATCAAATTCGTCCAACCCACTGCCTCACTCCTAAATTTCATATGCATATACAATATCCTCCACATACAATAACAACTTCATAAAGAATTGGAAGCAAGAGGAACAAAGGTATTTGCATCCACAACATCAAATTGAATCAACCATCACAAGGTAATACAAATTATTCATTGATTTTGGGATTATATTGCCTAAAGGACCATAAGTTTTATTGAATTGAGTGATACTTGTATTAGGAATCTTTGGGTTACTGATGACCCAAGGTTGATTTAAATTGTCTATATTTGGGATATTGGATAATACAAATTGTACTAAGTTTGGGGGAGAGACATTGTCGCCCACCACATGTTCGATAAATTGTTTCAACAGGGTTGCACAAGCTATTTTCAATTCGTTGGGAGCAATTCGACACGAGAGCATTATCATGACATCCAAAAGGCCACGAACTTCATCCTCTAGTGCTCCTCCATGCTTTGATGCCACTAGATTTGTGAGTGAGGGAGTGTCCTCATGCTACTCCAAAGTCATCGATAAAAAGACGTTGGTGCTTGAAAGTGGGTTAAAACCGGATGCTAATCGAGACGGCGACATAGCGGTTATGATTGTGGAGCGCAACTGGTTCCAATTGGTCGAGCAACCCAAGCCTGCAGTGATCAACATTGTCAAAGAATTCTACGCCAATGCCATCGAGCACGTTGATCATGTGTCATGGTTCGGGGCAAGCCGGTATCATTCAGAGCGACGGCAATCAATGACTATTTTGGGGTGAAAACACCTCAGACTGATCGATATGAGGATCATTTGCCCAATTTGGATGATATCATAGCCCGCCTTTGCAAGCCTGGGACTCAATGGGTGACAAAAGCGGACACCAATGAAAAAGTCTATTTTCTACATGCTGCTTTGAGTCGATATGGGAAAGCCTTGGTACGCCTTTTTATGTGCTCGACTCATGCTTACGCGTCACCAAAATAACTTAACTAAAGAACGAGCAAGGCTTCTCTAAGGCATAGTCACTCATGAGGCTGGTCCAAATAATGCAATCGAGATTTTGAACGTCGACATCGGCCTATGCATTCAACATTCCATTGACTGATCACTACGAGGAGGTACCACAGAAGGATTACTGCATGGATTTCTGATCATCGACCTCTGCAGAAAAGCGAGAGTTCAATGGCATGCCTCTGAGCCGATCCAATAACCAATGGCCGTCATTGACCATCCGACAATTGAAAAGTACAAACCATGGACAGGAGCTCGGTCACATCCGCGGGGAGAGGGGTTCATTATAATTCCACCATCCACACCACCCTCACCACCACAAGCTGACGAGCCAATGGATGAAGAGGACAAAGTAGAGTCGCCAGCCACTTTTCAGCGACCGAGTTAGCAGAGGAGTATACGACCTTGCCCAACGCCAAGCCGCAATACATATATACAACATTGGGGCATTTACCGCATTGGCCAATACTTTCTCGCGCTTCTCACCAAACTCCGACCCAGTCCAGCTGCCCATTCCTCCAATTTTACCTAGATACCCTCATCCAAAAATGACGATTCCGATGAGCCTTGACTCATCGCTCAGGGAAGTCCTCATTTTTATTCTTTCATATGCCAAGTAATGAGGACATTACCTGATTTAAGTTTTTTTTTTTGGGGGGGGGGAAAAATTCAATTTTTTGTGTTTTTGCATATATATTAGGCTGCATGTAGAGTAGTTTTAATTCATTTAGTTCATATGCATTTTATAAAAAAATTAAAAATATTGCATTCGTTTAGGAATTTTGTCAGTAGAAGCATGCAAATAGTACATAGAGATTGAGCAGTAAGTCATGGTAATGAAATACATGGTTAATGATTTTGGTTTTCACTGATCTTGCATAAAATTGAGCTTTATGATCTGATTAGGTTCGACCATAGTAACCTCATTACATGATTTTGGTTTTCTCTCAAATTTCAAGCACACCAATTGATTATCAGTTGTGATTAGGAATTCATGTGTATTAGGAACACGGACACTTACTTGATCACAGATTAGAGATTAGAACATTAGCTGAAACATAAGTTTGGGGGAATTGTGGTTCAAGAAAAAGAGAAAAAAATAAAGAAAGGAAAAATTGAGAAAAAAAATACTTATGGAATAAAAACTGACTTGGTTTGACCTCGTAGCCTTTGTTACTCGGACAAGTAGACCCTAAGGGATTGTCTTAACACCTAGCGCCCTAAAGCCTTCGGGTTTGGGAGTCGTTGGCCGAAAGTCCGATACATGGGTAACATTGAAAAGCCTCGAATATATGAAATAATTGGTGGGATGGAGCGTTAAAACGCACCCACGAAGCATGAGCTTTGAAGTTTATTCTTTTATTGCTTATTTAGCCTAATTTCCATAATGTTTATGTGGATGCCATAAGTGTGTAATGATCTGTGTAAAAGATAAGATGTTTGTTGGGAATAATCATGTAAACTACTTTGAACTGCTGATATGCAATTGGACACACACGCACGGAAGAGAATTAAAGTCATATAAGTGATGTGATGATGAGCGAGTCTATGATTGGTCATGAGTCAAGATGGATTGTAAGCTTAAGTGATAATTCGTGAAGATTATACAACTTGTATGTGGTTACTAAAGATTTTTGTTCGATTTTGTTAGTTTCATTCATTCTGTATGTTGCATTCATTGTGTTTGTTTGCTTGAGAACAAGCAATTGTTCAAGTTTGGGGTATTTGATAAGTAGGTTTTTAATCTACTTAATAAGTATTTTTTAGCTTGATATATTGTTATTAATTAAGTGTGCATGTTACTTTTCATATGTTTGGTGTTAATGTGCAAAAAAGGAGAGTAATTGGACAGAAGAGAAGAAAATGAGAGGTTTTGGGCTATCTGGCAAACAGGCGCGGGGCGCGCTTGCCTTTGAACTAAACCAGGAGCGGGGCGCGCCAAAAGAGATCGAAGTTGCTGTATGCCTGGCGCGGGGCGCACCTCCCATAAAGGAATCCAAGCGCGGGGCGCGCCAGACTGACGACTCTGACCAAAATTAGTTATTTTAAACACAAAGTTGAGTTGGAAAAGGATTGTAGACTTGCCTTATTGTACTGGGGTTTTAATAGACTATTTATATCAGTTGTTTTCTTAGGTTTAAGGATCTTTTTTTAATCTTTGATCTATCTATCATCTTGGAATAGAAGGAGGATATTCATCAAAGCAAGTCAGGCTAGGTTCTTTTATTCAATTCTAAAGGGATGTTGAACCCTATTATCAATTAATGTTTTGATCAAGTTTAATTCTATTTATTCTTTCATATTGAGATTTATTCTGATTATCTACATAAACTTTCATGTATGTTATTCAATTGACTAATTTGGTTTCTGCAAGATTAACTTAATAAATTGATATCATCTGCTAGATTAAGACATATTTTAAGCAAATGAAGTGTGTCTAATCATAAGTAGCAATTAATGATATTTGATTGTGGTCAAGCTTTTGAATATTGTTAAGGTTTTCAGAAGATAAGTTAAATAATTTCTGATTGTGTAATTATTGCTCGGAATAATCTAATTCTCATTCTTCATGCTTCTGTCATATTAAATCTAGGCTGATAGTTCTAGGTTGTATGATAGTTAGGATCTTTTGTTGGCGATCGTCGCATAAGATTTAAACATAAAAAGAATTTTGAATAATTTACGATCGCGGTTATTTAGGGTTATTAATCTCATTGCTAGTGTAAACACTTGTTTAATTCATAATTGAGAAAAGGGGATACTTAACTGAAGAATTGAAGCTTTTTAATCATTGATATTTTCTTGTTAATTCACTTTCGTTAATTAAACTGTTCAAACTAAAACCCCCAATTCATTGGAAATACTTGGATAGATATTAAATGTGACGAACGAGATTTTGTAATATAATTTGAATATTTATTGAATTAAATAAATATTTTTCGATGATTTAATTATTGAATTAAATAATTAATTGATGAATTCATGGTAGATTAATTTAATTATATGTGTTACATTGATTAAATTAATATGGAGAATTTTATTATTCAAAGTATGAATTTAATTGAGCTTATTTGATTAAATGAATTATTTAATAAGCATAATGTTATTCTAATTAATTAGAGATTTAATAATTTGACATAATTAATAAATGAGAATTTTAATTATGTGACTATGTGATTTAATATGGAATTATTCTATTTTAATTAATGAAATTAAATAAGATATTTGATTAATTGCTTAAATGAGTGTGACATTATTAAACTATATTATAAGAGATTAATTAAAATAAATGAGAAAAGGACTCTTTAAGCTAGCCAAACATGGCCTTATAGGAGGTTGGTCAGTTAACTCATAGTGGGAGTTAACTGACGACCCATGATTTCACAAATTCTTTTCACGTAAACATTATATACATATATCATATATACACCAGTTCTATTCATATCAGAAGAAAGAGAAGAGAGAAACTTAAAATAAGTTGAGAGAAAATTTGAGAGAACTTTGAGAGAGAGTTGAAGAGATCAAGGGTTGTAGAAATCAAAAGAGAGTTCATCATCATCACAATCTAGCAGGGTAATCTCTTCAACCCAAACTTCAATTACGTTCTTATATTTTTATGAAAACTATTCAAGTCCTCTGTGATTGATGAAATTTATAATTGGTGGGTATATGATGATATATATGTTAGTATATGTATATTATATGGTTTATATCATGTATTCATGTGTTAGAGTAACCAATTTCATATAGACATGCTATAATCGGAGTTTTTCATTAACGACTATTTTGAGTTCTCCGTAAAATAATTATTTTGTGATCAATACATGAATTGATGATTTATGTGTATATAAATGTTAAGATATAATCATAACATGTTTTCTACCATCTATGTATGTTTTCAGACCATTAATTTCATGTAATTATGTTTTAATTGGGTTTTTCAAAAGTTACAGAGTATAAAAGTTGTATATATGACCCTTATGGTCCTTACGAGCAATTTTATGCCATGAATTGTGTGTTTAACTAAAATTTGTCTATAAATTATGATAATACATGTTAAACCAAAGAAAACAAACTTTGAACGGACGGATTCAGAGTTATAACGAATCCGTGACGTCAAATTTCGTGTTTTTCTTCAAAACCGTCAAGAACACCAAAAACAGTGAAATTTCATGATTTGATTGGAGTAATTGCATGATTTAAGATGTTAAAAACATGTTAGTAACATTGTATGATGTTTCTATAAAGTTTATACTTCATAGAAATCATGGTGCTAGTTTAATTTGCATTTAATTGGAGTAATTGGCCTACGATCTTTCAAAAACCGCGAACCAAAAAACACACCAGCAGGGGGCCCCATCCCAGCTGGTCCTCATAGGCATAAGGCCCCGCCCCAGCCGGGGTGGGTGCTGTCCTGAGTGAAAAAAAATATAAACCAAGACTATTTTGACCTTCTGTAGTAAAATAAGCATAACTTCTTCATACGAACTCCGATTAAGGCGATTAAGGATGATTCGAAAAGATAACGAGTAGGTCTACAACTTTTATTTTTTAAGTTTATTGATTTGAAGTCGTTAAAAGGGGTCAAAATGGCCATCTTTGTGACTGATGCGTATTCCGAGGCAATTAGAGGACGTCGGACATGCACGCACGCAAGTGTATTGCTCTCGACAATAAAAGGTGTTATTCTAAGTTATAAACATGAATATTATATGATTTGAAGGTGATGATTAATAAACTAAGTTATTGACATGTATAAGATAATGTGAAGGTTCAACTTAACAAACTAAGTGCGAACTTGAATATTGTGATTGTAAAACTTGATTATCATTGTTTAAAGGATTATACCTATATGATACGCATATTGTGAATTCATACTCATGTTACGTGGTTAGTTAAGAAGTTAACACTATGAACCAAGTTGTAAGGTGACTTAAATGAAAAGTTCAACAATTGAACATAGAAGTGATGAAACTAATCGACATCGTATGCATAATGTAATGTGTAGGACGTTGAGGAATTGAATTGTAACTAGATTTGTAGCTTGCGCACGAGGCAAGTATTCTATCCCTAACTCATTATCATTAAGCAAGTTTTCTTATCTAAATTCTTTAAGTTGAATTAGCGTTCTATTCCTTGTTCTTATGTCAAGCAAGTTACTAAACTCAAAGTTTACTTTTATTGAGCAAGTTTTCTATTCTTGAAATATTATCATGATACAAGTTCTTATACTTGTTAGTCAAGTTGAGATTTCATATGAGATATTATATTACCTTTAAAAGGATGATTCCAGTTATACAATACTTATTTGATTGTATACTCCTAAGAAGTTATTATTCAATTTGAATATCGTTTATTGTTGAACCTTGTAAGACTAGTGAACCCTTATTGATTCGACTAGTCCATAGTTGATGAACGTTCTAAATTCTAGAACTATTAGCGAGCTTATTCAAACTAAACATCCTTTGGTGCGGACTCTGATGTCAAACTGAGATGAACAACCCTATTATAGGGGATTGACGATGCTTTAGCGTTAAGATATTATTGTGCACAGTATGGGTACTAAGGGCTGATCCCCCTAAGTACGAGAAGTAGAGTCCATAGTCTTATGACTGTTAAAGGTTTAAAGTATAAACACTTTACAACCTAGGACATAGTTCGAGGTTTTATGACCCTCAGATGTTCTTTTGATTCTTGTTATTCATTCTTGATTCAAAAAACTGAGTTTTCCTTATTCAGAAGTCTTTGATTCACTCGCATGTTATTATATTGTTGTTATATTGTTATACTTGGGGGCAATCGTGCTCACTCTTGCGTAATAATAACATTGCAGTTAAGAACGAAATATCCGACGAGCCTTCTACTAGCAAAGGCATGGGCAAGGTCAACAAGTAATGAAGACTTGTTGTCTATTTGATATGTCATTGTTTAAGACTTATGTTAAAGTTGTGTAAGACTATTTATTTGTTTACGTTTTTCGCAGTTTAGATTTAAGGTTAGTATCACCTGGGATTGATTTTGTATTTTTATTCAAATGTTATAACCCCATAAGGGGAGATGTTGGTATTATTTCTATCTATTGCATGGTTGCATTTTTTTATGGGTAGATAGATAGATGAAATTTGTATAGTGAACACCAAATCCCGTGAAAATTGAAGTACCCGAATTTGGGGGTGTCACAGGTTGGTATCAAAGTTGTAGGTTATGAACCTTAGGTGGGGGAAAACCTTAGGGTAGTAGCCTTTTAAGAGATCAAGAACATAGTACTGATAAACTCTTATCGAGTTCTAAGGAATATAATAACTTAACTTATGTGCTATGTGCTTATACTTATATACTTGTGAGAGTATCGATTAGCATCACGTAATAACTAAGACTTAAATTTGATTTATCAGGATGTCGAATGCTGGAGAACCCAGTCAGCCTAAAGAGGTTGTACCCCGAGTGGCTATTGAGGAAGAGCCCGAGACATTCATATAGTCTGGGAGTAGTTAATTCGACGAGAGCCATCTCATTCGATCATAGTTGTTGGTCGGGAGTATGAGCCAGTGTTTGACCCAGAGGAGGACTCTGAGGAGATTGAGATTTAGGCTGAAGCAGCCGAGGAGGAGGATGAAGACCCTAAAGAATTCTCACCGAAATCTATCAGTACTGAGATGTATGATGAACTGTATGACCTTAACATAGAGTTACGGGATACTGTTCAGGAGCATGAGGCAGTTTTTGGTCATGAGAATTAATGTTTCGAATAAGTTAAGATTATAATTAGTACAGTCGTAGTCTGTAATGGTAGCGATATAGTATCTGGGCTAAATGATTCCGTCAGAGAGCGGCGATTAATACAAACTAGCAACCGATCTAACTCACTGTGAAAGACAGTGTAGACGAGACGGGAAACTAGTTTGTTGGTTATTTGTGGGAAACCACTCAATATTGAATACTGTTAGAGACTCGAAGTGTGCTAAATATAATGAAACTGGAGAATGACATTAAAGAAGAATCAGCAAAGCGTGCCACAGCAGAGGAGACAGACTATATATTTCAGAATGCGATTGATTAGGCCCAGGATTGGGTTATGAGCTATCCAGTTCAATTCAAGGGTCTACCTTGGCATACACCAGATCGCAGGATGATGTTCCGCATTATGGAGGAAGAACGCAGTAAAGTTGTTCGACTCCTTAGTAGGCAGTAATAGGAACAGTTTGATTATGTGCAAACCTATCTGGAAGTTAATAATGTAAATTCTGATGTGTTTATAAACAGAGGAATATTTTGATGATTTAAATCCTATAGATTCTTTATCTCGGGATAGTTGATGTAAATAGCAGTGGTGCTATCGTATTATGTTAAAACTTTTGATTAAATAAAATATCAGAGTTATTTGAGATGTTATGTGTTAAGTGATTATGTTAAAAATGTTTAAGCTAAGTCTTAGATATTTAAAGATTGAAGAAAGATCTAATAAACGTATATCTTAATAGAAATATACCGCCGAGAGGACGCCCTAACCGTCGACCTGCCCGAGAAGGGTCAACGAACAATAACGACGCTAATGAAAATGCAAACCCCGTTCAGTAATTGGTGAACTTGTTGACAGGAGCAATGAATAACCAGCCGCAAGCTCCATCGATTATATCATTTAAAGACTTCAAGGCCGTGGGACTGCCAGAATTTAAGGGAACCACAAACCCAATTGAGGCGCAGACTTGGGTTATGGAAATGGAAAAGGTTTTCGACATCGCTAGAGTGTGTGAAGATCATAAGATGGCTTACGTAATGTTTATGTTAAAGTTAGAAGCCAGCTATTGGTGGAAGGCAAACAAGGTACGGGGAGGACAAGGTGTGGTAACTTGGGAAAGGTTTAAAGAAATATTTTTCAAGATGTACTTCCCGATGAACTCACAGAACCAGATGGAGGTACAGTTTCTGGAATTAATGTAAGGTGACATATTTGTGCCAGAATATGGTGCGAGATTTAATAAGTTGGCTAGGTTCGTCGCGTACCAAGTGCATACTGATGAGAGGAAGGCTAGGAGATTCAAACAGGGACTGAAGCCCTGGTTGTATAGCAAGGTGTCAATATTTCAGTTGAAGACCTTTGCGGAAGTATTGGAAAAGGATATCATATTTGAAGGAGGGAGCGATGCTATGACCAAGTACAATCAAGAGCTGAAGAAGAAGAAAAGTGAAGGTAAGGGTAACAACAAGGCCAGTGGTAGTAACACTGAGGGAGGTAACAGTCAAAAGAAAAGGGGGAGAGATAGCACATCGACTGAAAATCAGCAAGGAAGCCAGAAGAAAAGGATAGAAGCATGTCCGACCTGCGAAAAGAATCACCTGGGAGTCTGTATGAAAGGAAAAAGAGTTTGCTACAATTGTGGTCGGGGAGGCCACATAAGACCTAACTGCTCTAACCCTAAGAAGGGCGCTTGTTTCACATGTGGTTCAAAGGATCATCTGGCAAAGAATTTCCCTAAAAAGGTGTTAGGAGGGGCAGGAGCAGGAGGAAAAATGGAAAGCAACAATGGCAATGCCCTGACGATTTCAGGACCAACCGCAACAAATCAACCTACCGCCAGAACACTCAACATGACAGTACAGGATGCTGTGCAGTCTCGTAATGAGGCGTCAGGTATTATTCTGATCAATAAAGTTAATGCCTATATCTTATTTGATTCGTGTGCTACTTGTTCAGTTATGTCCGATGACTTTACTAAGAACTTAGGATTGGCTAAAGACGAGTTAGAATACCCTATGAACATAGAGATTGCGAATAAGGAAGTGATCCATGTTAAGTACATACACAAAAATTGTAGGGTGGATATTAAGGGTAACATTATGAACGTAGATCTTATCCCGATTAGACTTGGGGGAGTTTGACGTTATTCTAGGAATGGATTGGCTATTCAGTTATGGGGCTGTAATTGATTACCAGAAGAAATGTATTAACCTTATGACTCCATCAAAGGTTGTGTTTTATGGCAGTAAGTCGCCTAGACAAGCAAGTTATCTGACGATGATGTAGACCAGGAAGTTATTGAGACGAGGTTGAATATGATATTTAGCCTATATAGTCAATAGTAAGAAAGAGAACCCAAAGTTAGAAGAAATACAAGTCGTGAGAGATTTTGGGGATGCAGTTCTGGATGATCAGCCAGAACTTCTGACCGATAAAGAGGTAGAGTTCTTAGGAATGTAATTGATACGGACGAAATCTCGGTAGATCCCTCAAAATTCAAAGTCATGAACTTCGTTTGGATAGAAAAGTGTGAGGAAAGCTTCCAAGAGCTTAAGAAGAGGTTGAGTACAGCACCTATGTTATCTCTTCCGGATGACATAGAAAATTTTGTGATTTATAGTGATGCGTCGCATAAAGGACTTGGCTGTGTGCTTATGCAAAACGGCAGGGTCATTGCGTATGCGTCACGACAATTGAAGGACTTGAAGAAGGGGTATCCGACCCATGACTTGGAGTTAGCTGCAGTGGTATTTGCTTTGAAGATCTGGAGACACTATCTCTATGAGGAGAAGTGTAAAATATATACAGACCACAAGAGTCTGAAATATATTTTTACACAGAAAGACTTAAATATGCGCCAGAGAAGATGGCTGGAGTTAATTAAGGACTATAACTGCGAGATTTTATACCATCCGGGTAAAGCAAACATTGTTGCCGACGCCTTAAGCAGAAAGGGTCTGGAGAAATTGATGATGTTGACTGCTCAGGAGGAGCTAATTTCAGCAATGGAGAAGCTGGATTTGGAAGTGAAGTATCCGATGGAGATTGACGAGAAGCTGTTCCAGATGCAAGCTGGTACAACTTTGCTAGATAAAGTTAAGGAAGCTCAACTTCAGGACGAAGAATGTATGAAGGTAAAGAAGAAGATATCTGAAGGAACCGAACAGAGGTTCAAGATAGACAGTGAGGGACTATTGAGATTTGAGAGCAGAGTTTGGGTACCGCAAGTGCCAGAGATTAAGGAAGACATTTTGAGCGAGGCTCATAGCTCACGGTATTCGATTCACCCTGATAGTACCAAGATGTACCAGGATCTTCGACAACATTTTTGGTGGCCGATTTTGAAATGAGATGTTGCAGAGTGTGTTGCAAAGTGTTTGACATGTCAGAAAGTGAAAGCAGAACATCAGCGGCCGAGTGGGTTGCTACAACCCTTAGAGATCCTAGAATGGAAATGGGAACATATTACGATGGATTTCGTGGTTGGCCTTCCAATAACTCAGAAAGGCTACGACGCTGTATAGGTTATCGTTGACCGATTGACGAAATCCGCACACTTCCTTTCGATCAGAATTAGATTAAACTTAGACAGGTTGGCAAGGTTATATGTGAAAGAGATTATTTTGAGGCACGGAGTTTCGGTGTTAATTATTTCTGATAGGGATCCACGCTTTACATCAAACTTCTGGAAGCAACTACAAGATTGCATGAGGACGCAGTTGAGAATGAGTACGGCCTATCACCCTTAGACAGACGGCCAGAGTGAAAGAACGATCCAGACATTGGAAGATATGCTGATAGCATGCATCATGGATTTCAAAGGCAACTGGGATGACCACCTACCGCTTATTGAATTCGGTTACAACAACAGTTACCACGCTAGTATTGGCATGTTGCCTTACGAAGCGTTGTACGGCAGAAAGTGTAGAACTCCACTATACTGGGATGAAGTTGGCGAGAGACAATTGCTCAGTCTAGAGTTGGTACAACAGACATCAGAGATAGTCAAAGTGATCCGGACAAGACTGGTAGCAGCTCAGGATAGGCATAAGAAATACGCCGATCCACACCGTAAGAATGTAGAATTTGAATCGGGTAGCTTTTTTTTCTTGAAAGTCTCTCCCTGAAAAGGGAAGATCAAATTTGGTAAGAAGGGGAAATTGAGCTTGAGGTTCATTGGACCCTTTGAGGTACTGCGAAGGATTGGAGAAGTTGCGTATGAGGTAGCCTTACCTCCGGCGCTAGAGAATTTCCACAACGTCTTCTATGTGTCAGTGTTAAGACCTTACAAACTCGATTACAAACATGTGATTGAATATGAACCCCTACAATTTGAGAAAGACTTATCCTATGAAGAAATTCCTGTTCAGATTGTTGACAAGAAAGAGCAAGTTCTCATAAATAAAGTTATACCTTCTGTTAAGGTAATTTGGAGGAACCACAACACTAAAGAAGCTATGTGGGAACTCGAAGAGCATATGATAAAGAATTACCCATAATTATTTACTTAATTTATGTGTAAGCGATTCTGGGGACAGAATCTTTGTAAGGGGGGAATGTAAAGGGATGAAATTTTAATTGAACCGTGATTCTGGGGACAGAATCCTTTTAAAGGGGAAAAGATGCGACGAACGAGATTTTATAATATAATTTGAATATTTATTGAATTAAATAAATATTTTTTAATGATTTAATTATTGAATTAAATAATTAATTGATGAATTCATGGTAGATTAATTTAATTACATGTGTTACATTGATTAAATTAATGTGGAGAATTTTATTATTCAAAGTATGAATTTAATTGAGCTTATTTGATTAAATGAATTATTTAATAAGCATAATGTTATTCTAATTAATTTAATAATTAATTAGAGATGTAATGATTTGATATAATTAATAAATGAGAATTTTAATTATGTGACTATGTGATTTAATGTGGAATTATTCTATTTTAATTAATTGAATTAAATAAGATATTTGATTAATTGCTTAAATGTGCGTGACATTATTAAACTATACTATAAGAGATTAATTAAAATAAATGAGAAAGGGACTCTTTAAGCTAGCCAAACATGGCCTTATAGGAGGTTGGTCAGTTAACCCATAGTGGGAGTTAACTGACGACCCATGATTTCACGAATTCTTTTCACGTAAATATTATATACATATATCATATATACACCAGTTCTATTCATATCAGAAGAAAGAGAAGAGAGAAACTTAAAATAAGTTAAGAGAAAATTTGAGAGAACTTTGAGAGAGAGTTAAAGAGATCAAGGTTTGTAGAAATCAAAAGAGAGTTCATCATCATCACAATCTAGCAGGGTAATCTCTACAACCTAAACTTCAATTACGTTCTTATATTTTTATGAAAACTGTTCAAGTCCTCTGTGATTGATGAAATTTATAATTGGTGGGTATATGATGATATATATGTTAGTATATGTATATTATATGATTTATATCATGTATTCATGTGTTAGAGTAACCAATTTCATATAGACATGCTATAATCAGAGTTTTCTATTAACGACTATTTTGAGTTCTCTGTAAAATAATTATTTTGTGATCAATGCCTTAATTGATAATTTATGTGTATGTAAATGTTAAGATATAATCATAACATGTTTTTTACCATCTATGTATGTTTTCAAACCATCAATTTCATGTAATTATGTTTTAATTGGGTTTTTTAAAAGTTACAGAGTATAAAAGTTATGGCCCTTACGAATAATTGTATGCCATGAATTATTTGTGTAACTTAAATTTGTCAATAAATTATGATAATACATGTTAAACCAAAGAAAACAAACTTTGAACGGACGGATTCAGAGTTATAACGAATCCGTGACGTCAAATTTCGTGTTTTTCTTCAAAATCATCAAGAACACCAAAAATAGTGAAATTTCATGATTTAATTCTCATAATTGTATGATTTAAGATGTTAAAAACATATTAGTAACATTGTATGATGTTTCTATGAAGTTTATACTTCATAGAAATCTCGGTGTTAGTTTAATTTGCATTTAATTGGAGTAAATGGCCTACGATCTGTCAAAAATCGCAAACCAAAAAACACACCAGCAGAGGCCCCGCCCCAGCAGGTCCTTATAGGCATAAAGCCCCGCCCCAGCGGGGGTGGGTGCTGTCCGGAGTGAAAAAAAATGTAAACCAAGACTATTTTGACCTTCTATAGTAAAATAAGCATAACTTCTTCATACGAACCCCGATTAAGGCGATTCATGATGATTCGGAAAGATAACGAGTAGACCTACAACTTTCATTCGTTAAGTTTTGCGATTTGAAGTCGTTAAAAGGTTTAAAATGGCCATCTTTGTGACTGTTGCGTATTCGGAGGCAATCAGAGGGCGTCAGACATGCACGTACACAAGTGTAGTGCTCTCGATAATAAAAGATGTTCTAAGTTATAAACATGAATATTTTATGATTTGAAGTTCATCATTAATAAACTGAGTTATTGACATGTATAAGGTAATATGAAGGTTCAAGTTAACAAACTAAGTGCGAACTTAAATATTGTGATTGTAAAACTTGATTATAATTGTTTGAAGGATTATACCTATATGATACGCATATTGTGAATTCATACTCATGTTATGTGGTTAGTTAATAAATTAACACTATGAACCAAGTTGTAAGTTGACTTAAATAAAAAGTTCAACAGTTGAACATAGAAGTGATGAAACTAATCGACATCGTATGCATAATGTAATGTGTAGGACGTTGAGGAATTGAATTGTAACTAGATTTGTAGCTTGCGCACGAGACAAGTATTCTATCCCTAACTCATTATCGTTAAGCAAGTTTTCTTATCTAAACTCTTTAAGTTGAATAAGTGTTCTAATCCTTATTCTTATGTCAAGCAAGTTACTAAACTCAAAGTTTACTTTTATTGAGCAAGTTTTCTATTCTTGAAATATTATCATGATACAAGTTCTTATACTTGTTAGTCAAGTTGAGATTTCATATGAGATATTATATTACCTTTAAAAGGATGATTCCAGTTATACAATACTTATTCGATTGTATACTCGTGAGAAGTTATTATTCAATTTGAATATCGTTTATTGTTGAACCTTGTAAGACTAGCGAACCCTTATTGATTTGACTAGTTCATAGTTGATGAACGTTCTAAATTCTAGAACTATTAGCTAGCTTATCCAAACCAAACATCCTTTGGTGCGGACTCTGATATCAAACTGAGATGAACAACCCTATTATAGGGCATTGACGATGCTTTAGCGTTAAGATATTGTGCACAGTATGGGTATTAAGGGCTGGTCCCCCTAAGTACGAGAAGTAGAGTCCATAGTCTTATGACTGTTAAAGGTTTAAAGTATAAACACTTTACAACTTAGGACATAGTTCGAGGTCTTATGACCCTCAGATGTTCTTTTGATTCTTGTTATTCATTCTTGATTTAAAAGCTGAGTTTTCCTTATTCAGAAGTCTTTGATTCACTAGCATGTTATTATATTGTTGTTATATTGTTATACTTGTGGGCAATCGTGCTCACTCTTGCGTAATAATAACATTGTAGTTAAGAACGAAAGCTCCGACGAGCTTTCTACTAGAAAAGGCAAGGGCAAGGTCAACAAGTGATGAAGACTTGTTGTCTATTTGATATGTCATTGTTTAAGACTTATGTTAAAGTTGTGTAAGACTATTTATTTGTTTACGTTTTTCGCATTTGAGATTTAAGGTTAGTATGACATGGAATCGATTTTGTATTTTTATTAAGATGTTGTAACCCTATATGGGGAGATGTTGGTTTTATTTCTATCTATTGCATGGTTGCATTTATTATGGATAGATAGATAGATGATATTTGTACAATGAACACCAAATCCCATGAAAATTGAAGTACTCGGATTTGGGTCATATTAAACATAATAATCTCTGTGGGGTCGATCCTTGCTTATTACTATACTAATTCTTGGGTTAGTGAAATAGAAGTAAGGTAAATTTTATAGTGCTAGACGACAGCTACCAACAAGATATTAAAATGATGTTTTGAAAGGTTGATTTCCAAACCCTTACGCTACCATAAGAATTGAAGCCTGTTGATACTTCCATTTTATCTTTTTAGCCTTTGGACTCAATTTGAAATGGTGATTGTCGGGCTGCGAAGCATCCTCGACCACAAAATATATTAAAGTATCGGTTTTCTCATGGGCACGACAGCCATCGAAGTGACACTGACACGACAAACCATTATATCACTATGTTGAGACCTTAAACCTGGATAACGGTTTTAAGGTCTTTTGAATGTAATTTCTACAGAAAAACTGGCAGGGTACATCTGTAACTGTGAAGTTTGTCCATCGTGGGAATCATATTCTGATCTGTTTGATCAAGAATCCCACGATTCCTAGGCTCACATAAGGAAGCCAATAAAATCTGCACAGCTCAAATATGCACAGAAGATGTATATTTACACACAAAAGTTGCTAGAACCAAGGATTCATCAGTAAATCTTGGCCTGTGCATAGTCGAAGAATCTCATTCCCACTAGATAGCGATCTAAGGGCCGCGAGGTTGCTTTCCGAATGAATAAAACTAGAAAAACTGCTAGATTTAAGTAAATCTCAGCCATTTTAGCTTCTCGGTTCTGTCTGAACCTATTTTAAACCGTTTGAAAGATAGAATGGTGAGATTTAGAGAAATCTAGTTCGCCCAATTATATGTCAGCGCCGATTCATATCAAATGAATATTTACAACAGCAATTTAATCACAATGAATAAAAGATATATATATATATATATATATACGAAAGCTGTAAATGGCGATGGGTTTTCACTCTGATGCCCGGATTGGAATGTAAATATATATATATATATATATATATATATATATATATATATATATATGTATAAAAGCTGTAAAAAGTCACGGAGTAATCCAGGCCTAACAGAATGGAAATATATATATATAAAAGCAATAAAGGGCAACGGATGTCAAATCCTATGCCCGGACTGGAATAAATATATATTTATATTTATAAAAGCTGTAAAAAGTCACGAAATAATCCAGGCTGGACAGAATTAAAATATATATATATAAGCCGTAAAAGAGCCATGGGATGATCCAAGCTCGACTGAATGTAAATATATATATATATATATATATATATATATATTGGGATGATCCAAGCTCGACTGAATGTAAATATATATATATATATATATATATATATATATATATATAAACTGTAAAAGAGCCACAGAATGATCTAGGCTCGACAGAATTGAAATATATATATATATATGTAAGCTGTAAAAGAGCCACGGGATGATCCAGGTTCGACTGAATGTAAATATATATATATATATATATATATATATATATATATATAAACTTAAACAGAGCCACAGAATGATCCAGGCTCGACAGAATTGAAATATATATTTAAGCTCTAAAAGAGCCACGAAATTGTCTAGGCTCGGTAAAAAGTAAATATATATATAAAAAAATTGTAAAGGGCGACGGACATTGTGACGCCCCCAAATTCAGACCTCTCGCGTCTTGAATTCGGTGCATCACTGTCTAAATTCTAATAACATACTAATATCTCATGCAACGGAATAATAAAATAATTTATATTTATTTAATTTAAATATTTGGGTCCCACGGTCTCGTAACTTAAACATCTCATACATAACTTAAACATAACTAATACATAATATGAAATAAGTCTTGTTACATCATCATAATAATCCTAAAAGAGAACAAAGCTACGCCGTAGCCTTGCCCTTGCCCTTTCCCTTGTCTGTGCCAGAGGGTCCGCACTGCTCTGCCTTAACTGAAATGTTTTAGGAAAAGCAAGAATGAGCAACGAGATTGCTCAGCAAGTAATATAGTAATAAGGGTGAATAATATAAATTTCAAATCTCAAGGGTACAACAGAATTGATAGTTCAAGAATAACGAGAAGTATTAATAGTTTTCAAGAAATGTCACTATGGACTGAAAGATATCAACAGGATTCGAATTTTAACCATTTCAACGTTCAAGAATAATGAACACCGAACAGTCACTAAGGACTATGAACTCTTACTAGAATTAATAGTATTATGCTGAAAATCCAATAAAAACAAGTACAACAGGTGATCAGCCTAAAGTACTCTACGTTATGCATAACATTTAATCATACTCATGTGCGCACGCCGGTTCCCCGACAGTTGTATATAATTTCTCCTTTCATGAGAGTTGTTCATCTCAGTAGATTTATAAGAGTCCGCACCAAGTCAATTGGTTTTGATAGCTTTCTAACATACGATATTAGTCTAGCCGAATCAAATAACTTAGACAACTTTTATAATGCATTTAGGAATGATAAGTTCAATGCTTGCGACAACATCAAGATACAAAATCGAGTTCTGAATAGTAACGAACATTTGTTCGATGTAAATATAGTCGATATGGCAACAATTCGGATTTATACAATATGCAAAGTGAAAAGAGTTAGGGAACTTGCATTTAATATCAAAATCAAATGAAGTTAGAAAACTTTCTTACAAGGTCCATTGCATAAAGTAAATGCATAGGTTAGGATACTTGCCTTAAGCGTAGTTTACAAATTTATAGCTTATCAACACTTTGTAATCCTATTGTAACATAGTTACGTATATAAGGATATTCATTAGTTACGTACGTTAAATACATATACTTGATATGTAAATTAAACATATATATAAGATCTTAACTTAGTCATACAATCCTATACGTATGCCGTTACATATCTTACGTACACATAGCACATAATCAGTTTATATGTTACTATGGAATCAAATAACATAGCTCGTAATCATCGTTGAATTAGCGTTCTAGAAGTTTTATAAACACTTATCAATTCATGGTTTCTTATCGTCAATATGTTCATTAACACTTGAACATTCTACTATTCATGTTTTGCAGTTTAGGACATTAGTAATAGCATGTATCAATTTTCAGAATCTTAATTAACATGATCAGACCACACTGCAGGGTGGCACGACCACGCTGGATTTGAACTAAGGAGTGGCGCGGCCGCACTGCTCCTAGTTTAAACCAGTGTTGGCTTGCTCCTGCAGAAAACTAACTTATCCAATAACATTCTTTAGACGATGATACATGCTGAACACACATGTTATGAGGTTTATGGTTAGATTCGGCTTACGTCTTGCCTTCAACATAGTTTATATTCAGTTTTCATTTAACAAGGCTTAAGGAGTTCAATTCAAAAGACTTCTCATGTTTAACCGTTATACCACATAATGAGGTTATTAGCATAGTTTTACTTCTTTAAACTCATTTGAACTATGCTTGCCTAGTTTTCGTGTTCATAGCTAGATAGGTGTATATCCCAACCATGTCTAGATGCATAACATGTCCTATCATGGTAGTCATAAATTTTAGAATACAACATAGGGTAGTTATCAACAAAATTAGTTTTAAACTCTTAAGTTTTCTTTGAAGATTTCATGTCAAACCTACTAAGCATGCAAGACAACTTTGAATTTGCATTTCATATTCATATATATATATATATATATATATATATATATATAACTAAGTCACATAAGCATGCTCACAAGTTCAGAATTCAAAGGTCACGAGATTCATCAAGTTTTGTATTTTGAAAACTTTAAGTTTCCTTTAGAAAACCTTTAAAACCAAGCTAAGGTAGGTGACTACACGTAAGGCAACCTACGTTAGCATGTCAAGGACATTAATAGGCATAAACAAGTCAAACTAACATGCTCATCATAACAAAAAACAAAAAATTAGATTTCATGTTCTGCAGAACGGCGCGCCTGCGCCGTGTTTGTACTATGGAGGGGCGCGGCCGCGCCACTCCGGTTCCAGCCCAGAAAAATTTCTGCAATTGCAAAGCTTCAAAACCAAATTCAAAATCCTTCATGAAACATGCTTGTAATCAACATACATTTCTTTATAACATACATATAACTTTACTAACATGTTAACATCATTTCACATATCAATCTTCAACTAATTCATGCAATTTCAAAGAATTACAAATGTTTGAATTTCAAAATATGTTTAAGCAATATACCTCTTGAAGCTTAAATTGAAACTCCCTTGACCCAAATTTTAGATTGCACTCTCAATTCACTCTCTATATCAACTTAGCAATGTTTTAGCAAATGAAATTGAGAAGAAAAGTCCCCTATTTATAGAGAAGCTAGGGACCAATTCATGGCCATTGTTCATTGAATTAAACCAAGGGAAGAAGGAAGAAGATGATGGGTATACATGAGTTGGTGAAATAGTTGCATACCATCTCATCAACCCACTCCTCTTGCCATTATCACCATCAATTGTAGCTAGTTTGAAAAATGCAAGGAAGGAGAAAGGCTATGCTTAGGTTTTTGGCCTATACACGTGATTTGTAGAAAAGGGCACTCAATATGGGACAAACTTCTAAACTCAGCATTTGTAAACCAATAATGCCACATACATAGGTCCAATATATATATATATATATCCCTACACAAATGTATATATGTGTACTTAGGTTTTAATTCTTTTTTAAGTCATAATGTAGCTTTAATGAGGAAATATTGTTACATTGTAGTAGGTTGGGGGTATAAATATACCTGGCATTTATATAATCCATCTACATTTGATTAGTCTAGATAATACTGTAATATATTTTAGCTGAGTACTATCATTCCATATTATCATAAAACTTCATTATTTCAAGTATACATAATTATAAATGTTTAATAATAAATATTTGTTTATTATAATTTAATTCTTCTCATTAAAGTACACATTTAATGTATCCACACATAACATGTTGTCACATAAGTTTATTTATGTAGCATATATGATTCATTTAATTTTACCAGATAGTTTCATATATTATATAATCACCTTGTAATGTCACACCTCATTTCATATTAAATAGATGTAGGTGCTATATAGCATATGATCACTCATTACATATTATAATACATAGCAGTTAATTGAATAAACATTAATCTACTATATTAATTAATCA
This sequence comes from Panax stipuleanatus, assembly GCA_020205555.1. NCBI lineage: Eukaryota > Viridiplantae > Streptophyta > Magnoliopsida > Apiales > Araliaceae > Panax > Panax stipuleanatus. The sequence continues at coordinate 66,338,910 of CM035123.1, read as the reverse complement.
TTTACTCATTAATAGGCTATTACTCATAATAACAATTAATTAACAATATAATATTAATTAATCCTACACTTATTAATGCATTCCTTCTTTAATTAAACCATCATTAAGTCCATCATTGTGCCACGCAAGGCATTCCATAAGCTTATCGTAATTTCTCCATATTTCTCAATTATTATAAATTCAATTTAATTTAATTGAGTTATCATCTCATGCCACATAAACATTTATATTAGAATAAATATTCACACGTTTATTAATATCAATATTAATATTATTTATAAAATTCACGGGTATTACAGACATTCTATCCTTTGCCCGGACAGAAAGGTAAGTATATATATATTTATAAAAGCAGTAAAAAGGTCATGAAATGATCCAGGCCAAACTGGAATGCAAATCTTAATATATACAGTTAGTATATATATATATATATATATATATATATATTAAAGCAATAAAAAGGCTATGAAGTAGAAATCCAGGCCCAAATAAGTCGAAAAAAATTATATATATATATATATATATATATATATAAGTAGGAAATTGCCACGGATTTGACATCCGGGCTTAACAGAATTTAAAAGTTATTATATATATAGTTAAATATATACAAAAAAAAGTCAAACCGGGACTGGGAAGAAAACCTAGTTTGGTGAAGAGCATATATATATATAAGCTAATAAAAGCCGCGAATCGACGATCCGGGCTGTAGAAATGCCAGAAAATGCGTAAATGTATTAAAATGTACAAAAACGTAAGCAAAAACGGCCACGAAACTGAGTTCCGGGTATAATCAAAAAACGAAAGTTAACGTGCAAGTGTATAAATGCGCAATGAAGTAGTATGAACTTTCTGATTATAAAAATACTCATAATTGACTGCTACACAGGCTTTTTGCCACTTGATAGGCTTCAAACGTCCGTTTTCACCAGTTAATTTTTGATATGTTGTATTATATAAGTATATCTACTTGTTAGAGTGATAAAATCTGGGTTTGGAGTACTAGAAGTCGGGCTAGGAAATGAAATGGGCAGAGTTCCAGAGCGTTTCTGAATTAATTTTGGCCTGGGGGTGCACTTATATTTATAGACCCGATGAAAGCGGCTCTACCAGAGGGAGCCTCCACTCTACCTGCGTCTCCACGTGGCAGAGCCAGGGTGGTGGGTCCCGTCGCCTCGAAGTACATGCACTCCAAGCAACGCGAGGTCAGATTCTAAACTTTCTAACTTTTGATCAGAGTGTCCATTTGAGGCGTGCTATACCTTTCTAAAAAGCCCTCTCCGAGCGCGTCACAATGACATAGGACTAAACATTTTTAGAGTCCAAGAAGACAGGTTCATTATCAGGTCTTCGCTTCCCCGCAGTTTGTCCGTTGAGCTGTCTTGCGCTGTTTTCACTCGGGATCAATGTTATGGTTCTTTTTGACCTTGATGGAATTAATTCAGCTTTATTTGGACCGAATCATCTTCAAGTTGGCAAAATGACCATTTTTTCCCTCCAGGGGTTGTCTCTTGTCTTGGCGCGGTCTTTAGCTGATTTCCCGAGGTTGTCTCCGAGGTTTGGATCTCAGCCGATTATGTTTGTCCTCAAGGTTTTCTCTGAGGTTGACTTGGTCTCCCAAGGGTTATCTCTGGGGATGATGTGATGCTTCGGGGTTGTCTCCTAAGTCGATTTGGCCTCCCGAGTTATGACCGAGGCTTGACCTGACCTTCCAGGTTGTGACCGGAGCTGACCTGTTCCTCCCAGGTTGTGACCGGGACTGACCTATACCTCCTGGGTTGTGACCGGGGTTGACATGTACATCCCGAGTTATGACTGGGGTTGACCTGTACCTCCCGGGTTTTGACCGGAGTTGACCTGTACCTCTCGGGTTATGACCGGGGTTGACCTGTACATCCTAGGTTGTGACGGGGGTTTACCTGTACCTCCCGAGTTGTGACCGGGGTTGACCTGTACCTTTTGGGTTGTGATCGGGGTTGACCTGTACCTCCCAGGTTGTGACCGGGGTTGACCTATACCTCCTAAGCTGAGAACAAGGTTTAGTTAACATCCCAGTATTGAGACAGGGGCTAAGTTGGCAGCCCGGTATTGAGATCGGGGTTGAGTTGACATCCCGATATTGAGATCGGAGCTGAGTTGGTAGCCCTGTAATGAGACTGGGGTTGAGTTGACATCCCGGTATTGAGACCGGGGTTGAGTTGGCAGCCCGGTATTGAGACCGGGGTTAAGTTGAAATCTCGGTATTGAGACCGGGGCTGAGTTGGCAGCCCGGTATTGAGATCGAGATTGAGTTGACATCCTGGTATTAAGATCGGGGTTGAGTTTGGCAGCCAGGTATTGAGATCGGGTTAGAGTTGGCATCCCGGTATTGAGACCGGGGTTGAGATGGTAGCTCGGTATTGAGATCGGGGTTGGGTTGACATCTTGGTACTGAGACTGGGGCTGAGTTGGTAGCCCGGTATTGAGACCGGAATTGAGTTGACATACCGGTATTGAGTCCGGGGCAGAGTTGGCAGCCTGGTATTGAGATCTGGGTTGAGTTAACATCCCGATATTGAGACCGGGGTTGAGTTGGCAGCCCAATATTGAGACCGGGGTTGAGTTGACATCCCGTTATTGAGACCGAGGCTGAGTTGGCATCCCGGTATTGAGACCGGGGCTGAGTTGACATCCCGATATTGAGACCAGGGCTGAGTTGGCAGCTCAGTATTGAGACCGGGGGATCCCGATATTAAGACCAGGGCTGAGTTGGCAGCCCGGTATTGAGATCGGGGTTGAGTTGACATCCCGGTATTGAGATCGAGGCTGAGTTGGCAGCCCGGTATTGAGATTGGGGTTGAGTTGACATCCCGGTATTGAGACCGGGGCTGAGTTGACAGCCCAATATTAAGATCGGGATTGAGTTGACATTCCGGTATTGCGATCGGGGCTGAGTTGGCAGCCCGGTAATTAGACTGGGGTTGAGTTGACATCCCGATATTGAGACCGGGGCTGAATGGCATCCCGGTATTGAGACCGGGGTTGAGTTGACATTCCGATATTAAGATCGGGGCTGAGTTGGAAGCCCGGTATATAAATCGGGGTATAGTTAACATTCCGGTATTGAGACCGAGGTTGAATTGGCAACCCGGTATTGAGACCGGGGTTTAGTTGACATCCCGATATTGAGACCGGGGCTGAGTTGGCAGCCCGGTATTGAGATCTGGATTGAGTTGACATCCCGATATTGAGACCGGGGCTGAGTTGGTAGCCCGGTATTGAGACTGGGGTTGAGTTGACATCCCGATATTGAGACCGGGGCTGAGTTGGTAGCCCGGTATTGAGACTGTGATTGAGTTTACATCTCGGTATTGAGGCCGGGGCTGAGTTGGCAGCCCGGTATTGAGACTGAGATTGAGTTGACATCCTTGTATTAAGACCGGGGCTGAGTTTGGCAGCCCGGTATTGAGACCGGGGTAGGGTTGACATCCCGGTATTGATATTGGGGTTGAGTTAGCAGCCCAGTATTGAGACCGGGGTTTAGTTAACATCCCGGTATTAAGATCGGGGATGAGTTGGGAGCACGATATTGAGATTGGGATTGAGTTGACATCCCGGTATTGAGACCGGGGCTGAGTTGGCAGCCCGGTATTTAGACTGGGGTTGAGTTGACATCTCGATATTGAGATCGGGGCCGAGTTGGCAGCCCGGTATTAAGATCGGGGTTGAGTTGACATCTCGATATTAAGACCGGGGCTGAGTTGGCAGCCCAGTATTGAGACTGGGATTGAGTTGACATCCTGGCATTAAGACCGGGGCAGAGTTTGGCAACCCGGTATTTAGACCGGGGTAGAGATGGCATCCCGGTATTGAGACTGGGGTTGAGTTGGCAGCCCGATATTGAGACCAGGGTTGAGTTGACATCCCGATACTGAGACCGGGGCTGAGTTGGCAGCCCGGTATTGAGACCGGGATTAAGTTGACATCCCAGTATTGAGTCCGGGGCAGAGTTGGCAGATCGGTATTGAGACCGGGGTTGAACTGACATCCCTGTATTGAGACCGGGGCTGAGTTGGCAGCCCAGTATTGAGACTGGGGTTGAGTTGACATCCCGATATTTAGACCGAGGCTGAGTTAGCAGCCCGGTATTCATACTGGGGTTGGGTTGACATCCCGGTATTGAGACCGGGGCTGAGTTGGCAGCCCGATATTGAGACCGGGGTTGAGTTAACATCCCGGTATTAAGATCGGGGCTAAGTTGGCAGGCCGGTATTGAGACTGGGGTTTAGTTGACATCCCGATATTGAGACCGGGGCTAAGTTGGCAGACCGGTATTTAGACCGGGGTTGAGTTGACATCCCGATATTGAGATTGGGGCTGAGTTGGCAGCCCGATATTGAGACCAGGGTTGAGTTGACATCCCGGTATTAAGACCGGGGCTGAGTTGGTAGCCCGATATTGAGACTGGGATTGAGTTGACATCCCAGTATTGAGACTAGGGCTGAGTTGGAAGCCCGGTAATTAGACTGGGGTTTAGTTGACATCCCGATATTGAGACCGGGGCTGAGTGGCAGCCCAGTATTGAGACCGGGGTTTAGTTGACATCCCAATGTTAAGACCGGGTCTGAGTTTGCAGCCCGGTATTGAGACCGATGTAGAGTTGACATCCCGATATTGATATCGGGGTTGAGTTGGTTGCCTGGTATTGAGATCGGGGTTTAGTTGACATCCCGGTATTAAGATCAGGGCTGAGTTGGCAGCCCGGTATTGAGACCGGGATTGAGTTGACATCCCGATATTGAGACCGGGGCTGAGTAGGCAGCCCAATATTGAGACTTGGGGTTGAGTTGGCATCCCGATAATTAGACCGGGTCTGAGTTGGTAGCCCGGTATTGAGATCGGGGTTGAGTTGACATCTCGGTATTGAGATCAGGGTTAAGTTGGCAGCCCGGTATTGAGATCGGGGTTGAGTTGACATCCTGGTATTGAGATCGAGGCTGAGTTGGCAGCTCGATATTGAGATCGGGGTTGAGTTGACATCCCGGTATTGAGACCGGGGCAGAGTTGGCAGCCCGGTATTGAGACCGGTATTGAGTTGAGTTGAAAAGACGGTTTGCCCTCCTGGAAGGTTAGTAACAGAAATATAAAATTTCTAGTGTCTACAATGATAAAGGTTAGCTCGAGAGTTTAAGGAATAATGTTGTAAACGAAGAAGTATTAATAGTTCCAAATCTGTCTTTTGAATTTTAAACAATAAGTCATTATAGACCCACAGATTATCAAAGAATTTAAAGGGTTCAACACTTTTAAGTTAAAGAATTTTTTTAACACTGAATAGTCACTATGGACCAAGAACTCCTGCTAGAATTTATAATATTTCATTGTAATTCAAAATAAACAAGTACAATAGGTTATCAGCCCAAAGTAGCCTACGTTATGCATAACATTCAAACATGTTGTTCACGCGTGTGTTGGTTTCCCAACAAAATAAATATCCTCTTTTATGAGGGTTGTTCATCTCAGTAGATTTATAAGATTTCGCACCAAGGCAATTAGTTTGGATTGCTTTCTAACACATGATATTAGTCTAGCCGAATCAAATGGCATAGACAGTTTTCACAATACATTCAGGAACAATTTATAAGTCCAATTATTGTAACATGATTATAGACACTCGAAATTTTGCATTCCTATTACTAACCCTGCAAGAGGGCAAAACCATCTTTTACCTTCCGGATACAACCCTAGAAGTTCAAACCAAAGACAGGAACCCCGGTGACAACACCGGGAGATCCAATTCAGCCCCGGCGACAACACCGGATGTCAAGTTAAGCCCCGGTCACAACCAGGGAGGTATAAGAACCCCGATGACAACACCGGGAGATACAATTCAGCCCCGATAACAACACCGGGATGTTATGTCAAGCCCCGATCACAACACCGGGAGATCAAACTCAACCCCGGCGACAACACCGGGAGATCCAATTTAGCCCCGGTGACAACACCAGGATATCAAGTTAGGCCCTGGTCATAACCCGGGAGGTACAGTAACCCCGACGACAACACCGGGAGATCCAATTCATCCCCGGCGACAACACCGGGATGTCAAGTCAAGCCCCGATCACAACCCGGGAGGTACAGGAACCCCGGCGACAATACCGAGAGATCTAATTTAGCCCCGGCGACAACACCGGGAAGCCAAGTCCACTTCAGAGATAACCCCGAAGCATCACATCACCCCAGAGACAACCCTGGGAGATCAAGTCAACCTCGGAAACAACCCTGAGGACAAACAGAATTGGCTGGGATCAAAACCTCGAACACAATCCCGAGAAAGCAGTCGAAGACCGTGCCAACACAGGAGACAACCACTAGAGGGGCAAAACGGTCATTTTACCAACTTGAAGCCAATCCAGTCAAAATATAGCCGAATTGATGCAATGAAGGTCAGAAAGAGCCATAACACTGATCCTGAGTGAAAATAGCACGATACAGCTCAACGGATAAACTGCGAAAAAACAAAGATCCAGTTATAAACCCATCTTTCTGGATTCAGAAAAGGTTAAGTCCCATGTCATTGTGATGCTCTCGGAAAGAGCTTTCCAGAAAGGTATAGCACGCCTCAAACAGGACGCTCTAATCAAAAGTTATGAAGGTTCGCACCTAACATCACGTTACTCGGAGTGCACGTACTTTGTGATGACCGGACCCAAGGGAGTGGGCCCCACCTGGGGAGCCGTAGGTAGACCCGCGGCTGACGGGGTTACACCTGCAACCATCGGGTCTTTAAATACAAGACCCCCTTTGCCAAAAAGAGAAAAAAAAATTAGAAAACGCTCTGAAACTCTGTCCATTTCGTCCCTTAGCCCTACTTCTTGTACTCTAAACTTCATTTTATTCTTCTAACACGTTGGTATACGTATATTCTATGACATATCAAAAATTAACCCGTTAAAACGGAGATTTGAAGCTTACTAAGTGGCAAAGAGCCCGTGTAACAGTCCATTGTAAGTATTTTTACGATCAGAACTCATTTTCTACTTTATTACGTATATTTACACGTGCACGTAAAGTTTCATCTTCTAATTTTTCTTGGAACTCAGTTCCGTGACTGTTTTAGCTAACTTTTTAGTAGATATTAGTGTATATATATATATATATATATATATATATATATATATATATATATATATATACATTTCTTTGCATTTGCACAGCCTGGATCGTCGATTCATGGCTTTTACTCGCTTTTATGTATATATATATATATACTAACTTGTTCGGCCTGGATCACTGATTCGTGGTCTTTTTAGCTTTATTATATATATATATAACTGACTATATATATACTAATTTTTAATTCTGTGAAGCCCGTATTGCAAATCCGAGGTAGTTACTGCTTGTACATATATAACTATATATATATATATAAATTTTTCTGACTTCGTTTGGCCTGGATTGCTAATTCGTGGCCATTATTGCTTTAATATATATATATATATATATACTAACTGTATATATTAACATTTCCATTTCCGTTTGGCCTAGATTAGAAATTCGTGGCCTTTTTATCGCTTATATATATATATATATATATATATATTTGCATTATTGTCCGGGCCTAGGATTGGAAATCTGTCGCCCTTTATAGCATTTCTATATATATTTACATTCCGTTGAGCCTGGATCATTTCGTGGCTCTTTACAGCTTTTATATATATTTACATACTGTCAAGCCTGGATCACTCTGTGGCTCTTTTACAGCTTTTATAAATAAATAAATATATATATATATATATATATATATATATATATATATATATATATATATCTTCACTTTTCTGTCAAGCCTGGATTACTCTGTGGCTCTTTTTATAGCTTATATATATATATATATATATATATATATATATATATATATATATATTTACATTTCTGTCGAGGCCTGGGATTAAAAATCTGTCGCCCTTTACAGCTCTTATATATATATATATATATATTTACATTTCTGTCCGGGCCTGGGATTGGAAATCCATCGCTCTTTACAGCTTTCGTATATATATAATTGTATATATATATTCTTTATTCATTGTGATTAAATATCTGTTAATTATTCATTTGATATGAATTTATTTTAATATAAATTTGGCGAATTAGATTTATTTAAATCTAGCCTTTTCTACCTTTCAAACGGTTCAAAATAGGTCTAACCAGAACTGGGAAGCTAGAATGGCTAAGATTTACTTAAATCTAGCTTTCTTTCTAGTTTTGTTAAATATTAAAGTGACCCCGCGGCCCTTAGATCCCTATCTAGTGGGAACGAGAAGTTTTTGCTACGCGCGCATTCAAGGATTTGACTTATGAATCCTTGATTTTGCGACGTCTAGATGTAAATATACATTCTTGAATATCTGTGTTGTGTAGGTTCTCTTGGCTTCTCTATGTGAGCCTAGGAATCGTGGGATTCATGATCAAACTGATCAGAATCTGATTCCCACGATAGGCAAACCCCACATTACAAATGTACCCTGCCATTTTTTCTGTAAAAAAAAATGTACATCCGAAAGACCTTAAAACAGTTATCCGGGTTTAAGGTCTCAAATATAATGAAATTTGGTTTATCGTGCTAGAGTCACTCCGATGGCTGTCATGCCCATGAGAAGACCGACATTTGTATATATTTTGTGGTTGAGGATGCTTCGCAGCCCGACAAATCACCATTTAAATTGAGCCAAAGGCTAAAAAAGAATAAAATGGAAGTATCAACATGCTTCAATTCCTACGTGAGCATAAGGGTTTGAAAATCAACCTTTCAAAACATCATTTTCATATCTTGTCTAAAAAATGGACTTTTGCAAATCAAATCAAACCCTTCATATATAGGTTCAATGAAGCAAGGCACGACTTTCAAGTCAATCAAACGTAGACTCAATTACTTCCAGCATACACACACACATTGCAATTTAAAAGGAAAATATTGAAAAGATGCGGTATCGTGTTTTATGGGAGTCGGGGGGTGCCTAACACCTTTCCCCCACTTAACCAAGCCCCCGGACTTTAGAATCTCGGTTTCAAGACTAAGTTTCGACAGTGTCCACTAATTGGACCTACTTGTAAAAAAAAACTCGGTTGAGTTGGTACAACCATTTCAAATCTACCAACTGGCGACTCTGTAAATCTTTCAAAAATCATTGACATGATACATGTTGGCCTTTTCCTAAAAAACTCTTCACCCTTCATAAAACAGATAAGGTAATAAAGGTAGAAAATAACAAAAAATTTAGGAAGAGAGAAAGATCAGGTCCAAAGTTGACCGAATTTTTTCCCGACGTCGACAGGTGGCGACTCTGCTGGGGACCGGTAGAGGGCTTAGGCCGCATTCAAATCTTTTCAAAATCTCCCTTTCAAATCTGCGTATGTGTGAATGCTGTGTTTTACATTGAATGGATGTGAATAAATGCTTTACTGCTTTATATTAGTACTTCGCACAATGTCATCATTTCATACGGTGAGATACAATGTATGTGAATGTATGTTGTGTGATTCCTCCACCAGGAGGCGAACCCGTCGGTGTTTGATTACTGGACTCAAAGGAGACTAATCCTGCGAGGCTCAGGAAAGGCACAACTCAGATCCGCTCTAATTGAAAGATCGAATTAATTTTCCCTCTAGTAGATTGCGATGATCTGGGGACCTTCATGTCGAAAAGCCGTGAGAGTAGCCTAAGATAGGTCAGCCTCTGATTAACCAAATCCGCAGGAAAGCTTCTCCATGCCTTCCTCTTTCAAATTAATGTCAATTTTCTAATTCCAATATAAATTTCAAAATTCAATCTTGTAAATCCCGTCATACTATCCTGTCATCAAAATAACTAACCTTTGTTTTACAGGATAAGATTAAAAAACCCTCAAAAATAAACATTGCATGGCATGCATCCTGTTGATATATACATCAAAATTAACACACATACGTTTATTGTAGGGAAAAATTGGTCCCGTTACCAGGTCCAAATCTAAGAAAGCACTAAGCCCATCTCCAAACATGGCTTCAAGTGCTCAACCTGAATCCACCCCTGTCTCTAGGGAGGAGTTTAAAGGATTAAAGAACCAGATAGCTGAATTAGCTATTTTCCTTAAAGAACAAAGCAAAGGCCTTCAAGGGAAACAAATGCCCAGTCATATAGAAGTGTCTACACCCGGCGGCAGCCAAGACCCCGGAAAGAAAGATACTCAGATTCCTGAACCCAAGAACCAGGATATGACCAAAAACCCCCCTGAAATCATCAACCTTGACAAAAAGTAGAAGGCTGATGATATCCTAAAAAGAGTTCAACAAATGGAAGAAATAATCCGGTCTATTAAAGGGACTGGGCATTTGGGAGTGTCAATTACTCAGATTTATGTATATTTCCAGGGGTTCGCTATCCAAAAAAGTTTCAAGTCCCTGAATTTGAGAAATATGATGGATTAAGAAATCCCTACACTCATTTGAAGGTATTCATCGGAGAACTCGGATCCTATGCAGAGGACGAGAAGCTCAGAATGCAACTGTTCCAGAAGAGTCTGACCAAAGAGGCTAGAGCCTGGTATGCCCGTCTGGATAATTCCTAAAATCATAGCTGGGAAGAGCTAGCACACGCCTTCCTCAATCAATACAGCTTCCAGTCCCAGCTGGCTCCAGACAGATATCAAATCACCAAAATTAAAAAGCAAAGCACTGAGTCATTCAGAGAGTATGCTCAACGATGAAGACGAATGGCGGAACAAGTCATGTGAAGCCCCCAAATTCTCTAACCTTCTTGTAGCAGATTTGGTGCTCACGCAAATAGTCTATAACACAATAACTTCTATAAATCCAAACTTCACAATATCCCAATTAGTTAAGAGTTCTCGTCAGAACAATTATCATATCTAGATACCCTCACTTGGATGTATAGATTTGGGATCTTACAGATATTTCTTGCATATCAATAATTCCTATCTATCTGACATTCACAGTACAAATGATAAGATTGTTCTTGGAAATGAGGAGGGACCTCAGTGCTTACAGAACTTCCAAAATCATTCAATACCCTCATTCAGATGTATAGTTCATATAGATTCTGTACTTCTTCCTGTGTTCTAGAAAGGTAAAAACTAAGCAATTGATAAAAGATAATAATATATTACATACTCTTAAATTGGTTTGCAATAAATCCAAACTTACTATTACATCAGAGTTCCCAAGGATATAAATAAAATTTATATTAACCAAGTTGTTCCATCTACCTGATTGAACTCTGGAACTTTGGATAGGTCAGCTAAAGCTGCAAAGGAAAAGAATATTTGCAAGGATGAGCTATAGAAAGCTCAGTAAGTTTTAAAAAAGTTATATATTATACTCACACTGAATCTGAATTGAATAAACATATAGTTCAGAGTTTTTTCACATATATATATACTAAGGTTTGATCTGCCAAACCCCACACATTACGAGTTACTGTCAATCATATAGACTTAGCCATCCGGGTTGATTGTTCAACCACACCTATTACGAGTTACTATCAGTCACATAGATTAGCCACCCGGGTTGATCTGTTCAACCACACTTCTAACTAGGTACTGTCAGTCATATAGACTTAGCAACTCGAGTTGATTCTATCAACCACTCAACACTCCTACAGTCATAAAGACGTATAAGAGCTCGGTTCGGATATCTCATAGGGGATCAGCCTAATAATATTCTAGGAGTATGCATATCATCCTACCAATTTAACAAGGTCAGTGCTATAACAGCCTGTAATTGAAATCAAGGGTCAGTATTATAATTGCCAATAAATGTAAACTATGGTCAGTGCTATGACTGCCAATAATTTTCGGACAAAAAGTATCAGTATATATATGTACCAAACAACATTAGTTTTTCCACAGTTTATGTTTTGATATCAAATCAAACACATTTTACGCAAACAACAGCTCATATGTTTTGGTTATGCTTGAACAATAAGTCATAACCATTTTTAAATCACAGATATCACGAATAATGTGTATAACAAATTCGTATGCCAATATACAAGACTTACATTTAATATTAAAATTAAATGAAGTTAGAAAACTTGCCTGCTCCGACGATTACCGCTAAGCAATCTAATTTAATCTCTTAGAGAAGACCTATCATTATTAAGATTGATCTTTCAATCAACATAACATATCTTAACTCAACTAATCTTAAAATAAGTTATCTAACATTTAGTCACATAATCAAACATTAGATAATTCCTTAACTATTAGTAATATTATAATTCTTTGATAATATTTTAATTATTTAATCATTATCTTAAGACTTTTGTCTAATATTATTAATTATTTAATAATATTTTATTTACTTCTTAATATTATTAACTCTTTAATAATATCTTTAATCCTTTACAGATATTATTAATCATTTAATAACATCTTAATTATTTATAAATATTATTAATCCTTTAATAATATTTTAATTACTTAATAATATTAGTAATCATTTAATAAGATTTATTTCATTTATAAATATTATTAATCCTTTAATAATATTTCAATCACTTATTAATATTATTAATTATTAAAAATATCTTAATTAACTTCTAATATTATTAATTATTTAATAATATTTTAATTTAACTTTAATCTAATATTATTAATTATTTAATAATTATTTTATTTCAAATATTTTTAATTATTTAATAATATCTTAATTTAATATTATTAATTATTTTATAATATTTTAATCATTTATTAAACTTATGAACAATTAATTTTAATTGTTTATCCTTTACTAATTCATTTATTTATTAAACCTAAATTGCCATAAATATAAAATTTTATCAAGAATGACAAAACTACTCTCATAAAATATTATTATATCATATATGATCATTTAATCATTAAAATCATATTTTCAAGTAGTATAACTCAATATAACTTATTTTCTCTTTTATTCTTAACTCATTCATAGGCATGAAAAATACCAAACCAACTTTTTTTTTTATATTATGGGTAATATCAGTATATGATTGTTTGTTCACAAAATAATTTTTTTGCAATTTTCCAATTTTTTTTGCTTATTTTAAATAGGCTAAAACTGTCCAAAATAGCAACATTTATCATAAATTATCCTTTTGTCCAAAAATTCTAAAATTCATACGGTAGCTACATATTATCCAACACAGCCTCATATAAACATTTCACATCTTTCTGAGTTTAACTCACTGAGTTATTACAGTTTTATTTTAAAATCACGCTTTCTTGTAAAATTCATATCTCCCTTTCTAAACATCGAAAAATCCCCATCTTTGGACATGATCTATTTAACTTGATATAGTATTATACCACAAAAGGACTGAATTTTTAGAGCATCAAAAATGGCCGAAACTGCCCTCAACATATTTGGACAGTTTGCACTTTTTCATTTTTTAGATTTTATTTTCATCTTTGGGGTCCTTTACTAAAACCTTTATAAAACGAAATCTACAACTCTGATTGAGGTCCAATAAGACTCGTTGGATTAGTATCTTCTCGATCTACAATTTTCATTTATTAAACATCAAATTTGGATAGGTTTTGGTAACTAAAAATGGACCGGAAATGGACTGATCAGTTACATATTTTACTAGTTGGAGTGTTTTTGTACTAAATCCATATCTTGCTCATTTGAAAACATTTTTGAGTGATTCCAAATAGATTTTACTATTGACTTACAAATCTATCAAGCCAAGAAAGAAAATAACAAAAATTATTTGGAAGTTTCAAAATGAAAAGCTACGATTCAATCGTTTGATTTAGTTCGTCGGTAAAAATGATTTTTTGGGGTTTTACCAAATTTTTTAGCAAAAATGCATACAAGCACATATCTTAAGCTCATTAAACTCTACCTTAGCATATCTAGTATAGGTCTAAGCAAAGATAGTTTCAAATATGATTTTTTATCATATAAATCACATAAAAAGCACAAGAGAGCATTATACCTCTTGTGATCTTCATCTTGATTTCCTATTTCTTTCTTCTCTCCTCTTTCTTCCACCCATGGTTGCACTCTCTCTTCTTCTCTAATGGCTTATATCTCTCTCCTCTTTTCTTTCATGGTCGGGTGGGGTGTGAGAGAATGATTTTCTTTTGGTTTCTTTTTGCTTTGTTTTTCTTTGTTAAGTTAGTATAAAAATTAGATAAAGGGCATAATAGTCTTTAACCTATTACTAGAAAAGGGCAAAATGGTCTTTAAGTCATCTTAAGGAAATTTTTTGGAAATTTTCTCATAGGACATATTGGTTATAATCAATTTTCTTTAAGGACAAGATTGTTATTTTACTATATTTAGGAAATTTCCTTCAAGGATGCCATGGTTATTATCAAATCTCTCTTGGAGCAAAATTGTTATTTTCCTATTACTAGGAAACTTCCTAGCAATTTTCTTCCTAGGACATAAAAGTCATTAATAATTTTCTGTTAGGGCAAAATAGTCATTTCTAAAATATCCACCAGGTGACATCATCATGATATCATCCTGATGACATCATGATGATGACATCATTTTTGTGTTTCTTTAATGCTGATGTCATGCTTGCATCATACTTGCATCATCTGTGTTTCTTTAAGGATGATGTCATGCTTGCATCATCTCTTCTCTGATTGGTTGATTTAAGTTCACATGGATTGGAGGGTATTTTGGTAATTTCCTCTATAGTAAGGGTAATTTAGTAAATTTCTAATTAATTATAAGGGTAATTTAGTCATTTCACATACTTCTAGAAACTCAAAAATTTATCTTTTAAATTTTGATCATTAGGGTTTTGTTAATCGTAATTAGGGTTTAATGAACAAAAATTAGGGTTATATATTAAGGTTAGGGTTTTCTAATTCTCAATTAGGGTTTTCTAATAAGATTTCTACAAATGTATTTCTTTATAATTATACTTAGTATTAACCACATAAAGTCATAAGTTATTACTTATAACCCCGATTAATAATCAAAGCCCTATTCAAATTAAGGTTTTTGATCACCTATTCACTATTACCTCCTATACTTTTCTTAGTCAAATTAAAATAAATAATTTGGCTAGTCTGTTGAATTTGTATCACGTATACTCAAAATAATTACAACCAAAATAATGATAATAACTAAAAAAAATTATTCGTAAAATATTTAATCATGTAAAATTCCCGGTCCTTACATTCTTCCCTCTTTATAAGGATTCCGTCCTCAGAATCACCATCACTATATACTTAATTTATGTCTGTCCTTCAACATTTATTCCTTTTCCTATCCCATTCAGAAACGAAAAACTATTTGCTCAGCCTAAGTTTTATTTGACTTGTCATGGCTCATAATTTCCTTCAAGATCTTTTTATTAACGAGTTACTTATCTTAACTTTGTCTTTTTCTGGAATTTTCTTTCGTATACCTATATTCAAGGGATCCTAATGTTTACAAGGGTAAATGTATTTTACACTTTCAAGTAAACACCTTTAATAACATATGATTATTAACCTTAAGCTCTCATCATTTTCTATTGATCCCGAGATGCTTGTAATTTTTTGCATATAAACCTAATTATCTTCCTTTCTGTGGAATTATCTCGAATTTTAACAATTTATTTCCCTCAACCTTGTGTCTTTGTTTATGGGCGCCATACTTAATCTTTACTGAGTTCCTAAGTGTTTTTGAAAACTCCTTCATATTTTGAATTTTACTATAACTTTCGATTTAACACTATAACACACGAACTTTATACCTAGAGGTATTATTACTTGATCGATTATTTCTAGATTAAACTAATCTTAATAGGCAAGAAATTGTAGATTACTTTAGTGAAACAGTCAACTATTCCCAAAAATATTATGGTATTTCTTATGTGACAAAAAGACCTATTACTAATTCCATGACAATGCGATCCATTCTCTATCAGTCCAACTGATTTTGGTTCAGATACAAGCTCAAACGGAACGACCAGTTCCTCACTCACTTATGTGAATATCCTTACATTCTGTATTTCCTATCAATTATATAAACTTGTTTAGTGCCTTATTATACATTGTATATACATAGCAAACAATAATTTTCTTTAAGTTAGTTTTTATCTTATTTCACGATGAATTTCCTCAATTCATATCGTATAAACTCTTTTTGAGTTTATATTTTCACTAACTTTTCTACTACTCTTAGTCCTCTAAGGTTATAGCCTAAGGTAACCCTACCTAAGGTTTATAACCTATAGCTCTGATACCAAATTGTGAAACCCCCAAATTCTCTAACTTTCCTGTAGCAGATTTGGTGCTTACGTAAATATTCTATAAGACAATAATTTCTATAAATCCAAACTTCACAGTATCCCAATCAGTTAAGAGTTCTCGTCAGAACAATTATCATAGCTGGATACCCTTACTTGGATATATAGATTTATGATCTTACAGATATTTCTTGCATATCAATAATTCCTATCTATCTGACATTCACAGTACAAATGATAAGATTGTTCTTGGAACTGAGGAGCGACCTCAGTGCTTACAGAACTTCCAAGATCATTCAATACCCTCATTCAGATGTATAGTTCATATAGATACTATACTTCTTCCTGTGTTCTAGAAAGGTAAAAACTACGCAATTGATAAAAGATAATAATATACTACATATTCTTAAATTGGTTTACAATAAATCCAAACTTACTATTACATCAGAGTTGCCAAGGATATAACTAAAATTTATATTGACCAAGTTGTTCCATCTACTTGATTGAACTCTGGAACTTTGGATAGGTCAGCTAAAGCTGCAAAGGAAAAGAATATTTGCAAGGACGAGCTACAGAAAGCTTAGCAAGTTTTAAACAAGTTATATATTATACTCACACTGAATCTGAATTGAATGAACATAAAGTTCAGAGTTTTTTCAGACATATATATACTGAGGTTTGATCTGTCAAACCCCACACATTACGGGTTGCTGTCAGTCATATAGACTTAGCCACCCTGGTTGATTGTTCAACCACACCTATTACGAGTTACTATCAGTCACATAGACTTAGCCACCCGGGTTGATCTGTTCAACCACACTTCTAACACGGTACTGTCAGTCATATAGACTTAGCAACCCGAGTTGATTCTGTCAACCACTCTACACTCCTATAGTCACAAAGACGTATAAGAGCTAGATTTGGATATCTCATAGGGGATCAGCCTAATCATATACTAGGAGTATGCATATCATCCTACCAATTTAACAAGGTCAGTGTTATAACTGCCTGTAATTGAAATCCAGGGTCAGTATTATAACTGCCAATAAATATAAACCAGGGTCAGTGCTATGACTGCCAATAAATGTAAACCAGGGTCAGTGCTATGTGTAGAAATTGTTAGAACGTAATTTTATTAGCAGCTTGCGCTTGAGACAAGTTTTCTCCTGATCTTGTATTAATTTTTATGCAAGTCTTTTATCCCTAAACTCGTTAAATTTTATACAAGTTCTTTAAGTTCATATATTCATTGTTTGAGATTGTCATTTTTATTCTGCAATGGACAAGTATTTAATTTAAGTTCATGATTTAATGTGATCTTGACTTATTGTTCAAGCAAGGTCCACTTATCTTTTAAATGCTTTAAGTTTAATTCTAAAGCATATGTTAATTCATAATTCTTTTATTTATGAATTATTCTTGATTGTTGTAAGTCGATTCAACTATTCCTTAGTTGATGAACGTTGAATTCTAAATTATCCTTTTAAGCTTATCCAAACCAAACTTCTTTTGGTGCGGACTTGTATTCAATTACTGAGTTGAACAACCCTATTTACTAGGGGAGGTTACTACGCAGAAGCGTTAACATGTTTGTGCACAATACATGGTACGAAGGGCTGATCCCCCTAAGTACGAGTTAAGATCCATAGTCTTAATGACTGTTAAAGGTTTTAAATAGAAATATTTATAACCTAGGACATAGTTCAAGATCTTACGACCCTCAGATGAATTCTATATTTGAATTATAATTGTGATTAAAGAATTATTATTCAATTCTTTATTGTTGAAGTAAGTAAATTTATTCAAATCTTTTTAAAGATATTATTTCATGTCTTTATTATTGTGAATTCCAGTGAGCTGTTGTTTGCTCACTCTTGCATTAAATAACCATTGCAGCTAAGGTTGAAAATGTTGATGCCCCGTCAACGAGTAAAGGCAAAGGAAAGCTAAACAAGTGAAGGCTTGTTTAATTTATTTTGAATAAAATTATAATCAGACTTTATGTGATGTTTTTATTTTCCACAGTTAATGTTATGTCAAGGTTAGAGTAAACCCTGGGATTTATTTTCAAATGTTGTAATCCTTTTTATAAGGAAGATTTTATTATTTAAATCAAGGTTGTAATTTATTTTGAAATTATTTTGGGTAGATGTATGTTATATTTATAAAGTGAACACCAAATCATGTGAAAACAAAAAACCCGGATTTGGGGGTGTCACAGACTTAGCCACTCGGGTTGAACTGTTCAACCACACTTCTAACGAGGTACTGTCAATCATATAGACTAAGTAACCCGAGTTGATTTTGTCAACCACTCTACACTCTTGTAGTCACAAAGACGTATAAGAGCTTGGTTCGGATATCTCATAGGGGATCAGCCTAATTATATCCTAGGAGTATGCATATCATTCTACCAATTTAACAAGGTCAGTGCTATAACTGCCTGTAATTGAAATACAGGGTCAGTATTATAACTGCCAATAAATGTAAACCAGGGTCAGTGCTATGACTGCCAATAATTTTCGGACAAAAAGTATCAGTATATATATATATATATATACCAAACAACATTAGTTTTTCCACAGTTTATGTTTTGATATCAAATCAAACACATTTTACGCAAACAACAGCTCATATGTTTTGGTTATGCTTGAACAATAAGTCATAACCATTTTTAAATCACAGATATCACGACTAATGTGTATAACAAATTCGTATACCATTATACAAGACTTACATTTAATATTGAAATTAAATGAAGTTAGAAAACTTGCCTGCTCCGACGATTACCGCTAAGCAATCTAATTTAATCTCTTAGAGAAGACCTATCATTATTAAGATTGATTTTTCAATCAGCATAACATATCTTAACTCAACTAATCTTAAAATAAGTTATCTAACATTTAGTCACATAATCAAACATTAGATAATTCCTTAACTATTAGTAATATTATCATTCTTTGATAATATTTTAATTATTTAATCATTATCTTAAGACTCTTGTCTAATATTATTAATTATTTAATAATATTTTATTTACTTCTTAATATTATTAAACCTTTAATAATATCTTTAATCCTTTACAGATATTATTAATCATTTAATAACATCTTAATTATTTATAAATATTATTAATCCTTTAATAATATTATTAATTACTTAATAATATTATTAATTATTTAATAAGATTTATTTCATTTATAAATATTATTAATCCTTTAATAATATTTCAATCACTTATTAATATTATTAATTATTAAAAATATTTTAATTAACTTCTAATATTATTAATCATTTAATAATATTTTAATTTAACGTTAATCTAATATTATTAATCATTTAATAATTATTTTATTTTATTTTATTCCAAATATTATTAATTACTTAATAATATCTTAATTTAATATTATTAATTATTTAATAATATTTTAATTATTTATTAAACTTATAAATAATTAATTTTAATTGTTTATCCTTTACTAATTCATTTATTTATTAAACCTAAAATGCCATAAATATAAAATTTTATTAAGAATGACAAAAATACTCTCATAAAGTATTATTGTATCATATAATGATCATTTAATCATTAAAATCACATTTTCAAGTTTTATAACTCAATATAACTTAATTTTCTCTTTTGTTCTTAACTCATTCATAGGCATGAAAAATACCAAACCAACTTATAATTTTTTTATATTATGGATAATATCAGTATATGATTGTTTGTTCACAAAATAATTTTCTTGCAATTTTTCAAATTTGTTTGCTATTTTTAAATAGGCTAAAACTGTCCAAAATAGCAACATTTATCAGAAATTATTCTTTTGTCCAAAAATTCTGAAATCCATACGGTTGCTACATATTATCCAACACAGCCTCATGTAAAAATTTCACATTTTTCTGAGTTGAACTCACTGAGTTATTACAGTTTTATTTTAAAATCACGCTTTCTTGTAAAATTCATATCTTCCTTTCTAAACATCGAAAAATCTCCATCTTTGGACAAGATCTAGTTAACTTGATATAGTATTATACCACAAAAGGCCTGAATTTTCAGAGAGTCAAAAATGGCCGAAACTGCCCTTAACAATTTTGGACAGTTTGCACTTTTTCATTTTTTAGATTTTGTTTTCAACTTTGGGGTCCTTTACTAAAATCTTCATAAAACGAAATCTACAACTCTGATTGAGGTCCAATCAGACTCGTTGGATTAGTATCTTCCCGAGCTACAATTTTCATTTATCAAACATCAAATTTGGATCGGTTTTGGTCACTGAAAATGGACCGGAAGTGGACTGATCAGTTACATATTTTACTAGTTGGAGTGTTTTTGTACTGAATCCATATCTTGCTCATTCTAAAACATTTTTGTTGATTCCAAAGAGATTTTACTATTGTCTTACAATCCTATCAAGCCAAGAAAGAAAATAACAAAAATTATTTGGAAGTTTCAAAATGAAAAGCTACGATTCAATCGTTTGATTTAGTTCGTTAGTAAAAATAATTTCTTAGGTTTTTACCAAACTTTTTAGCAAAAATGCATACAAGCACATATTTATGGGTTGGAACAAATTAAGTCTGTAAGCTACAACGATCCATTTATGGGTTGAAGCAAGCTTCTCGTAGATGGAACATTCATTTTGATGAGACAATCAAAGAGTTTGATTTTATAAAAAATGAGGATGAACCATGTGTATACAAGAAGGTTAGTGGGAGCGCAGTATCATTTCTTGTATTATATGTTGATGATATATTACTGATAGGGAATGACATTCCTATGTTACAATCAATTAAAATCTGGTTATGTAAAAACTTCTCCATGAAGGACTTGGGTGAAGCATCCTATATTTTGGGGATAAAGATCTATAGAGATAGATCTAAAAGGATGCTCGGCTTATCCCAAGGAACGTGAATTGATACGATGCTAAAGAGGTTTAGCATGGAAGATTCCAAAAGAGGTCTCATGCCGATGAGCCATGGAATACATCTCTCTAAGAAACAGGCCCCAAAGACACCTGAGGAGAGAGACCGTATGAGTAAGATCCCTTATGCTTCTGCAATAGGATCTATCATGTACGGTATGCTATGTACTAGACCGGATGTTGCTCACGCACTTAGTGTAACGAGCAGATAAAAGTCGAATCAAGGAGAAGAGCACTGGAAGGCAGTGAAGAATATCTTAAAGTACTTGAGAAGGACTAAAGATATTTTCTTTTCTACGGTGGGTCTGAATTAAAACTCGAGGGATTCACGGATTCAAGTTTTCAAACAGACCAAGATGACAGTAAATCTGTTTCAGGGTATGTGTTTACCTTGAACGGAGGCGCGGTGAGTTGGAAGAGTTCCAAGCAGCAAATAGTTGCTGATTCAGTGACAGAGGCAGAGTATATAGCTGCAAGTGAAGCTGCAAAGGAAGCTGTTTGGATGAAGAAGTTCATAACTGAACTTGGTGTGGTTCCTAGCATTGGAGAAGCAGTTCCCGTATACTGTGACAACACCGGAGCGGTTGCACAGGCTAAGGAACCCAGGTCTCATCAGAAATCCAAACACGTGTTGCGACGATTTCACTTGATCAAGGAGATCATTGAAAGAGGAGACGTCACCTTGGAGCTTGTGGACTCTTAAGATAACATTGCAGATCCATTTACTAAAGCTCTAACACAACAGCAATTTGATTGTCACTTAGAGAAGATGGGTATGAGATACCATGGCGATTGGCTTTAGTGCAAGTGGGAGATTGATAGTAGTGTGCATACAAGCCAATCATGTATGATGATAAAGCACATACTTTGTAAACAATCTTATTTATTTATTAATAAAATATTAATTTAAGGCATTTAATTATCTACATGGTGCTGTTTTTTAATATGTAAATAACCCATAGTTTTAAGCAATGCTTTTAGAATCATGATGAGATCATGCTAATGAGATCTAAATTCTTAGAAAGCTTAAAACTAAAATAGTTCTCAATCGTGGGATTTCTAAAATGGGAATTAGTAAATCCGGATAGATTGGTACATATGTTGCTTGCTCATTGGATGAGGATGACTGATCTCATGGTCATTTGTGTGGAGACACTAAACCAAGTATGTAAGTGCTTATTGGAGAATAAGTTCACTGAACGTGACTCGCTATGGAATACCTAATGGAGTTTTACTCGCCTGTCAATAGGAATTCCTAATGTGATAGCAGTACAAGTGATCCTTGGACTTGAGATCATTATAGTATCTTGTATGTAACAAATTATACTTTGACTTATTCCTTAAGGCCTTTTAAGGCATATATAGGGTATGCTTGGGTATAATGAGTTACATATGGAGATAATGTATGATCAATAAAGAATCTACCACCTCTAGTAAAAGAAAAGATATGTCCTATGTGATTCGTTAAATGACAACCCAGGAATCCTTGGCCAATGTAGAATGAAATTAGAAAGAGGTTTCTAATTTGCATTATTTGGAGTTGTGCATTTTTCTAATCGAAATACATATGATTAAATAAATTAAGACTTGACAGTAAATCCATGTCTTATATTTAATTGGGACATTGTATGGTGGAAGAATTGAATTGTATGGTAACTATTAACTCACAGGTTCTTTTATGATTAATGTTGAAATTTATATTATTTGAAAAATCGTTAATCGCTAGGGAGGCTTATCCTTATTGTAGAATAAATGTTATTTATTTAAATAGATTATTAGTTTAATTTATTTATTTAAATAAGATTAGAATTGTTCTAATTGATTTATTCACAACCGGTTTAATATGGAGAACCTAAAGGGTCATACCATAAAAGGAAGAAGAATTATTTAAGAAGAAAATGGCATGATAGTAATAATGCATTAAGTGTAATTAATTTAATCTATGGTGATAGAATAAATTAAATAGCTTAATATTTATTATTTAATATTTTAGAAATATTAAATATAAATTAATAAGAGGAGTCTTATTAATATTATTATTATTATTTTAATTCTAAAGGAGTTTATGAATTAATATAATATCAGTACTCTTTCTCAATCCTAATAAGATTAGGATATAAATTAATTAAAAGTGTTTAATTAATTAATTAAATAAAATCCTATTCTAATTGGATTAGGAGGGTTAACCTAATATCTATATAAGAGAGTCTTATATCAGAAATAAGGTGCGTAAATTTTTCCAAGGGTTGGGAGTACAAATATTCTATAGAGATAGAAATAAGGGTTAAGCCAATAACCCATCTTTCTGAGTTCTTCATCTTCCTTGGTGGATCACCGTTAGAGGCCAAACATTTGGGTGGCTGACATTGATCAAGGGAAGGAGCCACTACAGAGGAATCAAAGGAGTAAAACTTGTACCTGAGGAAGCTTGGATCTTCAAAGGTATAATTTCATCATCTCATTCTATGTATTGACTGATAATTAATGCACAAGAAAGATCATGGTTAAGGGTTTGTAAGAAAATTTTAAAATATAATTTTTCATCCCTTCCGCTGCGTTGATGTAATTTGATTGCATGCTTATGTTTCTAGGAAACCCAACATCGATGGATCTCGCCAAGAGGCTGTGGGAGAAATTGAGCTTCTACTGGAGATTGGTCCCCATACGTTCTATGTATCCTTCCAGGTACTCAACATTACCACCGGATACAATTTGTTGCTGGGAAGGCCGTGGATCCATATGGCAGGAGTAATTCCATCCACCCTCCATCAGCAACGCAAGTACATTATTGACGGCAGCCTAACCACGGTAAATGCTAAAACAGAATACCCTGTCTGCATATAGGGAGACATATCGGTGATCAGTCTAGATGAAAGGATTGACCCTGCTAGTTTCCAGGCTTTGGAGGTGAGTAATACTCAGTACCTACCTGTTGGGGCACCAGCTTTGAAACAAAAAGTTTCTCCCGAAGTAATGACGGTAAGACAGGAGATGGTATCTTTGGGTTTCCGCCCTCGAGAAGGGTTAGGAAAAAATTAGCAAGGTATCAAAATTCCGGTGCAAATCCCGAGCCAGTCAGGGAAAGTCGGATTGGGTTATTCATCTGGGTCAAATCATCGGAACCCACACAAGCATCCAAAAGTTCCTGCTTCCACAATTCTGCTGCCAAACCTCACTGATGTTGGGTTTGTGAAACCAATGAGGAAGATTCATGCTGTTGTGTCAGCCATGCGGTTTCATCTAGTCATACCAATGAGCGAGGGAAAATCCCCAAAGCCTGATGGGGAAAGCAAAAAAGGAAAAGAAAAGTTATTGCATGAAGGACGAGTCCCATTTGCTAACATGTATTTTCTGATGCATTACGAGGGTATAAATGATGATATCCCAGACATTGATGAAGAGGATCAGATCCAAATCCCTCGCATCAAGAAGGGGAAGGGTGGCAGTTCAAAGAAGAACCCCGACCCTAATCTGAAGGATGTCTCAGTCATCATCAGAGAAGAGACAGATAACCACAACTCCTTTATCCTTCCTATTCATGAGGATCTAACATTGGACAATGGAGCAGTGTCCCTTGCTTCATTCAAAAAGGGTAAAAGGGCAGAGAGTCCATCTGCCTTGAAATATGGTTTTATTTACTGCTTATTTTTTTGCACAGCTATAGCAGTTACTCTTGTCATGCTTTTGCTAAATGCTTTGTATGCTTAAACAGTCTCGTATATTAAAGTGAAAACATTTTGTTTTCAGGACTCCAAAATTGGATTTGTTTGTCCCTGCTGAAGAGATGCCAAACTGTCATAGTGACTACAACTTTGATGTAGAAATGAACTTTTACTTGATGGGGATTGATCAAGAGGAGGTAGATGACTATGAGGTGCCCGAGGAGATCAAAGAATGGGTCGAAGACAAACCCAAACCAAACCTCAACCAAACCACCACTGTTAATATCGAAACCTCAAAAAACCTTAAAGAAATCCAGATAGGCCTAGACCTCACTCCAGACCAAAGAGCCGACCTAATTGAACTCTTAACTCAGTTCTAGGATGTGTTTGCATGGTCGCATGAAGATATGATTGGCCTTTCCACTGACATTGTCATCAATCGACTCCCCATCAAAGATGGATTCAAGCCAGTCAAATAGAAGCTCAAGCGATTAAAACCTGAATGGAGTTTGAAAGTCAAAGAAGAGGTTGTCAAGTAATTCAAAGCCATTATCATCATGGTATCAACATACCCGGAGTGGCTGTCAAACATAGTTCCCGTACCTAAACCCGGAGGGAAGGTACGAGTATGTATGGATTACAGGGATTTGAACAAAGCTTGCCTCAAGGATAATTTCCTGGTACCTTTCATCCACATTCTGATAGATAATACATCACAATATGGCATGTATTCTTTCGTGGATTGTTTTGCTGGTTACCATCAAATTATAGTCGCTGAGGAGGATAGGGAGAAGACAGCTTTCATCACTCCCTGGGGAACCTTCTGCTACATACGCTTATCCTTTGGCCTTATCATTGCTGGTGCCACATATCAACGAGCCATGATGGCCCTGTTTCATGACATGATGAACAAGGAGATAGAGGTTTATGTGGATGACATCATCGTCAAATCCCGAAAGAAGGAGGATCACATCAGCCATCTTAGAAAGCTATTCAACAGGTAGCGTAAGTACAACCTCAAGCTAAATCCAGCCAAATGCGCTTTTGGTGTCAAATCGGGCAAGCTGTTGGGATTTCTAGTGAGCAAAAGAGGTATTGAGCTGGATCCCTCCAAGATTAAAGCCATCACGGAGATGCTGGTGCCCCGAATAGAAAGGAGATACGCGGGTTCCTGGGGAGAATCAATTTTATAAGCAGGTTCATTTCCCAGCTCACGGCAACTAGTGAACCCATCTTCAAGCTGCTTAGGAAGAATGCCTCCACGAAATGGAATGAAGATTGCCAAAAAGCCTTCCTTGCCATCAAGAAGCAGCTGATCGAAGCACCTGTCTTGGGACCCCCGAGGGATGAAGTTTCCCTGTTTGTGTACTTGTCGGTCAATTGCAACGCAATGGGCTGTATGCTGGGACAGAAAGATGATAGTAGTAAGGAGAGAGCTATCTACTACATCAGCAAAAGATTCAGCAGCGGTGAACAAAAGTACACTCTGGTTAAGAAGACATTTTGTGCGTTAGCATGGGCCGCCATGAGGCTACAACACTATCTGCATGGGCACATGACCTATCTTATATCCCGCATGGATCCACTGAAGTACGTGTTCAGCAAGCCAATGTTGAATTGTCGATTTTCCAAATGGCAGTTGATACTCCAACATTTCGACATTGTCTACGTGACTTAGAAGTCTATCAAGAGTCAGGGCATTGCAGATCAACTCGCCGAAGCACCGTCAAAGGATTTCGAACCTTTGGAAACTTATTTTCCGGACGACGGAATCATGGCAATTCAATAAATACCTCAGGAGAATACAGTTCAACCTTGGAAAATATATTTTGATGGAGCAGTGAACATGGAAGGTGCTGGAGCTGGAGCAATCCTTGTCTCTGGTACAGGAGAACAGTATTCTATGGCTACCAAGTTACAGTTTGTCAACACCAACAACACGGCTGAGTATGAAGGCTGCATAATGGGGTTGAAATTAGCCCAGTCTATGGGTATCAAGCATCTACTAGTTTTTGGGGATTCCGAATTGGTCATTAGACAAACCACCGGGGCGTATCACACCAAAAAATTGCATCTGCTGCCCTATCATCGGTAAGTTCTCAACATGTTCGTGGAGTTTGAATAAATAACCTTTATCCACATCCCTCGAGGTAGGAACGACTTTACTGATGCATTGGCAACGTTGGCATCCCTGATCAACGTATCAGGTAGAAGGGGAATTCCCAACATCAAATTCACGAGCCAAAAGGCCCCGACATATGGGAATTACATTGGAGAAGTATCAGATAAAATACCTCCTATCAAGCAGCCTTGGTACCAAGACATCAAGGAATATCTCTGAGATGGATCTACATCCGTTGGGGTAAGCCAAGCCAAAAGAAAACGAATTCACAAAATGGCTATAAAGTTTTATCTGAGAGGAGACACACTCTATAAGAGGGATACTGGAATAGACCTGTTAAGATGCCTCGATAAAGATCAAGCTCAGAGACTGTTGGATGAAGTACACGGTGGAGTCTGTGGTCCACATATGAGCGGTCATTTGCTGGCCAAGAAGATATTGAGAACATGGCATTATTGGATATCTCTCAAAGCTGACTGTGATGGTCACATCAGGAGATGCTACCAATGTCAAGTCCATGGAAATTCTATTCACGCTCCTCCAAATGAGCTGCACAATATAAGTTCACCATGGTCTTTCTCTATATACGGAATGGACGTGATTGGGCCAATAGAACCCAAAGCCAGCAATGGACATCGATTCATCTTCACCATGATCGATTATTTCACCAAGTGGGTTGAAGCTGCCTCCTTTCCCAAAGTCACCAAAGAGGTAATCATTGGTTTTAATAGAAATAATGTCGTTTGTCGATATGGACAACCGGAGGTGATCGTATCAGACAATGCAAAAAATCTAAACAACTAGATGACGAGGGAGTTATGCAGCAAGTTCCACATCAAGCATCTCAATTTCGTCATCTATCGGCCCAAGATGAATGGTGTTGTCGAAGCGGCCAACAAGAATATCAAGAGTATCATGCAGAAAATGTTCGCCAATCACAAAGGATGGCCTAACCTATTGCCTCTGACTCTACTGGCGTACAGAACCTCAATACGTACTTATACTGGGGCTACCCTCTACTCATTGGTCTATGGCATTAAAGTAGTACTTCCCATAGAAGTAGAAATGGAGTCCCTGAGGGTGTTAATAGACGAACAGCTAGAAGAAGATCAGTGGTTGCAAGAGCGGTATCACCAGTTGTCACTGATAGATGAGAAAAGGGCTACAACCATCTTTCATAGACAGCTGTATCAGCAAAGGATTGCCCGGTCTTACAACAAGAAGGTCCGAATCCGACAATTCAAAGAAAATGACTTGGTATTGAAGAAAGTTCTGGCCAATCAAGACGAAGCCAAAGGAAAGTTCGCCTCGAATTGGGAGGGCCCTTTTATTGTCAAAGAAGTGTTGACAGGAGGAGCTATCAGATTGCAAGAAATGGACGGAAACGAATTTCCCTAACTCATCAATTCAAACACCTTGAAAAGGTATTATGTCTAAAGCACTTGCCGAACATCATCCTGGTCCTGCGAATCAATCAAATCAGTTCAGGTTTTCACAAAATAGATCGAACTACGAATGACCCGATCTCCCTCCGCCCGGGAGTACGTAGGCAGCCATTTCTGGTGCGGTCAAACCAAACAAAAAATTAAAAAACCCATCAAACCAAGTTCAATTCCAAAATAAAAACTTCTCAAACCATTCAGGAAAAACTTGAACTACGAATGACCTGATCTCCCTCCACCCAAGAGTACGTAGGCAGCCATTCATAGTGCGGTATGACCTTCAAAGAAAGAACAAAAAAACTAATAAGAACCAGTCCCAAGACACCGAAGTCCTATAAACCCAAATACTATCAAGTCTCCCTAGTCAACAGGCCCTGCTGAGATATTCTACGACATCTCACTGACCATCCATCAAGGAGAAGCTCATGATACATCAACAACAGCAAGTCATGAAAGAAATGGTAATCACTCAGCAATGATAATACATATCCAACAGGGAAGTGAATCAAAATATATTTCTCTGATATATAACACTGTTTGATATATACACTGTGTCCTGTATATGACAAAAATGGTTGATCTAGTATGTGCAGGAAAAATAAAGCTAGTCAATGAACACGTGGACAAACGGGATAGCAGTGCCAGTATGACATCCCTCTCTGAAGATGGAGGAGCAGCTGCAAGCTAAATACCCTCATTCTCCATACGAGCAAGAACATCCACAGCCATCTGCATGGTGCTGCTGTGACCATCTATGAAAGTGCTCATATCTGTAACCAGGCCGTGTGTATATGATCGGAGGGCAGTTCTGTCAGCAATTCAAACATCCCGGGTAGCTATGGCCTCATCCCTCTCCATAAAAGCAGCATTTTGGGCGACCAAAGTCTCCTCAATCATAGCGAAAGCCGCATCTCGAGAAGATCGAGCCTCGTCTCTCTCCACAAGTGCTGCATCTATAGTAGCTCGAGCCTCGTCTCTATCAGCAAAAGTTGTGTCTCTGCTAGAAAGGGCTGTCAACATCAATGCCCTGGCCTGATCTCTCTCGAAAGTCATCCGAGCTAATAAATCAGCAATAGCTGGATCTGTCCCTGCAGGAATGCTTGGAGGGTCACTAACTAGAGCTTTTGTTAAACCGGTAAATAACTCATCCTCCGTGGGAGAATCAGGATCCTCCATAGGCTCCTCCTCATCTGAATCAACACTCGGAGCTAACGGGATAGCCGCAGCCAATGCTATATCGGATTCTAACTATGCCGAATACTCTGGAGAATGATCTGGATGGCTAGTAGAGAAATTAGCCCTCTCCCTATGAGTCCAACACTCATAAATCCTGATCAAGTCAGTTGACGATAAAGATGAAACTGATATCCACTGATCAATGGCTCCCTCAAACTAGTGGAGGCTCTAAAACTAATCAAACTGGCCCATAACTGCCAATAGATGGTACGTGGTCACCCCTCTCAAACCCGCTAGGGGTAGATAATCCATGCCAACTGCATGAGTGATGAAGCTGTAAAGGGAGATAAGCCCTGAGTATGGCAAGATCGAAAAGGGATGCTCGATCTCCGATAGAAAGGCCAACCATGATGCTCCATCTGAACACTCTGCTGGCTGGAAGGAGTATGACATGACTATCTCATGGGTAAAGCAGTATCCATGGTGTCTGAAGGTGCCAATCAGACTCAAGTGTGTCATGAACCACACATACAGCAGAACAAAGCTACCTCTAAAAAACCCCTTTGGATGGGTACTGCAAAATGTAGCCGACCTCAAGGTTTCTGCTAATACCATCGGCAAAATCGTACAACCCTGTCTAAGGGCACGAACCACTACCATCAAGCCAATATCCTAGTGGTCCAAATATAGTGGCATGTATACATACGCAGTGACGCACATCAGCAAAATGTCTACACGGAAAAACTGCCACTCATCCTCAGGAATGGTGAAATCTCCAGAATATTGCTCGTAGCTGTCTAGCAGGCCTAAGCGATCGATCAAAAAGTTTATGGACATCACATGCCCTGCAATGATCTCCTCAGTGACGACTCTGTGTCTCAGACCTGACATAGTCATAAATGATTTCCTCATGTCACTGATGGCTGTCCGGGCGCAAGTCAGATCCAATGCCAAACCTGTAAGGCGCTCATACTCCTTTAATGTAGGAGTCAACTCATTAAGACCAAAACGAAAAACCTACTGCTCAGGTATTCAGCATGATAAGATGTCATCCACAAATCCATGCGGAACTTGGAAAGCTAGAAGGGCTAGAGAATGCCCTAGCATCTGGTCTACTATCCCTCTGGCTATGAGAGGCAGATTGTCATACCATAACTGCAACGAAGATGCAACCGAGGACGGCGGCGAATGCTCAATACGACTGACTATGGATGACAACAATTGTATCACCGTATCATAAGACCATCCAGGGGTCAAATCTAAACTCACATGTCTAAATGCATATTCATGACATGATACATGCATAATGACAAGGATAAATATGATGCAATAGATAAAAAATATCATGCATATCTAGAATAAAATATCTACTACAAGCATCATCTCTGTCTGCTCATAAAATATAAAATAAAAAGTACAGGGAAATAGGGCATAGCCGCTGGGAGCTGTTGTTTACACTCCTAAATTAACCTCACTTTTACTTTACAAATTCAAACAATTAGCACAGTAGTAAGCAAGGATCGATCCCATAGAGAGTGATTTGTTTTATATTTATTCACTTGTTTTTAATAAGAAGGGAGTTTTGAGTTAATTAATTAAATTAACAATAAAAAACTGATAAGAAATTACAATGATTTAAAAAGCTTCAGTTCTTCAGTTCAGTATCACCTTTTTTACAATTATGGAGTAATCAAGTTTTACAGTATTTACCCTTCAATGAAACTATTAGCCCTAGATAGCAATAAGCGCTGCTCTCGAAATTCTCATTAGATCATCACTGTATGAAACAAGCTCTTCACCAGATTCTAACTATCATACAACCTAGAACAAGCTCTCTAGATTTAATATGACAGAAGCATTAAGAAATAGAGAATTAAGCTAATCCAAGCAACAAACACATAAGTTCGATTTGTTTAACTTGTTTCCTGATAACCTTAGCAATACACAAAAGTTTGTCTACAATTAGTATCACTAATTTGCTACTTGTGATGAAGACAGATATCAATTACACGTAACACCAATCTTAATCTAGCATATGATATCAATTCACTAATTTAATCCTGCAGAAACCAAATTTGTAGATTGAATTACATACAAGAAGTTAAAGTAGATTATCAGAATAAATCTCATGCAAGAAGGAATAAATAAAGTAAACTTGATCAAACCGTTAATTATGAATAAGGTTCAATATCCCTTCAGAACTGAATTGAAAGTATTAGCCCATGTCTTCAATGTTGTAGATGATAGAATAAAAAATATGATTGAATGGTAGAATGAATAATATCCTGACTATTACATCTATTTATAGTGCTAGACAAAGTCCTAAATTCTATAAGAACTAAAAATCCAAATCTTAAAAGGAATTATAAATCATAATTAGTTTCCATAAAGAAATAGAATATAATAAGAAAATAAAATCTCAGTCCAAAGCAATCCTAATTCTAATAGCAATATCAATTTAAATCCATGTAGAAAGATGCCAAAATCTGCTTTTAGAAATTTTCCAAAAATCCAAGATTTCCAAATTTTCTTTTTCTCTCCAATTCAGCTCCAAATCAACTTGTTTCCATCCTTTTAGCTTTAATTCACCTGAAAATAATAAAGAACTTATTAAGCTCATATACACATAAAACATGCAATAAAACCAAGCGTAAAGAAATAAAAAATCATGAATATTGTGTACTTATCAAATTCCCCAACACTTAGTCTTTTACACGTCCTCGTGTAAACCAAAAGTTTGATTTCCAAAAAAACTCTACTCAACCATAATATCAAAAAATTTCAAGATCAAATCATGATTATCAACACTAAATCCACAAAAATATAATTAATGCTTCATCAATTAACTCAAAACAACAACCATTTTCACCATTGAATTTCATTAAGTCAAATTGTATCCACATAAGTACTCTTATATGATCCACACACTTACTCAACTTAGTTACCATGGAGCAAAAACCGTGCACACCACTCAAGACTTAATATATACTTTTTCTGCTTTATTTTTTTACCAGAACCCTTTCATTTTCCTTTTTGTTTTCGGTGAATGCATTTTATGCTTCATTTCACCTTACTCAATCTTTCTTTTGTAAGTGAGTGCATTTTATGCTCCATCTCACTTATTCGCACGTGTTTATAGGAGAGTGCGTTTTACGCTCCATCTCATCCCACCACATGGTTTCTCTTTTGCTTTTTTTTTTCTCTTTTTCAACAATTTCTTTGATTTTAAAGTTTTTTGATTTCTTTTTCCACATAGCCCTACAAAAAGCATAAGTAGTTCAATAGTTCTAAAGCATGAGATTAGTGCACATAGACAACTCCACAGATAACTCAGTCAAATAAACAAGTATCACATGTTCAAGTACTTATGCAACACAAATTCAATTCAAATCAATTACTATAGATCATGACTTAGTTTTCATCTTCATTAACTAGTTAGACATCAATAGATTCTAAGATTTAGCATTAATTTTCAATTTCTGACTTTAACCTTTTAAAAACTTAGCCAAATAGAATCATGGAACCCCAAGAATTTTCAATATTTTTTCTTCAAAAAGCATCATTTTTTTAACTTCCCATCAAAATTGGATCAATATCCCTAAAAAAATAATTTAAAAAAAAA
The DNA here is from genome assembly GCA_020205555.1 of Panax stipuleanatus. Taxonomy (NCBI): domain Eukaryota; kingdom Viridiplantae; phylum Streptophyta; class Magnoliopsida; order Apiales; family Araliaceae; genus Panax; species Panax stipuleanatus. Next base: position 66,305,742 of record CM035123.1, on the reverse strand, counting down.
CCTAAATCTCCTCCCCAACACTCAAACCTTACATTTTCCCTAATGTAAGAAAATCATGTAAAGAAGAAAATACTACAACTACCAAATTAAAAAGAAGAGGGATAGAAAGATCAAATCTGAATTTTTGGGAAGCCTCCCAAGCAGCTGCCCTTGTTTATTGTCATTGGCTTGACATCTTCCCTCTCATTCTATGTAATTAGACTTGTGAACTTCAAGTGGACTGGTAACAGTTTCATCTCTAAATTAGGAACATTTTATACTTCATGATCCTTCTCCTTTCCAGCCATCAAATCCTCCTTGTATAATTGCATTCGATCAAAAGATTCTTGCACTGAATAGTCCACAACATCAGTAGCACAAATAAAATTAATATTACCAAGATACCTTTTAGCTTCATGAATGTCGAACTGGACATTTGCTTCATCCAATTCTATGGTAAAGGTCCCATGGTGTTTATCATTTAGTGTATTCGCTGTTTGCACCGATGAAGTTGTACCATCCATATCCTCCTTGTGAAAATCTACAGAAATTATCAACTCATCCTCTTGTTCCTTCTCATCAAACTTCATGTTCCCTTCATTGTCACACATAGCACTACTGCCCGTTTTTGAAGCAAGCATTGTCTCCTCTTGCTCCTCATCTTCATATCCCAGGGTAATTGCACTTACATTCTCAATAGTTTGAGAGGGTGACCTCCCTAAGCCTTGAGATTCCAACTTCTCTACCGCGGTTGCAAGCTAACCCACTTGGTTCCTCAATTCTTGAACAAAAGTCCTTGTATCCTGCTGGAACTGCTGTGTCTGACTCATAAATGCTTTGAACATATCCTTAAGAGATGGTGCAGAATTGGTAAGTACTTCTTCGTTATATGTGTGGTACTGAGGTTGAGTCTGCTGAAAATCTTGTTGCATACTTGAAAAGATAGGTTGCATTGGTGGCCTAGTACCTTCATAGCTCAAGTCGGGATGAGCTCTCCATCCGAAATTGTGAGTGTCTGCCCAAGGATCACATTGATGTGGATTTTGTCAGGAGAATGTCCCCACAGCATTAACTTGATGAACAATTACATCCTCTTGCACTATGGGACAATCATTTGTTGCATACCTTGATTTTGAGCAAATTCCACATACTTTTGCAACTTGCATATTCCCTGTAGCCATTTGTCGAACCATAACAGTTAATTCAGAAATCTAATACTCAAGATTACATGTGCTTACCTTTTTTACCCTTTGTGATGCATGAGTCATCCTAGTACCATACTGCTGTGAGTTAGCTGCCATGTTTGCAATTAAGTTCTTTGCAACGTTTGGAGTTTTGTCTACCAGTGCTCCTCCACTTGCTGCATCAATCATGTTTCTATCCATTAGTAGCAACCCCTCATAGAAGTACTGTATCAAGTAATGATCATCAATTCTGTGAGGTGGACAGCTGGAACATAACTTCTTGAACCTTTCCCAATACTCATAGAGATTTTCTCCATTGGACTGTCTGATTCCACATATCTTCTTTCCTATATCAGCAACTCTTGATGCAGGAAAATACCTCTCTAAGAATAACCTTTGCATATCAGTCCATGATAGTATTGATCCTGAAGGCAGATAGTATAACCAGTCTTTAGCTAAATCTGCTAAGGAGAATGAAAAAAGTCTAAGCTTGATTTGTTCCTCTATCACTCCTTGTGCTTTCATCGTGGAACAGACCACATGGAACTCCTTTAGATGCTTATATGGATTTTCACCTGTAAGACCACTAAAAGAATGCAAAAGATGAATTTAGTCCAGAGTTAAGTTTAAAAGCAACATCTAAAGCAGGATACTCAATACAAAAAGATGGTTGATTCAGATCAAAAGTAGCCAGTTCTTTTAAAGTTCTGTTATTGTGTGGCACTGCCATCTCTTCCTCTTCAAGTAATGGTACAAGAACTTCTTTTGTATCTGTAATTTTCTTTATCTCTTGATCAAAATAAGTCAATAAAGTGAGAGGATTGAGTCATAAAACAAGAAGAAAAAGAAAAAGAAAATAATAAAAATAAACGAAAACAAAGAATAAACAAAAACAAATAACACTCCCCGACAACGGCGCCAAAATTTGGGAGCTGTTGTTTACACTCCTAAATTAACCTCACTTTCACTTTACAAATTCAAATAATTAGCACAGTAGTAAGCAAGGATCGATCCCATAGAGAGTGATTTATTTTATATTTATTCAATTATTTTCAATAAGAATGGAGTTTTGAGTTGATTAATTAAATTAACAATAATAAACTGATAAGAAATAAAAATGATTTAAAAAGCTTCAGTTCTTCAGTTCAGTATCACCTTTTCACAATTATGGAGTAATCAAGTTTTACAATATTTACCCTTCAATGAAACTATTAGCCCTAGATAGCAACAAGCTCTACTACCCGAAATTCTCCTTAGATCGTCACTGTATGAAACAAGCTCTTCACCAGATTCTAACTGTCATACAACATAGAACAAGCTCTCTAGATTTAATATGACATAAGCATTAAGAAATAGAGAATTAGGCTAATCCAAGCAACAAACACATAAGCTCGATTTGTTTAACTTGTTTCTTGATAACCTTAGCAATACACAAAAGTTTGTCCACAATTAGTATCCCTAATTCGCTACTTGTGATGAAGACAGATATCAATTACACGTAATAGCAATCTTAATCTAGCAGATGATATCAATTCACTAATTTAATCCTGCAGAAATCAAATTTATAGATTGAATAACATACAAGAAGTTAAAGTAGATTATCAGAATAAATCTCATGCAAGAAGGAATAAATAAAGTAAACTTGATTAAACCGTTAATTATGAATAAAGTTCAACATCCTTTCAGAACTGAATTGAAAGTATTAGCCCATGTGTTCAATGTTGTAGATGATAGAATATAGAATATGATTGAATGGTAGAATGACTAATACCCTGACTATTACATCTATTTATAGTGATAGACAAAGTCTTAAATCCTATAAGAATTAGAAATCCAAATCCTAAAAGAAATTACAAATCATAATTAGTTTCCATAAAGAAATAAAATATAATAAGAAATTAAAATCTTAGTCCAAAGCAATCATAATTCTAATAGCAATATCAATTCAAATCCATGTAGAAAGATGCCAAAATCTGCTTTTAGAAACTTTCCAATAATCCAAGATTTCCAAATTTTCTTTTTCTCTTCAATTCAGCTCCAAATCAACTTATTTCCATCCTTTTAGCTTTAATTCACCTAAAAATAATAAATAACTTATTAAGCTCATATACACATGAAACATGCAATAAAACCAAACGTAAAGGAATAAAAAATTATGAATATTGTGTACTTATCAGCCGCCCAACAACTAACAGACGCCTATCAAAAGATATAGCGAGAAATAGGACACAGCTGCCCAATATCTAATAGAGGCCTATCAAAAAATATAGCAAGAAAAGCTATCCGAAGAGGTCCAAAATATCTGCCTCTGGCTATCAACTCGCTGCAGCTCCTCCTGAGTAACAGAATCTCGGCCAGTGGGAATGTCTGGTCGATACAAGGGAGGATCAGCACCTGGCAGCTATCAAAAAATGGATCTGCTAAAGGGCCAGCTCCGGAGATGGAAGGAGCAAAAGAATCTGCCTCGGATGGATCCCGACCAATGTGCCTGATAAAGAAATGAGCCCTCTCCAACTGCTGGGTCAGTCCTGCAATCTGGTCCAAATGAGTAGGCTCTCGGAGACAAGCTATCCAGTCTGTCATCATCATGGACCTTGGCACCATGTCTGCCATAAACTGGGTAGCACGAGTCTGAGCCCCAATGGTGCGAGGACTCCACCAGCTGTGAAATGTCTCCTGGCTGTAGGGGTGAAGCCATCAATGCCCACCAGTGGAATGTCTGTAAGTGGCTGAGCTAGTAGCCAATGATGCCAAGCAGAAGGAACAAAGGGATTACAGATATCTCCCATGGTGCTCCGAATAGCACGCTCTCCAAAATAGAGCTCCCAACCTCCCTCTGTCAAAAATAGAACTCGGCGTGTGGACAATGCAAACTTCTGGCCAGTAGGAAAGCTGTCCTCAAACCCAAATGTCAAAAAGTCTGGGGTATACAGAGCCCATGAGATAGACTCGGTCGTCAATAGCTCTAGCTGCAGGCGGGAGTGGGTGAATCCCTCAGCTACAGGGACCTCCATCAATGTGGAGTGATGTCAGCGTCGTCCCCTAGGATAAGTCTCCAAGCCCAAAGTAGTGGTTGGGCGTAGGCAAGGGAGCCTCTCATATGCCCAAAACTGGCCATGCAAATATCAAAAGTCCTTAGTGATAAACACTGACAAACACAAATGAGGAAATGAAAAGGTGTAAGAGAAATGTACTCACCAGCAGGAATGGGTAAAAACCTAGCAAAGCCTCTGTCACGCCCTCCGAGCACATGCGCATCCCTCGAAGAAAATAGGCGAAGGTGTAGGTACCCCAATCAAAATCACTGAGGCGCTCCACGTACCGAGTAGCGCTGACCAGGGCAAAAGACACTGTTGAGGAGCTGTCTGCAAGGAAACAACCCCTGATGATCACCAAAAGTAGTCGCCGAAGGATGCGATCTCTAACCCTCTGATCATAAGGCAGAGGCTCAGTCAAAGCCCCACTCTAGGCATCTACACTCAAGGGACCAGAACGGATCATCCGACCCTTGATGGTCATCGCAAGAACTCCCAAGAGGGACCGAACGGCAGTGGGTGAAATGTCAGCCACAACCGGAATTGGCTCACCTGCAAACTCTATCCCGGTGATGAACCTCCAGTCCATATGCGTCATTATCACCTCGCAGTCCAACAAATGAAGAGACTGGGTCTGGTGGAACCAGCGCTCAAACAAAGCCCTCAGATAACCACAGGGGCAACGGCGGGGAGGGATAGAAAAGAAGGCCTCGAACCCCCAGGTGTCGACAATGGCCCGATACTCTGGATGCAGAGTATGGTATAAGGAGTGGACATTGAACCAGTTCCCCCTGGGCTGTGTAAAGCTGGAAACCTACATCAAATAGACAATCCAGATCAAACCTGTGCCCTAAAAATGGCAAAAGTAAGAAAGACAGAAAATCCAAAAGGGAAAACTTCAGTCACCTCGTTGGCATGAAGGTATATCGATGGATGGCGTCTCAAATCGCCCAACAACTCATGAATCGGCACCACAATGGCTAGTAGCTCCCTACGTGGAGCATGAGCTGGGGCAGGATCGATAAATGGGACATCCTCATCGTCCACATCAACCGGTGGCTCAGCCCGAATAGGACGAATCACAAACTCGGCTGAACGGTAAGGTGGCCGAGCTGGACGTGGCTGAGGAACATCAGAGACTCTCCTCCGCCTAACTCCTGAAGTGACCCTGCTAGCACTACCGGATCTATCTGGCTCGATCACCTAGACAAAGTCCCCAAATCACCTCAGAAAGGGTGAGGTAAGCCTTAAACCTGTGGCTTATTAAATTAAACTAGTAATTCCTACATTTTTTAAGTCCTAAAGCATGAATGAGTTAACCAAAATCCCCAATAGAGTCAAAATTGCATGTTTATTAAATACTTAAGTTTTGTAAAAAAAAATCGCCAGAGTCTCCTTTATAAAATGGACTGTCCGCATGCACATAGGCATGACTAGGTGGCCATTCAGTTACACACCTACCCATAAATAGAAACAGTTCATATTTATGAAAAAAAATTCAAAATTAAACTCTCCATGGTAGCTAAATTACCATATGCATTTTTAGTTAAAAATCCAGGCTCATTTAGCCTAAAAATGGATGAGTAAACTGATCAAAAAGGTTGTCAATTGACTATCTCAGAATTCAAATATTTTTACATCAGAACATTCAGTATAGTAAAATATGCATATTTACCGAGTCTGGAAATTTTTATCAAGTTATATAGGCACGCCTATTCGCTATCTTGTGTTTAGAAGCATACTATGTGATATCTAACATTCTAACGGTCAAAACTGGAAAACAAAGGATGTAAACATTACCAGAGATGTGCAGAACATTTTTTTGGTGACGGAATCTGAAAAAAGTTGCCCGAACTCCGTAGATCTGAAGAAGAAAATCGGATTTTCTTTAGAACTCAAGTTTAAAAATGAATTTGAAAAGCCACGGGAGCCAAGTTATAAATCGCAGGAGGGAAAGCCCCACCTACGCCTGCCGCACCCCTACCTACAGCTCCCTAGGGTGGGGCCCACCTCTTCCGATTCGGTCCATTTCGAGTGGAAACGGAGTTACAGAAGCTGAAAAGTCAAATTCAGAAAGAAAAAAAAAACTGTTGCGCGATTGAGCGGATTGGCTTGAAATCCTGCGTATAAGCGGCGAGTTCCTGACAAAGGAAAAAACTTCATTGGTTAAGACCCTAAAGTGATATTCAGGAGCCAATGATGAAAAGTGCTAAAAAACTGGTGAAAACGGCGAAAAACTGCTGAAAACTGCCTCTGTCAAAGCATCGGGAAGGTTCGACGGTATGACCGGCAGGTTTTGAGTGTGGCAAGGCATCCAGATTGATCCAAGGGAATGATTTTTTAGAAAGAGTACCCCCACGTCAAGATTGATTAGGTCTGACGCTATCAACCATTGGCGACAACCCAAGCGAAGCATCGGGAACGATCCTATGGTGAAGTCATTGAAGGCTACTTCAGCGAAGGTCAGATTGTCTGAAACTATCAACCGTTGACGACAACCCCAGCGAAGCATCAGGAACGATCCGGTGATGAAGCCGTTGAAGGCTACTTCAACGAGGGTCAGAATGAATGACACTATTAACCATTGGCGACAACCCCAGCGAAGCATCAGGAACGATCCGGTGATGAAGCCGTTGAAGGCTACTTCAACGAAGATCAGGTTAAATGACATTGTCAGCCGTTGGCAGTAACTCTAGCAAAGCATCGGGAATGTGCTAGTAATGAAAACAATGTATAAGTTCATCCCCACAGAGGACAGATGATGGACTATGTTATACAAATCCCCAGCGAGAACACCGAAAAGGATCAATGAGTCAACTGACTGTGGCAAACTACCGTTGGAGTAGGCACCGATGAAGTTCAGTGACGGTCAAACTCTGTAATATATCATTCGAGTAAGAATCAAGTCTAATCAACCATTAAAAACTACCATTCGGGTAGGCATCGATCAGAACATTGGCATCGATCGAACCGCAATCCAAACTGTGGGTAACAACTCCAACATAGCGTCGGGAAGGATCTGATGATGTAAACCGATGGAAGCTATCATCAAGGTAGGCATCGGGATTCCCCAAAGAGGTAACTCAGCAAAAGAGGAACAACCCCAGTGGAGGAAAAGTCAGAAAGCTTATGTGGAGACACGAGACGTTGGTGACAACCCTAACATTGAGTTCAGAAATGTCCAAAGGCATCAGCCAAAAGAAAATCTTCCCCACAGATGATTATCAACTGACATGGTAAACCATTGGCTTCAAACCAGTGTAGTATCGAGAAAGATTCAGTGATGGTCAAGACTTTGCAAACCACCGTTCGAGTGGACGTCAAGAGAATTCACCCAGGGCTATCACGGATGATGTTATCCCCAGCAAAAAATTGCATAAACAGCCTGTGATAACCCCAACACCAAGAAGGTATATAACATTCATAACATATCATACCATGCATTGCAATACATTTGCATATGTCATATTTCTAATGTCTATCAATCTTTATCCTGTTCATTCCATTACATTGCATAAGCATGATAAAGAGGGGCATCTGTAGACACTCAAAATTTTGCATTCCTGTTACTAACCCTGCAGGAGAGAAAAACCATCTTTTACCTTCCAAAGACAAACCTAGAAGTTCAAACCAAAGACAGGAACCCCGGCGACAACACCGAGAGATCCAATTCAGCCCCGGCGACAACATCGGGATGTTAAGTCAAGCCCCGGGAGGTACAGGAACCCCGGCGACAACACCAGGGGATCCAATTCAGCCCCGACGACAACACGGGATGTCAAGTCAAGCCCCGGTCACAACACCAGGAGATCCAACTTAACCCCGGCGACAACACCGGGAGATCCAATTCAGCCCCGACGACAACACCGGGATGTCAAAGTCAAGCCCCGGTCACAACCCGGGAGGTATAGCAACCCCGGTGACAACACCAAGAGATCCAATTAAGCCCCGACGACAACACCAGGATGTCAATTCAAGCCCCAATCAAAACTCGGAATAACATCAAAAGATCCAATCAGCCTCGCCGATAACACCAGGAAGCCAAGTCAACTTCGGAGACAACCCCGAAGTATCACATCACCCCAGAGAAAACCCTAGAAGATCAAGTCAACCTCGGAGATAACCCTAAGGATAAACAGAATTGGCTTGGATCAAAACCTCTGAGACAACTCCGAGAAAACAGTCGAAGATCGTGCCAACACAGGAGATAACCCCTGGAGGGGTAAAACGATCATTTTACCAACTTGAAGCCAATCCGGTAAAAATTAAGCCAAATTGATGCAATGAAGGTTAAAAAGAGCCATAACATTGATCCCGAGTGAAAATAGCACAATACAACTCAACGGATAAACTGTGAAAAAATGAAGATCCGGTTATAAGCCCATCTTCCTGGATTCGAAAAAGGTTAAGTCACATGTCATTATGACGCTCTCGGAAAGGGCTTTCCAGAAAGACATAGCATGCCTCAAACGGACGCTCTGATAAAAAGTTATGATGGTTCGAACCTGACATCGCGTTGCTCGGAGTGTACGTACTTCGAGACGACAGGACTCAAGCGAGTGGGCCCCACCTGGGGAGCCGCAGGTAGACCCACGGTTGCCGCAGTTACACCTGCAACCATCGGGTCTTTAAATACAAGACCCCTTGCCAAAAAGAGAAAAAAAATAGAAAATGATATAAAACTCCGCCCATTTCGTCCTTTAGCCCTACTTCTTATACTCCAAACTTCAATTTTATTCTTCTAACACGTTGGTATACGTATATTCTACGACATATCAAAAATTAACCGGTGAAAACGAAGATTTGAAGCCTACTAAGTGGCAAAGAGCCCGTGTAGCAGTCCATTATAAGTATTTTTACGATCAGAACTCATTTTCAACGTTATTACGTAAATTTACCCATGCACGTAAAGTTTTATCTTCTGATTTTGCCCGAAACTCAGTTCCATGGCCGTTTTAGCTAACTTTTTAGTATATATATATATACGTTCTTTGCACTTGCAAAGCTTAGACCGTCTATCCGTGGCTTTTGCTCGCTGATTCGTGGCCATTTTAGCTTTATTATATATATAACTGACTATATATATACTAATTTTCAATTATGTTAAGCCCAGATTGCAAATCCGAGGCAGTTACTACTTATATATATATATAACTATATATATATAAATTTTTCTGACTTCGTTTGGCTTGGATTGCTAATTCGTGGCCATTATTACTTTAATATATATATATAATAACTGTATATATTAACATTTCCATTTTTTGTTTGGCCTGAATTGGAAATCCGTGGCCTTTTTATCGCTTTTATAAATATATATATATATATATATATATATATATATATATATATATATATATTTGCATTATTGTCCGGGCCTAGGATTGGAAATCTGTCACCCTTTACAGCTTTTCTATATATATATATATATTTATATTTCGTTGAGCTTGGATCATTTTATACCTCTTTACAGCTTTTATATATATTTACATTCTGTCAAGCCTGGATCACTCCGTGGCTCTTATACAGCTTTTATAAATATAAATATATCTTTACTTTTCTGTCAAGCTTGGATTGCTCTGTGGCTCTTTTTATAGCTTTTATATATATATATATATATATATATATATATATATATATTTACATTTCTGTCCGGGCCTGGGATTACAAATATATCGCCCTTTACAGCTTTGATATATATATATATATATATATATATATATATATATATTTACATTTCTGTCCGGGCCTGGGATTGGAAATCTGTCGCCCTTTATAGCTTTCGTATATAGATAATTATATATATATATTCTTTATTCATTGTGATTAAATATCTATTAATTATTCATTTGATATGAATTTATTTTAATATAAATTTGGCGAATTAGATTTATTTAAATCTAGCCTTTTCTACCTTTCAAACAATTCAAAATAGATCCAACCGGAATCGGGAAGCTAGAATGGCTAAGATTTACTTATATCTAGCTTTCTTTCTAGTTTTGTTAAATATTAAAGCGACCCCACGGCCCTTAGATCTCTATCTAGTGGGAACGGGAAGCTTTGGCTACGCGCATGCAAGGATTTGATTAATGAATCCTTGATTTTGCGATGTCTAAATGTAAATATATATTCTTTGTGAATATCTGTGTTGTGCAGGTTCTCTTGGCTTCTCTCTGTAAGCCTAGGAATCGTGGGATTCATGATCAAACTGATCAGAATCTGATTCCCACGATGGACAAACCCCACATTACAAATGTACCCTGCCAATTTTTCTGTAAAAAAATGTACATCTGAAAGACCTTAAAACGGTTATCCGGGTTTAAGGTCTCTGTGACGAACAAGATTTTTGTAAATTAATTTGAATATTTATTGAATTAAATAAATATTTTTGATGATTTAATTATTGAGTTAAATAATTAATTGATGAAAGTGTGGTAGATTAATTTAATTATATGTGTTACATTGATTAAATTAATGTGGAGAATTTTATTATTCAAAGTATGAATTTAATTGAGTTTATTTGATTAAATAAATTATTTAATAAGCATAATATTATGCTGATTAATTTAATAATTAATTAGAGATTTAATGATTTGACATAATTAATAATGAGAATTTAATTATGTGACTATGTGATTTGATGTGGAATTATTCTACTTTATTTAATTAATTTAAATAAGATTATTTGATTTATGAAGATGTGACATTAAACTATATAATAACAATGTAATTAGAATAAAAGAAAAGAAGAAGGAATAGGAATAGCCAAACACTACCTTAAGGGGAGTTGGAGCAATTGAATGCTGGGTGGAAATTAACCGACACCCACTACTACGTCAGTTTATAACATATATTGTATATGTATATTATAACTTGTATTAGCCTTATATGTTATATCAGTTGTATTGCGTAGTTTTCATTCAAAGAGAAATTCAGAGAGAAAGTTTGAGAGAAAAGATTGAGAGAAAAAGAGTCCTTATAAATATCCTTGTATCGTCTTCACAAAACTAGCAAGGGTAATCTTTCAACTCAAACTTTACTTTACGTTCTTATAATTTTTATGAAAAACTATTTCAAAGTTCTCTGTGATTGAAGAAATTGGTAATTTATGAGTATATGATGATATGTATGTTAGTATATGTCTACAATATGGTTTATATCATGTATTCATGTGTTAGAGTAACAATTTTATATAAACATGCTATAATCAGAGTTTTCTATTAACGACTATTTTGAGTTCTCTGTAAAATAACTGTGACACCCCCAAATTCGAGTACTTCATTTCCACATGATTTGGTGTTCATTTTCCAAATATAACATACATCTACCCAATAATAAATACTTGCAAAACAAATTACAACCTTTATAAATACTTAAAATCTTCCTTATCAAAAGGATTACAAGTTTTCAAAATAAATCCTAGGGTTTAATCTAACCTTGCCATAAACATTAATGCGGAAAATAAATCATCGTATAAAGTCTTATTACAAATTCAAAATAAAACAAGTCTTCACTTGTTCAGCTTTCCTTTACCTTTACTAGTTGACGAGGCGTCAACACTTTCAACCTTAGCAGCAATGGTTATTTAATATACAAGAGTGAGCAAACACAGCTCACTGGAATACAACAATAACAAAAACATAAAATAATATCTTTAAAAAGGTTTGAATAACTTTTTCATCAACAATAAAGAATTGAATAATAATTCTTTCATCAACATTTAAAAATTCGAATATAGAATTCATCTAAGGGTCGTAAGACCTTGAACTTTAAATAAGACCTTGTCCATTGTAGAAATAAAAAGACAATCTCAAATACAATAAATATTTGAATTGAAAACACTTGCAGAACAATAACAAGTTTGAGTTTAAAAAACTTGCCTCAAGCGCAAGCTACAATTACAATTCACGTTCTTTAACACTTCCTACACATATATATTTAACCATAATAATCTAAATTAGTTATCACATAACTAATTCACATAATTAGTTAACACATCTAGGTTAACTCATTCCTCTTTAATTATTAAATAATTAATAATTAATGATCACATAATTAATCACATCACATGTTCACATAATTAATCAAATAATAATTATGTACTCATATTAATTAAATTATAATTTAAACAAATTATAATTTAAATTAAATAATTCATTTTAATTATAATTAAATCAAATTATAATTACATCTTACATTAATTAAATTATAATTAAACCAATTATTATTTAAATTAATCATTATAATTTATCAAATTATAAATATATTTTATATAAATAAAATTATAATTAAACAAATTATAATTTAAATTAAATATGTACCTTGATTAAAATTAATCAAATTAAATATATGCATTTATATTAATTAAATTATAATTTAAACCAATTATAGGTTAAATTAAACAATTACTTTGATTATAAATAATCAATTTCAATTCATGCACTAATTGAATTATAATTAACAATTTATAATTTAAATTACACATTTTCCTTAATTATAATTATTCAAATTATAATTACATATTATATTTTATTAATATAATTCATTACTGCCCAATTAACATTTTAATTTTATCAACATGCTTTATAATATATTATATAATAAATCTTGTAATTTTCACATTTTTAAAATAGTTTTCTGCCCAATCTGCATGACCAGCGCCACCGCGCTCCAAATGGCCTTGGGAGCTGCGCGGCCGCGCCACTGCGCAGACCAGTCTGACAGTTCGCGAACTTTGTAGAGAAAAAGTCAAATTGGGTTATTTTTTCACATCAAATTCCAATTCCAGTCAATACAATTCATATCAATTTTATAGAAAACATAAACTTAAAGCTTCTAACATGATTTTAACATATATAAACATTACAACACATAATCAAAACAACCAATTTCATGATTTTTGAAGAAAAATCATTGATAAGTGTTCTAGATGAAATTGAACACTATATTTTTATTTTTAAACCAATTCACACAATTTCAAGCATAGTCAATCAATTTCTAAACATGCTATCATCACCTACCATTGATTTAAATACAATGAACAATCAAACATGAATTCCTTTGATTTTTAAGAGAAAACTATACATATATATAAAATTTTAAAATACTTTCACTGTAACTCTTTGAAGAACATGAATTCCTCATGTTTATCACATGTATATGAATTAAACAATTAATTAGGCATACAATTCATATATGAGCATATACATAGCCTATAAAAATCATAATTACACAAATTACATGAAAACATATTTTACAAAGAACTAAAGTACGAAGAACATGAGAATAAAACTTCTAAAACTATAGGTTAGGATTATACCCTTTGGCTTAGTGATAGGAAGAAGATGAAGTTGCTTTGATTTCTCAAGCTGCCCTTTCTTCCTCTTCTTTTTCTCTCTTTCTATCTATCTTTTCTCTATTTTGTTCTTCTGACTAACTCTTGTTCTAACACTAACTAACGTAAAATTATTGATATACATATATTATACATATATCATATATACATATAACTGACAAATAATTAACCCATATAATAAATGTATTAATTATAATTATTACATGAGTTACACAATTTGAATTTAAAAAGTCATAAGGCTTTGTTTGGCAACCCTTTTTAAATAAAAATAGATTTTAGTACTTAGGCACTCTTTGGTAAAAATGAATTTAAACAAGTACAAGGGCCCAGTTTGGCAAAAACCTTTTAAAACAAAAGTAAGGGCCTAGTTTGGGTAAAACAAATTTTAAAACTCTTTTCTTTATTTTAATAAATTCTTTAACACATATTTTAATGTCACACTTTAATTAATTAAATCTTTAACATTCTAATTTAATTAATTAAAAGCTAACATCAATTAACCACATAAAAATGCCACATAACAATTATAATTACTCGCTAATTATAATCTCATGTAACAATCATCACATAAACTTCATCTAATTTAATTATCTCAATTAAATTAGGACTATACCATAAAATCAATATACATCAATTAAATTAAATATTAATAATTTATTTAATTAATATATAACACTTAATTAACTTACTCTACAACAATCACATAATATATTTATTTAACTCAATAAATAAATCAAATCAAATATTTATTTAATTCAATAAATATTTAAAAGTAATATATAAAATCTCATTCGTTACAACAACTATTTTGTGATTAATGCATGAATTGATGATTTATGTGTATATACATGTTAATATATAATCATAATATATTTTTTACCATCTATGTATGTTTTCAAACCATCAATTTCATATAAATATGTTTCAATTGGGTTTTTTTTTGAAGTTACAGAGTATAAAAGTTGTATATATGGCCTTGTGGCTCTAATTACGAACAATTGTATACCATGAATTGTTTGTTTAACTTAAATTTGACAGTAGATTATGATAATACATGTTAAAGAAAACAAACTTTAAACGGACGGATTCGGAGTGATAACAAATCCGTGACGTCAAATTTCATTTTTTTCTTCAAAACTTTCAAGAACACCAAGAACGGTGAGTTACGTGATTTGGTTCGAGTAATTGCATGATTTAAGATGTTAAAAACATGTTAATAACATTGTATGATATTTCTATGAAGTTTATACTCCATAGATATTACGGTACTAGTTTAATTTGTATTTAATTAGAGTAATTGGGCTACGATCTGTCAAAAATAGCGAACCAGAGTTGCACTAGTAGGGGTCCCCGCCCCAGCGGGTCCTCATAGGCATAAAGCCCCGCCCCAGCTAGGGTGGGTGCTCTCCGGGACCTTGCTTGGTGTCCTAGAAAATTTGCGAGACTGTTTTGACCTCATGTAATAAAATAAGCATAACTTCTTCATACGAACTCCGATTAAGACGATTAATGATGACTCAGGAAGATAACGAGCAGACCTACAATTTTCATTTTTTAAGTTTTTCGATTTAAAGTTTATAGCAGAGGTCAAAATGGCCATCTTTGTGACTAATACGTATTCGGAGGCAATCGGAGGGCGTCGGACATGCTCGTACGCAAGTGTAGTGCTCTCGACGATAAAAGATGTTGTTATAAGTTATAAAATATGAATATTATGAAATATAATGATGTTTAACATTAATCAATGATGTTTTAGACAAATTGCATGAGCATGTTAAGCGTACGCAAGATGGACGAGTCGGGAATGCGACGAATGAACGTCGAAACGTCTTTCCAAGTGTAATACTATGCTATAACATACTTGAGGACTTGATGAACATGTAATGTTATGCTATAACATGTCATTAACATATATTGTATGATTTGAAGTTCATGTTAATAAACTAAGTTGTTGACATGCATAAGATAATGTGAAGGTTCAAGTTAATAAACTAAGTGTGAACTTGAATATTGTGAGTGTAAAACTTGATTTTGATTGTTTGAAGGATTATACCTATATAATATGCATATTGTGAATTTATACTCATGTTATGTGGTTGGTTAATAAGTTAACACTAGAAACCAAGTTATAAGTTGAACTTAAATGAAAGGTTCAACAGTTGAACATAGACGTTATGAAACTAATCGACATCGTATTCATAATATAATGTGTAGGACGTTGATGAATTAAATTATAACTATATTTATAGCTTGCGCACGAGGAAAGTATTCTATCCCTAACTTATTATTGTTAATCAAGTTTCCTTACCTTAACTGGTTTACGATTATTCAAGTTTTCTTATTTATACTCTTTAAATTGAGCAAGCTTTCCAACTTCAAAGTTATTCGTTGAGAAATTTCTATACTTATGATTCTCTATCAATCAAGTTCTTGTTCTTAATTATTCAAGTTCAAGATTTCATATGAGATATTATAATTCTTTTGAAGTATTAATTCAGTTATACAATATTTATTCAATTGTATTCCCTTGAGAAATAATTATTCGAATTGAATATCATTTATTGTTGAGCCTTGTAAGACTAGCAAACCCTTATTGATTCGACTAGTCCATAGTTGATGAACGTTCTAAATTCTGGAACTATTACTTAGCTTATCCAAATTAAACTTCCTTTAGTGCGGACTCTGATGTCAAACTAAGATGAATAACCCTATTATAGGGGATTGATGATGCTTTAGCGTTAAGATATTATGCACAGTATGGTACTAAGGGCTGATCCCCCTAAGTACGAGAAGTAAGTTCTATAGTCTTATGACTGTTAAAGGTTTAAAGTATAAATACTTGACAACCTAGGACATGGTTCAAGGTTTTATGACTCTTAGAAGTTCTTTTGATTCTTGTTATTCATTCTTGATTCAAAAGCCGAGTTTCTTGATTCAGAAGTCTTTGATTCACTCGCATGTTATTATATTGTTGTTATATTGTTATACTTGTGGGCAATCGTGTTCACTCTTGCGTAATAATAATATTGCAATTAAGAACGAAAGGTCCGAAGAGTCTTCTACTAGCAAAGGCAGAGGCAAGGTCAACAAGTGATGAAGACTTGCTTATTTAATAAGTTTATGTTTAAGACTTATGTTAAAGTTGTGTAAGACTTATTATTTGTTTATGTTTCCGCATTTGAGATTTAAGGTTAGTATGACTTGGGATTGATGTATTTATGATTCAGATGTTGTAACCCCATAAGGAGAGGATTTATTTCTATCTATTGCATGGTTTGCATTTATTTTGGATAGATAGATAGATGATATTTGTACAGTGAACACCAAATCCCGTAGAATTGAAATACCCAGATTTGGGGGTGTCACAGTCTCAAACATAATAAAATTTGGTTTGTCGTGCCAGAGTCACTCCGATGGCTGTCATGTCCATGTGAAAACTGCCACTTGTATATATTTTGTGGTCGAGGATGCTTTGTAGCCCGATAAATCACCATTTAAATTGAGCCAAAGGCTAAAAAAGAATCAAATGGAAGTATCAACATGCTTAAATTCCTACGTGAGCGTAAGGGTTTGAAAATCAACCTTTCAAAATATCATTTTCATATCTTGTCTAAAAAATGGACTTTTGTAAATTAAATCAAACCCTTTGTATAAAGTTTCAACGAAGCAAGGCACTACTTTCAAGTCAATTAAACATAGGCTCAATTACTTCCAGCATACACACACGCATTGCAATTTAAAAGAAAAATATTGAAAAGATGCGGTATTGGGTTTCACGGGAGTCGGGGGGTGCCTAACACCTTCCCCCCCCACTTAACCAAGCCCCTGAACTTTAGAATCTCGATTTCAAGACTAAGTTTCGATAGTGTCTAGTAATTAGGCTTACTTGCAAAACAAAACTCGATTGAGTTGGTACAACCATTTCAAATCTACCAACTGGTGACTCTGTAAATCTTTCAAAAATCATCGACATGATACATGTTGGCCATTTCCTAAAAAACTCTTCACCCTTCATAAAATAAATAAGGTAATAAGGGTAAAAAGCAACAAAAAAATTAGGAAAAGAGAAAGATCAGGTCCAAAGTTGACCGAATTTTTTTTCGACGTCGACAATGATTCAAGGAATATAATTTTGATTTAAATCAAGCTTCAAGATATGAATGATAATTTGTATAGCACAAAAATTATTCTAGCAATTATTTACTCGTACAATCAATAAGAGTACAAGTTTAGGTACTTGCTCAATAAAGAGTAAGGTTCGAATACTTGCCTGAGTCGTTGACTATTTCTGACCTTGACTTCTTATCCTTTGAATAACCTATTTTTATCGTAAAGGTTATTCTCTATCAACCCATAGATATAAATCTTAATTGATCTAACACACTAGCCTTAGGTAACTAAGACTTCACAAAACAATATATTTTATTAGTTGTTGTTTTATTCCTCACTCTCTTTATTTTCGTATTTATTTCATAAGATAACCTTTTATTATCTTAGTTGTTCATTTAAGGGTTCACACTTTATTGTATTCACAAGTCTTCTTACTTATTTATTAACATTTAATTATTCTTTAAGTAATTTACTTAAACACCATTCATACGTCATTAGTTCACAATAATGTTATTGTCTTGATTTATAATTAGAGATAACTCTTTATTCATCCTAATTATTATTGTCTTATTTTCCCATAATCAAATAATCTTCAAGGTATTTAATTGTTTATTAATATCATTAAAGTAATTATTAACTTCAATTACCCACAATTAAAATGTTATTAATGTCACTTTAATTGTTCATACTTTATTAATTCCACAATTAGTAATAATTTTCACTATTATAGTAATTGTTTATTATTTAATAAATCACATTATTATTCACATGGTCTAAGCTTTCAATTAAGATAAGTACTATTTTAATTGCTCGTTAGCTCCATAATTAACATTACCTTTAGTTTTAATTGTTTAGTTAGAGTTTAGGAGATCTCTAAGGAAATCCTTAATATATCACATTTTCTTTAATTTTGTAACCATCTTTAATTAAAATAATCCTTTAATATTATTTTGATTATTTATTACTTAAATTAATATCTCATTTTTGACCCGGTTTGACACGAACTGACCCGGTCCACCATGACCCGACCCTGTTTGACTAGGATCCGGGTAACTGTGAAAGGGGCTCGGCGTGGGGCGCGCCGGTTTAAGCCTATGGGCAACGCAAGTCGTGCTACCCCTATAGAGTTCCAAGTTCGACCCTGGCCCGGTGCGCGTAGGGTTTTATTCTCGAGTAGTGCGGGGCGCGCTACCCTAAAATAATTTCAAATTTGGTCTTGGCGCGGGGCACGCCTGATTTTACTTACAGTTGGCGCGGGGCTCACCAGCCTGACAGAATTTCTTAAGGAAGTTTTCAACACTTTAATTTTTCATAACTTTTGCATTATACATCCAAATAAGTTCAAACCACTTCCATTATCTTGTAAACTTAAATATCTTCGATATTAGATTTCTTAAATCACTTTTCAACATCCTTAGTTAGTCAAATTTTATTGATTTCCAAGATAGGGTTCTTACTTGGACATCTTTTACCAAAAGTTTTGCTACGAGTTTGTTTCAAGTTCAATTCCGACGATTCCACTTGGGTTATGTTTGTATTTCATAGAGGTTCAACATAACATGTTGAGATCATATATAAGGCTTACACATTTTAAGACATTTAATAACACATCTCATGCTTTCAAGTATTTTAACCTAGATTTCATGCTCCCATGCATTTCTTGTTCATTTTAAGCCTAAACAACATATCAAGCATACAAGACATGCAATTCTCCTTCCAATACTCGTCCTTATACCTTCGGATCCATCATGATCCCTCAACACACAATTTTCCCACAACCAAGCATGCATTTCATTCTACCTAGAATCATATACTTACCTATCTTGACAAGAATTAAGAACCAAGCATGCATTTCCACCTTGATCCTTTCTTCTTGTGCTTCACCAACATGCAAGAGCTCTCCTAGGTTTTTCTTCTTTTCTCTCAACTCTCTCTAGTTTTCTTATATTAGGACTTAGCAAATGAAATGTGGCAAATTCCACCAACACATCTAAGACTTCCTATTTCTAGGAAAATCATTATCCAATAATTTGGGGTATTATCCCAAGGTAAAAGGTTATTAGGTAAAAATAAGACTAATTTTCAATCAAACCTATTCCTTTTTCATGATTAATCCCACATGGGCTTGCTTGTAAGGGTTTAAGGAAGAAAAATCAACATTTTGCTTTTGGGAAGGGGGTGGTCGGTTAGGAGGGGGTACTATAGCCCTAATAGGTTTTTATTTTATTTCTCCCATGTCCTTTAGTAGCTTAATCATGTACACACATATATATGTATATATACCTATATATACACCCACATACCTACATGTATAAGTATATATATACTCATGCCTACCATCCTTATATTACCATTACACATTGGGCTAGGTCCCAAGTTAAATTGGATTTGGGCTAGTTACATTTAATTATATATATTGGGCTCAATTATACCCTAGCACATAATTCTTGGGCTAAACTTCTAATATATGTGTTCATGTCACATAATTAATATTGGGTTCAAGCATCCTTGTTAATCCATAACATCTTCCAATCATTTCCTAATTAATTCAATTAAGAAATTCATTATGCCACACAAGGCTTAACACATAAGCTTAATTAATAATAATCAAGCCTATCATTAACATCATTATACTTCCCAATTATTATATACTTAATTCAATTTAAATGAATTATCACATTTCATGCCACAAAATATATATGTATTCGAAATAAATATTCAAATATTTTTATTTGCAATATTAATATTATTTATAAAATTCACGGGTATTACATCCTTCCCCCCTTATAAAACTTTTGTCCTCGAAATTGGTACAAGTTACACAAACAGATGGGAATAGTTCGTCCTCATCTTATCCTCTAACTCCCACGTAGTCTCCTCGGCGTTGTGGCTTCGCCAAACTACTTTTACAGAAGATATAACTTTATTTCTTAATATTTGTTCTTTCCTATCTAATATTTGGACAGGAATTTTTTCATATGGTAGATTCTTCTCCACTTGAATGGGTTCATAGGATATCACATGCTTATAGTCGGGCTTGTAAGGTCGTAACACGAAAATATGAAACACGTTATGGATATGTTCCAATTCAAGAGGTAATGCTACCTTGTATGCTACTTCGCCTATCCTCTTCAATACTTCGAACGGTCCTATGAATCTCGGACTCAATTTATCTTTTTTATCGAATCTTATCTTTCCCTTCTAGGGAGACACTTTCAAAAACACGAAACTACCGACTTCAAAATCTCGGCTTTGGCGGTGTAAATCTGCGTATTTGTTCTGTCGATCTTGAGTTGCTAGTAATCTGGCTCTTATCGTTGTCACCACATATGTGGTTTGTTGGACTAATTCTGATCCCAAAATTCTTCGTTCTTCGACCTCGTCCCATCACAACGGTGTTCTGCACTTTCTTTCATAGAGGGCTCTGTACGGTGGCATACCGATACTCGCATGATGGCTATTATTGTAAGCAAATTCTACCAAGGTTAAGTGATCTTCCCAATTCCCTTTGAAATCCATCACGCAAGCTCTAAGAATGTCCTCCAACATTTGTATTGTTCGTTCACTCTGTCCTTCGGTTTGAGGGTGATAAGCAGTGCTCAATCTTAATTGAGTTCCCATCCTTTCTTGCAACCTCTTCCAAAACTTTGACGTGAAGCGCGGATCTCGATCAGAGACAATTGACACAAACACTCCATGTCATGACACGATTTTCTTTGCGTATAACTTTGCTAATTGATTTAAATTGTATCGAATCTTGATTGGTAGAAAATGAGTTATCTTTGTCAGTCGGTCCACAATAACCAAAATAGTATCATAACCTTTTTGTGTGATCGGAAGTCCCTCCACAAAGTCCATCGTAATGTGCTCCCATTTCCACTCCTGTATTTCTAGCAATTGAGGTATTCCACTCGGCCTCTGGTGTTCTACTTTAACTCGTTGACAAGTAAGACATCTACTGACGCAATCTGCAACTTCTCATTTCAGATTGGGCTTCCAAAAGTGTTGTCGAAGATCCTAGTACATTTTCGTGCCTCCTGGATGAACAGAATATGTCGTATTGTTTGCCTCATGCAAAATCTCCTCTCTTAACTCAGTTACGACTGGCACTCACACTCGACCTTCAAATCTTAATATACCGTCTTTATCCATTCTGAATTTTTCTTCTTCATTTTTTGCTATCCTTTTCTTTATCTTCTCACACTCATCGTCTTTTTCCTGTGTTTTCTTTACTCTATCCAACAATGTCGGATAGGCTCCTATTACGAATAACTTTTCTTCGAACTATCGGGGTCCCTCCACTTATATTTCCAGTCTTGCCATTTCCTTTATTTGCTCTTCTTGAGCTATCAACTTGAGTAATTTCTCCCTTCCTTTCCTACTCAGCACGTCGGCTACCACGTTTGCCTTTCCCAGGAGATAAAGAATTTCACAGTAGTAGTCTATGATCAATTCCAACCACCTCCTTTGTCGCATGTTTAACTCATTTTGTGTGAAGATATATTTTAGACTCTTGTGGTCCATGTATATCTCATATTTCTCTCCATATAAGTAGTGCGTCCAAATTTTTAACACAAAAACTACTGCCACTAACTCCATGTCATGGGTAAGGTATCGCTTCTCGTAATCCTTCAATTGTCGTGATGCAAACTCAATGACATTGCCATGTTGCATTAGCACACATCAAAGTCCTTTGTGCGACGCATCACTATATACCACAAAACCTCCAACATCATCTGGTAAACATAACACAAGCGCCTCGCTCAATCTCTTCTTCAATTCTTTGAAGCTTTCTTCACACATTTTCGTCCATACGAATGTTGGGTAAAATCTAGTTACGCACAACATGCAAGTATACGTGATCAACAAGTAATAAAGTGAAAATAGAGTATAATTCCCCCAAAGAATTATTTAATAAAAATTATCAAGCACCAACCCGTAACCAACTTAATCTTATTTAAACGATTAATTTAATATTTTAAATAATAATTAATTAAACTAATACTAACTACCCCTAGAATGAATCTAGAATATAAAGACTTGAGACTATAATTTCACCTATTATTTCATTTAAATCAATACACTTCCCATTAAATCAAATTAATTATCTCGGATTGTTAATCAAGAACACGAAGGTAAAATATGACCATCTCTCGATGCACCATACCCATATCAACTCAAATACACATATGATAGAACTAAGAAGAACACCCTAATTAACTAATCTACTATATCTCTATGTGAATTATAATTAAAGAGGGTTGAAGCTCAAGTTCTCAATAGATTACATGTGGTGCATAGGTATATCTTTATCTTAGGCACATATCATGATTTCCATTGCTATGTAGAAGTCACAAACACATGCTATTATGATCAGATCTAAACTTATAATCTGTCTCTCAATTTCATATGGATTATCACGGTAATTGATAGCTAGGCAATTAAGCAATTGAACACAAACCATAATATACAATCCAATAATAATGAATAAGACTAACACATAAGCATATCAAAGTAAACTATGCAACAAGATCCATTATAATCTTAAAATAGAGTTTAGCTCATGATTGAATCAAAATCCATAATCCACAATTGTTTATACATTGAAAGATAAAGATAGAAGTAAAGAGAAGTTAGGAGTTGAGATATGCAAATTTGAATTTCTCTTGCTCCAATTCTGAATCTCCAATGATTTTCAATTGCTTCAATCTTTAACTATAATCTAAACTAGGGTTTTATCTAATCTAATCTAATGGAATGGAATGAGCTCCCTCCTTGTGAATTATCCTGCTTATATATGCCTTTTTAAGTGTCTTTTAGCCCTCCTTAAAGTCCTTGAAAACCTTTGCCAAAGCAATCCTTCTCGGACTCAACTTCTGAAATCATTTACTTTCTTCCCGACAAGCCCGCCCCGGCAGGCTTTTTGTACTGGAAAACCCCTCCCCGGTGGGTGAACGATAACTAAAATTACAAAAATGCTATTAAGCTCCATTTTTCATTTTTTGACCCTCCGAAGCTGTTTCCTACAATACAAACACCAAAATAAGTAAAATGACACTAAAAATACTTAAAGCCAACAAAGAATTAAGCCTTAACGGTGTCCAATTCGTAGGTATAAAACCCACTCACCAAATACCCCCAAACTCAAGACTTTGCTTGGCCTCAAGAAAAAACACAAAAGAAATAAAAATAAACAAACTAACCTAACTACATGAATACATATGCATGGTCTACTGCCTAATATGCCTACGAACCCA
Source organism: Panax stipuleanatus (assembly GCA_020205555.1). NCBI lineage: Eukaryota > Viridiplantae > Streptophyta > Magnoliopsida > Apiales > Araliaceae > Panax > Panax stipuleanatus. The sequence continues at coordinate 66,281,822 of CM035123.1, read as the reverse complement.
GCAATAAAAAATATGATATCTAGCAAAAAGCCTCAAAGATACCACTAAGATACTTAAACAATATATCCAATCAAGTCAACACCAATCAGTCAATCCAAACCTGTCATCACCCATGCCGTGCGTGTGTGCTCGTTAACCATTCTAACCTACCACAGTTTAAGATATTCACATAACAAACTTCTTAGAATGAAACTTTTAGTTCCAATTCAAGTATCTCTGTAAACATGACAATTTCAGTTGAAACTAAGCAATTACCAAGTTCTAGTGTCACTACGAGGTTTATTTCTACTTTTATTCTTCCACCACGAGTGCGTCTTACGCTCCATCCCATGTATATAGCTGACTGTACGATGTCTAGTTCTCTTAAGCTTTTCAATGTTACCTATGTAGCGAACTTTCGACCAACGACTCCCAAATCAGATGATTTTAGGGCGGTGGATGTAAAAACATCCCCTAGGGCTTACTTGTTCAAGTAACAAAGGCTACAGAACCAAACTAGTTAATGTATTTATTCATATATATACTTTTTTATTTATTTTTATTTTTTTGGATTTTCTATTTATTTATTTTTTGTCTTCTTTTTTATATATATACCCCCTTAGATTCCCCCAAACTCAAGCTTTTACCTTATTTTAACATTTAATGCCAGTTCACTAATTTCCTTAAATTTTAACAAAGATTTTCCCACTAGAAACAAATTATGAAACCCTTGAACCAAGTTAATTAAAATAATTAAACCTTAAGTGCTAACCTATTACATAAGTTTCAGATAGGCTCAGATTTTCTTCTTGATTAAAATTAGAACTCATCATCAATACTGTTCAAGTTATCATACAATACCAATCTTATCATAGGCAGAGCCAAATTCAAACCAATCCATTGCTTAGATTCATGCAAACAATCTATATGCAAACACTAAATGCAAAAGAAAATATTTTTGTGATTTTTAATTTTTTTTATGAAATATGCATACAATATGCAAAAACAACTAACCAATGCAATGTATTAGAACTAAATAATTACGCAATGCAATATGATCCACCCCCAAACTCAAAGTGAACAATTTCCTCATTGTTTAAATAGAAAAAATGTAAGAACTAAGGACATCCCTGAATGGTCAAACGTCGCGCTCGACCTCTGTTGCATCGATGTCTGGTGGTGGATAAATCGGTAACGGCTGAGGCTCACAAAACTGAACTAGAGCGGCATTCGGATTCATTCCAATATGCAGATAACTAATTCACTTTAATGATAAATCCGTACAATTCATGAAGTTGATGGAAACATTCTTGCCCAATATACCCCATTTGATGAATCTGTTCAATTACTTGGACAACCACTTTTAGAATGTGAGCATGTTGTATGTATGTGGCTTCATTTAATAGAAGGATAGGAGTGAGGGCTTTATTTGCTAAATATTCAAATTTATCCGAGGCCGCTGCACTTATAAATTTCCTTCTATCAAAATCTCGTGTTGGTGCTGAAGAACTTTCACCTCGGTGTCTTTTCGGTGGTGCCAAGAAGTTACTTTTGATGACTGTATGTCGAACACTTTGTGAGCTATCTATATGTGATCTTCAAATCTCCCCCAAACTTAGTTCAATGACAGTTTAATTGAAGCTTATAACAATTGACATCAATAATCAACCCACACAATTCCAATTGCACCAATCTCAACCAAATTATCCCACAAAATAACTTCAAATCAGCAAAACACTATCCCATTTCAAATTCAATGGATCAAAGAATCATACCTTACTCAATGTTGAATCTGACTACCAACGGAGTGCAAACAGTGTCGTCAGATGTGAGATAAGGGACCACTTTGATGAGAACCTTCTTGTTGCTTTAATCTGAACCAAAACCACTTGCAAACTAGGCCAATCTGAATCTGCAGGCAATTTCCCCAATTTGAACTGAGATAACCCCTCGGGGAAAGATGAAATTTGTTCATGGAGTGGATAAGTTCTAATGGGAATATGATTTGGAATGGAACTTTAGAAGAAAGTGGTTATGAAATGGGATGTGGGGTTGTTTTCATTGGTTAGGGTTCTAAGTATCGAATATGGGGTGGAAAGGAATTGTTTGTGTTCGACTGAAATTGGGTTTTTAAAAACTGTAAAATGCGTAGCCCGTCGGGGCGGCATGTTTTTGACTTAGGAACCCCATCGGGGCGTTATTCAACAGAGAAGATGGCCCCAGCGGGCATAGCTCTGGTCTGAAATATATTTTTTCTCGATTTATGTGCAGTACCAGTGCTTTGCTTCCCTTTCCATAATCTTTTGCCTACCCATTGAACCTCCAAATGCCTGCAACGAAGAGTGTGACAACCCAAAAAATTGGATTGTCCCAAAATTAAGTTTAAAGAATTATTAATTAATAAAATAGATTTTTATTAATTATATTCTGTGTTATGTATTTATTAGTCATTCTATGACCTAGGATGATCATAATCTGGGAGTATTCTGGCTGTGAGCTAGAATGAATGAGTAAGAATTTTCAAGACAAAAATAAAAGATTTTCGGGAACAAAAATATTTTCGAGAAAAAGACGAAATAGGCATTATTCACACGACGAAACCTAAAGGTTTAGGGTTTGAATAACCTAGGCCTTTCTTAGAGTTTGGTATGTCGTAATGACGTTCCGTCTGAAGATTTGCTGGTAATATACCGTGAAAAGTTATGTTAGTCGATAAAAGTTTTTCTCTAAAAACGTGCAGAAATTAGACGAAATAAAAACAACGAAAAGTAATGTTATGTACTTTTCATTCGCTTAACTACGTTGTGGGAAATCGTGACGAAAAACACTAATCATCAAAAAGTATTTTTTAGTTTTTCAAAGTTTCGATGAACGCGTAAAAGTTAATCGGTAGAGGAAACACGAAATATCCAAAAATATTTTGATTCCGAGAAACACAGTTTTTCAAACTGTCGGACAAATTCCGAAAGACGGAACAACGAAGCTTCTAGGAGAAGCTTCGTTGAGGAGGTGGGGGTAAAATGGTAAAAAACTACCAAATGACCAAAATGCCCCTAGCCTTGAAAATCTATATAAAAATGTTTAACTCTTCATTTTTTGAAAAACCAAAAGAGGAAACTTTGGACAAATGAAGAGAGGATGCGAGGGACTCGAATTAACAAGTCTCGGGAGTGGAAAAGCTAGCAAATCGTCAGCTTTGCCACGAGAAAGAAGAAAACGAAAGAAAAATCAAGAAGAAAGGTATTAAAACTTACCTTTAGTCAAAATTTTCTTTAAGTCTTCTATATCAAATACATTGCTTAATGAAAATAGAAGTAAAAGATGTTAAGAAACGATTTCTATATGGTTGAATCATAAGGAAATAAAGAAATAAGAATTTAAAGTTTAGTTTAGAATTTTTTTTTAAAAGCTTTCATATAAAGTATGAATTGCTTGATGTTAATGGGTGATTCGGATGAGTTATATGAACTCTTCGATGATATAAGGATGAATTATCAAACTTATAATGTTAATATGCATGAAAAAGTGAAATCGTAATCATAATATTGATTAAAAACGAAGAACGAACGAAGAACGCGAAGAACGCGGTAAGAACGTTGTTGATGGACAAATTAAAAATCATCTAATTAGAGCTTGTTGTTGATGGACAAGTTTAAAACTATTGTATATATGTTTGCTTGGTTAGGAATGGTAGAAACGTTCATGTAAAACGGATTGAAATCAGTCGATAACGAAGTTCTGGCAAAATTTTGTAAAAACTAAACGAATGTAGAAAGTAATCTAAGGAACCCGAATGAGTAGGGTTTCCTAAGAATGTAAGAAAACATAGAAAACGTGAGTCATGGACTCAAGAACGAACGAATTTTGGGTTCGGATGAACGAATTACGGACGAACGAAAATTTAACGTAAAGTTAAAAAACTTAGCAAGGGAGGACTTTCGAGCCAATTTGAAGGTTGTTTAAAAACTTAAAAAATTAATTTTATCATGGGGGATGTGTAGTAGGTGTTTCAAGGTTTCCAACGCCTCCGAAACGGACCAATTATGATATCGGGAGTAGAAGTTATGAAGTCGCGAAGTAGGCATCTCAAACATGTTCAAAGACTTAGAAAATTTTTTGAGTTTTAAGGGACGCACCGCAGTGCCGCCCAACAAAGGGAAACTGGCACCGCAGCGCCAGCCCGACAGGTCAAGATCTGCTAACCCGCACCGCAGTGTTAGGTTTTGTACATAGAGTGGCGTCGCAGTGTCCTTAACAAATTTTTCTCCGATTTGAGATTTTTATTGTCCAACTTTTTGGATGGTAACTAAGGGGAAAGCATGAATGCAATGCTCATGAAAAAAATGTGTAGAATGTTGAGTGAAACCTTGAGCTTGACGATTAAACGTTGAATAAAGGTTATAAAACGAAGAACGCAAAATACGTAACTGATATCCAAGGACCGTATTCTCGTTAAAACGAACGTATGGGAATGCTATGATTGTGATTCCTTAGACGTTGAGTGACGAGGGTGACTTATAACATTTTGATGTTATAATTTTGTAATGAGAGTTAAGTGTAAAGCGTATAGACGCTATAACCGCAAAGTAATTGCGATGAACGACCAGTCTTAGTATACAACGAATAGTATGGCTTAGACATTATGAGAGGACGATGAACATGATGTTCATGTGATGGATCATGTATGAGAGCAATTAAAACCTTAAGTAAAGGTTGAATGGTGGTTTAAAAGATGAGCAACATAAATGCTGAATACGTAAACGATCTTCGTGAATCATATTCGCATCGGGCGAACGTTCTAAGTGTACATTGGTTATATGACTTAGATGTTGATGAACGTTGATGAAGGTAGTGAGTAAGATAGGAAATTATCAAGAAGACCATAACGAACGATAATAAAATTAATGAAGGTCCGAGGGTAAATCGGATTACGAACGTAGAATGAAATGTAAGCGTTAGAACACTTGAACCGACGTAATGGTATTGAGTGTACGCGTAAATTGAACATGCTTATCATACACACCGTGTATGGTTTGAACGGGAGATAATGAAGAATAACGAATAACGTATAAACGTCAAACAAGCTAAGTTAGTGATAATAACTTGAATAACGTTCCGAGTTTAATGAACCGAACGTTGTAAAATATGAAATAGAGATAGTGTAAAATGTTAAATGCTATGAATGCGTAGTCTTAACATTAAAGGTTGTTCTCGGTATAAAAATAACGGTATGACCTAGACGTTAATGAATAAATCCTGAGGTATGAAATTTAGTTTCCAGAAAGCTTTAAGGAATGGAAAATTGACTTAATGAACATTATAGTTTTAATGGTTCGGGTAAGTCACAAAAAAGGGTAAGAATAAGAAGTTAAGTTTAAATGGTGGTACAATTGTACTCTTTAATGGTTGATGTATGGTATCTGGGCTAAACGATTCCTTTAGAGAGCAAAGGTTAATACGAACTAGCAACCGATATAACTCGCTTTGAAAGACAGTGCAGATGAGACGAGAAACTAGTTTGTTAGTTGTTTGTGGGAAACCACTCAGCATACTGTATTGAACACTGTGAGAGACTCGATGTGTGCTAAGTATAGAGTTGTGAATATGTATGGTGAAAAGGTGATTCTTTTAACATATGTGGATGTATAGGATGATTTAAGTCCTAGAAATGTTATAAGAAGAAGATGAGAATGTAAATTTATCGTAAAAGGTGATTTTAAGGTTTATGTCATCTTTGTATGCTATAATACATAAGGAATGAAAGTAAAGTTGGTCGCGTAAACTTAGATTACAAGAACGCGAGCCATAGAAAGTAAAGTTAAGTTTATACTAATGCGTAAGTCAAATATATGACTAATTGGTGTATGTGCTATTCCTTATGTGATATATAAGGATTGCGGTAAACAGTTCCGCGTAAACTATAAGATGTAGCTGTGCTTAAGGCATGTTTCCTAACTTCATTCATGTTTTGTATGAATGTTAGTTTCTTAAACTGTCTCAGATGGTGTCCCAAGATTATCATTTTAAAACCTTTTCACATAAGCTGGACATCCCCAAATCTTAACATACTTAAGACTAGGTTTCCTCCCTGTCCATATTTCATATGGAGTCTTGGAGAAGAATTTCGAGGGGACCTTTTTTAGTAAGTATGCAGCCGCTTCTAGGGCATAGCCCCAGATGATACTGGAAGATCGGTAAAACTCATCATGGAATGAACCATGTCCAACAATGTTCAATTTTTCCTTTCAGATACACCATTCAACTGTGATGTTCCTGGTGGAGTCCATTGTGAGATTATACCATTTTTTTTGAGACAATTGAGAAACTCACCGCTTAAGTATTCACCACCTCAATCCGATTGAAGAATCTTAATACTCTTATTGGTTTGTTTCTCCACTTCACTTCTGAATTCTTTAAATTTTTTAAATGATTCAGATTTGTATTTCATTAAATACACGTATCCAAATCTTGAATGATCATCAGTGAAAGTAATAAAGTAAGAATACCCTCCTCGTGCATTCGTTGTCATAGGTCCACATACGTCTGTGTGTACCTACGCTAACAACTCTGTAACTCTTTCTCCTTTTCCACTAAAGGGAGATTTAGTCATTTTACCCATGAGACAAGATTCACAAGTTGGATATGATTCATAATCAGATAGCTCTAAGAGCCCATTCTTATGCAACTTGGATAATTTTGTTTTATTGATATGACCGAGTATACAGCGTCACCTAAAGGTATAATTAACATCATCTCTTTTCCGTTTCTTAGTTTGTTCAATTTGAAGTATATTTTCATGTAAATCAAGTATATAAAGTCCATTCAACAGTTTACTAACACAATATAAAATATTTTTATTATAAATAGAACAACTGTTGTTCTTTATTATAATTTTAAACCCATCCATATCCAATACAGACATTGAAATAATGTTTATTATAAGAGTTGGAACAAAATAACAATTATTTAAAGTAATGGACTTGCCTGTAGGCACTGCTAAATAATAAGTCCCTACAACTAATGCACCTTTGCTCCATTTCTCACCAGTAGGACCACCTCATCCTTGTTCAGTTTTCTACTTCTGACTAGTCCCTGCACAGTATTACATATGTGAGAACCACAGCCGGTATCCAATACCCAAGTAGAATTATGACTTTCAAAAAAATTAATTTCATTCATGAACAAACCTGAAGCTTCTCCAAGCTTCTTCTGCTTTTGTTCCGCAAGGTACTTATCACAGTTCCTCTTCTAGTGGTTCGGCTTGTTGCAATAGAAGCATATTCCTTTGCTGTCTGGATTAGGTTTCTTATTTTCCTTTTTCTTCGCCTTACCCTTAACCTTCTTGCTTTTCTTCTTTTCAAAAGATACCTTGGGCTTCTTCCTTTTCTTGGAACCTACCATTAAGATATGGTCCCGCTTGGATGGGAAGTGACCTTCAGCAGTTTTCAACATGTTAAGTAACTTAGGCAAGCTGACGTCCAATTTATTCATGTGGAAATTCACAAAACATTATGAGAAGGTGTCCGGGAGTGACTGCAAAATTAAATCTTGACTTAACTTCCCATTCATGGTGAACCCCAATTGTTCCAGTTGTTCAATCAGATTAATCAACTTTAGACAATGAGTCTCAACTGTAGTGCCCTCGGACATGCGAGATCGGAAGAGCTCTCTAGATATCTGATACCTAGCAATCCTGCTTTGCTCACCATATAATTCTTCTAGATGAAATAAAATAGAATATGCATCCATTTTCTCGTGTTAACGTTGTAGCTCGTTACTCATGGATGCGAGCATGATGCACTGTGCAATAAATGCATCATCTTGCCACTTTCTAAAAGTAACAATCTCTTCCTCAGAGGCTGTTTCTGCAACCTTTGCAGGGACAGATGAATCTTGGATATAAGAAAGCTTTTCAGCAGTGAGAACAATTCTCAAATTTCTTAACTAGTCCGTGTAATTCGGTCCGGTCAACTTGTTAGCATCAAGTATGCTACGCAGTGATAGTGAGTGTGACATTTTTCAAATTCTGCATGTGAAATAAAATAACATTTTAGTATACATTCATTTAATTAATTATCAAAATAAATTAGATCTTATTTTAAATTGGTATCTCCCACTATTTTCTTCAAACTATATTACCCTCACAATATATAGTTCAGCAAATTTAATTAAAGATTTGCTAGTGAGAATAAGGATCATACTTCAAATATATATAGCCTTGTGTGTGCACAACAAACTATATATAAATAAATAGGTAGACAACTTTTGTCAATTATATCACCATATAACTCCTTGTATTTTGTTTCTTAGATCATTATGGTCATGTGTGTGCACATCCAAATCAAAACGATCTTAGTTAAGTCTGTCCTAGCATTTCCATATAAGTGAAGAGAAAATTACAGCCTTTGTGTGTGCACAACAAAGAGGTAATGTTCAAATCCTTTATAAACATTTAATGTAATAAAACAACATCTGAAATATTTAATACTCGCCTTGTGTGTGCACAACAAACTCATATTAAATATTTAATACTCTATTATTTTACTGTGACATCCCAGATTTTTAGAATTTTTTAAATGAGAATTTAATAAATAAAATTCTTATTATCTGATGTTTTGAGTTTAAGTATGTGAATACGTGTCATATATGGTGAAATATGTGAATTTATGTGAAGATAATTTGAATGTTAATTTTAATATTTATTGGAGTAAATAAATATTCTAATTGAATTATTTATTGAGTTAAATAAATAATTATGTGATTATTATGGAGTAATGTAATTAAGTGTAGTATATTAATTAAATGAATATTTAGTATTTAATTTAATTGATATAATGATTTTATGTTATAGTTCTAATTTAATTGAGATAATTAAATTAGATGAGTAATGTGATGAGTGTTACACGTAATTATAATTAGTAATTAATTATAATTATGTGACAATTTTATGTGCTTAATTGATGTTAGACTTTTAATTAATTAAATTAGAATGTTAGTATTTAATTGATTAAAGTATAACATTAACAAGATGTGTTAAATGATTTATTAAAAGAATAAAAAGAGTTTTTAAAACCGTTTTTCTAAACAAGGCCCTTGCATTATTTTAAATCCGTATTGCCAAACGGAGCCATAACTATTAAAATCTATTTTTAAAATAACTTGTTTTGCCAAACAAGCCTTAATGCTTTTAAAATTCAAATTTGTAACTTATATATTAATTGTAATTATTATAGGTAATAAGGATTATTATGTTTATATTTATGATTGTATTATATGTATATAGATATATGTATATTACAATAAACGTTAGATTAAAACAAGAGTTAGAGAAAATAGTCAGTGTTAAAAACAAAAAGAAATACAGAGAAAAGATAGGGAGAAAAGAAGGAAGAAGAAGAGAGAAGAAGAAGAGAAAAAGAGGAAGGCCTTGAGAGAGTCATTGCTAAATCTCACCATCTTCTTCCTCACTAAGCATTAAGGGTATGATTTGAACCCTTATATTTCTAAAGAGTTTGTTTTTTATTTTTCATTGTTAGTTCTATGTTAATTGAACTTCTATAAAAATTGGTATATACATGATTATATATACATAACGTGTTCATGAGTTTTTATGAATGAATTGATAATGTTGTAATCCTTTACGTATATACTATAAACGATTTTTTAGAAATCAAAGTATTGTAAAAACAAGTTTCTAATGGAGAATTTGTGTTCTTATGGGTTTATGTGTTTTGGTTGAATTTTAGAATGAAAATTGATGATGTATCATGATAGTAGTCGAAAAAACGAAAATAACCCAAGTTGAACGAGTCAAAACGGATGTAAAACGAATTCGTAGTGATTGCATTCGCTAAATATATGTAAAACATGAAGAATTAGCATGAACACTGAATTGGAACCCTTAAAAGGAATTGTTAATATTTTTGAAGTGTTATAATTATCATGTAGATGTGTAGTTCTATGAATTACGAATCCATAGAGTCGAAAACGGACTCAATTGGATGTGTATAGCTTGATTTATGATAATTGGAAGGAGGAAAAGGTTAGAAAATTCGTCAGAACAACATACTGGAGGAAAAAGTCGCGTAACACGCTGCCAGGGGCGCAGCTGCGCTGCCCCCAAGGCTGGTTGGGACGCAGCTGCGCCGGGAGGAAAAGTTAGCCCGGGACTGTTTTGACCTCCTCTGGTAAAATAGCCATAACGTTTTCATACGAACTCCGATTGAGGCGATTCAAGATGATCCGGAACGAGCACGAGTAGACCTACAACTTTTGTTCTTTAAGTTTTTCAATTTGAGGTCGTTAGATAGGGTCAAAATGGTTATTTATGGGACTGATGTGTTTTTGAAGGCAATCGGGGGGCGTTGGGCATGCACGTAAGCACATGTAATGGTCCCGACCATGGAAAATGATGTTCTAACTTTCATAACATGACTATTAGGTATTATAATGATACTTATCATTAACCCGTGAGTATTAGACAATTTGGTTGGGTGTGCTAAGCGTGCGCAAATGCGTATCGTTTGGGCGTTCGAATAGGCAAGTTTGGCATACGGACGTGCAAGCGTTTCAACGCCGCAACGAGTGTGTATGACCTTGTTTACTATTATGTTTTTAATAAGAATGAAATATTATAGAGTAATGTAACCCAATCTAGGAGCATGCAAAGCACATGCAAAAGAGGTGAGTTAGGCGTGTGACGTATAAACGTCGAAACGCCGTATAATGTGGTAATACACTTAAATAGTATTTCGATTCTAATGAAATAAACATTATAAGATATAAAATTGGGTTAGTATAAAACCAATAATTAGTCCTAGCAAGATTTAAACACTTGAATAAATTTCGAATATTACGAAAAAGAAATATAGTGAAATATAAGTCGATAGTTAACACAATCAAGTTGAACATTGTGTATTGATAATAGGAAGGGTTATGAGATGTAGAGTAAAGTTTACATTACAACTAATATGCTTTGCTATGTGACTAATAGTTTATGTGAATGATTATATAATTGTGTAGGGCACGTGAAGTGCAGATATCTGTAAGCTGTTAAACTGTTATTGGTAAATAACGATCAAGGCAAGTCTTTCGGTTTCTATTTTCTATGTGAACTTGATGATATTATGAACGGTTTTAAATTGTATTGCAAAGAGTATGCTATGTTGTATATGTTGCAAGCATGAAATGTTAAAGTCAATTTATGACTACATTGATTGATTTAATAATGTTGATTGAGTAAGGAACTCAATCTTTATATTTGTTATGTGATTAAAGCATGTATGCCATGTTACTTTAATATTGAGCATGTTAATTATGTGCTATGTGATGCATGAAAACTTTTAGATCTTGCTGAGCTGTCGAGCTCACTCTTGCAAATAACCATTTTTGCAGGTCAAGGATGCAAGGTAAAGATACGTGTTAAGTGATTTATAGAGATCAATGTTAAAGAATATTAATTTTGTTAAATTTCAAATTGTAGTTGATGTTTTCATTGTAACTTAATTGTTAAGTTGTAAGTTGAGCTATCCGACGTATAATGGATATTGCTTAGTGATGTAAGACTTTGTATAGTCCTTTCGTTGTAGCGATTCATGTAATATAATTGAATCAAATATTTGTAATGTTAAGGTTGCGATTCAGGGCAATATAGAAAGAAAGTTTATAAAAATTTTAAATATTCCGCATATTTAGTGATTTTAATATCGAATAATGATGTAAAGATAGATTAAAGATGTATTGCTAATGATCGAGGATGAGAATTATATTGTATGAGTTTTGGGGTCGTTACATTTACCATGCTAGAAGGCGACGTTCGATATTCTAAATATCTTTGAACGTTACAACTTAATATAATTTCTTTGAGGGGTTTGTTATTAATTGTCTCATCTTGTTTAGCGCGAATGCACATATATATAAAATATGCGTCATATTAATTAACATGAGAAACATGTTGCATAATATATATATATATATATATATATATATATATATATATAGTATAAGCGTGCATATAGAATACAATATTCTACCCCGATTGATTGTGGACTTTTATTCTAGTTTGGTTCACTCGAGCCATCAAGTGAACCAAAAGGTCAAACCTAGGAGTGCAAGAATTAAATTTAAATATAACTATTACATTTAAATCCCGGGCTCCATTACAAACGGGTCTACACGCGCTCCTTTCTCCTTGCTCTTTGGTCTCCAATCTTTCAAGATAATTCTAACTAATCCTATTACATAAACTATTTACATTAAATAGAAACTATGATCAGCAGTCAAGGAAAAGTACATAGAAGGGAGATAGAATTTACATCAAGAAAAATTAGAGAAGACGAGGTACGCAGACCCCATTTAATAAAATCCATACATTCAAGCATTCAACTAAAATAAAATCCAGTCGAATTGGTCAATAGTCAATAATCAACCCCATTTATTATCATGCATATCATCATATTCATCAATAAATAAAACATTCAAAATATAAATTGATATTGATTTAATGGACAATTCTAGTTAGTTTCAAAATCTAATTCTAATTAAAATAAACATCTTTATTTTAATTCAATTCCAAATCTAATAAACTTCTTTATTAATCTAGAATTACAGAAAAACAAATAATTTTAATTTTAATTAAAATAAACATTTTATCTTAATTAGAAATTAAAATTTTAAATAAAATAAAATTTTATTCAATTCTAGCAACCGGCGCTGCGGTGTCCAATTTATACTGTAGATCGGGTCGCCCATTTTTTCAAAAAACCAGGGCCAGTGCTGCGGCGCCCTGATTATACTATAATCAGGCACTGCAGTGCCGGGTCACCCATTCCGAACTCGAATCGGCGCTGCGGTGCCGCTGGGCAGATTCAGTTTTAGTTTTCTTGTTTCATGAATTGTGCAATTTTTCTCCAAAAATATGATTCCTAGCTAACAATTATGCCCAAGTAAATTGTTCCAAACACATATCAATATATATATATATATATATATATATATATATCAAATAAAAATAATTAATAACAAGCATAAAGGTTTGGCTTTGATACCACTGTTAGGTTTGTAAGATCAAATTAGCATGCAACAATTACATACATAGCAGCGTAAGTGTAAAAATAGAGTTTTAAAATTTTACAAACCATGAACCCGGATCATCCTTTATGCACAATTATTAATTTAATCTAAAGAGATGAAAAATGAAAAAAACCCTTGAAGATTCGTGTTTCCTCAGGTACGAGTTCAACTCCAGTCCTTTCCTTGTTCAACTTGAATCTACCGGGTGTGATTCCTTCCTTTGATCAACGTCAGTCATCCAAGTGTTTGGCCTCTAGAGGTGATCCACCAAGGATGAACAAATATTAAGAAGGTGGGTTATTAGCAAAACCCTGGTTTTTTTTTTCTCTCTCTCTAGAAAAAGTGTGCTCTCCCAACAATTAGAATTGCATTAGTCCTTAATCAAAATAAGACTCCTATTAGTTATAGATGTAGCCAACCCTCCTAAACATTATAGGATTAGGGTTTCATATTAATTAAGTAAACTCTTTTAATTAATTAGTCTTTCTAATCTTATTAGGAACAATTAATTAAAATCTTTTAATTAATTTACCTCCTAATCTTATTAGGAATATGGGAGAGTACATTTATTAATTAATTCTCAAACTCCTTTAGGAATTCAAATTAATAATAATAGTAATAATAATAATAAGACTCCTCTTATTAATTTATATTTAATATTTCTAAAATATTAAATAATAAATATTAAGCTATTTAATTTATTCTATCACCATAGATTAAATTAAATACACTTAACTTATTATTACGATTATGTCATTTACTTCTTAAATAAATATTCATCCTTTTATGGTGTGACCCTTTAGGTTCTTCATATTAAATCGGTTGTGAATAAATTAATTAGAACAATTATACTTTTATTTAAATAAATTAATTAACTATTAATGCATTTAAATAAATATTTATTCTACAATAAGGGTAAGCCTCCTTAGCGCTCAAAGACTTTCCAGATAATATAGATTTCAACATTAATTATAAAATAACCTTTGAGTAAATAGTTACCGTACAATTCATTCCTTCTACCATACAATGTCCCAATTAAATATAAGACATGGATTTACTATCAAGTCTTATTTTATTTAATTAAGACTTGTTTTCCGATCCTAAATGCACAAACTCCGATAATACAAATTAAAAACTACTTTCTAATTTCATTTTGCCTTGGCCAAGGACTACTAAGTTGTCATTTATCGAATCACATAGGACATTCACTTCTTTTACTAGAAGTGATAGATCCTTTATTGATCATTCATTATCTTCATGTATAATTAATTATACCCAAACATACCCTTTGATATACCCTCAGGGTCTTAAGGGACATGTCAAAGTATAACTCACTATACATGAGATACTATGATGATCTCAAGTTTACGGATTACTTGTACTACTATCACTAGAGGAATTCCTATTGATAGGCGAGTAAAACTCCATTAGGTATTCCTTAGCAAGCCACGTTCAGTGTACTTATTCTCTAATAAGCACCTACATACTTGCTTTAGTGTCTCCACAGAAATGATTATGAGATCGATCATCCTCTTTCAAAGAGCAATCAACGTATGTACCAATCTATCCGAATTCACTAATCCCCTGTTTAGTAATCCATCGATTGAGAACTATTTTAGTTTTAAGCTTTTTAAGAATTTAGATCTCATTAGCCTGATATGATCATCATCATGGTTCTAAAAGCATTGCTTAAAACTATGGGTTTATCACATTTAAATATAACAGTATTATGTAGATAATATAAACGCCTGTAAATAAACAATTCTTTTATTAATAAATGAATAAGATTGTTACAAATTATTTATTTTATCATCATACATGATTGGCATATATGCATACTACTTTCATCTCTAACTCCTCGACTATGTCTCCCAACTCGATGATCCTATTAGCATACTCCCCTAGCAAGTGGTCCTCATATGTGGTCCCATCGTGTGGTACCCCATCAGAATCTTCCACAGGCTCATCCTTCATCGGTTCTTCTTCTGGGTCGGGCTCCACCTCATCATCATCATCATCTTCGACAGGGGCCACTGTCGAAATGGGTTCAGCTATTAGGGGTGCTTCATATACCACGTTTATATCATGTGGCTCCTCCTCTACAGTCCTATTAGGTCCTCCTAGTTCCGACATCCTACAACCACAAACACAAAATAAACCAACAATTCCATTAGTATTTCACAATAAAACATAAGTTCATCGTATGGAATGAAGATATATTTCATAATACTACTAACTCTCCAAGAAAACTCTACATGAGAGTTATCTCCTTCTATTCTGTAATTTTGTCTAAGGTTATAGCTTAAGGATTCTTGTTCCTAAGGTTCATAACCTAAGGCTTTGATACCAACCTATGACACCCCCAAATTCAAATACATGTACCTTGAATCTAGTGCTCCACGATCTAACTTATACAACATACTAATAACTCATACAACAAAATAATAGAATAATTTACATTGATGAAACATAAATATTCTCGTCCCAAGTCTCGCAACCATTAATATTACATAACATGATTTAATCATAACTTAATACATAACCTCAATTTAAGTCTTAGTACATAATCATAACTGAGTCTTAATACAACACATGAAATAAATTATATCATAAAAGGACAAAGCTACTCCATAGCTTTTTCTTTGCCCTTATCCTTGCCTGAAGGTCCACAATGTTCTGCCTTAACTGAAATGTTTAAGGAAGGCAAGAATGAGCAACAAATTTGCTCAGCAAGTAATATAACAATAAGTGTGAACATGCATAATTATAAAGCTAATAATCTCAAAGGTATAATGATAAAGGATAGCTCGAGAGTTTAATGAATAATTTTGTAAACAAAAAAGTATCAATAGGTCCAAATCTATCCTTTGAATTTTAAACAATGAGTCATTATAGACCGAAGGATTATCAAAGAATTCAAAGGGTTCAAAACTTTTAAGTTTAAGAATTTTTTTTAACACTGAGAAGTCACTATGGACCAAGAACTCCTACTAGAATTAACAGTATTTACTGTAATCCAAAATAAACAAGTACAATAGGTGATTAACCTAAAGTACCCTACGTTATGCATAACATTAAAACATATTGTTCACGCATGTGTTGGTTTCCCAACAAAATATATATCCCCTTTATAAAGGGTTGTTCATCTCAGTAGATTTATAAGATTCTGCACCAAGGCAATTGGTTTGGATTGCTTTCTAACACATGATATTATTCTGCCCAATCAAATGGCATAGATAGTTTTCACAATATATTCAGGAACAATTTATAAGTCCAATGCTTGCAACATGATTCAATGAATATAATTATGATTTAAATCAAGCTTCAAGATATGAATGATAATTTGTATAGCACAAGAATTATTCTAGCAATTATTTACTCGTATAATTAATAAAAGTACACGTTTAGGTACTTGCTCAATAAAGAGTAATGTTCGAATACTTGCCTGAGTCGTTGACTATTTCCGACCTTAAATTCTTATCCCTTGAATAACCTATTGTTATTGTAACGGTTATTCTCCATCAACCAATAGATATAAATCTTAATCGATCTAACACATTAGCCTTAGGTAGCTAAGACATCACAAAACAATATATTTTATTAATTGTTGTTTTATTCCTCACTCCCTTTATTTTCGTATTTATTTCATAAGATAACCTTTTATTATCTTAGTTGTTCATTTAAGGGTTCACACCTTATTGTATTCACAAGTCTTCTTACTTATTTATTAACATTTAATTATTACTTAAGTAATTTACTTAATCACCATTCATACGTCATTAGTTCACAATAATGTTATTGTCTTGATTTATAATTAGAGATAACTCTTTATTCATCCTAATTATTATTATCTTATTTTCCCACAATCAAATAATTTTCAAGGTATTTAATTGTTTATTAATATCATTAAAGTAATTATTAACTTCAATTTCCCACAATTAAAATGTTATTAATGTAACTTTAATTGTTCATACTTCATTAATTCCACAATTAGTAATAGTTTTCACTATTATAATAATTGTTTATTATTTAATAAATCACATTATTATTCACATGGTCTAAGCTTTCGATTAAAATAAGTACTATTTTAATTGCTCATTAGCTCCATAATTAACATTACCTTTAGTTTTAATTATTTAGTTAGAGTTTACGAGATCCCCAAGGAAATCCTTAATATATCACATTTTCTTTAATTGTGTAACCATCATTAGTTAAAATAATCCTTTAATATTATTTTGATTATTTATTACTTAAATTAATATCTCATTTTTAACCTGGTTTGACCCGACCTGACCCGGTTTGACTCGGATCTGGCCAACTATGAAAGGGACACAGCGTGGGTCGTGCCGGTTTAAGCCTATGGGCATCGCGGGCCACGCTACCCCTACAGAGTTCCAGATTCGACCCTGGCACGGGGCGCGTCTGGTTTTGTTCTCGAGCGGCGTGGGGGGCGCTATCATAACAAATTTTCAAATTTGGTTCTGGTGCGGGGCGTGCCTGATTTTACTCACAGGTGGCGCGGGGCGCACCATCTTGATAGAATTTCTTGAGGAAGTTTTCAACACTTTGATTTTTCATAACTTTTGCAATATACATCCAAATAAGTTCAAATCACTTCCATTATCCTGTAAACTTACATATCTTCGATATTAGATTTCTTAAATCATATTTCAACATCCTTAGTTAGTCAAATTTTATTGATTTCCAAGCAAGGGTTCTTACATGGACATGTTTTACCAAAAGTTTTGCTACGAATTTGTTTCAAGTCCGATTCCGACGATTCCACTTGGGTTATGTTCGTATTTCATAGAGGTTCAACATAACATCTTGGGATCATACATAAGGCTTACACATTTTAAGGTATTTAACAACACATCTCATACTTTCAAGTATTTTAACCTAGATTTCATGCTCACATGCATTTCTTGTTCATTTTAAGCCTAAACAATATATCAAGATTACAAGACATGCAAATCTCCTTCCAATACTCGTCCTTATACCTTCGGATCCATCATAATACCTCAACACACAATTCTCCCACAACCAAGCATGCATTTCTACCTAGAATCATATACTAACATATCTTGATAAGAATTAAGAACTAGATGATGAACCTACCTCTTAGATGATTTCTTTCTCTTGGCTATGAACTTCAAGTAGGCCTGTAAGGACTGAGAATTTTATATGATTATATATGTAAATTTTTACGAATAATTTTTTTTTAGTATTAGAAAGTATTTGAACCATATAAGTGAATATGTTAATTAAGCAAGATAGTTAATTTGTTTATTTTAAGTTAACTAAGATGAATACTTAATCATTTTGCTTAAGGAATAGTAAGATAAGTTATGTTAAAAATTAATATAGCTTGAATGTTAACCTTGAATGGTAAATTAAAAAGATTTATAATCTTTAAGTGATTAATTATTTATATGAATTATATAAAGTGATTATATGAATGGTAATAACTTATCAAGCCAATTAGGGCTAATTAAGTTAATGAATTAATGAAATAAAAAGAAAATTTAAGAAATAAGAATATTAGATTATTTATCAAGGTATTAAACCTTTTGTGTCATATATTAAATATGTGATTAAATAAAAGTAATAATTATTTATCAATGATGATAAATATGTTATGACTTATGCGGATTATGTAAGTGAGTAAATAAATATATATTATTTAAATGTGTATATATTTATTTAGCATATAAAGAGAATTAAGAATAAAGCCTTGTAACCTAATATATATTTTAGGAATGTGAACTAAATAGCCTAAGGGTTATAATATAGAAAAATGTTAGTATTTAAAATTTATACTAACCTAAGAAATTAATTTTATTATCTCAATTTATTATTTATTTTAAACCTAATTAAAGCAAGTCTAATTGGGTTATAAAATTAAATGTACAAAAGTAATTATTTAAATTCCAAAATGATTCCAAAATGAATGGAATACAAACCATAATTAAATGATTAGGGTATGATAAAATCTAAAGTATTGGACTATGCTAATTTCTATAGCACAAACAATTATTTGGGAAGCCCAAAATAATTAAGGAATTAGCCCAAACTTTAGTCCAACATATGAGGGACTTTTTGGTCATTTGATTAAGAAATTTTGGAATTAAAAATAAATCACAATTGGGCTAAAATGGGAGAGAGGGGGCGACACTTCAAGGGGATAATAAGCATGTGAGGTAAACATTTTACTTCCCATTTTGCTCAACTCACTTTCACACACAAAGCTAGGTGTCATTTTATCCTTTAGCCACAATATTTTACCAAGCTTGCAAGCAACATTAACATGATTAAGTGAGAGTGAATGGGAGATGTATTGGGAGATAACACTTAGATATACAAAATATATCTACATATTTTACTAACACACAAAACCCATTTCCTTTCTCTTTCATCTATTACTTCCAAGCTAACAAAACCAAAAAGAGAGAGAGTGGGAAAGGAAGGGCCATTTTGGCAGCCACATAGAGGAAGAAAGAGAGAGAGTTTTTGTGTGTTTCAAAGCTCCATAATCAACCTAGGAAGAAGAAGAGAGAAGATCACAAGCAAAGATATAATCCTAAACTAGTTTATTCATTTTATTTTGTTTATTTTCAATAAAATCTTGGGTTTAAGATTCCAAACCTTAAAACCTTAGTTTACATTTTAATAAGTATTTTATGTTTAGATATAACCCTTTTGAGTGTTAAAAGTTAGATCAAAAGAAAGAAAAGTAAAACTAGTTTCTTAAGGGCTAGAAAACCCTAACTTTCTACTACTTTGAAAGGTTATAACTTGAGATCTACACCTTGTTTTTGTGATCCGTCAAAGAGGGGTGTTAGATATGTAAGTTAGCTTTCAAACCAAAGTGGTAGAACTCAAAAATAATTATTTTTCAAGCTGTGGTGACTGCTTTGGCAAAAATAGTCCAAATTTTTCAAAAAGGAAAATGGACTGTTGCATGTCAATCCCTTCTAGGGGACTTTTTGTCATTTTTCTATAATTTAAAAATTTTAAGAAAATTTGGGGTGTTAATATACTGAGTTATATAGATCTAGTCCAAAGTTGGCAATTTTTGGATGTGTAGAATGAGAGTTATGGATTTTATAAGAAAAGACTATTTTAAAAGTAAACTTGAATAACTCTTTGTGTGTAACTCCAAAAATTTTAAACTTTGTACTGGAAGTACATATATATAACAGGAACATCCCCTGAAAATTTTGTAATTTTTGGACTTAAGGTCTGTTCTTGATAAATGTAGCAAGATCTGGCTGTTTTGGTCATTTTAAATATAGTAAATGAAATTCAAATATTCTAAAATATATATATGTTCATGAGGATATTATATACTGGTATATCGCAGAAAAGAAAATTTTTGGAGTTGTTTTGGTATTTTTCATGGATGTGTTTGAGTTATAAATAAATAAGAATAATAAGTTATGTAATGTTAAAATTTGTGTAATTGTGATTTTCTTGACAAAAGGCCCTTAAAATGATAGAATCAGATTTGTGGAAGATGTTTTGGTCATTTTTGATAATGTATTATATTTATGGCCTTTTATGATTATTAAATAAATGAATTAAAAAAGGGTAAACAATTAAAATAAATTGTTTATAAGTTTAATAAATGATTAAAATATTATTAAATAATTAATAATATTATATTGAAATATTATTAAATAATTAATAATATTAGATTAAAGATAAATTAAAATATTATTAAATAATTAATAATATTTGTAAATGATTAATGTATTAGTATTCGGTTTACCGTATTAGTATTTGGGTTGCCATATTGGCATTCAGTTTGTTGTATTAGCATTTTGGGTTGCTGTATTAGCATTCGGTTTGCTATCGGGTTGCTGTATTAGCATTCAATCTGTTGAATTAGAGTATTCGGTTTGTTGTATCAGTATTCAGCTTATTAGATTATAAAGAAGAACTTAGAAAATAAAAGGGTAAGTGTTAAATCTTAATATGGTATAGTGATTGAAATATTATCAATTGACGATAATATTACTAATGATTTATGGTAGTATCAAATGTTTTATTATATGATTACATGTTAGATAAGTTATTATGGAATAATAATATTCTAAGTAAGATATGTGATACTAATTGAGAGATCGATCTTATTAATGATAGGTCTTTCATAAGAAGCTAAATTAAATTGCGTAGCAGTAGTCAACAAATCAGGCAAGTTTCCTAACTCAAACTCGAGTTATTATCTTTCAAGCATGTTAGTGGATAATTATTGTTGATTATTCCACATCTATGATTATTATTGAATATTCGCATTTATTGCAAGTTTCATAACTCAACTTGAGTTATTAATTTCAAAGCATGATTAGTGGATAATTATTGTTGGTTATTCACATCCATAATGATTATTGTTATTCGCACATAATGAAATTGATTCATGTTCTATTATTTGAACTATTTATGAGCTATGTCTCAGCTAGTTGTTTTGGCTAGACTAATATTTGTTAAAGCATTAAACGATCTATTAATTATGAACTAATCTATTATTGGAAGATTTATGCCATTTATTTTGACTAGATCAATATTGATATTACATGTTGAAATCATAGCTTTCTTTGAAAGAAATCCAAATCACATTGTTGTGGTACGGACTCATGACGTCAGACTGAGATGAACAACCCTTAAAAAAGGGGGAACTTTATTGTCGGACATCCAACCCTTGCGCTATTTTTGAGTATTATGCATAATATAGGGTGCAATAAAGTTGATTACTTCATGTACTTGCAGAAGAGTATAATTAGTTTTTATAACTAACTTATATTCTTGAGGTAATTCAGTTTTATTAACTGATGATTCCTCTATTAGTTCTTGATCCATTATCACTCAGCATGAAATCTAGGAATATTCTACTTTGTTGAATATTGTTGTAGTATTAATAATTCTTCTTAATCAATTGAATATTATTGAACCTTTGAAAGAATTTTACTCTTTTGTCCTTGCTATGTTATCCAGCATGGAATTCAAGAAAATTCTTATTATTGAAAATGATTTATTATTCAGCTACTTCAAAATATTTTGAATATTGTTGAAGTTCTATAAAAGTTAGACTCTTTTATTCATGATATATATCCTTTATTGTATACTTTAACTTGCTGAGCAAACTAGTTGCTCACCCTTGCTTAAATAAAACATTTCAACTAAACACGAGGTAGCCGAATGGTCGAAGAAAGACAAGGGCAAAGGCAAAGTTCAAGAGTAGTTTATTGTGAACTTTAATTGTTATATTACCTTATGTAAATTA
Source organism: Panax stipuleanatus (assembly GCA_020205555.1). Taxonomy (NCBI): domain Eukaryota; kingdom Viridiplantae; phylum Streptophyta; class Magnoliopsida; order Apiales; family Araliaceae; genus Panax; species Panax stipuleanatus. Next base: position 66,259,489 of record CM035123.1, on the reverse strand, counting down.
ATTATGTAAACCTTTTTGAGTATCTAAGGGTATGTAAGTTACTATTAAGGTTAGTTAACCTGGGATATTGTTATAATTTGTATTAAGTAATTGTATGAATGTTGTAATTCAACATGAATTGGTAGTTAAATGTGATATGTATGATGGATCGTGAGCACCAAACCCGAGGTTAGGAAACCAGAATTTGGGGGCATCACAAGGCCTCCACCTTGATCCTTTCTTCTTGTGCATCACCAAAATGCAAGAGCTCTCCTAGGTTTTTCTTCTTTTCTCTCAACTCTCTCTAGTTTTCTTATATTAGGACTTAGCAAATGAAATGTGGCAAATTCCACCAACACATCTAAGACTTCCTATTTATAAGAAAATCAGTATCCAATAATTTGGGGTATTATCCTAAGGTAAAAGGTTATTAGGTAAAAAAGAGACTAACTTTCAACCAAACCTATTCCGTTTTCATGATTAATCCCACATGGGTGATAAGTACATAATATTCGATGATTATTATTCCTTTATATTTAGTTTTATTACGTGTTTCATGTGGATATGAGCTTATTATTGTGTTTATTGATTTCAGGATTATGTGGAGCTAATAGATCGAAACGGGACGAATTGGAGTTTAATTTGGGACCAATTGGGCTGACCCAATTCGACATTTATTGGATCATGCATTCACGAATTTCCTAAGCCTACTCATCAAGTGGCCATGCACCAGCTTGCAATTTAATGTTATATGGGCTCACGGATTGGTTACACTAGCAGCCCACGGTTTTAGCAAATTAGCAAAAGGAATGGAACATGAGCTCAAGTCCAATTTAAATCACCAACTTGTGAACAAGGAATTCCAAAGTGGAGTAGGTGAAATAGGATAGCATTAAGGGGCCCACGGTCAGCAGCTTATTCCTAGCAATTATCATGTGTGGGTCACGGTTTAGATGGGTTAATTGGCAAAGGAAAATTACATGGGGCCCATGGTTGCTATGAGTTTGCAAAAGAAGGTTTTACAAATTAAATGGAAAAGCAGCTTGTGGAGAATTGCTAGCAGGTCATGATTTACAAAGCATGTGGGCCACGTCCTTTTCACATTCCTAATTGGAGAAGGCTTGCATGCATTCCGGAGAAGCTCGCGACAAAAGATAAGCGGCTTGACAGTAACATCACCCCGCCCCAGCGGGATTTACAATTGATAACACCCACCCCAGCGGGGAGGCGGGGAAATCAGCCACCAATTCCTTCAACAGCTTGGACTCGGAAGCAAGAAGGGTTAAGGCTAGGGCTGCTGCTATCTTAATAGTTATAAATAGGGATTGATAGGAATTTATTAAAGGGATCCTTTCCCTTGTATTTTTATCATCTTATTTTTCTTTCATATTAGATTTAGGTTTGCTTGAATGATGATCTAATATTTTCAATTCAGTTCGGAAGGGATGTTGAACTTTATTCATAATTAACGGTTTGATCAAGTTTATTTTATTTATTCCTTCTTGCATGAGATTTATTTTGATAATCTACTTTAACTTCTTGTTTGCTTTTCAATTTACTAACGTGATTCTGCAGGATTAAATTAGTAAATTGATATCATCTGCTAGATTAAGATTGGTATTACGTGTAATTGATATCTGTCTTCATCACAAGTAGCAATTAGTAATACCTGATTGTGGACAAGCGTTTGAGTATTGCTATGATTATCAGAAGACATGTTAAACAAATCGAGCTTATGTGTTTGTTGCTTGGATTAGCCTAATTCTCTATTTCTTAATGCTGCTATTATATTAAATCTAGAGAGCTTGTTCTAGGTTATATAATGGTTAGAATCTTGTGAAGAGCTTGTTTCATTGAGTGACAATCTAAGGGGAGTTTCGGGTAGCAGAGCGTGTTGTTACCTAGGGCTATTAGTTTCATTGAAGGGTAAATAATGTTACACTTGATTACTCCATAATTGTGAAAAGGTGATACTGAACTGAAGAACTGAAGCTTTTTATTCATTGTTAATTCTTATTACTTTATTCTTGATAATTTAGTTTAATCAATTCAAAACCCCCTTTAATTAGAAATCATAGGATAAATATAAAATAAATCACTCTCTGTGGGATCGATCCTTGCTTGCTACTGTGCTAATTGTTTGAATTTGTGAAGTGAAAGTGAGGTTAATTTAGGAGTGTAAACGACAGCTCCCAAATTTTGGCGCCGTTGCCGGGGAGTGTTATTTGTTTTTGTTTATTCTTTGTTTTCGTTTATTTTTATTATTTTCTTTTTCTTTTTGTTTTATGACTCAATCCTCTCACTTTATTGACTTAAATTTTGATCAAGAGATAGAGAAAACTGAAGATACAAAAGAAGCTCTTGTTCCAACACTTAAAAAGAAAAAGATGGTGGTGCCGAACAACAACCGGACTTTAAAAGAACTGGCTACTCCAGACCTTGATCAACCATCCTTGTGTATTGAATATCCTACCTTAGATGTTGCTTTTAAACTTAACTACGGACTAATTCTTTTTTTGCCTATTTTTCGTGGTCTTACAGGTGAAAATCCATATACGCATCTAAAGGAGTTCCATATGGTGTGTTCCACGATGCAATCACAAGGAGTGACAGAGGAGCAGATCAAGCTTAGACTTTTTCCATTCTCCTTAGCAGATTTGGCTAAAGACTGGTTATACTATCTTCCTTCAAGATCGATACGATCATGGACTGACATGCAAGGGTTATTCTTGGAGAGGTATTTTCCTGCATCAAGAGTTGCAGATACAAGGAAGGAGATATGTGGAATCAGGCAGTTCAATGGAGAAACTCTCTACGAGTATTGGAAAAGGTTCAAGAAGTTGTGTTCCAGCTGTCCACCTCACGGAATTGATGAGCAACACTTGATTCAATACTTCTACAAGGGATTGATACCAATGGAAAGAAGTACGATTGATGCGGCTAGTGGAGGAGCATTAGTAGACAAGACACCGGAGGATGCAAGAAATCTGATTGCAAACATGGCTGCTAACTCACAACAATACGGAACAAGAAATGATTATGCTCCACAAAGGGTAAGTGAGGTAAGCACGAGTGAATTGGTACAACAGATTTCTAACTTAACTGCCGTGGTGCAACAACTAACAACAGGGAATATGCAAGTTGCAAAAGTATGTGGAATTTGCTCAAAATCAGGGCATACAACAAATGATTGTCCCATAGTGCAAGAGGGTGTAATTGTTCATCAAGTTAATGCTGTGGGGACATTCTTCGGACAAAATCCACATCAATGTGATCCTTGGGCAGAAACTCACAATTTCGGATGGAGAGTCATCACGACTTGAGCTACGAAGTACCTGTCAATTCTGGGACATCTATGGAGGATATGTTCAAGGCATTCATGAGCCGAACACTACAGTTCATGAGTCAAACACAACAGTTCCAGCAGGAGACAAGAACTTCTGTTCAAGATCTGAGGGATCAAGTTGATCAGCTTGCAACCACAATAGGGAGGTTGGAATCTCAAGGCTTCGGGGAGTTACCTCCTACGTTTGTTGAGAACTTCAGTACAATGGGATTTGACGAAGAGGAGCAGGAGGATTCAATGCTTACTTCAGGAACAGACAATATTCTAGAAGTTGATACAGAGAAGGAACAAGAGGAAGAGAGAAATGATTTGATAAGTTCTGCAGATCTCTACAAGAAGGATGAGGATTCGTTTCCATCAATACCACCAACAAAAGAAATGAGTGATACACACCATCAAACCTTTACCATGGAAGTGGACAATACAAAGTTTCAGTTCAACGCAGATGAGGCTAAAAGGTATCTTGGTAATATTAAATCTATTTTTGTTATTGATGTTGTGGATTATTCAGTGCAGAAATCTTTTGATCGAATACAATTATACGAGGAGGATTTGGTGCCTAGAAAGGAGCAAGATCATGAAGTGTACAATGTTCCTCATTTAAGGATGAAACTGTTACCAATCAACTTAAAGTTCACAAGTCTAATTACATAGAACGAGAGGGAAGATGTCAAGCCAGTGACGATAAACAAGGGCAGCTGCTTGGGAGGCAACCTAAGAAATCATATTTGATTTTTCTATCCCTTTACTATTTAGTTTTTTTTTATTTGCATGTAGTTATTTCTTCTTTGCATGATTTTCTTACATGGGGACAATGTAAGGTTTGAGTGTGGGGGGAAAGATTTAGGTTTTTATTTTATTTAGGGATATTTGATCTGCCGATTTTGAAAGGAAATAGGACCATCTTGATGCCTTTGAAAAATTTTGGATTCCATGATTCTATTTGCCTATGTGTTCAAAGGTTAAAGTCAAAAATTGGAAATCAATGCTAAAAATTTAAAATCTGTTTAATGCTTAATTGGTTAATGATTGAGAAAAACTAAGTCATGATCCATAGTAATTGATTTGAATTGAATTTGTGTCTCATGAGTACTTGAACATGTGATATATGCTCAGTTGGCTTAGTTATCTGTGGAGTTGTTTATGTGCACTAATCTCATACTTTAGAACTATTGAACTACTTATGCTTTTTGCAGGACCATGTGAAAAAATCAAGAAAGTTGAAAATCAATAAATTGTGAAAAAGAGAAAAAAATAAGTAAAGAGAAGTCATGTGGTGGGATGAGATGGAGCGTAAAACGCACTCTCCCATAAACACGTGTGAATAAGTGAGATGGAGTATAAAATGCACTCACTTATAAAAGAATGATTGTGGAAGGTGAAACGGAGCATAAAATGCATTCACCAGAATCAAAGAGGAAAATGAAAGGGGTCTGGTAAAAAAAATAATAAAGCATGAAAATATGTTTTGAGTTTTTGAGTGGTGTGCACGATTTTTGCTCCATGGTAACTAAGTTGAGTAAGTGTGTGAATCATAGACAAGGACTTATGTGGTTACAATTTAACTTAATGAAAGTCATTGGTGAAGTGGCAAGGTGCTTATCTTGAGTTGATTGATGAAGCGTTGATTATGTTTTTGTGGGTTTAGTATTGATAATCATGAGTTGATCTTAAAATCTTTTGAAATAATGGTTGAATAGAATTTTCTAGAAATCAAACTTTTGGTTTACATGAGGACGTGTAAAAGCTAAGTGTGGGGGAATTTGATAAGTACATAATATTCGATGATTATTATTCCTTTATATTTAGTTTTATTACATGTTTTATGTGGATATGAGCTTATTATTGTGTTTATTGATTTCAGGATTATGTGGAGCTAATAGATCAAAACGGGACGAATTGGAGTTTAATTTGGGACCAATTGGGCTGACCCAATTCGACATTTATTGGATCATGCATTCACGAATTTCCTAAGCCTACTCATCAAGTGGCCATGCACTAGCTTGCAATTTAATGTTATATGGGCTCACGGATTGGTTACACTAGCAGCCCACAGTTTTAGCAAATTAGCAAAAGGAATGGAACATGAGCTCAAGTCCAATTTAAATCACCAACTTGCGAACAAGGAATTCCAAAATGGAGTAGGCGAAATAGGATAGCATGAAGGGCCCCACGGTCAGCAGCTTATTCCTAGCAATTATCATGTGTGGGTCACGGTTTAGATGGGTTAATTGGCAAAGGAAAATTACATGGGGCCCATGGTTGCTATGAGTTTGCAAAAGAAGGTTTTACAAATTAATGGATAAGCAGCTTGTGGAGAATTGCTAGTATGTCATGATTTACAAAGCATGTGGGCCACGTCCTTTTCACATTCCTAATTGGAGAAGGCTTGCATGCATTCCGGAGAAGCTCGCGACAAAAGATAAGCGGCTTGACAGTAACATCACCCCGCCCCAGCGGGATTTACAATTGATAACACCCACCCCAGCGGGGAGGCGGGGAAATCAGCCACCAATTCCTTCAACAGCTTGGACTCGGAAGCAAGAAGGGTTAAGGCTAGGGCTGCTGCTATCTTAATAGTTATAAATAGGGATTGATAGGAACATATTAAAGGGATCATTTCCCTTGTATTTTTATCATCTTATTTTTCTTTCATATTAGATTTAGGTTTGCTTGAATGATGATCTAATATTTTCAATTCAGTTCGGAAGGGATGTTGAACTTTATTCATAATTAACGGTTTGATCAAGTTTATTTTATTTATTCCTTGTTGCATGAGATTTATTTTGATAATCTACTTTAACTTCTTGTTTGCTTTTCAATTTACTAACGTGATTCTGCAGGATTAAATTAGTAAATTGATATCATCTGCTAGATTAAGATTGGTATTACGTGTAATTGATATCTGTCTTCATCACAAGTAGCAATTAGTAATACCTGATTGTGGACAAGCGTTTGAGTATTGCTATGATTATCAGAAGACATGTTAAACAAATCGAGCTTATGTGTTTGTTGCTTGGATTAGCCTAATTCTCTATTTCTTAATGCTGCTATTATATTAAATCTAGAGAGCTTGTTCTAGGTTATATAATGGTTAGAATCTTGTAAAGAGCTTGTTTCATTGAGTGACAATCTAAGGGGAGTTTCGGGTAGCAGAGCGTGTTGTTACCTAGGGCTATTAGTTTCATTGAAGGGTAAATAATGTTACACTTGATTACTCCATAATTGTGAAAAGGTGATACTGAACTGAAGAACTGAAGCTTTTTATTCATTGTTAATTCTTATTACTTTATTCTTGATAATTTAGTTTAATCAATTCAAAACCCCCTTTAATTAGAAATCATAGGATAAATATAAAATAAATCACTCTCTGTGGGATCGATCCTTGCTTGCTACTGTGCTAATTGTTTGAATTTGTGAAGTGAAAGTGAGGTTAATTTAGGAGTGTAAACGACAGCTCCCAATGGGCTTGCTTGTAAGGGTTTAAGGAAGAAAAATCAGAATTTGGCTTTTGGGAAGGGGATGGTCGGTTGGGAGGGGGTACTATAGCCCTAGTAGGTTTTTATTTTATTTCTCCCTTGTCCTTTACTAGCTTAATCATACACACACATATATGTATATATACCTATATATACACCCACATACCTACATGTATAAGTATATATATACCCATGTCTACCATCCTTATATTACCATTACACATTGGGCTAGTCCCAAGTTAAATTAATTTGGGCTAGGTACATTTAATTATAGATATTGGGCTCAATTACATCCTATCACATAATTCTTGGGCTAAACTCCTAATACATGTGTTTATATCACATAATTAATATTGGGTTCAAGCATCCTTGTTAATCCATAACATCTTCCAATCATTTCCTAATTAATTCAATTAAGAAATTCATTATACCACACAAAGCTTAACACTTAAGCTTAATTAACAATAATCAAGCTTAACATTAACATCACTATACTTCTCAATTATTATATACTTAATTTAATTTAAATGAATTATCACATTTCATGCCATAGGATATATATGTATTAGAAATAAATATTCAAACATTTTTATTTGCAATATTAATATTATTTATAAAATTCACGGGTATTACAATTAAGGTATGTATTGAGTTAAGGTTGTAGACCTTGGGAAATATTGTAGAATTGTGAAATGAACAATGTATGCTTATATATTCCGCTTTAGTTATAGAATGTGTAAAAAGATGATGTATCGTGACGCACCAGGTCCGTGGTTCAAGGGACCCGGATTTGGGGGCGCTACATATATGCCTGCAAATGAACTTTCCAGTTAGCAAATTTTTTTTATTGCACAGGGGTGGCTTATTTCCACCATCAAGCTCAGAACTTATTTTGTTGAGTGTCATAGATTAACTCAAAGTGTTTCAGCTTTATTTAAGAGAACCTGCTCTGATACCACTTGTTGTTTCCTCAAGGCACAAAAGAGATATAGAAGGGGGTTGAATAGATCCTTTAAAACTTTTTGGATGCTTAAAGAATGTATTACCAGATAATTAATTAATTAGAGTTATTAATTAAGCACAACAGAATATTAGTTTGAAATCCCCTTAAAGATATAATGAAATCACAGTTCTAAATTTAGTTTTTATGGATATTAGTCACTCACAGATATAACAGATAATGATAGAATGTAAAAACAAAAAGTAATTAATACAAGATATTTAAGTTGTTCGGAGTACAAATAACTCCTAGTCCACTCTTCTACTCAACGAGTAGGATATCCACTAAGGATAGGGTCAAAAAGACTAGATCGCTAAGATCTATTACAACTGAACCACTTAGGTTTCTTTGAGTCACTAAGTCTCGGTTTTAGTCCCTAAGACAAGGACACCTAGTCCAGTTCACTTAGAACTCTTCAAGTCACTTAGACTTGGTATAATGGTCACTATGACCAAGTAAATCACAGTTCAATATTGATTAGTTGAGGGGCTGCTAAGATTTCAATATGTTTGACTTCGTTGGTACTTAACAGCTTGAGCAAGTAGTTCTATATCGTAGAGTATAGTTCTTTTTGCTTTGGCAGAGTTTTAATTTTTTACTTGGTGATTCGTACTTGGATTTGAATACTTGGACGCTTTTATAGACTTCTGGAAATTATCCCATTGAATAGTAGGTAAGATAGCTTACTTTCGGCTTTAACAAGTCACATCAAACTGTAGTTTCACCTACCACTTGCAAGTGGTGTCACATCTCCAAATTAGCGGTTAGACACACCATTATCTGATCTTCTATTTAAACTAAAGATGATGAGAAACGATCTTGAGATCTTCACTCTGCAAAGGTCTTCATTGTCAGTTCTATGACAGTTCTGGCAAGCTCTACGAGTTTGACTGATAGTAAAGTTTCTTGAGAAACGTAGAGTCTAGACTTGAGTTATTCAACTTTATGTACTCTATGATTCTGTTCTACGATTGCTTGCTCTACGAGTAGAGAGACACTCTATTATGTGCTCTCTTCTTTCTTCTCTATGAATTGCTCTTTATAACTAGCACTCTACGATCTTAGAGTAGAATCTACCAAGTTCTCTTCACTCTGCGATATTAAATTGTACTCTACGATCTCAGTTTTACTTTACGATAAAAAAGAGGCTCTACGTACTGATCTGCAAACTTTGCAAACTTGACTTAACACGTTGAACGATTGGCAGACTTTGTGATCTCCTCTTCGATGCTCTACAAACTAAAAGCTTACTCTGTTATTTACATATTTATACTACGAATTGGCAGAGTAGCTTTACGATCATTTAATAATACTATACGATCGATTTGATCATATCATCTATAAAATATTTCATCTCATAAGATCAACCTAACAAGTTTAATCGTGTTATTCTAAGTCTTTGTATAATATAAACCTTTTAAGGACTTTAGAAAAACTAATAAACACTTATACTTTATCATAATCACATCACCAAATTTAATCATGCAATATCTAACACTTTTGTATAAGGAGGTGTTTTTGAATACTAACCAGATTAACTCTTCTTTACCTAGTGTTGTTGTGTCTCTTTTAAAGGACTATGTTGATGTGTTTCCTGAGGAGCTACCACAGGGTTTACCACTTATTCGAGGAATAAAGCATCAGATTAATTTTGTGTCCGGTGCTACCATTCCTAATTAACCAGCTTATAGGAGCAATCCCGAGGAAACATAAGAGTTGCAAAGGCATGTTGATTAATTAATTGAGAAAGGGTTCATGAGAGAAAGCATGAACCCATGTGCATTTCCAGTAGTCTTAGTTCCTAAGAAGGATGGGAAGTGGCGAATGTGCATTGATTATCGAGTAGTAAACAATATCACGATAAAGTATCGACATCCTATTTCTCTCTTAGATGATATGCTTGATGAATTGCATGGTCCTTTTGTGTTTTCTAAAATTGATTTGAATAATGGATATCATCAAATTAGGATAAAAAAGGGAGATGAGAAAACTGCTTTGAAAACAAAATATGGTTTATCTGATTTGTTAGTTTTGTCTTTTGGGTTAACTAATGCACCCAATACTTTCATGTGATTAATGAACTATGTTTTTCGATCTTTCATTGGTAAATTTGGTTTGTTTAAAACTTTGGCATTATTACTAGAACATTTTTATTGGCCACATATGAAACGGGATGTAGAAAGAATGTGATAGATGTATTACTTATCGTCAAACTAAGTCCCGTGTACAACCCCATGGATTATATACACTATTGCCTATTCCTAGTGAGTCGTGGATTGATATTTCTATGGATTTTGTGTTAGGTTTACCTAGGTCTAGACGTGGTAATGATTCTATTTTTGTGGTCGTCGATAAATTTTCTAAAATGAAACACTTTATTCCATGTCACAAAACTGATGATGCTTCCCATGTTGCTAGTTTGTTCTTTAGAGAGATTGTTAGATTGCATGGCATGCCTAAAACAATTATTTCTGACAGTGATACTAAGTTCTTGAGTTACTTTTGGAAGACTTTGTGGTGTAAGTTAGGTACTAAATTGTTATTCTCTATTACTTGTCATCCACAAACTGATGGTCAACTAGAGGTAGTTAATAGAACTTTGTCTTCATTGTTAAGGGTTGTAATTAAAAAGAATATTAAATCTAGGGAAGAGTGTTTGCCTCATGTTGAGTTTGAATATAATCGTTATGTTCATTCTGGTACTAATTTTTCTCCATTTGAGATTGTATATGGCTTTAATCCTTTAACACTATTGGATATATCACCATTACCTGTGATTGAATATACTAACTTAGATGGAATGAAAAATGTTGATTTTTTGAAGCAGATACATGAGAAAGCTGAACTTAACATCACGAAGAAGACTGAGTAATATGTCAAGCATGCTAATAAAGGTCGTCGTCAATTGATATTTGAGCCATGAGATTGGGGTTGGTTATATATGAGAAAAGAGAGATTTTTAGCTCAAAGGCGTTCTAAATTTCTTCCTAGGGGAGATAGTCATTTTTAAGTCCTTGAGCGCATCAATGATAATGCCTACAAATTAAACTTACCAGGTGAGTATAATATTAGTGTTACATTCAATGTTTCTGATCTAAATCCATTTGATGTAGGTGACGATTTGAGGACAAATCCTTTTTAAGATAAGAGGAATGATGAGGACATGTCTTAGCTCAGATGTGGATGGGTATCAAGGAAATAAAGCTTGGGCTGATCCAATTCAAGTTCCTGTTAGTGCAGTAAACAAAAGCTAAACGATTCAAGGAAAGGCTTAATGAATTCATCTAAGGAATTTGGGCTGAAAAGAATTCAAGGGAATTTAATAATGAGGCTAATCATAAGTTCATTAACTTGGTTCATACTACGATCGTAGAGTGCAATCAAACAATCGTAGAGGGCTCTATTTCTTAAATAATTATAAATCTATCAAACAATCGTAGAGTGACATCAAACGATCATAGAGTGCTCTATTTCTTAAAAGATCAGAGTGCTCACTTTTCACACTACGATCGTAGGGTGACATCAAAATGGTAGAGTGCTCTGTTATGTTTCCAGACACAACAAGGAAATCTAGACGTGATATGGTTTACGCGACATGACTTAATCCAGACGCGGCTGCTTAATCTAAATTAGCATAGGAATTGAAGTATTGTACATAGCAAGGAATTAGGATTTAGGAAATACACTTTTCCCACTCTACTCGACCTCGGTTTACAAATGCATCATTGAACTTAAATTTTTTACGGTCAACTCATTGAAATATAATTTTTTTACAATCCGTTACAAAATCAGTTGACTTTAAAAAAAAAAATATTAATAATTTCAAAATAATAATAATAATATTAATAATAATTTCAAATAATAATAATAATTTCATAATAATATTGATAATAATAGTAGTAATAATAATTTTAAAATAATAATAATATTTTTAAAATAATAATTATTATTTTTACAAATGTAATTATATAAAATCAATGAATTCAGATTTTTTTTAAAAATTTTAAAATATTTTAAGTTCACTTTAAAAATATAAAATTATCTAATATTTTGAAATTATTATTATAATTATTATTTTGAACTTATTATTATTATTATTATTATTATTATTATTTTGAAATTATTATTATTATTATTATTATCATTATTATTACTTAAAAATTATTATTATTATTATTTGAAATTATTATTATTATTATTATTATTATTTTCAAATTATTAATATTATTTAAAAAGTATTATTATTATTTAAAAAGTATTATTATTATGATTATTATTATTATTTTGAAATTATTATTATTATTATTATTTTTGAAATTATTATTATTATTGTTTTAAAATTATTATTATGAATATTTATTATTATTATTATTATTATTTTTAAATATTATTATTTATTAATATTTTATTTTTTATGTTAAAGTCAACTGATTTTGACGAATTTTGTAACGGTTTGTAAAAAACTTATAGTTTAATGAGTTGACTATAAAAAATTTCAGTCCAGTGATGCATTTGTAAACCGAGGTCGAGTAGAATGGGAAAAAGTGTATTTAATGAAAGTAGTATGCACATAAGTCAATTATGTTTGGTGATAAAGCATATACTTTGTAACAATCTTATTCATTTATTAATAAAAGAGTTATTTAATTAAAGGCGTTTAATTATCTACATGGTGCTGTTATATTAAATGTGATAAACTCATAGTTTTAAGCAATACTTTTAAAATCATGATGATGATCATGCTAATGAGATCTAAATTCTTAGATAGATTAAAAACTAAAATTGTTCCCAATCGTTGGATTGCTTAAAAAGGGATTAGTGAATCCGGATAAATTGGTACATACGTTGCTTGCTCATTGGATGAGGATGATTGATCTCATGATCATTTGTGTAGAGACACTAAAGCAAGTATATAGGTGCTTATTGGAGAATAAGTTTACTGAACGTGGCTCACTAAGGAATACCTAATGGAGTTTTACTTGCCTGTCAATAGGAATTCCTATAGTGATAGTAGTTCACGTGATCCTTAGTTTTGAGATCATCACAATATCTTATGTATGATAAGTTATACTTTGACATGTCCCTTAAGACCCTTAGAGTATATCAAAGGGTATGCTTGGGTGTAATAAGTTATATATGGAGATAATGAATGATTAATAAAGAATTATCTACTGCTTCTAGTAAAAGAAGAGAAATGTCCTATATGATTCGATAAATGACAACCAATGAATCCTTGGTCAAGGTAGATTGAAATTAGAAAGGAATTTCTAATTTGCATTATTTGGAGTTGTGCATTTAAGGATCGAAATACATATAATTAAAAAAAATAAGACTTGACAGTAATTCCATGTCTTATATTTAATTGAGACATTGTGTGGTGGAAAGATTGAATTGTACGGTTAACTATTTACTCAAAGGTTCTTTTATGATTAATGTTGAAATCTATATTATATGTAAAGTCGTTGATCGCTAAGGGGGCTTACCCTTATTGTAGAATAAATGTTATTTATTTAAATGAATTAAATAGTTTAATTTTTTTATTTAAATAAGATTAGAATTGTTCTAATTCATTTATTCACAACTAGTTTAATATGGAGAACACTAAAGGGTCACACCATAAAAGAAAGAATATTTATTTAAGAAGCAAATGACATAATCGTAATAATAAGTTAAGTGTATTTAATTTAATCTATGTTGATAGAATAAATTAAATAGCTTAACATTTATTATTTAATATTTTAAAAATATTAAATATAAATTAATAAGAAGAGTCTTAATATTATTATTACTATTATTATTTTTAATTCTTAAATGAGTTTGGAAGTTAATTAATAAGATAGTTTCTCATAGATATTCCTAATAAGATTAGGAGACTAATTAATTAAAAGAGTTTAATTAATTATTCTTAATAAGATTGGGAAGCCTAATTAATTAAAAGAGTTTAATTAATTAATATGAAACCTTAATCCTAAATAGTTTAGGAGGGTTACCTACATCTATAAATAAAATTATTATTATGGAACAAGGTTACACACTTTATTCCAAGAGTTGGGAGAGTACACTTTCTCTATAGAGATAGAAATTAGGGTTTTGTCAAACACTCTTCTTCTTGAATTCTTGTTCTTTCTTGGTAGATCACCTCTAGAGGCCAACACTTGGGTGACTAACGTTGATCAAAGAAAGAAATCAACCTGGTGGATTCAAGTAGAACGTGAAAAAGATTTGGAGTTGAACTCGTACCTGAGGAAGCTAAAATCTTCAAGGGTATGAATCTTATTCTTAATCTTTTTGTTTAATTAATAAATGTGCATAAAGGATGATTCGGGTATAAAGTTTGTAAAATTTTAAAACTCTGATTTCCGCTTATTTCATGCAATTTGATTGCGTTCATGAATCTTACAAACCTAACAATGGCATCAGAGGCAAACCTTTATGCGAGTTATTAATCATTTAGATTTGATATGTATATTGATATGTGTTTTGAATAATTTAATTGGGCATAATTGTTGGTATAGAATTATATTTTTGAAAAAAAACTGCACAATTCGCGAATCTTGAAAATAGATTCTGCCCAGCGGCGCCGCTGCGTCTGCCTAAGGTTTATTGGTTGCGCTCCAGCGTCGGTCCTGTAGTGCCTCCAAATTCGGGTCCCTTGAACCTCGGACCTGGTACGTTACGATACTTCATCTTCATACATATTCTATAAACTAATACGAAATTATAAACATAATTTGTTTAATACACAATGATTCTATAACATTTTCCAAGGTCTACAACCTTTATCTTAATACATACCTCAATTACTCATAAGGTTTACATAAAATTTTACATAATATAAACGCATATGGAACTATTCTTCAACATTGCCTTTGACTTTATCCTGCTTCGAACAGTCGGGCTTTAACATGAAATGTTATCATGATATAGCAAGGGTGAGCAACTACTTTTCTCTGCAAGTTTAAATACATTAAAGATATATCATGATTAAGGAAAAGAATATAGCTTTCTGAATTTTTTCAACAATATATAACAATTGTGAAAGATTGAGAATCATGTTTCAATAATGAGTAACTAAATTATTAACGCTGAGTGGTCAACAATGATCATGAACAAATACTTTTGTAATGAAGGTAATCAGCCTTTCATACCTGATAAACATATGCAACGTGCACTAAGTGTGAATCAATAATCATAGATGTGGAATAATTATCAATAATTAAACCACTAGCATGCTTGAAACATAATAACTCGAGTTTAAGTTAAGAAAACTTGCTTGTACCGCTGATTACCGTTAAACAATATAATTTAATCTCTTATGAATGACCTATCATTAATAAGATCGATCTTCTAATTAGCATAATACACTTTATCTCACAATACTATTACTCGAATAATAAATTAGCTAACATTTAGCCACATAATCAAACATTGAATAATTCTTTAACTCACTAGTAATATTATCATCCCTCAATAATATTACTATCATTATTATCATCATCTTGAAACTTCTGTCTATTATTAATCACTTAATAATGTTTCATTCACTTCTTAATAATCATTTCATAATATCTTAATCGTTTACAAATATTAATAATATTTTAATCACTTATCAACATCTTAATCATTTCAAAATATTATTAATCCTTTAATAATATTTTAATCACTTATCAACATCTTAATCATTTTCAAATATTATTAATCCTTTAATAATATTTTAATCCTTCTTAGTATTATTATTCAATTAATAATATTTTAATCACTTGCTAATACTATTAATCACTTAATAATAATTTAATCATTAAATAACACTTTAGTTCTTTACTAATATTTTTAACTATTTAATAATATTTTAATCATTTACTAAACCAATAAACAATTTATTTTAATTGCTTACCCTTTACTAATTCACTTATTTAATAATCACAAAATGCCATAAATATAACATCTCATCAAAAATGACCAAAGTACCCTCTGAAAATCTGTTACATGAAATTTAGGGTTTCTAAGTCACAAAATCACATTTTCACCATTTATGACATCACATAACTTATTATTCCCATTTATTTATAACTCAAATATTTACATGAAAAATACCAAAACATCTTCAAAAAAATTTCTTTTCTAGGATTCATCAGAATATGGTTCCATCATGAACATATATTTTTTCTGGAATTTTTCAATTTCATTTACTATTTTTAAACTGTCCAAAACAATCGGATCGTGTAACATTTTTCATAAATCAAAATTTTGTCCAAGCCTTCTGATATTTTCAGGGGATTCTTCTGTTATGAACATATAACTCCACTAAACATTTTACAATTTTTAGAGTTACACACAAAGAGTTATTCCCTTTTACTTTTAAAATCACACTTTCTTGTAAAATCCATAACTTTCATTCTACACATCTAAAAATCACCATCTTTAGGCTGGACATCAATAACTCATCATAGTATCATGCCTAATTATTCCAGAATTTTTAAAGTTAAGAAAGTGGACAAAAACGCTCATGGACCAAACTAGCCAAGAGCTGCCATTTCCTTTTTCTTCACAAGCTGGACTAATTTGACTAAAACAACCACCATGGCTTGTAGAATCATCATTTTTGTGTGCTACCACTTGGATTTAAAAGCTAACACACATATCTAGTACCCCTCTTTGACGGATCATAAAAAAAGGTGTATATTTCAAATGGTAGATGATCAAAGTGAAAGAAAGTGACACTACAAGAAAAAGCCCTAATTCCGACGGAATATTCCCTCGGACATAAGACTATTCCGTCGGAAATATCTTATCTCTGAGGGAATATTCTGTCGGAAATTCGGTCGTATATACACGCTTCAGAGATAAAGTCCGTCGTAGATTCCATCGAACTTATATTATCTTCGACTGACATAGTTCTGACGGATTTCCATCGGATATATCCTATCTTCGACGAACTTATTTTGAGGGAACCATTTCGTCGAACGTACGCTAGCTTCGACTGATTAATTATGAGGGACTATTTCCATCGAGGCTAATACCAGATTATTTCCGACGGAGTTTTCTCTCGGGCATAGCTTATCTTCAACAAAAAAATAATTTGTGAGAAATAAATTTAAACTTTATTCTCGACGGAATATTCCCTCGAAACTAAGGTATTTCTGACGGAAAAATAAAAAATAATAATTTATTTTATAATTAATCTGGGCTCATAAATCTGACGAAATATCCATCAGAAATATCTTATTCCGTCGAAATTAAGGATTTTTTTAATAAATTTTTCGAAAATGCAATTTCCAGGTATTTAAACCTTTTATGTACCTGTAATCTGTTGCATCCCAATACAGACAGACAATAATATATTTCACATTCAAATATTCAACGTAGTGCTAAAAACCTGTACCACGTCGCAGCAACAACGTAATCGACTAAATAATAACAAATAACATCAACAAAGATAACAAATATAAGCTAATCAATCATCACATCAACAACGATATTTACAAATGTTCTACAAATGAATGAATACAACGTAATCTACTTATACAAATGCAACTATATAAACTACAATATGTACAAATGTTCTAGAAATGAATAACATAAATATGTACTAATAAACTAGAATGAATAACATAAATACTAATGAACTATAATCTAGTAATAGTATCATCATCGTGCAGAGGTGGACGACGCCCGTCTGGTGTCTTAAAATCTCGGTCGTCCTCCTGGACGTCATCGTCAATCCGCTAGTCATCGTCAGTCTGCTCGTCATCGCCACCCTGTTAAAAGAGTTATAAATAAAAATCATTAGTCCGTATATATGTGAGAATTAACAAGCTAGCCTTAATTGAAAATAACATAAACAATAAGAATACCTGAGTAGGTGGGGGCGGACGAAAAGCCTCCTCTAAGAGGGTAATCACCATCCAGAGCATCTCGCCACTGAAAGCATCAAACTGCTCCCGCAGTAATCCCGTACTCTCTGCGGAGGCCCCTGCTATAATATCCTAAGCAACTTGGTGAAGACGAGAACTGCTAGGCAACTGCTGACGACGAAAGACCGGATCGGTACGGAACCTATCCAACACGGCCCCTATCAGCCTCTGGAATATCTCGTCATCCAAGCCAGCGCCCGTATGAGATGGTTTGACATGTGCTCTCGGACGCTGCCGCTGGCTAGAGCCTACAAAAATAGACAAATTCCATTACTAATAATAATTTATATAATGTGATAAATTATGATAATTTTGTGAAACATAAATAATATTATTACCTCCAAGAAGTGTATATACGGGTATCTTCGGCAGACCCTACACTCGATATCTGCCGGTACTGCTAGTAGGGGGATCCTAAGACGCGACCCATAGTCTCAGCTCCTTATCCTGATCTAGTACAATATCGGGAAGGGGGTGGCGGAATCTAACGGCTCAGAACCCCTTCTAATAGCCTCCAACTCAGCTATACGCTGGTCCCGAAACTTCTGAAATCGGTCCTGTAATTTATTTTGTATACGTGAGTTAATTATATCATTTTATTTACGATTAAATATTACTAAAAGCTAAATAGTAAGATGAGTTTTACTCATATAGTTAAAGCTACCCGAGACAAAGCACGCTCGTCCTTAGGCGTGTGGGCTCTATCCCAAAACTCTAAAATGGTGGAATCTCGGCCTAAGGTCCTCCTCAAGGCCTAATAAAAACATTCATAAAATAGGTATTAAGTATTTGTGTCATAACTTACGTGACTAAACAACTAAATACAGTGCACTTACCGTCTTCGCCTCCTTGAACGACTGAGAACCAGTGGTGTGTACTATGCGGAGCTGACCACGGTTCTTCTTTGCCTGCTCAGAATTTTTCTTGAAGTCATCAGCCTCCCAGTTCGCACACATAGTCTCCTAGGCTAAATCAGAGACTTTGTGGGGCTGGTGAGATCTGATGGTGGTCCCGGGCTGGTCCTCAACTGCCAGGGCTGCCCTCTGTCGCATCTCATACAGCCAGCCGGAGTAATTCTTAGCAACATGTGAAATAATCACATCGTCGCCAGCTGTCTGAGAGATACTCGGGTCAAATCTATAATAAACCTATAATAAAAGTTTAAAAATTAGGAACAATTGATTTCGTCATCCTAATATAACTATGTAGTAATTAATATAATATGCTTAACTTATGTGAAACTCCCGCAAGACAGTCTGCATAAAGGTGGCATCGTACCGCACATACTAGCTGAACGATATGCACCCTCTCGGGAGGTGCGTCAAACAGATAGCGTGTAGGGTGTGCTTAGCCACCGGGTCTAATATACTATAGAAAAAAGATTAACAATATGTGTTATGTGAATTGTGTTTTTCAATAATTAACAAAAATATTAACAATAGATTAACACTTACTGTCCAAAAGCGACATCCACCAGTACTGTAAGTGGAACTGCCAGCAGACGACCAAAGATACCGAGGTTCATCCCTCGGTGTCATCGACGAAGTGGATCTGTAATAATTAAAAAAATTGAGTCAATAAACATAAATTAATGCAGCTTGAGATATATTTAAATCCTAGTTAAGACAACTTACTAGCTCCTGAAGATGAGCCTCCATCGTGGCTACCGTCTCCCGAATCGGATCGCCCACCACCTCGGCGACCTCCACCGCTATGTCTAGCCATGAATATCCTAATGCAATAACCAAATTGGAAGATTATATATATATATATATATATATATATGTAAGTTTTAACAGTGTGGTATTTACTAATATGAATGCTCATTTTCAAATACGTATGTCATCAAACCCATCAGAATCAACGTGTATATCATTCTCGGATTCGGTATCTTCCTCATCCTCAGTTTCGAGATCAGTTTCTTCATCGTTATCATCCTCAACGACTATATAATCATTCACGATGACGTTTTCCTTGACATCCTCATCATCAGGTACGTCAATGACATCAGTACTCATCACATCTTCAGCATTTAACACTACGGCCAAAGGGTTGCTAACAACTTCTTGCAACGCCTCATCTATATCAAACATGTTCTCAGCATCAAATGAACGTGTTTTAGTTGTGACTACTGTGTACCAGGGGCTTTGAGTATTTACAACATTAGTAGCGTAATACACTTGAGTCGCTTGACTTGCTAACACGAACACGTCATCAGACTTTAACACCGACTTAATAGCTACAGTTGTGATTCTATTACGATCAACTTTAACACCCTTTTTAGTATCAAACCAGCTACACTTAAATGTAACTACCTTTTTACCCCCGTGATAATTGAGCACAACCACATCCTGTAAATGCCCATAGTAATTGGACTCAGAATCTTGGTAGCAGCTTCCCAACACCACAACCCTAGAATTGACTGATATGAGTTCATTCAAGTCATTGACCCTAAATCTGTACCCATTCACGATGCAGCCGGGAAAATAACTAACAACTTTGTAAGGTCCTCGGATGACATCTATAAAACGCTCAGAAATGTTCTCTAATTTAACCCTTTTCTTAAACCACTGTTGGAAATTAGCATTAGTGAATGTTTCCAACTCTGCTGCAGTAAAAGCTGGGTTAGAAGCATACGCTTCCTCTTCGAATGAACTGCGAAAATAGTAAAAAGTCTTTAACATATATAGATGACTACACTTAAATTGCACTAAATACCGTAAATAATTATTCATACCTGATGTATGATGACACTTCGGGCATATTTAAAAGCATGTATGCAGATACAATCTTCAACTCTTTGTCGCTTAAGTAAGTCAGCGTCTTATGGCCAAATGGCTTAGCCAGATATGTGAATATAGCTAACTCATCATCAGCATGAGGCAATGGACCAACGACCTCTTTCCTAATTAAACGGTTGTGCTTTGTTGAGACAACATCGTCAAAATACAATGAGCAGAAGTTGACAAGCTCTTCCTTCGTATAGCATTCAGCAATAAAACCCTCTACACGAGCTTTGTTCTTGACCTTTTGTTTTAATCGACGCATATACCTAAGATAAATATTCCGACAAATATATATGAGTATTATTAATATGAGCAACATAAAGCAATTAGTAGTTTATATTACCTCTCAAAAGGATACATCCACCGATATTGCACCGGTCCTCCAAGTTTGAGTTCATACGGTAGATGAATAGGCAGATGTTCCATCGAGTCAAAGAATCCTGGAGGGAAGAGCATTTCGTGCTTGTAAATGGTAAGCACAATATTGTTCTCCATCTGCTCCACATCACTGTACTTAATTACAGTTGAGCAAAGATCTCGAAAGAAATTTGAAAGTTCGGTCAATGCATCCACAACTTTTCTGGGTAACATCTCACGAAATGTAATTGGGATCAACTTCTGCATGAATACATGACAATCGTGACTCTTGAATCCAAAAAATTTCAATTGCTCAACCTTACAACAACGTGTTATGTTCAACGCATATACCCACTTACACACGTCTTCAACTTGTTGCTTAGTAAGACAAAATGTTGCTTGAAGAAGGCTCATTTTCAGCCCAATCAATATTAGTAGGGCCATAAGCATCGACCAACATCTCCACCGGATCATAGTTTTCGGCGTATGAATACCGTAGAATTGGTTGTTCCACAGTATTGTCTATCACTTCTCTCAACTCAGCTAATTCCCCATGATGAGTCCATATGAAGTACCCATCCACAAATCCACGGGAAAATAAGTTGAATTTAATCTCGTCGACTTTCTTCCAGATCCTATTTTTACACTTGACACACGGGCATCGCATCTTCCCATTCGGATCATCAACATGTTCTATTTCTTTGTTTAAGAAATCTGACACCCCATCACGATAAGCTGAGACTAATCCCCTACCATCACTGGGTATCCTACGGTACATCTAACTCCGGTCGGCTGACATCTTTAACTGTACAGACCACGCATTCAGTATAGGGATGTTCATGTATGTGGTCCATGCATGAATGAATGTCAAACGGGTTTCATTACAGTTAGGTTTCATGTATGTGGTCCATGCATGAATTATATTTAATTTCCTAGTATCTCCACTCTATAGGACAAGGGGTAATTCAGGCTTCTATCCCGTTCCTGGATGCGTCTCTTCACTAGTGCCAACACGTTAAGCACGTTTCTACTATTTTAAGAAAATTTCAGTAGGACCTCCCCATGGTATCCAAGTACACGAAATAGATTAAGATAACTTAATCTAAGTATGTACTCGAAGAACATGTAGAGATAACAGCCGAAAAATCCTTAAAACAACAAAAATGTACCATTTCGTATTGGCACTGGCCTAAGTGAAAGACATAACATCCAGTAACAATCCCAAAATGGGGACTATTCGACATTCACTCCTATTGAGTGATTGTCAAACGGGTTTCTAAGTTCCAAAGTATAGTTCATAAATAATCCTTTCATTAACCATCAAACATGTTAACCGCCTTATTTGAGCTGACAAAGAGTTAAGTTAGACAAACGGATTGTAAAGTGCAGAAATAACTTAAGTTGGCATCTGCATGGTATCATACAACTTATCACTCCAGTCAATGTGAAGAAAGCATTGTGTTGTGTTAGCTTTCGTCACAATCTGTCCCCGCAACCACATTTTGGGACATTTATAAGTTATCCTTTCCCACTTAAGCTTCCTACTTAATAGTAATGCCTCATCGTTTCCTTTTAA
The DNA here is from genome assembly GCA_020205555.1 of Panax stipuleanatus. Taxonomy (NCBI): domain Eukaryota; kingdom Viridiplantae; phylum Streptophyta; class Magnoliopsida; order Apiales; family Araliaceae; genus Panax; species Panax stipuleanatus. Next base: position 66,237,052 of record CM035123.1, on the reverse strand, counting down.
ATCAAAAAATGCATAAATTGCAATGAACTATATACGAATGAGCAAAGTTGAGCAACTAACTAAACGGTCAATTCTAGAACATGAGAATAGGATTGTTAGAAGTTCTAAAGGTCTTAAGGGAACAACTAACACTGCAACGAGGGCAAAAAATGGAAAGTGGAGAGTACTCTAAGCCATCGCGTCACATAAAGAGTTTCCTTGTACCCATAAATGTGGCGTTAGAGTATTTTCTACCTTACTTTCGCTGCCTTCGTTGCGTTATTCGTTGTCCACTTAAGACCTCGGAAACTTCCAAGAATTCTAATCGCAAATTCTATAACTGATCGGTTAATTAGTTGCTCTATGATGAGTGGGTTTTATACCTACTCATCGGTATTCATTACAGCTTGATTATTGTTGTTTTCAAGTAATTTTCCTATCATTTTTACGTGGTTTATACTCTTGTGTGCAGATAACGGAATATGTGCGAAAGTGGCGGAAAAAAAGAGAATTTGGAGCTAAAATATTGAAATAGGATAAACTCAATTTGGGACCCAACTCAAGGACATGCATAGCAAGCTTAATATATTCAGCTACCATGCATGCAAATCATATTATGTATATTCATTAGCAGCTTACTTTAGCAGCTTGAAAAGGAGAATCAACAAAGAGGAGCCATGCAAAAAGAATTTTGGCTGGACTTGAAGGCTCCAGGACCCCAGCTGGGGCGGGTGTGCTAAGGAGAGAATCCCCGCTGGGGCGGGTGAGATGCAGTGCCGGACAGTAATGGACCCCACTGGGGCAAGGCCTTGAAGGTTGAAGACCCCCGCTGGGGCGGGGAGACGACAGTGCTGCAATCACTTTTCCTTTCTCGAACAGGACACGGATGCAAGATAAGGAGGAAGCTATGATTATTAATATTGGCATAATAAAGGCTGCAGTAGTGGGCTATAAAAGGGACACGTAAAAAAAGATTGCTTCAATATCCTTTCTTGATTCGGATTGGCGTGCAAGAGAAGTGGAGAGATAGTGGGCTATTCATATAGTACATGTTATAAGGAAGGGACTGAAAGTAGTATGCATACAAGCCAATCATGTGTGATGATAAAGCATATACTTTAGAGACAATCTTATTTATTTATTAATAAAAATATTCATTTATTAAAGGCATTTAATTATCTACATGGTGCTGTTTTTATAATATATAAATAACCCATAATTTTAAGCAATGCTTTTAGAATCATGATGATGATCATGCTAATGAGATCTAAATTTTTAAAAAGCTTTAAAACTAAAATAGTTCCCAATCGTGGGATTACTAAAAAGGAAATTAGTAAATCCGGATAGATTGGTACATATGTTGCTTGCTCATTGGATGAGGATGATTGATCTCATGATCATTTGTGTGGAGACACTAAAGCAAGTATGTAGGTGCTTATTGGAGAATAAGTTCATTGAACGTGACTCGCTATGGAATACCTAATGGAGTTTTACTCGCCCGTCAGTAGGAATTTCTAATGTGATAGTAGTACAAGTGATCCTTGGACTTGTGATCATCATAGTATCTTGTATGTAATGAATTATACTTTGACTTATTCCTTAAAGTCCTTTAGGGTATGCTTGGGTATAATGAGTTACATATGGAGATAATGAATGATTAATAAACAATCTACCACCTCTAGTAAAAGAGGATATATGTCTTATGTGATTCGTTAAATGACAACCCAAGAATCCTTGGCCAAGGTAGAATGAAATTAGAAAGGAGTTTCTAATTTGCATTATTTGGAGTTGTGCATTTTCTAATCGAAATACATATAATTGAATAAAATAAGACTTGAAAGCAAATCCATGCCTTATATTTAATTGGGACATTGTATGGTGGAAAGATTGAATTGTACGATAACTATTTACTCACAGGTTCTTTTATGATTAATGTTGAAATCTATATTATCTGAAAAGTCGTTGATCGCTAGGGAGGCTTATCCCTATTGTAGAATAAATATTATTTATTTAAATAGATTATTAGTTTAATTTATTTATTTAAATAAGATTAGAATTGTTCTAATTGATTTATTCACAACCGATTTAATAAGGAGAACCTAAAGGGTCACACCAAAAAAGGAAGAATAATTATTTAAGAAGGTAATGACATAATCATAATAATGCATTAAGTATAATTAATTTAATCTATGGTGATAGAAAAAATTAAATAGCTTAATGTTTATTATTTAATATTTTAGAAATATTAAATATAAATTAATAAGAGGAGACTTATTAATATTATTACAATTATTATTATTTTAATTTCTAAAGGAGTTTAGTAATTAATTTAATATTAGTACTCTCATTTATTCCTAATAAGATTAGGAGGCAAATTAATTAAATGAATTTAATTAATTATTCCCAATGTGGTGGGAAGCCTAAATTAATTAAAAGAGTTTAATTAATTAAATGAAATCCCATGTCTAATAGGATTAGAAGGATTGACCAATATCAATATAAGAGGAGTTTTATAATAGATATCAGTTGATGCAATTCCAATTGTTGGAGAGTACTCCTTTTCTATAGAGGATAGAAAATTAAGCCAACCACCCTCCTTCTTGATAATTCATCTTCCTTGGTGGATCACCTCTAGAGGCCAAATACTTGGGTGGCTAACGTTGATCAAAGGAAGGAATCTAATCCGAAAATTCAAGGAGATCACGAAGAATAAAGAGTTGAACTCGTACATGTGGAAGCTTCGTTTTACAAGTGTAAGACCCTAACTTTTATGAATAAAAAAAAATTGAATTTCCTTTATATATTATTTTGAAATAGTCAGGGGTTAATTTGATAATGTGAAATATTATGGGTAAAATGCGCAAATATTTTAAATAAGCAAGTCTTTATAAAATATTCATTGTTGTCGGGGAATATTAGTTTGGTCGTGGAATATTCTTGCTGTCGGGAAATATTCGTATGACGGCGCAGCCATTTGTGGGCCTCATAACTAAAAATTATCGGATGAAGAAAACGACAAGAATAAGTTTTTTTTTATAAATAATGGCATAGTTGTTACCGTTAACACTGTTGGAATTCCCGGTGGGTAAAGTAAAGTAATACACGTTGTTGCACAGTAGCACACGATAATATTACATAATATTTTTATATTATTGTTAAATCAATAATTGTCACTGCACAGTATTTTCTATTATCAAATCAATAATTTATATTGTTTGAATAATATTATTAGATAACATTATTGGCAATGTCTAAAAAAATTCTGTCTATGAGGGGTTATTTAATTGCGCGCTAGGATGGAGAAATTCTTATCGGAAGGCCCTCTCTTTCCTGGTAACGACCTGATTGTCAATATTGTAGTTCCGTAATATTATTTGTGAATAATTAATTATTAATTTATATGATAAGAAAATATTTATTTTTGTGGATATAAAAGAAGGAATTAGTGATGATGTGTTTTATAAGTATTTTGTTAAAATGAAGGTGTGGAAAATCATCCGTATGTGGATTTCGGACAATTTATGTTTGGAATTTGGAAAACCTTTCTTCTACAAAATTGTAGAGAATTAAATTTCCTATGGAATGGACATAAGATTCGTATTTTTCTGATAAAAGGGCTATTTATTATGAATTATTGAAGTTCCGGAATAAGTGATTTTTGGGGTTATAAATATTTTTTTTCACAAAAAATGTTTTTTTAATGGGTGGGCCCCACTTGGTGAGCTGATATTTTGGTCCATGGTGTGCGTAGAATTTTTTTTAAAATAATATTATTTTATTAAATTTTTTATTTTGGCGTTCTAAGCATTTTCCTATAAATAGGATGCTGAATTAGAATATGAAAATCACACCAGAATCATAAGTTCCTTTCTCTATAATATCGAGCGTATTTTTGTGAGTATTTCGATACTTTGAGTGTTACTATTCAATGCAAGTTTCTTTCTGTACTATATCCGATATTCCAGTCAGAAGTACTGTTCTTTTGAGGTAAGGGATGTTATTTCCTTTCATAAATGATGCTATTCTTTTTAATATCATTATACCAAAATATTGGCATGAATTTTATTGTGAAATTCTTACTTTTTCCCTCGGGATTAGTATTCACGTATACGGCACTAGTCACGTATACGACATTATTCACAAATACGGTACTATTCATAGAAAAAATAAATTTTCTTTTCTTTGTCCAAGTTGGCTATTATGGTTCCTATCTTTGATTGGATCCAAGTTTTGATCGTCATTCTTAAATTTTGCTCCACAATTAATTATTATGGAGTATTCTTAAACTTGGATAAACTAAATTACGAATCCCTAATTTTTGTCCTTTATCTCACTGGATTCATTTTTTTAAAATACTTTTTATTATCTTCAGTCTTAAATGGTGATACAAAAGAATATCTTTGGCCTGTAGTGCAAAGATGGATGATTATTTGATAAATATCTTTGGCCTGTAGTGCAAAGATGGATGATTACCTGATGAATATCTTTGGCCCGTAGTGCAAAAATGAATATTTGATTCAAGATCTATATTGATTGATGTTACAGGGATAAAATATTGATTATGGACTTTCAAATCATAGAAGATAGTGGACATTATTTCCTACTTAATTCTTCTAATGAATGGATATTTATGCTGCAGTTGTTGATCTAAAACTTGTTGTCCATAATATTTTATTTGATTTGTTGAAGACTAACGATAAATTATTCTTTATTATCTTAGTCATAATATCCTTTACTAGGCTAGTTAAGCTCACCGTTTTCATTTATTGTTGTGACACCCCCAAATCCGGTATCTTAATTTTCACAGGATTTAGTGTTCACTGTTCCAATATCATACAACTATCTACCCATAAATAATGAAATTCATTTATTAGATAAATAAATCATCATCTTTCATCATCTGACATAATAATACATCATAAATCTCAGGTTATACTTAACCTTAAATCTCTGTTACGGAAACGTAAATAAATAAGTCTTAAATCATCACACATAAGTCTTGAACTTTAACATTGTTAATGACAACACAAGTCTTCATCACTTGTTAGATTTTCCTTTTTCTTTGCTACTAGAAGGCTCACCAGACTGTTCATTCTTATCTGCAATGTTATTATGCAAGAGTGAGCACGAATGCCCGCAAGTATAAAAACATGACAGAATAATAATAAGCAAATAAAAGAATTCTAAATAATAGAAAGCTCAACATTTGAATTAAGAATATTAATCAAGAGTCAAATTACTTCTCAACTTTTGAATCAAGAATATTAATCAAGAGTCAAATTACTTCTGAGGGTCATTAAGACCTTGAACCGAGTCTTAGGTTGTCAAGTATATTAACCTTTCCAACCTTTAACAGTCATAAGACTATAGACTTTACTTCTCGTACTTAGGAAGATCAGCCCTTCGTACTGATACTGTGCACATTATCTTAACGCTTAAAGCATCTTCATTAATCCCCTATATTAGGGTTGTTCATCTCAGTTTGACATCAGAATCCGCACCAAATAAAGTTGGTTTGGATAACTCAATAAATGATATTCAAATTGAATATTAACTTCTCAAGGTATACAATCGAATAAGTATTGTACACTTAAATGGTACTTTTAAAAGAATCATGGCATCTCATGTAAAATTCTAAACTTGGATATTCAAGAGTAAGAATTTGCTCAACAATAGTAATTAAGCATATCAATTGCTTAATTTAAAGAGTTTAGTTTAGGAAACTTGCCCAACAATAATAATAAGTTAGGGATAGAAAACTTGCCTCGTGCACAAGCTACAATTATTTCTCACTTCTTTAATTACTCTTACCTATCACACATTTACAATATCAATTAATCACAAGTTCGATATGATTATTGATTTATAATGCGTGTTCTTTGAACTTATTATTAGGTTTTTCAAATAATGGTTCACGTTGATTAATTAACTTGTTAATTAATCACATAACTTAAGTTATTAACTTGTATTAACAACTATTACATACATAACATGTCTTCATGTTTATTAAACTTAAAATAATGTCTTCATATTTATATCACATTATTTAAAGTTTATAAATAATAATTTAAGTCACATAATTAATTCATTAATTAATCACGTAACATAATTTATTAAACTCATATCAACATCCTATCATATTTACAACATGTTTTCATGTTCATTAGATTAAAAACATTTTTCTCAAATTTCAACACTTAGCAATGTTTTTCAAAAATTTCAGATTGGCGCGGCCGCGCGCCATTTAGCCTTGTACCCGGCGCGGCCGCGCGGCTACGTTTTTCCAGAATTTCCAGTTCGCGAGGAACACAGAAATTCGGCCACTTTCTCAAATTTTACACCAATACACTGATTTATAATGTTATCCATGAAGTATAAACTTCACAGGAATATTATATATCACTTATAACATGTTCTTAACATTCCAAGTCATGTAATTACACAAATCAAAACATAAATTTTCATTGTTCTTCAAAACTTTCAAGAGTTTAATGAAAAACATAAAAAAAATCTCCTTACGGATTCGTTACTACACCGAATCCATTCATTTCAATTCCATTTTATTTTTTTTAACATATACAATCATATTCATGTATCAATTTAAATATAAACATATGACTTAATCATTAATTTAACCCATATGGGTTATTCACCCATATTCAATACTCTATAATTTCATAAACCCAATTATTAACAAAATTACTTGGTGTGATCAGTGTAAATCATGGATACATGATCCAACACATAATGCTAACATATACGGTCACATATATAATAACCTCACACTTTAATTTCTCAAAAACAAGTACTGACAGAGAAATTTTATAATATCGTAGAAAACTCTGTAACTTTTCGAAAAACCAATTAAGGCCAAATTATATAAAATTGATCCTTTAAAACATGTTTATATGTTAGAAAAACACGTTATGATCCCATACCCATATAGATAAAGCCATATCGTAACCCAATTGGGAAACCCAATTTCACAGAAAACTCTAAACTCGTATATGAAAACTTTAGAAAATATAATTTTAAAAACTTTGAAAGAAGATTACCCTTTGTTAGTATGAAGATAATCAAAGACAACATTTGAGATTTTCTCAAATCTCTTTCTCCCTTTCACTCTCAATTTCTTCTTCTCAATCTCTCTATTTTCTTCTATGAACTTTTCTAATTTTTTTTCTCTGACTTTGAAAATAAACTTATGTCTGACAATCATATACGTATATGTATATATATTATACCGTTGTATAATAAACGGATTAACCTCTCTTAAGGCCTTGTTTGCCTTCCTCTTCTTTTCTTTTCCCATTTATTTTAATAAACTAATTTACTATATAGTTAATTGTCACCTTACTTATTGATTAATTAATTTTATTTAAATTAATTAAATAAAATAAGATAATTCACATTAAATCACATTGTCACATAATTAATATTTTTATTTATTAATTATGTCAATTCATTAATTTATTAATTAATTATTAAATTAACTAAAGTAACATATGCTTATTTAATTAATCCAATTAATCAAATAAACTCAATTAAATATATTCTTTGAACTATTAAATTACTACATATTAATTTAATTAATGTCACACATATAATTAAATTAATCTACCATAAATTCATGAATTAATTATTTAATTCAATAATTAAATCATTAAAAATATTTATTTATTTCAATAAATATTCAAATATCTTTACAAAATTCTCGTTCGTCACATCTTTCCCCCCTTAAAAGGATTCTATCCTCAGAATCGCGGTTCGATTAATAATTTCATCCCATCACATTCTCATAACCAAATTATTTATTTCTTTCAATAAATATTCAAAACAACTTTGCAAAATTCTCAATATTTATTTCAATAAATATTCAAACAACTTTGCAAAACTCTCATTTGTCACATCTTTCCCCCCTTAAAAAGATTCTGTCCCCAGAATCACGTTCACCTATTCAAGAACATAAGTGTGGATAATTCTTCATCATATTCTCTTCGAGTTCCCACGTAGCTTCTTCAGCGTTGTGGTTCCTCCAAATTACCTTAACAGAAGGTATTACTTTGTTCCTGAGAACTTGCTCTTTCCTGTCAACTATCTGAATATGAACTTATTCGTATGATAAATCTTTTTCAAATTGTAGGGGTTCATATTCTATCACATGTTTGTAATCGGGTTTATAACGTTGTAATACCGACACATGGAAAACGTTGTGGACATGCTCCAGTGCCGGAGGTAAAGCTACCTCATAGGCTACTTCTCCAATTCTTCGGAGTACCTCAACGGGTCCAATGAACCTCGGGCTCAATTTTCCCTTCTTACCAAATCTGATCTTTCCCTTGCAAGGAGAGACCTTCAAAAATACAAAACTACCCGATTCAAACTCTACATTCTTGCGGTGTGGATCGGCGTATTTCTTCTGCCTATCCTGAGCCGCTACTAATCTTGTCCTAATTACTTTAACTATTTCTGCCGTTTGTTGGACTAACTCTGGTCCTAGCAATTGTCTTTCACCAACTTCATCCCAGTATAGTGGAGTTCTGCACTTTCTACCGTACAACGCTTCGTAAGGCGGCATTCTAATACTAGCGTGGTAACTATTATTATAACCAAATTCTACAAGCGAAAAATGATCATCCCAATTTCCTTTAAAATCCATTATGCATGCTCTAAGCATATCCTCTAATGTTTGGATCGTTCTTTCACTTTGCCCGTCAGTCTGAGGGTGATAAGTGGTGCCCATCCTCAACTGTGTTCCCATGCATTCTTGCAGTTGCTTCTAGAAATTCGATGTGAAGCGTGGATCACGGTCAGAAATAATTGACACTGGCACCTCGTGCCTCGAAACAATCTCTTTTACATATAACTTCACCAATTATTCTAGGTTAAATCTGATTTTGATAGGAAGAAAGTGTGCGGATTTCGTTAATCGGTCGACGATAACCCATACTGCGTCATAACCTTTCTGGGTCGTCGGAAGGCCAATAACAAAATCCATTGTAATATGTTCCCATTTCCATTCTGAGATTTCTAAAGGTTGTAACAAACCACTTGGTCTTCGGTGTTCTGCCTTAACCCTTTGGCAAGTCAGACACTTGGCAACACAATCGACAACATTTTTCTTCATATTTGGCCACCAAAAGTGTTGTCGTAAATCCTGATACATCTTGGTACTTCCGGGGTGAATGGAATACCTCGAACTATGAGCCTCGCTCAGAATGTCCTCCTTGATTTCTGGTATTGGCGGTACCCAAACTCTACTTTCAAATCTCAACAATCCTTCACTGTCGACTTTAAATCTAAGTTTAGGCCCTTCAGATATCTTTTTCTTTACTTCCTTACATTCCTTATCCAGAATTTGAGCTTCTTTAACCTTATCCAATAAAGTTGTTTCAGCTTGCATATGAAACAGCTTCTCATCAATCTCCATTGAACATCCTACTTCCAATTCCAGCTTCTCCATCGCTGAAATCAACACTTCCTATGATGTCAGCATCATCAACTTCTCCCGACCCTTTCTGTTTAAGGCGTCGGCTACAATATTCGCTTTTCCCGGGTGGTATAAGATATCACAATTATAATCCTTTATTAACTCCAGCCACCTTCTTTGGCGCATATTCAAGTCGTTCTGTGTGAAAATATACTTCAGACTCTTATGGTCTGTATATATTTCACACTTCTCCCCATAGAGATAGTGTCTCCAAATCTTTAAAGCAAATACCACCGCAGCTAATTCCAAATCGTGGGTTGGATATCCCTTCTCATAATCTTTCAACTATCATGACGCATACGCAATGACTCTGTCGTTTTGCATAAGCACACAGCCTAGCCCTTTATGCGACGCATCACTATATACCACAAAGTTTTCTGTATCATCCGGTAGGGACAACACAGGTGCTGTACTCAACCTTCTCTTAAGGTCTTGAAAACTATCCTCACACTTCTCCGTCCAAACGAATTTTACAACTTTCCTAGTCAAATTCGTTAGCGGAGTGGCGATCTTGGAAAAATCCTGAATGAATCTTCTGTAATAACCGGCTAATCCAAGAAAACTTCTTACTTTCGACGGTGTTTTCGGCTGATCCCAATTCATCACTGCTTCGACTTTGGAGGGATCTACCGAAATTCCGTCCTTATCAATCACGTGTCCGAGAAATTGCACCCTTTTAATCTAGAATTCACACTTTGAGAATTTGGCATACAACTTCTCTCTTCTTAATACTTCTAACGTCAACTTCAAATGCTCAACATGGTCTTCCTTGGTCTTAGAATAGACCAATATATCATTAATAAAAACCACTACGAATTTGTCCATAAACAGCTTGAATACTCCATTCATTAGGCCCATAAATGCTGCAGGCGCATTTGTTAGACCAAATGACATAACCAAAAATTTGTAGTGACCATATTGTGTCCTAAACGCTGTCTTCGGGACATCTTCTGGCCTTACCTTCAACTGATGATAACCACTTCTCAGGTCTATCTTCGAGAAATATCTCGCTCCTTTTAATTGATCAAACAGATCATCAATCCTTGGCAGCGGATACCTATTCTTAATGGTAACCTTGTTCAATTCTCTATAGTCGATGCAGAGTCGCATCGTTCCATCCTTCTTCTTAACAAATAATGCCGGCGCTCCCCACGGTGATACGCTCGGTTGAATATATTTCTTGTCTAACAGCTCTTGTAGCTGTACCATCAATTTTTTTATTTCTACCAGAGCCATCTGGTACGGTGCTTTCGATATTGGAGCCGTTCCTGGCACCAAATCGATAACAAAATCTACTTCCCTGTCAGGCAGAAGTCTTGGCAGATCATCCGGGAAAACATCCACGAAGTCTCTTACGACTGGTATTTCTTCTAACTTTGGATTCTCTTTACGACTATCGACTATGTAGGCTAAATACCCCACACAGCCTTGTCTTAATAACTTCCTGGCCTGTATCATCGTCAGATAACTCGCTTGTCTAGGCGATTTGCTGCTATAAAACACAACCTTTGACGGAGTCATAAGGTTAATACATTTCTTCTGGGAATCAATTACTGCTCCATAATTGAATAACCAATCCATTCCCAAGATAACGTCAAATTTCCCAAGTTTAATCAGGATAAGATCTACATTCATAACGTTACCCTTAATATCCACTCTACAGTTCTTGTGTATATACTTAACAGGAATTACTTCCTTGTTCGCAATCTCTATGTTCATAGGGATTTCTAATTCATCTTTAAGCAATTCTAAATTCTTTGCAAAGTCATCGGATATAAATGAACAAGTAGCACCCGAATCAAATAAAACATAAGCATTGACTTTATTAATCGGAATGATACCTGACACCACATCACGAGACTGCAAAGCATCTTGTACGGTCATGTTAAATATCCTTGTCGTTGGTCGGTTTGTCAAAGTCGGTCCGATAATGGTAAGAGGATTTCCACTATTATTTCCCTTATGTCCACCTGACCCTGCCCCTCCAGATGCCTTCTTTGGACAGTCTCTAGCCAAGTGATCCTTTGACCCACATGTGTAGCAGGCGCCCTTCTTAGGGTTAGGGCAGTTAGGTGCTATGTGGCCTTCCTGAACACAATTGTAGCAAACTCTTTTTCCTTTCATGCAGACTCCCAAGTGAGTCTTCCCACAGGTTGGGCATGGTTCTAACTTTTTCTTCTGACTACCTTGCTAACTTACAGACGACGGGTTGTTATTCCATTTTTGTTTATGATTATTAGTTCCCCCTATGTGACTGCCACTAGCCTTATTGTTTTCTTCACTATCATTCTTCTTCTTCTTTTGATCCTGATTGTACTTAGACACCGCTTCGCTTCCACCTTCAGCGAGAATGGCCTTCTCCAGAACTCCAGCAAAAGTGTTCATTTAAAACATTGACACCTTGCTATACAACCAGGGTTTCAGTCCCTATTCAAAATGCTTAGCCTTTCTTTCCTTAGTATGCACCTGATATTGGGCAAACCTAGATAATTCGTTAAACTTTGCCGCGTAGTCGGGCACAGACATATTCCCCTGCTTCAACTCCAGAAACTACACCTCCATTTGATTCTGGGAGCTGGTCGGGAAATACATCTCGAAAAACATTTCTTTAAACCTGTCCCAGGTAATTACACCTTCTCCTCCCCTGATCTTATTTTCCTGCCACCAGTAGCTGGCTTCTGATTTTAACATAAATGTCGCGTAGGCGGTCTTCTGGTCCTCCCTAACTCGGGCGACCTCAAAAATTTTCTTCATTTCCATAACCCAAGTCTGAGCTTCTATCGAGTTCGTGGAACCCTTAAAATCTGGCAGTCCCACTGCCTTAAAGTCTTTAAATGAGGTGTTCGGTGGAGCTTGAGGCTGATTATTCATCGCTCCAGCTAACAGATTTACCAACTACTGAACGGGGTTAGCATTGGCATCATTGTTGTTATTGGTTGACCCTTCTTGGGCTTGTTGACGATTTTGTCTCCTTCTTGGCAGCATATTTCTGTTAAGAATATATGCTAATTAGATCTTTATTCAATCTCTTAAATATTTAAGACTTAACTCAAATATTTAACATAACTATTTTAACTCTTTTCTTTTCAAATAACCTTTGATATTTATTTCAATCAAAAGTTTTAAACATAGTACTATAGCATCTCTGCCATTTACTTCAACTATCCCAAGATAAAGAATCTTCAGGATTTAGTTTCTCAAAATATTCCTTTGTTTTTAATCACATCGGAATTTACATTAACTACTCCAAAGAGTATCACATAGTGTTAAATACTTTAATATACTCACTTAACCCATATCATCTTGAACAACTTTATTATTTTATTAAAACCAAAAGTTTTAATACAATACGATAGCATTTCTGCCATTTACATCAACTATCCTGAAATAAAGTTTCTACAGGATTTACATTATCACAATATTCCTTTGTTTATAATCACATCGAAATTTACATTATTTACGATTATTTAAACATTAACAATATCATATTGTCCTATCACGGCCTACTAAGGCGTCGGACAGCTTCACTACGTTCCTCCTCTATAATGCGGGACATAGTCCTGCGATCTAACATATTCCCAGGTAGTCCCTCGAACTGAATTGGATATCTCATAACTCGGTCTTGGGCCTCATCCATTGCCCTCAGATACGTGTAGCACATCTCTGCAACCTTAACTCTCTTCGCACGCGCATCATCCTCTGCCAGATCTGCACGTCGTACATTTCTCACCCAAGCTTCTTCCACTATGGCGAGTCTTTCAGATTTCTCTTCCAACTCACTCTTTAACTTTTCTATCTCCTCTGTCTTCTGCTCAGTTTGGCCCTTCTCATGAACCAAATCCGACTCCACATTGCCAAGACGGGTGTGGAGTGTCTCAATCTCACCACCCTGAGCAACTGACTGCTCCCTCAACTCCTGAATTGTATCTCGTAACTCTACGTTGCGATCATATAATAAATCATACATATCAGCACTGACAGAGTTCGGTGGAAACTCCTCAGGGTCTTCCTCCTATTCTTCTTCCTCCTCGGCTGCCTCAGCCGAAATCTCAACCTCCTCAGGGTCCTCCTCTGAGTCCGTCTCTGGCTCATGCTCCTAACCAAAATTTGGAATCACATGAGATGGATCTGGCTGTACTAACTGCTCCCAGACAGTATGTATGTCCCGGGACTCCTCATCTCTAGTCTCTAGGGGTACAACATCCCTGGGTTGACTAGCTCCTCCAGTATCTGACATCCTAACAAAATAAGTTTTAAGTCTTAGTTTTTTACGTGATGCTAATCAATACTCTAACAAGTATGAACAAATAAGCACATAGAACATAAGGTAATTTTATTTTCTTTCTTAGAACTCAATTAGAGTTATCATTACTATTTTCACGAAGGCTACTATCCTAAGATTTTCCCCCCACCTAAGGTTCATAACCTACGGCTTTGATACCAACTTGTGACACCCCCAAATCCGGTATCTTAATTTCCACAGAATTTAGTGTTCACTGTTCCAATATCATACAACTATCTACCCATAAATAATGAAATTCATTTATTAGATAAATAAATCATCATCTTTCATCATCTGACATAATAATACATCATAAATCCCAGGTTATACTTAACCTTAAATCTCTGTTGCGGAAACGTAAATAAATAAGTCTTAAATCATCACACATAAGTCTTGAACTTTAACATTGTTAATGACAACACAAGTCTTCATCACTTGTTAGATTTTCCTTTTCCCTTGCTACTAGAAGGCTCACCAGACTGTTCATTTTTTTCTGCAATGTTATTATGCAAGAGTGAGCACGAATGCCCGCAAGTATAAAAACATGACAAAATAATAATAAGCGAATAAAAGAATTCTGAATAACAGAAAGCTCAACATTTGAATCAAGAGTCAAATTACTTCTCAACTTTTGAATCAAGAATATTAATCAAGAGTCAAATTACTTCTGAGGGTCATTAAGACCTTGAACCGAGTCTTAGGTTGTTAAGTATATTAACCTTTCCAACCTTTAACAGTCATAAGACTATAGACTTTACTTCTCGTACTTAGGGAGATCAGCCCTTCGTACTGATACTGTGCACATTATCTTAACGCTTAAAGCATCTTCATTAATCCCCTATATTAGTGTTGTTCATCTCAGTTTGACATCAGAATCCGCACCAAATAAAGTTAGTTTGGATAACTCAATAAATGATATTCAAATTGAATATTAACTTCTCAAGGTATACAATCGAATAAGTATTGTACACTTAAATGGTACTTTTAAAAGAATCATGGCATCTCATGTAAAATTCTAAACTTGAATATTCAAGAGTAAGAATTTGCTCAACAATAATAATTAAGCATATCAATTGCTTAATTTAAAGAGTTTAGTTTAGGAAACTTGCCCAACAATAATAATAAGTTAGGGATAGAAAACTTGCCTCGTGCACAAGCTACAATTATTTCTCACTTCTTTAATTACTCTTACCTATCACACATTTACAATATCAATTAATCACAGGTTCGATATGATTATTGATTTATAATTAGTGTTCTTTGAACTCATTATTAGGTTTTTCAAATAATGGTTCACGTTGATTAATTAACTTGTTAATTAATCACATAACTTAAGTTATTAACTTGTATTAACAACTTATTACATACATAACATGTCTTCATGTTTATTAAACTTAAAATAATGTCTTCATATTTATATCACATTATTTAAAGTTTATAAATAATAATTTAAGTCACATAATTAATTCATTAATTAATCACGTAACATAATTTATTAAACTCATATCAACATCCTATCATATTTACAACATGTTTTCATGTTCATTAGATTAAAAATATTTTTCTCAAAATTCAACACTTAGCAATTTTTTTCAAAAATTTCAGACTGGCATGGCCGCGCGCCATTTAGCCTTGTACCCGGCGCGGCCGCGCGGCTACGTTTTCCCAGAATTTCCAGTTCGCAAAGAACACAGAAATTCGACCACTTTCTTAAATTTTACACTAATACACTGATTTATAATGTTATCCATGAAGTATAAACTTCACAGAAACATTATATATCACTTATAACATGTTCTTAACATTCTAAGTCATGTAATTACACAAATCAAAACATAAATTTTCACTGTTCTTCAAAACTTTCAAGAGTTTAATGAAAAACATAAAAAAAATCTCCTTACGGATTCGTTACTACACCGAATCCATTCATTTTAATTCTATTTTCTTTTTTTAACATATACAATCATATTCATGTATCAATTTAAATATAAACATATGATTTAATCATTAATTTAACCCATATGGGTTATTCGCCCATATTCAATACTCTGTAATTTTATAAACCCAATTATTAACAAAATTACTTGGTGTGATCAGTGTAAATCATGGATACATGATCCAACACATAATACTAACATATATGGTCACATATATAATAACCTCACACTTTAATTTCCCAAAAACAAGTACTGACAGAGAAATTTTACAATATCGTAGAAAACTTTGTAACTTTTCGAAAAACCAATTAAGGCCAAATTATATAAAATTGATCCTTTAAAACATGTTTATATGTTAGAAAAATACGTTATGATCCCATACGCATATAGATAAAGCCATATCGTAACCCAATTGGGAAACCCAATTTCACAGAAAACTCTAAACTCGTATATGAAAACTTTAGAAAATATAATTTTAAAAACTTTGAAAGAAGATTACCCTTTGTTAGTATGAAGATAATCAAAGACAACACTTAAGATTTTCTCAAATCTCTTTCTCCTTTTCACTCTCAATTTCTTCTTCCCGATCTCTCTATTTTCTTCTCTGAACTTTTTTATTTTTTTTTCTCTGACTTTGAAAATAAACTTATGTCTGACAATCATATATGTATATGTATATATAATATACCGTTGTATAATAAACGGATTAACCTCTCTTAAGGCCTTGTTTGCCTTCCTCTTCTTTTCTTTCCCCATTTATTTTAATAAACTAATTTACTATATAGTTAATTGTCACCTTACTTATTGATTAATTAATTTTATTTAAATTAATTAAATAAAATAAGATAATTCACATTAAATCACATTGCCACATAATTAATATTTTTATTTATTAACTATGTCAATTCATTAATTTATTAATTAATTATTAAATTAACTAAAGTAACATATGCTTATTTAATTAATTCAATTAATCAAATAAACTCAATTAAATATATTCTTTGAACTATTAAATTACTACATATTAATTTAATTAATGTCACACATATAATTAAATTAATCTACCATAAATTCATGAATTAATTATTTAATTCAATAATTAAATCATTAAAAATACTTATTTATTTTAATAAATATTCAAATATCTTTACAAAATTCTCGTTCGTCACAATTGTCCTCTTCAGAAAATGAGAATGTCGCCGGAACTAGTCGGGGGGACAAAGTGATGGTCCGAGTTAGAGCAGTAGTAGTCCTCACTATTTCTAATAAATAGTGTGATAATAATTGTGATGAGGACTTAGTGTGAATGTTAATTTTTTCTATATATTTGTATTGACACTCACAGTTGTGTGGTCGTATTTTGCACGACCGTGTGATATAAAAGATTGTATTTAAATTCTGTACCATGTATTTGGCGATTCAGAATGGGTTGGGTTGACTGGACCTATTCTGGGGGGGCGTCACAGTTGGTATCAGAGCTTAGGGATATGATCTCTGGCGGAGATCGGGGAATAGAACTAGGAGGGGGGAGACGAGTAAATCCTTCACTAGTATATCCTACCTAAGCTTATATGGTATTTAATTGGTCAGTCGGAGCATAGGGTTATTATGTGATATGTTAATTTGTTTAATTAACCCTTGTTTTATGGCAGTATTTGAGAATGGCAGCTTTGAATGTTAACAATGGAGTGAATGAGACTGTGGAGACACCTTTAATCACCAACCAGGAGAACGTGCAACAGGAAGGCAATGTTCATCCTGAAAACAACACTGATCAGACGATAAACGATAAGACGTTTAGAAGCTTTTTGCAGTTTATGCAAAACCAGATGAGGGAGACTCGTGTGCAAAATATAGGTGGAGATAATAACAACATGCGAATTGTCACTGCCAAACAGTTCAAAGAGTTGGGACCACCAGAGTTTCAGGGAAAGCCAGATCTAATCAAGGCAGAGACGTGGGTTAAGAAAATTACCAAGATATTTGATGTCTTGGGATGCACGGAGGAACAGAAGGTTCCATTCGCCACCTTTATGTTTCGTGGATAGGCAGATTACTGGTGGGAGTCTGTGAAGCGTACCCAGCCTGCCGCACTCAAGATGTCTTTGGAAACGTTCCAAAAACTATTCAATAACAAGTACTTTCCTGAAATTATTCGTCATATGAAGGAGGTAGAGTTTATCAGACTAGAACAAAACAACATGACTGTGTCCCAGTATGAGGCTAAGTTCGCAGAGTTGTCCAAGTTTGCACCTCATTTGGTGGAGAATGAGGAACGTATGACGCCGATGTTTCTAAGAGGTTTGGAAGCCGAAATACGTTAATACCTCATTTCTCACAAATTTTATTTATATTCAGATGTAGTAAATAGGACTCAGTTATTAGAATGAGATAATGAATATGTTCAACCAAGGGACCACAACCAGGGTCATACCGGTGGTAGCAGTCATAGGAGCAATGACAACCAGCGGGGAGGAAAGTATGACAGAAGCAGTAACCACTCCGGTGGTAATCGTGGCCATGATAGTAGAAAAAGCGAATCGGGGGGAGATTTCAAGAAGAGAAGGTACAACAATGAGAACGTGAAGGCGTCGACGTCAGCACCAGCATCAACTGTTTCTAGGGGAGGAGAACGACCACCGGTCGTATGCTATAAAAGCGGAAAAGAGGGACACATCAGCCCAAACTGCCCATAATAATTCAAAGCATGCTATAACTGTGGAAAAGAAGGACATATAGCTCGAGATTGTCCTGTAGTGAAACCAAGTCCAGCGGGGGTGGTGATTCCAAAGGCGGTTTCGGACAAGTCAAAGTCGGTGGTTCCTGGAAGAGCGTTTATCGTGACAGCCCAAAACGCGAGGAACTCACACGAGGTGATTACGGATAAGCTAATCATAAACTCTTGCGAAGTTTACACCTTGTTAGATACCGGTGCTACCCATTCTTTTATTTCACCTGCTTATGCTCAACGATTAAATTTGACACCTGAGAAGTTAGACTTTGACTTATCTGTTGAAACTCCATTAGGAGAAACCTTAGTTACATCTACAATTTACAAATCTTGCTTGATTCAGATTGGTACCCTTACCTTACCTGTTGATCTTATATCTTTGAAAATACTTGCATTTAACGTGATTTTAGGAATTGACTGGTTAACCACTTACCATGCCAAAATTGATTATTTTCGTAAGGTTGTTAGTTTTTATATTCCTAACTAACCTGTTATGCGAATCCAAACAATCAAACCACTAAAATCAGTCAATGTCATTTCAAGTCACAAAACTATTCGTTTATTGAAAAACGGATGTCAAGCTTTCTTAGCTCATGTCACTGATTTAAACCAGAATACGTCAGATTTGAATAATATTTTTGTTGTTAATGAGTTTCCTGATGTATTTCCCTAAGAACTTTCCGGTCTACCCCCAGAACGTGAAGTTGAATTCTGTATTGACCTTGAGCCCGGTACAAAACCCATTTCTAAAACTCCATATCGAATGGCTCCTATTGAACTTCAGGAGTTAAAGGTTCAACTACAGGAGTTGTTAGACATCGATTTCATTCGTCTTAGTACGTCTCCTTGGGGTGCTTCTATTTTATTCATAAAGAAGAAAGACGGGAGTATGCGACTTTGTATTGACTATCGGGAGTTCAACCATGTCACCATCAAGAATAGGTATCCGCTACCTCATATTGATGACCTGTTCGACCAGTTGCAAGGAGCACAATTCTTTTCAAAGATCGATCTTCGTTCTGGATATCATCAGCTGAAGATTAAAACTGAGGATATTCCGAAGACTACCTTCAGAACTCGGTACGGACATTATGAGTTCTTAGTCATGTCTTTTGGATTGACTAATGCTCCTGCTGCTTTCATGGATATGATGAATCGTGCATTCAAGGAATATTTGGATCAGTTCGTGGTTGTCTTTATTGATGACATCCTCATCTATTCCAAAAGCCGTGAAGATCATGAGCACCATTTGAAGCTGGTACTTCAAAGACTTCGTGAAAATAAGTTATATGCTAAGCTGAAGAAATGCGAGTTTTAGCTTGAGGAAGTAGCATTCCTTGGGCACGTGGTATCGAAACATGGAGTATCTATGGACCCGACGAAGATTGAAGCAATACAAAGTTGGGAGCAACCAAAGTCGGTGACTGAAGTGCGTAGCTTTCTGGGCTTAGCTGGTTATTATCGGAGGTTCATGGAGGGATTATCTCGAATCGCTACTCCAATAACTCAGCTGACTCGGAAAGATACAAAATTTGTTTGGAGCGAGGAATGCGAGAAGAGCTTCCAAGAGCTCAAGAGGAGACTTATCTCGGCACCTGTTCTGACAATACCATCTGGTTCGGATGGATTTGTTATCTATAGCGATGCTTCGGGCAAAGGGTTAGGATGTGTTCTCATGCAACATGGGAAATTTATAGCCTATGCCTCACGACAACTCAAGGAATATGAGAGGAATTATCCTACTCATGATCTAGAGTTGGCAGCAGTCGTTTTCGCGTTGAAGATCTGGAGACACTACCTGTACCGGGAGAAAGTGGAGATTTATACGGATCATAAGAGCCTTAAATATTTTTTTACTCAGAAGGAACTCAACATGCGGCAACGACGTTGGCTTGAGCTGTTGAAAGATTACGATCATACCATCCAGTACCATCCGGGAAAAGCGAACGTGGTAGCTGACGAGTTGAGTAGAAGATCATATGCGGGAACGAGTGTGATGATGTCAAGTATATGCGTAGAACCAGCTTTGATTGATAAAGTTAAATCTGCTCAAGCTACGGATCAGGAGCTGATGAAGATGAAGAAGAAGGTGCAAGAAGGTGCGGTTCCAGAAGCAAGAATCGATGAAGAAGGAATACTCCGAGTCAACTCCAGACTTTGTGTTCCTAACGATTCTGATTTGAAGTATAGAATCATGATGGAGGCACACAACAAACCATTTGCAATCCATCCTGGGAGTACCAAAATGTATCGTGATCTTCGACATACATTTTGGTGGAGCAATATGAAGAGAGAGATCGCGGAGTTTATTTCGAGATTTTTAACTTGTCAACGTGTAAAGGCAGAGCATCAAGTGCCGAAGGGTCCATTGCAACCACTGGAGATTTTGAAATGGAAGTGGGAACACATTACGATGGATTTCGTTACGGGTCTTCCCAAGGTTTCTCAAGGCATAGATGCGATTTGGGTTATTGTTGATAGATTAACCAAGTCCGCTCATTTCTTGCCGATACGGGAGACTTATTCCCTTGAACGTCTTGCTCGTATGTACGTGAATGAGATTGTGAGATTGCATGGCATGCCAGTGTCCATAATTTCGGATCGTGACCCAAGATTTACTTCACGATTTTGGGTTAGCTTGCAGAAAGCTAGGGGCACAGACTTACGATTCAGTTCGGCATATCATCCTCAAACGGACGGGCAATCGAAAAGGACTATTCAAACTCTGGAAGATCTATTGAGACTCTGTGTTCTAGGCTTCAAAGGGAGTTGGAATAAGTACCTACCATTAATGGAATTCTCCTACAATAACAGTTATCAGGCAAGTATAGGTGTGGCTCTATTCGAGGTATTGTATGGGAGAAAGTGTCGTTCTCCAGTGTGTTGGGATGAGGTGGGTGAGGCAACATTATTGGGACCGGAGTTGGTACGTATGACTATAAAAAAGATCCAAATGATCCGACAACGTATACAAACGGCAAAGAATCGACAAAAGAGTTATGCGGATCTTCATCGAAAGGACGTAGAATTTAATGTTGGGGACCATGTGTTGTTACGTGTTACTCCATGGAAGGGAGTTACGAGGTTTTGCAAGAGTGGGAAGCTCAATCCACGATTCATTGGTCCATTTGAGATTCTTGACCGAGTAGGAAATGTGGCCTATAGACTCGCATTAGCTCCAAGCATGTCTTGTGTTAATAACGTGTTTCACATATCTGTGTTACGTAAATATGTGAAAGACCCGAGCCACATTATTGAGTTAGAACCGGATGAGATAGCCGAAGATTTAACGTACGAGGAGGTACCTGTCAAGATTTTGGATAGGAAGGAGCATGTCCTACGCACAAAGGTTATACCACAAGTCAAAGTTTTTGGAGAAATCATGCTATTGAGGAAATGACCTGGGAGTTGGAATCGGAAATGAAAGTGAGGTATCCTCACCTTTTCGAAACACCAGGTACGCAAATCAATTTCGAGGACGAAATTTCATAAGAAGGGAAGGTTGTAAGACCCCAACTTTTATGAATAAAAAAATTGAATTTCCTCTATATATTATTTTGAAATAGTCAGGGGTTAATTTGATAATGTAAATATTATGGGTAAAATGTGCAAATATTTTAAATAAGCAAGTGGTTATAAAATATTTATTGTTGTCGGGGAATATTCTTGCTGTCGGGGAATATTCGTACGACGGCGCAGCCATTTGTGTGCCCCATAACAGAAAATTATCGAATGAAGAAAACGACAAGAATAAGTTTTTTTTATATAAATAATGGCGTAGTTGTTATCGTTAACAATGTTGGAATACCCGGTGGATAAAGTAAAGTAATACGCATTGTTGCACAGTAGCACACGGTATTGCACAGTATTTTTATATTATTGTTAAATCAATAATTGTCACTGCACAGTATTTTCCATTATCAGATCAATAATTCATATTATTTGAATAATATTATTAGATAACATTATTGGCAATGTCTAAAAAAGTTCTGTCTAGGAGGGGTTACTTAATTGCGCGCCAGTAAGGAGAAATCCTTATCGGAAGGCCCCCTCTTTCTTGGGAACGTCCTAGTTGTCAATATTGTAGTTCTGTAATATTATTTGTGAATAATTAATTATTAATTTATATGATAAGGAAATATTTATTTTTGTGGATATAAAAGAAGGAATTAGTGCTGATGTGTTTTATAAGTATTTTTTTAAAATGAAGGTGTGGAAAATCATCCGTATGTGGATTTCGGACAATTTATGTTTGGAATTTGGAAAACTTTTCTTCTACAAAATTGTAGAGAATTAAATTTCCTATGGAATGGACATAAGATTCGTATTTTTCTGATAAAAGGGCTATTTATTATGAATTATTGAAGTTCCAGAATAAGTGATTTTTGGGTTTATAAATATTTTTTTCCATAAAAAATGCTTTTTTAATGGGTGGGCCCCACTTGGTGAGCTGATATTTTGGTCAATGGTGTGCGTAGAATTTTTTTTAAAATAATATTATTTTATTAAAGTTTCTATTTTGGCGTTCTAAGCATTTTCCTATAAATAGGATGCAGAATTAGAATTTGAAAATCACACCAGAATCATAAGTTTTTTTCTCTATAATATCGAGCGTATTTTTGTGAGTATTTCGATACTTTAAGTGTTACTATTCAGTGCAAGTGTCTTTCAGTACTATATTCGATATTCCAGTCAGAAGTACTGTTCTTTCTAGGTAAGGGATGTTATTTTCTTTCGTAAATGATGTTATTCTTTTTAATATCATTATACCAAAATATTGGCATAAATTTTATTGTAAAATTCTTACTTTTTCCCTCGGAATTACTATTCACGTATACGGCGCTATTCACATATACAGCATTATTCACGAATACGATACTATTCATAGAAAAATTAAATTTTCTTTTCTTTGTCCAAGTTAGCTATTATGGTTCCTATCTTTAATTGGATCCAAATTTTGATCGACATTATTAAATTTTGCTCCACAATTAATTATTATGGAGTATTCTTAAACTTGGATAAGCTAAATTACGAATCCCTAATTTTTGTCCTTTATCTCACTGGATTCGTTTTTTTTTAAAATACTTTTCATCATCTTCAGTTTTAAATGGTGATACAAAAGAATATCTTTGGCATGTAGTGCAAAGATGGATAATTATTTGATGAATATCTTTAGCCTGTAGTGCAAAGATGAATGATTACTTGATGAATATCTTTGGCCCGTAGTGCAAAGATGAATATTTGACTCAAGATCTATATTGATTGATGTTACATGGATAAAATATTGATTATGGACTTTCAAATCATAGAAGATAGTGGACATTATTTCCTACTAAATTCTTCTAATGAATTGATATTTTCGCTGCAGTTGTTAATCTAAAACTTGTTGTCCATAATATTTTATTTGATTTGTTGAAGACTAACGATAAATTATTCTTTATTATCTTTGTCATAATATTCTTTACTAGGCTAGTTTAGCTCACCCATTTTCATTTATTGTCCTCTTCAGGAAATGAGAATGGTGCAGGAACTAGTCGAGGAACAGAGTGATGGTCTGAGCTAGAGCAGTAGTAGTCCTTACTATTTCTAATAAAAAGTGTGATAATAATTATAATGAGGACTTAGTTTGAATGTTAATATTTTTTACATATTTGTATTGACACTGTGACGACCCTAGAATAGGTCCAGTCAACCCAACCCATTCTGAGTCGCCAAATACATGGTACAGAATCCAAATACAAACTTTATATCACACGGTCGTGCAAAATACGACCACACAACTGTGAGTGTCAATACAAATATGTAGAAAATATTAACATTCAAACTAAGTCCTCATTACAATTATTATCACACTATTTATTAGAAATAGTGAGGACTACTACTGCTCTAACTCGGACCGTCACTCTGTCCCCCGACTAGTTCCTGCGACATTTTCATTTCCTGAAGAGGACAATAGATGAAAAGGGTTAGCTCAACTAGCCCAGTAAATAATATTATGACTAAGATAATAAAGAACAATTTATCGTTAGTCATCAACAAATCAGATAAAATATTATGGACAACAAGTTTTAGATCAACAACTGCAGCGGAAATAACAATTCATTACAAGAGTTAAGTAGAGAATGAAGTCTACTATCTTATATGATTTAAGAGTCCATCGTCAATATTTTATCCCTGTAACATCAATCAATATACATCTCGAATCAAATATTCATCTTTGCACTACAGGCGAAAGATATTCATTTGTATCACCAGTTGATCATGTTCATCTAAACACCTGTCCATCTTTGCACTACGGGCCAAAGATATTCATTAGGTAATCATTCATCTTTGCTTTACAGGCCAAAGATATTCAGTTATATCACCATTTAGGACCGAGGATGATGAAAAACAATATAAATAACGAATCTAGTGAGATAAAAGATAAAGATTAGGGATTCGTAATTTAGTTTATCCAAGTTTAAGAATACTCTATAATGATATTTTGTGGAGCAAAATTCAAGAATAAAGATCAAAACTTAGATCCAATCAAAGATAGGAACCATAATAGATTACTTGGACAAATAAAAAAAATTAATTTTTAGGTGAATAGTGTCGTATTCGTGAATAGTGCCATATACGTGAATAGTGCCGTATACATGAATAGTAACCCCGAAACGACAAGGTAGAAATTTTTATAAGAAAAATCATACTTTGTGAATAGTACTCGTGAATAGTACCATATTCGTAAATAGTGTCGTATACGTGAATAGTACCGTATACGTGAATAGTAATCCCGACGAAAAAGGTAAAAATTTCATAATAAAATTCATACCAATATTTCGATGAAATGATATTGGAAGCAATAACATCATTTACGAAAAAAAATAACATCCCTTACAACTGTTGAACGAAAATAATATTCCTACGAATATTGAACGAAGATAATATTCCTTACGAATATTGAACGAAAATAATATTTCTTACGAATATTGAACGAAATAAAAATTCCTTACGAATACGAAAAATAATATCATAAGCGAATATGAAATAAATAATACCCCTTACCTTAAAAGAAGAGTATTTCTGACTGGTAGGGCGGGGATATTCTTGAAAAAAATTTACACTGTTTTCTACACTCAAAGCTTCCTTAAACTCTAAAAAACTACGTTCAATATTATAGAAGAAAAATTCTCTGATTCTGGTGTGATTTTCAATTCTAAACTAAGCATCCTATTTATAGGAGAATGGAAGGGTACTATTTGAATAAAAATCACGAGCTGCACAGTGAAAATTTTTGGACGAATTCACGGGGGCGCACCGGCGAAAAATTTTAATTTTACTATTCATTACTGTGCAATAAAATATTCTAATAAAACAAAACTTTAAATAAAATATAATATATATATATATATATATATATATATATATATATATTACCTACCGTATAAGGTAGGTAATTAAAACTATATATATATAATAATAATATTACTCCCTCCCCTACACGTAACATCCCCCCACCCCATTTTCATTTTTCATCCCACATATGGGCCCCACCCCACATGTCACTTTCACATATAATATATATATATATATATATATATATATATATATATATATACTGAATAATTTTATACCGATTATTTTGAAAAATGAGTAAGTGGGGGTACATATAATAAGCCAAATTTACAACAAATACTGATAAAAATACCTCAGCACTAATTCCTTCTTTTATATCCACAAAAATAAATATTTTTTTATCATATAAATCAATAATTAATTATTCACAAATAATATTACAGAACTACAAAATTGACAACTAGGTTGTTCCCAAGAAAGAGGGGGCTTTCCGATAAGGATTTCTCCTTACTGGCGCGTAATCAAATAACCCTTCCTAGACAGAACTTCCTTAGACATTGCCAATAATGCTATCTAATAATCTTATTCAAATAATATGAGTTATTGATTTGATAATTTGAAATACTGTGCAATGACAATTATTGAATCAATAAAATATTATGCAATTATCAATGAAGCAATTATTGAATCAATAATATATAATATTGAACAGTAATTACTGTAACAATTATTGGATAATAACTTCTTACGTAAGAATCAATAATTAGAATTACTGTGCAATACCGTGTGCTACTGTGCAACACCGTGTATTACTGTATTTTTAACCACCAAGTATTTCAACAGTTTTAACGGTAACAACCACGCCGTTTAGAAAACTCATTCTTGTCATTTTTTTCATCCGACAGTTATTCCGTTGTGGGGTCCACAAATAGCTGCGCCGTCGTACGAATATTCCCCGATAACAAAAATATTCCACGACCAAACGAATATTCCCCAACAACAATGAATATTTTATAACCACTTGCTTATTTTGAAATATTTGCACATTTTACCCATAACTTTTCACATTTATCAAATCAACACCTTACTATTTCGAAATAATATATAAAGAAAATGAAATCTTTATTCATAAAAGTTGGGGTCTTACAACCTCCCCTCCTTATGAAATTTCGTTCTCGAAATTGACGTACGTACCTGATATGTCGAAAAGGTGAGGATACCTCACTTTCATTTTCGATTCGAACTCCCAACTCATTTCTTCAATTTCATGGTTTCTCTATAAAACTTTGACTTGAGGTATAACCTTTGAGCATAGAACATGTTCTTTCCTATCCAAGATCTTGACGGGTACCTCCTCGTACTTTAAATCTTCCGCTATCTCGTCTGGTTCTAACTCAATAATGCGGTTTCGGTCTTTCACATATTTGCGAAGTACAGATATGTAAAAAACGTTATGAACACGAGACATGCTTGGAGGTAAGGCGCGTCTATAGGCCACATTTCCTACTCGGTCAAGAATCTCAAATGGACCAATGAATCGAGGATTGAGTTTTTCTCTCTTCCCAAATCTCGTAACTCCCTTCCACGGAGCAACACATAGCAATAGATAATCCCCAACATTAAATTCCACGTCCTTTCGATGAAGATCCACATAACTCTTTTGTCGATCCTGTGCTGTTTGTATACGTTGTCGGATCATTTGGATATTTTCCGTAGTCATACGTACTAACTCTGGTCCCAACAATGTTGCTTCACCCACCTCATCCCAGCATACTGGAGAGCGACATTTTCTCCCATACAATGCCTCGAATGGAGCCACGCCTATACTTGCCTGATAATTGTTATTGTAGGAGAATTCCACCAATGGTAAGTACTTATCCCAACTCCCTTTGAAGTCTAGAACACAAAGTCTCAATAGATCTTCAGGAGTTTGAATAATCGTGAAGTAAATCTGGGGTCACGATCCAAAACTATGGATACTGGCATGTCATGCAATCTCACAATCTCATTCACGTACATACGAGTAAGACGTTCAAGGGAACAAGTCTCCCGTATCGACAAGAAATGAGCAGACTTGGTTAATCTATCGACAATAACCCAAATCGCATCTATGCCTTAAGAAACCTTGGGAAGACCCGTAACAAAATCCTTGGTAATGTGTTCCCACTTCCATTTTGGAATCTCAAGTGGTTGCAATGGACCCTTCGGTACTTGATGCTCCGCCTTTACACGTTGACAAGTTAAACACCTCAAGATAAACTCTGCGATCTCTCTCTTCATATTGTTCCACCAAAATGTATGTCGAAGATCACGATACATTTTGGTACTCCCAGGATGGATTGCAAATGGTGTGTTGTGTGCCTCCATCATAATTCTATGCTTCAAGTCAGAATCGTTAGGAACACAAAGTCTGGAGTTGACTCGAAGTATTCCTTCTTCATCGATTCTTCCTTCCGGAACCGCACCTTCTTGCACCTTCTTTCTCATCTTCATCAGCTCTGGATCTGTAGCTTGAGCAGCTTTAACTTTAACAATTAAAGCTGGTTCTATGCATATACTTGACATCATCATGTGGGTCCCCGGAGTCTTGAACTCTATCTCCATCTTTTGTAATTCACACAGAATAGGCCTTTGTGTGGACATCATCGCACCTGTTCCCGCATATGATCTTCTACTCAACGCGTCAGCTACCACGTTCGCTTTTCCCGGATGGTATTGGATGGTATGATCATAATCTTTTAACAGCTCAACCCAACGTCGTTGCCGCATGTTAAGTTCCTTTTGAGTGAAGAAATATTTAAGGCTCTTATGATCCGTATAAATCTCCACTTTCTCCCCGTACAGGTAGTGTCTCCAGACCTTCAACGCGAAAACGACTGCTGCCAACTCTAAATCATGAGTAGGATAATTCCTCTCATATTCTTTGAGTTGTCGCGAGGCATAGGCTATGACTTTCCCATGTTGTATGAGAATACATCCTAACCCTTTGCCCGGAGCATCGCTGTAAATGACAAATCCATCCGAACCAGATGGTATCGTCAGAACAGGTGCCGAAATAAGTCTCCTCTTGAGCTCTTGAAAGCTCTTCTCACATTCCTCGTTCTATACGAATTTTGTATTTTCTGAGTCAGCTGAGTTAATGGAGTAGCAATTCAAGAAAATCCTTCCACGAATCTCTGATAATAACCAGCTAAGCCCAGAAAGCTTCGTACTTCGGTCACCGACTTAGGTTGCTCCCAAATTTGTATTGCTTCAATCTTCGTCGGGTCAACAGATACTCCACGTTTTGATACCACGTGTCCAAGGAATGCTACTTCCTCAAGCCAGAACTTGCATTTCTTTTGTTTGGCATATAGCTTATTTTCACGAAGCCTTTGAAGTACCAGCGTCAGGTGGTTCTCATGATCTTCACGACTTTTGGAATAGATGAGGATGTCATCAATAAAGACAACCACGAACTGATCTAAATATTCTTTGAATACTCGGTTCATCATATCCATGAAAGCAGTAGGAGCATTAGTCAATCCAAAAGATATGACTAGGAATTCATAATGCCCGTACCGAGTTCTGAAGGCAGTTTTTAGAATATCCTCAGTTTTAATCTTTAGCTAATGATATCTAGAACGAAGATCGATCTTTAAAAAGAATTGTGCACCTTGTAACTGGTCGAACAGGTTATCAATGCGAGGTAGCGGATACCTATTCTTGATGGTGACATGGTTCAACTCCCGATAGTCAATACAAAGTCACATACTCCCGTCTTTCTTCTTTACGAATAAGACAGGAGCACCCCAAGGAGACGTACTAGGATGAATAAAATCGATGTCCAACAACTCCTGTAGTTGGACCTTTAACTCCTGAAGTTCAATAGGAGCCATTCGATATGAGGTTTTAGAAATGGGTTTTGTACCGGGCTTAAGGTCAATAAAGAATTTAACTTCACGTTCTGGGGGTAGACCGGGAAGTTCTTTGGGAAATACATCAGGAAACTCATTAACAACAGAAATATTATTCAAATCTGACGTATTTTGGTTTAGATCAGTGACATGAGCTAAGAAAGCTTGACATCCATTTTTTAATAAACGAATAGCTTTGTGACTTGAAATGACATTGACTGATTTTAGTGGTTTGGTTGTTTGGATTCGCACAATACGTTGGTTAGGAATATAAAAACTAACAACCTTACGAAAATAATTAATTTTGGCATGATAAGTGGTTAACCAGTCAATTCCTAAAATCACATCAAATGCAAGTATTTTTAAATATATAAGATCAATAGGTAAGGTAAGGGTACCAATATGAATCAAGCAAGATTTGTAAACTGTAGATGTAACGAAAGTTTCACCTAACGGAGTTTCAACAGATAAGTCAAAGTCTAACTTCTCAGGTGTCAAATTTAATCGTTGAGCACAAGCAGGTGAAATAAAAGAATGGGTAGCACCGGTATCTAATAAGTTATAAACTTCGCAAGAGTTTATGATTAGCTTACCCGTAATCACCTCGTGTGGGTTCCTCGCGTTTTGGGATGTCACGACAAACGCTCTTCCAGGAACAACCGACTTTGACTTGTCCGAAATCGCCTTTGGAATCACCACCCCCACTGGACTTGGTTTCGCTACAGGACAATCTCGAGCTATATGTCCTTCTTTTCCACAGTTATAGCATGCTTTGAATTGTTGTGGGCAGTTTGGGCTGATGTGTCCCTCTTTCCCGCATTTATAGCATACGACCGTTGGTCGTTCTCCTCCCCTAGAAACAGTTGATGCTGGTGCTGATGTCAATGTCTTCACGCTCTCATTGTTGTACCTTTTCTTCTTGAAATCTCCTCCCGATTCGCTTTTTCTACTATCATGGCCACGATTACCACCGGAGTGGTTACCGCTTCTGTCATGATACTTTCCTCCCTGCTGGTTGTTATTGTTCCGATGACTGCTGCCACCGGTACGACCTTGGTTGTTGTCCCTTGGTTGAACATAATTACTATCTCGTTCTAATAACTGGGCCCTGCTTACTACATCCGAATATAGAGAAAATTTGTGAGAAATGAGGTATTGACGAATTTTGGGTTTCAAACCTCTAAGAAACATCCGCGTCATACGTTCCTCATTCTCCACCAAATGAGGTGCAAACCTGGACAACTCTGCGAACTTAGCCTCGTACTGGGACACAATCATGTTGTTCTGTTCCAGTCTGATAAACTCTACCTCCTTCATATGACGAATACTTTCAGGAAAGTACTTATCATTGAACAGTTTCTGGAACGCTTCCCAAGACATCTTGAGTGCGGCAGTCTGGGTACGCTTCACAGATTCCCACCACTAATCTGCCTCTCCACGAAATATAAAGGTGGCAAATGGAACCTTCTGTTCCTCCGTGCATCCCAAGATATCAAATATCTTGGTAATTTGCTTAACCCACGTCTCCGCCTTGATCGGATCCGGCTTTTCCAAAAATTCTGGTGGTCCTAATTCTTTGAACTGCTTGGCAGTGACAATTCGCGTGTTGTTATTATCTCCACCTGTATTTTGCACACGAGTCTCCCTAGTCTGGTTTTGTATGAACTGCAAAAAGCTTCTAAACATCTCATCGTTTATCGTCTGATCAGTGTTGTTTTCAGGATGAACATTGCCTTCCTGTTGCACGTTCTCCTGGTTGGTGATTAAAGGTGTCTCCACGGTCTCATTCACTCCATTGTTAACATTCTCAGCTGCCATTCTCAAATACTGCCATAAAATAAGGGTTAATTAAATAAATTAACATATCAACCCTATACTCCGACTGACCAATTAAACATCAGATAAGCTTAGGTAGGACACACTAGTGAAGGATTTACTCATCTCTCCCCTCCTAGTTCTATTCCCCGATCTCCGCCAGAGATCATATCCCTAAGCTCTGATACCAACTGTGACGACCCCAGAATAGGTCCAGTCAACCCAACCCATTCTGATTCGCCAAATACATGGTACAGAATCCAAATACAAACTTTATATCACACGGTCGTGCAAAATACGACCACACAACTGTGAGTGTCAATACAAATATGTAGAAAATATTAACATTCAAACTAAGTCCTCATTACAATTATTATCACACTATTTATTAGAAATAGTGAGGACTACTACTGCTCTAACTCGGACCGTCACTCTGCCCCCCGACTAGTTCCCGCGACATTTTCATTTCCTGAAGAGGACAATAGATGAAAAGGGTTAGCTCAACTAGCCCAGTAAATAATATTATGACTAAGATAATAAAGAACAATTTATCGTTAGTCATCAAAAAATCAGATAAAATATTATGGACTACAAGTTTTAGATCAACAACTGCAGCGGAAATAACAATTCATTAGAAGAGTTAAGTAGAGAATGAAGTCTACTATCTTATATGATTTAAGAGTCCATCGTCAATATTTTATCCCTGTAACATCAATCAATATACATCTCGAATCAAATATTCATCTTTGCACTACAGGCCAAAGATATTCATTTGTATCACCAGTTGATCATGTTCATCTAAACACCTGTCCATCTTTGCACTACGGGCCAAAGATATTCATCAGGTAATCATTCATCTTTGCTTTACAGGCCAAAGATATTCAGTTATATCACCATTTAGGACCGAGGATGATGAAAAACAATATAAATAACGAATCCAGTGAGATAAAGGACAAAGATTAGGGATTCGTAATTTAGTTTATCCAAGTTTAAGAATACTCTATAATGATATTTTGTGGAGCAAAATTCAAGAATAAAGATCAAAACTTAGATCCAATCAAAGATAGGAACCATAACAGATTACTTGGACAAATAAAAAAAATTTTAATTTTTCGGTGAGTAGTGTCGTATTCGTGAATAATGTCGTATACGTGAATAGTGCCGTATACATGAATAGTAACCCCGAAACGAAAAGGTAGAAATTTTCATAAGAAAAATCATACTTTGTGAACAGTACTCGTGAATAGTACTATATTCGTAAATAGTGTCGTATACGTGAATAGTAATCCTGACGGAAAAGATAAAAATTTCATAATAAAATTCATACCAATATTTCGATGAAATGATATTGGAAGCAATAACATCATTTACAAAAAAAATATAACATCCCTTACAACTGTTGAACAAAAATAATATTCCTATGAATATTGAACGAAGATAATATTCCTTATGAATATTGAACGAAAATAATATTTCTTACGAATATTGAACGAAAATTAAATTCCTTACGAATACGAAAAATAATATCGTAAGCGAATATGAAATAAATAATACCCCTTACCTTAAAAGAAGAGTATTTCTGACTGGTAGGGCGGAGATATTCTTGAAGAAAATTTGTACTATTTTCTACACTCAAACCTTCCTTAAACTCTAAAAAAATACGCTCAATATTATAGAAGAAGAATTCTCTAATTCTGGTGTGATTTTCAATTCTAAACTAAGCATCCTATTTATAGGAGAATGGAAGGGTACTATTTGAATAAAAATCACGAACTGCATAGTGAAAAATTTCGGACAAATTCATGGGCGCGCACCGGCGAAAAAATTTGATTTTACTATTCATTACTGTGCAATAAAATATTCTAATAAAATAAAATATAATATATATATATATATGTATATTACCTACCGTATAAGGTAGGTAATTAAAACTATATATATATATATATATATATATATATATATATATATAATATAGTCCTCCCCTACACATAACATCCCCCCACCCCATTTTCATTTTTCATCCCACATGTGGGTCCCACCCCACATGTCACTTTCACATATAATATATATATATATACTGAATAATTTTATACCGAATATTTTGAAAAATGAGTAAGTGAGGGTACATATAATAAGCCAAATTTATAACAAATACCGATAAAAATACCTCAGCACTAATTCCTTCTTTTATATCCACAAAAATAAATATTTTCTTATCATATAAATAAATAATTAATTATTCATAAATAATATTACAGAACTACAAAATTGACAACCAGGTCGTTCCCAAGAAAGAGGGGGCCTTCCAATAAGGATTTCTCCTTACTGGCGCGCAATCAAATAACCCCTCCTAGATAGAACTTTCTTAGACATTGCCAATAATGCTATCTAATAATATTATTCAAATAATATGAGTTATTGATTTGATAATTTGAAATACTGTGCAATGACAATTATTGAATCATTAAAATATTATGCAATTATCAATGAAGCAATTATTGAATCAATAATATATAATATTGAATAGTAATTACTGTAACAATTATTGGATAATAACTTTTTACGTAAGAATCAATAATTAGAATTACTGTGCAATACCGTGTGCTACTGTGCAATACCGCGTATTACTGTATTTTTAACCACCAAGTATTTCAACAGTTTTAACGGTAACAACCACGCCGTTATTTTTAGAAAACTTATTCTTGTCATTTTTTTCATCCGACAGTTATTCCGTTGTGGGGTCCACAAATAGCTGCGCCGTCGTACGAATATTCCCCGATAACAAGAATATTCCACGACCAAACGAATATTCCCCAACAACAATGAATATTTTATAACCACTTGCTTATTTTGAAATATTTGCACATTTTACCCATAACTTTTCACATTTATCAAATCAACATCTTACTATTTCGAAATAATACATAAAAAGTATTAAATCTTTATTCATAAAAGTTGGGGTCTTACAGGCACTCACAGTTGTGTGATCTTATTTTGCACGACCGTGTGATATAAAGATTGTATTTAAATTCTGTACCATGTATTTGGCGACTCAGAATGGGTTGGTTTGACTGGACCTATTCTAGGGGGCATCACAACTAGGGTATGATTCCATAACTTCTTATTTATCGTTTTAGATTAATAATTTGCATAAAGGATGATCCGGGTAGTGGTTTTGTAGAAATCTTTTTAAACTCTGATATACTATGCTTCCGCTAATTTTTGCAATTTGATTGCATCACGATTTCGTACAAACCCAACAGTGGCATCAGAGCCAAACCTTTATAAAATTATTAATTATTTTGATTTCATATAAATATGGGTATGTATTTAGAATAATTTATTGCGCATAATTTTATTGTATAAAATTATTATTTTATATATATAAAAAAAAAAGATAATTCGCGAATTGTGAAAAAAATTGGCAAATTTATTTTTGCGGGACGAATATGTTTTCGCGAATTTTTTTTTATGGGATGAATCTGTTTCATCTGTTTCATATGTTTCGACGAATCAATTTTATGGGACCAATCTGTTTCACGAGTATTATATATATATATATATATATATATATATATATATATATTCGTGAATAAGTAGAATCATTGATTCAAAAGGATTTCCTGCAATGTTTTAAAAGATACAGGTCACCTTTTTAGAAGTAAAGTAAAAGGTAACTTATATATATATATATATATATATATATATATATATATATATTCTTAATAATTTTATAATTAAAATAAAGAGTTTATTTTAATCTTGAAATTGAATTTCATGCAATGTAAAATTGCCCATTAAATGGTACTCATATTTATATAGAATGTTTTAAATTCATGAGATGGATATTTATTTATTGATATATATAATGATATGTATGATAATAAATGGGGATTGATTATGGACTATTTGACCAATGTGATTGAATTTTATTTTAGTTGAATGCTTGAATGAATGAGTTTTATTAAATGGGGTCTGCGTACCTCGACTTCATTGGTTTTTTCTCGATGTAAATTCTATCTCTCTCTTATGTACTTTCCCTTGACTGCTGATCAAGGTTTCTATTTAAATTAAATAGTTTAATGTAATAGAAATAGTTAGAATTATCTTGAAGAAATTGGAGACCAAGGAGCGCATGAAGACCCGTTTGTATGGAGCCCGGGTTTAAATGTAATAGTTACGTTTAAATTTAAATTCTTGCACTCCTAGGTTTGACCTTTTGGTTCACTTGGTGGCTCTAGTGAACAAAACTAGAATAAAAGTCCATAATCAATCTAGGTAGAATATAGTATTCTATATGTGCATGCTAAATATTATATATATTATATTTTATGCAAACATGTTTCGCATGTTTAATAAACTGACGCGTATTTTATATATATATGTGCATGCGCGCTAAACAAGATGAGACAAATAATAACAAATCCCTCAAGAAAATTATATTAAGTCGAAAGTGTTCAAGTGATATTTGGAATATCGAACGTCGCCTTCTAGCATGATAAATTGATAGAGTATTAAATATTTAGTATAAGCTTGTTGTGCTATCCACAAGGCGAGTATTGCGTATTTAAGATATTAATTAATCACATTTGATGATTATCAAGAAAATTGAACGATCTAGTTTTGTTGTGCTATCCACAAGGACGAACATTTTTCTTTTTTGAATTTATGGAAGTGCTAGGCTGGACTTAACTTAAATCATTTTAGTTCGAATGTGCACACACTTGACCATTATGATTTAAGAGGCAAAATAAAAAGAGTTACATGGTGATGTAATTGACAAGAATTGACTACCTATTTATTTGTATATCGCTTATTGTGCTATCCACAAGGTTATATACATTTGAAATGGGATCCTTATTCTCACTAGAAAATCTTTAATTAGATGTTGCCGAACTATATAAGTGAGGGTAATATAGTTTGATAAAAATAGTGGGAGATACCAATTTAAAATAAAGACCTAAATTTATTTTGGTATGCAAAATTAATTAAATGAATGTTTGCTAAAATATTGTCTTTTCACATACAAAAATTTAAAAAAATATCAAAATCACTAATTTCACTACGTAGCATACTTGATGCTAATAAACTAACCAGACCAAATTATACGAACTGGTTAAGGAATTTGAGAATAGTTCTCACTGCTGAAAAGATTTCTTATGTTCTAAATTCACCTGTCTCTGAAACTGTTCCAAAATCAGCATCTGAGGAAGAAATTGCTACCATTGTAAAGTGGCAAAATGACGCATCTATGGCTCAATGCATCATGCTCGCATCCATGAATAACGAGCTTGAGCATCAGCATGAAAACATGAATGCTCCTACTATGTTGCTTCACCTCAAGGAGTTGTATGGTGAACAAAGTAGGACTGCTAGATATGAGATATCTAAGGAGCTCTTCCAATCTCGGATGACCAAGGGTAAGGTGAACATAAAAGAACAAAACAAACCTGATCCAGCTAGCAAAGGAATGTGCTTCCATTGCAACAAGCCAGGTCATTGGAAGAGCAACTGCAAGAAGTTTCTGGCAGAGAAGAAGCTTGGAGAAGTTTCGACTTCCAATCAAGGTTTGTTCATGATTGAAATTAATTTTTTAGAAAGTCAAAATTCTACTTGGGTATTAGATACCGGCTATGGTTCTCACATATGTAATAATGTGAAGGGACTGGTCAGAAGTAGAAAGCTGAACAAGGATGAGGTTGTCCTACGAGTGGAAAATGGAGCAAAAGTTGTTGCATTAGCTGTAGGCACTTATTATTTAGCACAACCTACGGACAAGTCTATTTATTTAAATAATTGTTATTTTTTTCCGAATATCATTAGAAATATTATTTCTATTTTTGTATTAGATATGGATGGATTTGACATTATAATAAAGAACAACAGTTGTTCTATTTATAAAAGAAATGTTTTATATGGTGTTAGTACTTTGCAAAATGGACTATATACTTGACTTGCATGAAAATATACTTCAAATAGAACAAACTAAGAAAAGGAAAAGAGATGATATTAATTATACCTATATGTGGCAGTGTAGACTCGGTCATATTAATGAAACAAAATTATCCAAGTTGCATAAGGACGGGCTCTTAGAGCTATCCGATTATGAATCATATTCAATTTGTGAATCTTGTCTCATGGGTAAAATGACTAAATCTCCTTTTACTGGAAAAAGAGAAAAAGTTACAGAGTTGTGTTTATACCTACTCATCGGTATTCATCACAGCTTGATTCTTGTTTTTAAGTAATTTTCCTATCATTTTTACGTGGTTTATACTCTTGTGTGCAGATAACGGAATAGGTACGAAAGTGGCAGAAAAATTGAAAATTTAAAGCTAAAATATTGAAATAAGACAAACTCAATTTGGGACCCAACTCAAGGACATATATAGAAAGCTTAATATATTCAGCTACCATGCATGCAAATCATATTATGTATATTCATTAGCAGCTTACTTTAGCAGCTTGAAAAGGAGAATCAACAAAGAGGAGCCATGCAAAAAGAATTTCGGCTGGACTTGAAGGCTCCAGGACCCCCGCTGGAGCGGGTGTGCTTAGAAGAGAATCCCCGTCGAGACAGGTGAGATGCAGTGCCGGACAGTAGTGGACCCCGCTGGGGCAGGGCCTTGAAGGCTGAAGACCCCCGCTGGGGCGGGGAGGCGGCAGTGCTGCAATCACTTTTCCTTTCTCGAATAGGACACGGATGCAAGATAAGGAGGAAGCTATGATTATTAATATTGGCATGATAAAGGCTGTAGTAGTGGGCTATAAAAGGGACACATAAAAAAGGATTGCTTCAATATCTTTTCTTGATTCGGATTGGCGTGCAAGAGAAGTGTAGAGATAGTGGGCTATTATATAGTACATACTAGGGATAACCCGTGCCTGAAGGCACGGTGCAATTCAAAAACCATTCATCAACTACCACAACAAACATAAGCACGGTGCAATTCAAAAAACATCGAACAATGAATTTGGGTAGGCCTCAATTCTGCATTAACAAAACCATTCATCAACTACCACAACAACATACATTAATTAACATTCATATCAGCTCCCGTATAAAAATTGATATAACAATAAGATCAAAATCTAAGCAAAACTAAAACAAATCAAAATGATTGGTTCAATTGATCTTGTGTTTATGCCTAAAGACGCTGAGTAATCAAAAACAAAACCAACAATTAGCAATAAATTCATTGGCCAAAAAGTTAAATCCTCCATATATTTTAAAAAAAATTGGCCAAAATTTCCCCTAAAAATGAGACATCAGAAAATTTTCAACCTGTATACACAATTTGTTCTCATACCCAAAAAGGTTACTATATGTCTAACTATCACGCCAACATTTTGCCTAACACAACTATTTACCAACTAACGCAACCACGTAAATGAAATCCATAACATCATAAAAATATTCATGTTGCATGCACCCAAGAATACTCAATGCTTAAATCCAAAGATTTCAATCAACAACCTTTATGCAATACTTTATGCACCAATCTATTGAAAAAAAAATAGAAAATTTTCAATGATTCCGAGAGAATGAAAGAAATGGATATAAAACAATCTATAATTTCGAAATGAAAGAAATGGATAAAAAATGGGTTACTGTAAGCCTAATGGGGATCAAAGGCTTGAATGTTATCTACATGTAACTTCACTGGAAAACAACCCCATGCATGCTTCCATATATACCTGAAAACAATATAAGGAACAAAAATCACTTTCGATTTTCTAAAACAAAAATTAATTATATACAACCCCAAGCATACTTCCACACACAACAAAACTTAGAAACCACCAAAAAAATTAATTTCAAAACCCACATTGACAAACCATATTAAAGTGTAGCCGAGTAACACCAAAATCCAAAAATCTAAAATAATAAAGATTTAATATGTTGGAACAAATTCAGGATTTGATGTGTTAGAAATTAGTAGTGATTAATAAGATACAATATCAGTAACACCTTACATTGCAGCCTTTATTATATATCAAGCACCTACTTAATAGACTTCATGAGTACTTTTAGCGGGTCCAAAGGCTAGCTGTAATTATGTGAGCAACGAAAAAAAATTAAATTTTAAATTCTAAAGAGAGTTAAAAATAATATTTTTTTTCTTGTTGTGTTGTACCTGTAAATGCCTCTTGACAAGAGGTAGAGTGAGATTTTTTGTATTCATGAGCTCAATAACTTAATTTGGAGTAGGACCTAGAGAACAACCAAAACAAATATGAAAATTTGGGATTACACAAACACGTTCAAGACTAAAAAACAGAAAATAGACTGGATATATAAAAAATGAAATTGAAAAATATGGACAGAAAAATAAAAATTAAAGAGTTGAGCAATTAGTAAAAAATCAAACAAATAGACAAATCCACCTCATTGAAACAATACTACAAACACCTGGAGTTCAAATCAACTCAAATTCGCAATTCAGGTAACAATCCGAATCAAAATATCATTGAACCCAAAGCAAGCTAAATCAAAATCCACGCACAAATATTATACTCAATTTCAAGCAAATTCAAGAAAAATTCTACTTTTAACTGCTAATTGCTCAATTCAATATTCCAAAATCCCAGTTGCATTACCCACAAAATAATCTATCCAATACAAAATTAAACTTCTCAAGTAGTAATAAACATCAATAGAAAATAAACCTAAATAGCACTAAACATCAATATAAATACAACCAAGCAAGTAGATAAAAGAATGCTCACCACCACCACCCAATTGAAAGACCAAGTCCAATGCCTCACCTGAAACCCCACCCTATTGATAAACTGCAAGGAAAATTCACAGGTTAAACTAAACCAATGAGAATTATGTACTTCACACTAAAAATCAAATTCGTTACTAACTATTATTATGCTCATATACGACAATAATATTTATCAATTCTTAATGTACACACGTAGAATATAGTGCCCCTGCCAAACCTCCAATTCCAAAGTATTCTCTTCATTGAAATTAAAAAGTCTCTCTTGATCATCTGTTCTAATTTAAACCACAAACTAAACAAAAAGAATGCAATTGTTCCACTAATATATTTTTTGATCAAAGTTCCACTAATATATTGAATAGACCAATTAACCATGAACAATGTATATAATGGGGAAAAAATAATGAACAATTTACATACCAGGAAAAAAAAACAACGAACATTGTATTATTCTCTAAGGTACTCTCTTTATCAAAGTCTTATTCCCTCTCAAATAAAAATTCATTTTATCATTTTCTACAAGAAAAAATACTAAAAAAATAAATAAAAACTAACTAAAAAAAATAGAGTATACAATATTTCTTTTAGGCATTCCAACAAATACTTGATGTCCATTATAGTTGAAAGCAAATCAACACCTAACTAATAACTTGTGTGTGTGTGTGCGATGTGTGTGCGTGTGTGCTATGGGGGGGGGGGGGTGTGTGTGTGTGTACACTTTCTGTAATTTGTGAAAAACAGGGGTATAAGTAAGAATTTTGTGTGTTTGTCTCGTGTTTGTGTTGGGTGATGAAGACAGCGAAAGGGATACGATAGAGCTAAATTAGTTTCAGTTCAACAAATATTTTTAAAGATGGTTTGAAAAGATTCAATAGAGCTAAGGTTATTGGGTGATTGTATCAGACCTTCTACTGAGCCACAAAAAAACCTTGTATGGCAAACTTGGGATGAAGTAACAGTGATTCCTTTAAATGTAAACTTATATGTTCTACTCCAGTGCAGTTCCCTTTTTGCAATAAGATGGACTGCCTACTCCCTAGCAGAAAGAAGAAACACTACGAACTGCAGTCCTTATTATAGAGACGGGAGAGAGAAAATGGTATATGTAGAAAGATTGTAATCCCGGCAGGAGCTTGTTAAAAAATCATAGGCAAAATAGTATTTTTGTTTTTCTCTGCGGGTCAGTCAAAAATTTTGAAGACCTTGTGCTGAATTAATGACATATAACAAAATAATTCAAAGATCCAAGAAAATAATTTAGGAACTCTGAGTTTAATGAAGACGGAGGAGAGACCTGGCCCGGTTGATTGCAGCAAATCAGAGGCATACGTGATCCTCAAGATCCATCAGCTGGTGGAAGAAATTGTCATGGTTCCTATTCACATGCTGCATGCAACACGTTTCAGACACGTTATGCTCCTTTTGGAGACATTTTATCAAACATAAGTTATGCTATAAATTGTATCAAAATAAATAATTGAATACAAAAATCCAACCATTCACTCGGTTGATATTCGATCAAAATTCAACTATGGAAATTCAAAATTTGAAGCACTCACATAACCAATATGAAAATTCATAATTTGAAGCACTCACATAGACCCAAAAGTTTTAGGTAATTTTCGATCAACAACCCCTCAATCCAAAGCCTTATTTAAATCCACAATTCTAATATAGAATGTGAAGCATGTTCAAAAGGAAAACTCCATATAAAGCCTGTTCGCCGATTGATATGTTGAGGGTCGCTAGTCACGCAAGAGAGAAATGAGGTGGTGATTGAGGGGAGGGAGAAACAGAAAGAGGGGAGGTGACTCCAACACTCCAGCATATAACATAAGAACTGAATACAAATCTCATAAATTAACCAGCATTTCACTTCACCAATTATAAACACCACTTATTAGATCAACCCATATATCATTCAAGTATCTGGCATTCTAACTAATAAAAAAGGCATCCAATGAATTATATATAAATTAAAATTAATTCAACATTTAGGAAAACTTAGAATTACACTTCAACAAAAAACACTACTCGAAATAGAGTTCGTCAATAATGGAGTTTTTCATAATTTAAATTTCGATTCATGTTGATATAGAAACTAATTCGCATTATAATTCACAACAAATATATTCAACTCGCAAGTGTCCATAATGCCACTCACCCACGATGTGTTTTACCATAACCGCACGAAAGTTGAGTTTGGCTTAGACAATCAAGTTAGAGATGAAGTCAGGGGCAATGTGAGATAGTATATAAATTTAACCTCGTATTTGTTCGTGACTGAATTGAATGTTCCAAACATGCAATGAATATGTCAACTTGGTGCAAGATGAATACTTTCATGTACTTGTTGCAGTGTACCACACGAAGCATGTATTTTTCTGTTCTAGATATTCACAAACATAAGTAGGCTATGTGGAATATCAACTTTTCTTTCAGATAGTTTACCAAAATGGTTAAGCATGCCAAAATATTACATGAAGTACTACAAGAGAGAAGAAGTCATTGCAATATTACACCAGTGACTGGATCCCACTTCTAGTTCATTGATTTTTTTAATTCCGAAATAGCATTAGGCATATAAATTTTGAACACAACTGGGTCATATAGCGAACTAAATGTCACTAATGTATAACTTTAGGCTAAAAACTTGAAGAGAGTACCAACTCAGGTTGCTGATGCCCAACAAACCCAAGAAATCTACTAACAATATTTACAATATTGCAAGTTCTACAGAACATACATGCAACCAAATAGCAACACGTCATTAAATCAGAAGAGTTGCTAAACAAACATGGTCCAGTACTATGATTATTACAGAATCATAAGATTATCACATACCTGTCAATGTTTAACGTTCTGAACAGGACACGCTTTACTCCCTTGGGAATATTTAAGGACTTCATAGCTTCAGCTGAGAGGTGTGGATACAGACAATTTACGTCAAGCAGAAAAATTGAAAACAGTAGAAGCTAAAAATAAACCCAGAAAAAAAGAAGCAAAAAATAGCTAGTTCAAATGGCCACAGCCATCGACAGTT
Source organism: Panax stipuleanatus (assembly GCA_020205555.1). Lineage (NCBI taxonomy): Eukaryota > Viridiplantae > Streptophyta > Magnoliopsida > Apiales > Araliaceae > Panax > Panax stipuleanatus. The sequence continues at coordinate 66,193,806 of CM035123.1, read as the reverse complement.
ACTATGAAAGGTGGTTAAGTATCAATTTAAACTGAATATATTTAAGGTATTTATTGTTTTGAATTACAATAACACAACTGGGTCATATAGCGAACTAAATGTCACTAATGTATAACTTTAGGCTAATAACTTGAAGAGAGTACCAACTCAGGTTGCTGATGCCCAACAAACCTAAGAAATCTACTAACAATATTCACAATATTGCAAGTTCTACAGATCATAACATGCTACCAAACAGCAACACGTCATTAAATCAGAAGAGTTGCTAAACAAACATGGTCCAGTACTATGATTATTACAGAATCATAAGATTATCACAAACCTGTCAGTGTTTAACGTTCTGAACAGGACACGCTTTACTCCCTTGGGAATATTTAAGGACTTCATAGCTTCAGCTGAGAGGTGTGGATAGAGACAATTTACGTCAAGCAGAAAAATTGAAAACAGTAGATGCTAAAAATAAACCCAGACAAAAAAAGCAAAAAGCAGCTAGTTCAAATGGCCACGACCATCGACAGTTACTATGAAAGGTGGTGAAGTATCAACTTAAACTGAATATATTTAAGGTATTTATTTTTTTGAATTACAATAACACATAGTCAAAACTGTTTTAACTGCCACGTTAAACAAACAACTACACATGCTGTCATGAAGTGAGGATTCTAGTTCTGCACATCCAAGGTTGTGCATGCCCAGCTTAGAAGGTTAAACAAATAATCAACCGATGTCCTGAACATAATTTCAACTAAAATTGCGAGTTTGCTGAATTCCAAACTGAACTCTCTTAGCAGATCAGATTTATTCTCACTCTTTAAAGAAATTGAAAACTGGGAAATGGTTAGCCAGCATGCTGACTCAAGAGGAACTCCAAGATTGTTGAAATCTGGGAAGATGCTACTATAAATTTACCAAATTAAAGAAGATGCATGGGTGGGAATGACTTCAGACGTCAATGAAGCTAATTTCCTTGGAATGAGAGAATAAACCATAATCAAGCATCCTAAAGCTCGTAGAGGAACTTATAAGCCTAAAACCAATAACTATTTAGTAATTTCAAGACTGATTTAACCATGCTTCATATTGTTCAGTTGTTCCAATCGAACACCAAGGAGTTGGACGGGTCTATGCTCCCTCCTCTCAGAATCTGTACATAACTAATGTTGAGGATGATTTTATGTTTACCCACTTTTAATGTAATTTTGTATCAGTAATGGATCATACATAGCAAAAAAAAAAAATTGTCCTTTAGTGTCCCAAAACCTTGCTTTTAGGAGTAAAACAAATAACAGTACCATATCCTCCATGACGACCCTTTCTCTTGGCCTCCTTCATCCGATATGCACGGGATCGGGAGTGAATCTTGGTTGGTTTCCTGATGATAAAACCATCCTTGATCAGCTTCCTTATGTTCTGACCTACACCCAGAGAACCAAAAATAATAACTAAGACAACAATTTTGACTCATATGAGTTATTTTCAATTGTATTTCATTTCAATTATAATGCAATCTCACCACCAAACTTATGTTACAAGCAGCAATACCTCTCAATCAATATCAGTTGTCTATTGCAAATTGAAATTAGATATGAAATAGCAAAACTCTTAAAATATAAATTCAGTAGACAGTTTTCTAGCTCAAAATGCAGAGAAATGAAGATAGTTTGAAAACCAGGGATAAACATTAAAAGTATGTTCATGTTGTATATTTTTTATTTTTTGATGAATGAATATACCAGTACAATTATGCAGTAAAGAGAACAACTTCTCGACTTTTTAGTTAAAATTTGAAAGAACTATTACGATGTTATCGAAGCTTTGTAACTTAAATATTGTGCACACTAATATCCTATTCACATGTACTCCGCATTTCTTTGATATTGTGTTTAGTAATTACAACAAAGTATAGAACAGTGGTTCTTAGGAGATGAGATAAGTATTTGGTATGGATATATGTTAGAACTTATGCATAGTGCCTAGGTTCTACTATTTGATTTTTTTTTTACATATGCAGGCTCCTATGATCTTGTTTTATCTTGAGTTGTTTGGTTTTTGTTCGGAAGTAGTTTATTGAATCCATGAAAAGTAAACTGGTTGAGTATAGATTTGGTTGCCAAGATAAAATAGCATCCATTGCCTACTGGAAACAATGGTAATTGATAAATGAGAAATCATTCGGCTTTGGTTGCTTCTAAAAGCTTAACACTTGGTAATAGGTATTCCTAGTATTAGAATGGGAATAGTTTATTCCAAAATGTGAGTCCATCTTTGATGTTTGTACTTTGTACATCTCACAAAGAAAGTTCACTTTATAAACCATACTTAAATATTTAAAGTAACATAATTTTTCAATTTTACAGTTAATATAAAGTGGTAAAATTTATTTAAATATAGTATACATTATTTACATTCACCTGGGAATAAAATGGATATCGACAACTACTATTATGATTTTTTTAGAGTTAGAAACTCATTTTGGGTTGACAACCAAACAGAGGATACAGCAACAAAAATGATAATTCAATAGATTCATATATATAGATAAATAGATACCTTTGGAGCTGTGTAGAGATTCAAGAACGGTTTTGTAACCAAGAGTGTATTTTCCACTCTTCATCACAAGAGCGAGCCTGTTGTTGATGCTCTCATGAATCTTCTTCTGCGAAAGCAAAAGCACAAAAACTCACGCAACGAAAAAACAAACAGAAAATGAAGAGAAAACAGATTAAAATGAACACAAGGGCGAGATGTTTACCGTTTTCTTTCCAAGAACCATTTTTGGTTACTATTTTTCCAGGAAAAACAGAAGATGAACAGAAGATTAGAGAAAGTTTGAGCCTACAATTGATAATTTGCTATGAAATGTAATGAAACGGACAACATATTACTTTTTTGTTAACTATTTTTTCGAATATCAAGTTTTGTATAGATGTATCCAGATATAATTTTTCTCACAAAAAAAATCTAATAAAATTTTAGTCTTTAGTTTAATATTCCAAATATATTATGTATTTGTGTCTGAAAAACAGCTTAATATTCAAAGACCAAAATCGAAAGTAGTAGCTGGTATTTGAGCTTTTGGCAATAATCTCTACAATTCCTATTGTAGAGACTCTTTACAATAAAGAAAGCCATTTGAAAACATCTTCCCAGTTCTCTTTGGAACAAACAGAGCCTTAACATTTACACAATTGTCATTCCTTACTCGAATCAGTAATCCTATTTCCAGATCAGAATTCTCTTCTTACCCAAATAAAACCCAAACAAATTTTTTTATTGGGTCTTTCACGATGAGATCTACGTATAAAGTAACTGTATTTAATTATGAAAGTTGGCTGGGTAGCTAACCATGTTAATAACACTTTATTTTTATTTTTTTCATATTCTAAACAACCTGTAGTACAGACACAGAAAGCCAACAACAAAGACCTAACAGTATATATAAACAACACCTAATTTCAATACAAATTTGGTGGAGGAGTTGAAGAGCCAAGGCTTTCTTTATTCTTTGAAAACCAAATAAACATGGAAGAATCTCACTTTCCTTTTTGTTCAGTTTCTCAGTAGCCAAACAGAGTTCAACATTACCTTAATCCACCACCAAAACAAAAAATGAAAAGGAATGAAATTCACTGAGACGATTTGGAGGCATACCTGAAGTTTTCTTCAAAGAAGCCAATCGTTCCTGATTCTATATGCTCTGGATCGTACATTAGGGGCAGGGTATGAGATTTAGGGTTGGGTATGAGAGATTTGGGGCTGGAATTAGGGCTGGGTATGAGAGATAAGAGATTTAGGGGAATTGAGAGGGATCGAGTTGTTTGGGGGGAATTTTATCTCTCAGCTCCGTGTGCGTAAGAACAGAGAGAGAGATCGATGGTTTGAAATTTGAACAGGGGAATGAGAGAGAGCTGTTGACGTGTACTTGGATGGGACACTTATGTATTTTCTCTCTCTGCTCTGTTTTATATTATAGATTATAAGGAAGGGACTTGACCGGTTACAAAAGAGGAGAGCCACGTGGGGGAGCTTAGAGAATAGATTATATATTATATAATTTCGTGATGCAATTGGAAATGATAAGTGGGCGGCTACGAATTATATTATAGAAAGGAGACTTGTCCTGTTGCAAAAAGAGGGCCACGGATTAGCTTTATATATATATATATATATATATATATATATATATATTAAATAATATAGTTTAGGGGAGATGAATAGACAGCATAGTTTTACATAGGATTATTATAGTAGTTTATTTTTAGTTTTAGTTTTCAATAAAATAATAAACCCTAGTTGTATGGGGGTGGGAGATTGAAGCACTTGGAGGCCATTAGAGATCAAGATCAAGAGCAAGACGGAGCAAGAATTTGCCAACAACAGATTATAATTTTTTCTCTAATCTTTTTTCCTTATCTTTTAATATTTATTCAATTGTGGATTCTTGGTTTTAATTCAATGACAATGAACTAATTCTTTGTTTAAGATTACAATGGATCTTATTGTGTAGTTTATTTTAATATGCTCCTCTATCAATTTTTTTGATCTATTGTTGAGATTGTCTATTGTGATTTGGACTTAATTGCTTAATTGCCTAATTATCAATTACCGTGATAATCTATATGAAATCGAGATAGGAGTATAGATTTAGATCTGATCATAATAGCATGTGTTTGTGATTTCTGCGGAGATAGAATTCATGATTTGTGTTTAGGATAGAGATATACCTTTACGCCATATGTAATCTGATAGGGAACTTGTGTGTGAAATCCTTTTTAATTGTAATTCACATAGAGATATAGTGGATTAGTTAATTAGGGTGTCTTGTTTAATTCTATCATCTGTAGACGCGAGTGAGTATGGGTATGATGCATCGAAAGGTGGTTATATCTGCTTTAATGTTCTTGATTAACAATTCAGAATAGTGAGAATAATTGATAAGAAGTGTGTTAACTTAAATGAAGCAATAAGTGAAGTTGTGATCTTAAATCTCCGTAATCTTAATTCAAACTAGTGGTAGTTAGTAGTAGTTTAATTATACTTGAAATTCATTCGTTTAAATAAGATTGAGTTGGTTACGGGTTAGTACTTGGTGATTCTTGTTAAATAATTTCTCGTGAGAACAATACTTTACTTTCACTTTATTACTTGTTGACCACGTATACTTGCGTGTTGTGCGTAACTAATTTTACCCAACACTCTGCTTTGCTCATTCCTATATAGTTCATTGTAATTTATGCATTTTTTGATTTAAAAGAAAAAGAGATGTAATACTATTAAGTAGGAAGCTTAAGTGGAGAAGGAAAATTTATAAATGTTCCAAAATGTGGTTGCGGGGACGGATTGTGGCGAAAGCCAACACAGCACAATGCTTTCTTCACATTGACTTTGAGTGATAAGTTGCATGATACCATGCTAATGCCATCCTGAGTTGTTCCTACACCTTGCAACTATTGTTGTCAGCATACCCCTAGCCAGCTCAATTAAGGCGGTCTACATATTTGATGGTTAATGGAACGATATTTATACTATAAAATGTATAGTTGTAATGTAGTGTATTGAAGATCGAAGAGAGAGTCATATTGAGTTTATTGAATATTGCGGCAAACTAAGCAAATGCTACTTAGTTTATTTTACCAATGCAAAACAAAGTAAATGTTATTTAGTTTATGAGAACTGTTATTTGAAATATATATAGGGACTACTATTCGACATTCACTCCTATGCGTCAAACGAGTTTCTAAGTTTCAAAGCATAGTATATATATATATATATATATATATATATATATATATATATATATATATATATATATATATATATATATATATATATACACATATAGTACTTATTGAGTTTATTGAATATTACAGCAAACTAAGCAAATGCTATTTAGTTTATTTTGCCAATGAAAAACTAAGCAAGTGCTACTTAGTTTATGAGAACTGTTATTTGGAATATATATGGACTACTGTTTGACATTCATGACTACTTGTCTGTTGGGTTTCTAATTAATTGCATCCCAACTAAGCAAATGCTACTTAGTTTATTACTATTTTTTCTTTTCTTTTAATTTATTTTAATTATTTTATTGTATTTATTATTATATTTTATTTTATTTTATTTTGTATTATATTATATAATTTTTTTAAAAATTATTATTTTATTTTATTATATTGTATTGTGTTTAATTGTATTTTATTTTATTTTATTTTATTATTTAATATTTATTTTATTTATTATTTAATATTTATTTTATTTTATTTTTTATTAATTTTATTTTTTGTTATTTTATTTTTTGTTATTTTATTTTATTTTATTTTTAGTAGTAAAAAGCTAAGTAAATGCTACTTAGTTTATTTTAATATTAGGAAACTAATTAAATAATAAATAAATATACTTGTAGGGCCCACAAATTTTGCAATTGCAGAATTCTGACAGAAATTCTGTCGGGAATTCCGTCGAAAATATCAAATATCAAATTTCTATAAACAACCACATTCACAATATGCCCAATTCACAGTCACAGTATGCCCAATTTCACAGTATACCCAAATCACAATTTCATAATAATGAACATGTACTCCAAACAAATTCAACACAATCAACAACTCAAGTATCCCAATTTCATCAAAACAAAATATTGTAAACTCTAATGATACCATATCCAAATTAACCAAACAATATAGTAAAATATAGTAAACCCTAAATTAAACACACATTTCAGCATACAATATCCAAACTCATTCATCATTTTCATAACAAAATATAGTAAACCCTAAATTAAACACAAATTTTAGTACATTAAACCAAATATACAAAAATAAAATTAACCCAAAATAAAACCTGTACAACAGAAGAGGTGGTGGCTGGCGGCAGGAAGTGGTGGCTGGTGGCAGGAGGTGGGGAAGGAGGTGCCTACTGGTGGAAGAAGGGGGTGGTGGCTGCTGGTGGCAGGAGGTGGGAAAGGAGGTGGCCGCAGGAGGTGAGAAAGGAGGTGGGAAAGGAGGTGGTGGCAGGAGGTGGGGAAGGAAGCGCCTGCTGGTGGAGGAAGGGGGTGGTGGCTGCTGGCGGCTGCTGGCGGTAGGAGGTGGGGATGGAGGTGGCAGCAGGAGGTGGTGCCGGTAGGAGGTGGTGGACGATGGGGCGGCGCGGCAGGAGGTGGTGGTGACCGAAGGAGGCGATGGTGGCGACAGAAGGGAGAGAGAGCGCGAGAGAGAGAAAGAGAGAGAGAGTGAGAGAGAAAGAGAGTGATAGAGAGAGCTAAATGAAAATGAGAGAATGAGAGGAGGCGCTGGAGATGAAGAGGCGGATTTAGGTTTTAATCCTTATTTCCGACAGAATATCCGTCGAATTTAATTCCCTTGAAAATATCTTATCTTCGACATAACAATTCCCTCAAACCTACCTTTATTCCGTCGACTTTAGATTTCGCGCTGGCAGGAAAGCTGGCGCCACGGATGGCCAACTGGTTCCGACGGATTTCTGTCACAAATATATTAGTTTCGAGGGACTTAGGTTCGACGGATTATTCCGTCAGAAATAAAATAATTTCAACTGAATATATTCCGTCGAAGATTAATCTCGAAAATAGCCGATTTTCTTGTAGTGTGAGGGCTTTCTAGCCTTTAAGAACATAGATTCCATTTTCTTCCTTTTTGATTAACATGCAAGCACTCAAATGGTTAGATTCATACATGCAACACTCAATAGTATATAGATCTAAGGATATGAGTTCAAAAACATTAACCCATCACTATTTTGCAAAACAAACCAAGAAAAAGGAAATAGACTAGTTTAGGAGTTTATACCTTGACCTATGTGATATCCTTCTTGATTTTCCAAAGTAGGAGATAAATTTTTGGAGCATGAAGATAAACTTTCTCTCCCTTTTCCCCCTTCTTGGCCACGGTTTCCCCCCCCCCCCCCCCCTCTCTCTACCTCTTCTATTTTGCTTCTTTGCTTTTCTTTTAGTGGAGAGAGAAAGTAAAAGGTGAAGTAACTTTTTAGAGAATTAAAAACGGGATGGGTAATTGATATTAGTGAAATTGTATAGATATAATTTATATATGTATATCAATTGCCAAACACTTTTCTCTCTCTTCCTTATCTTTAATTTTACTTGCACAATTAAACAAATAAGTGGCTAAATGGTGGAGTAACACATGAGGTAATGATTAAAGGCATTGAAAACATCACATGGGCTTCTCCCCTCCTAGTGGCCGAAAATGTGGCTACTTTATCCTCATTTTTTGGTTTATTTTTATTGGCAATACTTGCTTAGTATAATGACTAACAAGTCCCTCCCAAGTTGGGCTAAGTCTGGGTCACTAGATTAATTGCTTGGGCTTTCTAAATTAAATAATTGGGTCATGTCTATACTAACCCATGGGTTCAACACACAAATTTATCTTTCCCTAATTATTTAATTAGGGTTTTCATTCCACTCATTTGAAATTTAAATAATTAATTATGTACATTTATTTTTATAACCCAATTAGACTTATTTTAATTAGGTTTAAAATAAACAATAAATTGAGATAATAAAATTAATCTCTTTGGTTAGTATAAATTTTAAATACTAATATTCTTCAATACCATACCCGTTAGGTTATTTAATTTCCATACCTAATGCATAATTAGGTTATGTAACTTTCCTTTTTAATTCTCTTTATAAAATAGATAAACATATATGCATATTATAATGTATATATTTATTTAATCACATACACACCATTCATGAGTCACAAAACCTTTACCATACATTTACTCACTACATGTCACAAAGTTTTCAATAATATTTATATTTAATTAATATATTTATTTACAATGTGACTTAAAATTCTTAGTTATCACAATTAAATTGTCATTCAATGCATAACTTTTCACAAGCTTCTATACTTAAGCTTTTTATTTATTCTTGTATGATTAATTTTAATTAATTATTCCTCTTATTTGGCTAAAAAAATATAATTAGCTCATTTTTAAGTATATATGTATTTATACATATACATGTTTCCTTTAACTTTATAATATCTGTTCATTTAAAATTTATTTCCTTAATAAATTTTCCACATACATTATTCCATAATCTCTTTCACCATTTAATTCACATAAATTTAAAGGTATTCTAATACCTTATCCTTAATATACTTCAAGTATTCATATAAATCCATTCTAAGGTTTTGGATTTTCATAGCCCTTATTTCTTACATTTAAACCCTAACACATAGAATTAGTTAAAATGTTTACTCATTCTCCACATATCTCATATAATTCTTCATCTTCTCATTATTCTCTAAAATTTCTATCATTCACATTTAATTTATTTGCATTGCTTTAAAATTTTTAAACCATATAGGGTTTTTTTCTCAAAATTTTTAATTATTCCTCTATTTTCCATCTAGGTTTTATTATTTAACCTTTAATTAATTATTCAAAATTTTATTTATAAATCTTATAAATTTTCGGGTAGTCACAGGTCCGGGTTCTCAGAAACGAATTCGGCGCCGCAGCACCGGGTTATATAGTAATCACAACGCCGCAGCGCCGGCTCGGGTGGCTGGAAAGGGTAACCTGGCACCGCAGCGCCTGACTTCAGTATGTTAGTTCCCAGAGGGTACACAGTAGATCTAGAAGGGAGGTTGAATAGATCCTTATTAATTTTAAAAGCTTTTTTCATATCTTTTATATTGCTAAGTAATTAGCATATGACAGACATAAGAATCAGTTCATGCACAACGAATAAGTTAAAAATCCCCTTCAAAAATATCTTGTTAAACTTAGTTCTAATATTAGTTTAGGTGTAAGTGGTTATAGCAGTTATAGCAGTTATTGCAGTTATAGCAGTTATAGTGCATAATGTAAATAACACAAGGGATTTTAAGTGGTTCAGAGACTAAAGCTCCTAATCCACTCTTCTGCTTCTACAAGTAGGGATTCCACTAAGGAAATGGGTAACTCTTGAATCACTAAGATTCCTTCAAGGCCAGTAGCCTTGGAACTTTAGTTCACTAACAACTCTTCAAGCCCAACAGACTTGGAACTGTAGACTAAGCCCAGCAGACTTAGAATCTCTTGTACCCTCCGGTACTCAGCAAGCCCAACAGATTTGACTTTGATTTAGTCACGAAGACAAGGACCCTTCAGGCTCTGGTTGTTTGTTGGTTTGTTGTTGTTGGTGCTGAGCTGCTAAGATGACTTTAATCTTGTTCATCTTCTGGTACTTAGCAGCTTGATGTGATCTTCTGGCATTTTGCATCGAGACTAGATCACCACTGATGGACTGCTAAGATGTTCATGAAGCTCAACATCCTTAAGTACTTAGCAGTCTATCACATTTCCTTGGTGCAGCTGATCTTTGTTGTTGATGCTTGACTTCATCTGATTTCAGCATAGCAGACTATCACCATTGAGGGTCTGCTAAGTCTTTGCACTTCAGGTAGACTTTTTTTGGTACTTAGCATCCTTTGAGCACTGGTTGACTTGTGTTCAAATTTTTCTCTGCAACTACTTCTCTTCAGTACAGGTTCTCCATAGTTAATCGTAGAGTAGCTCTGGAGATCTGCATTCTGGACTGCCACTATATCTCTTGTCTCCTTGGCCTTCTCGGCTCTCAGCACAGATGCCATTTTGGTTGGCATTATCCTTGGTGTTGAGTGAAGCCTTTAGCAGTTAGAGCTCTTCATCATAATTGCTTCACTCTTACTATGGTAGTCTCACTGCCACTGAGACATTTTCTGTTAAGCTCTGTAGAACTCTCGTAGACTCAACAACTTCTTCATCTTTGAAGCTTCAGCTGTTATATACTCCTCCATCAGCTTCCTGTTGGAATATAGCCGTTGGACGTTATTTGAATTGCTTCAAGGATTCTGAGTTATTTGGTGCAGACTGCAGACTTGACGTGACAGTACCTTTTTAACTTTCCTGACACAGCAGTCTGCTACTTCACCTACCACCTCTGAGATGTCACATTCACAAGTCAGGCTGGTAGTCACCTTTACTACTCCTTTTTGTTTTCTCTATCCAAAATAAAGGAGTTGACTAACTGCATCGATGCTCTCAATCAGCAACGTTCGATTGTCAGTATTTACATTGAGACATTACTGAGACTCAATAATCAGATGACCGAACTCCATAATTCTGATGCAAACGTCTATGAGCTTGATCTTAGTTTGCCTATTGATCATTGCTCGTTGACTGGTTTTGACAACCCTACGATTCTGAGAGTGTTCTTTGGATTGACAGTGTAGAACCTCTCACTCTTCACTCTTACAGTGCTTCTATGAATCTGCTTGCCTTGACTCGCATTAGGAACAGATAACTTGACTGACTGCTTTGGCCCTTCTGGTTTGCAAGACTCTTCTGATTAGTTATGCTCAGCTCTCTCAACATTTTGCTCTGTGATCTCCCGTTCACTCTTCATGGTGAGGCTGAGCATAAACAATCCTTTTAGTCTGTTCTCTATAGGTTGGCCAATATCTCTGTATGTGTTACATCAGTTTCTGCTGGTCGTTTGGCAAGCACCACGATTGTAGTTACCATTACAATCGTTGTCTTCTGTTGGTTCGATAGACACTACAATTGTTGTCTTCCTATTGATAGTTACATCATTCACTGTCTTCTAAAGATTGCTTGTAGAAGACTTCTCCTGACTGGCTTCACTTATCAATCAGTCTTACTGCTAGAGTTGGTGCTTCGATCTTTTATTTGCTTTCAGGCCATTAAGAGAATGCTATTTGATCTTTTTCAGGTAGACTGCTGTCTGAACCTTGACTACTCTTTCCAGAAACTACGATCTGTGTATACTTCAGTAGTTCTCAGTTGATGAGAATCGTGGAGTGCTCTACGATTCTTCCTTGGCATTTTTGAGCACTTGACTGATTATGTTTTGGCCTTAATTCTGCAGACTACGATCTGGCTCTGGCTGTGCAGACACTACAACTCTGAGAGAAGTGTTGGGTTTGCTAGAAACATAAGCATGTAATCAAATTACATAAACGCATCGGAAGGGATGAAAAATCAATTTTTAAAATTTTCTTACAAACCCTTAATCATGATCTTTCTTGTGCATCAATTATCAGTCAATACATAGAAGGAGAGGATGGAATTATACCTTTGAAGATCCAAGCTTCCTCAGGTACAAGTTCTACTCCTTTGATTCCTTTGATTCCTCTGTAGTGGCTCCTTCCCTTGATCAATGTCAGCCACCCAAATGTTTGGCCTCTAATGGTGATCCACCAAGGAAGATAAAGAACTCAGGAAGATGGGTTATTGGCTTAACCCTTGTTTCTATCTCTATAGAATATGTGTACTCCCAACCCTTGAAAAAATTCACGTAGATATTTAAATGCCTTAAATTAATATTTTATTAATAAATAAATAAGATTGTTTACAAAGTATGTGCTTTATCATCATACATGATTGGCTTGTATGCACCCTACTATCAATCTCCCACTTGCACTAAAGCTAATCGCCATGGTATCTCATACCCATCTTCTCTAAGTGATGATCAAACTGCTATTGCGTTAGAGCTTTAGTAAATGGATCTGCAATGTTATCTTGAGAGTCCACACGCTCCAAGGTTACGTCTCGTCTTTCAATGATCTCCTGATCAAGTGAAATCGCCGCAACACGTGTTTGGATTTTTGACGAGACCTGGGTTCCTTAGCCGCTCCGGTGTTGTCACAGTATACGGGAACTGCTTCTCCAATGCTAGGAACCACACCAAGTTTAGTTATGAACTTCTTCATCCAAACAGCTTCCTTTACAGCTTCACTTGCAGCTATATACTCTGCCTCTGTCACTGAATCAGCAATTGTTTGTTGCTTGGAACTCTTCCAACTCACTGCGCCTCCGTTCAAGGTAAACACGTACCCTGAAACAGATTTACTGTCATCTTGGTCTGTTTCAAAACTTGAGTCCGTGAATCCCTCGAGTTTTAATTCAGACCCACCGTAGACAAGAAAAATAGCTTTAGTCCTTCTCAAGTACTTTAGGATATTCTTCACTGCCTTCCAGTGCTCTTCTCCTGGATTCGACTGGTATCTGCTCGTTACACTAAGTGCATGAGCAACATCCAATCTAGTACATATGATACCGTACATGATAGATCCTATTGCAGAAGCATAAGCGATCTTACTCATACGGTCTCTCTCCTCAGGTGTCTTTGGGGCCTGTTTCTTAGAAAGATGTATTCCATGGCTTATCGACATGAGACCTCTTTTGGAATCTTCTATGCTAAACCACTTTAGCATCATATCAATGTACGTTCCTTGGGATAAGCCGAGCATCCTTTTAGATCTATCTCTATAGATCTTATTCCAAAATATAGGATGCTTCACCCAAGTCCTTCATGGAGAATTTTTTAGATAACCAGATTTTAATTGATTGTAACATAGGAATGTCATTCCCTATCAGTAATATATCATCAACATATAATACAAGGAATGATATTGCGCTCCCACTAACCTTCTTGTATACACATGGTTCATCCTCTTTTTTGATAAAATCAAACTCTTTGATTGTCTCATCAAAACGAATGTTCCATCTACGAGAAGCTTTCTTCAACCCATAAATGGATCGTTGTAGCTTACAGACTTGATTTGTTCCAACTTTTGAAATAAATCCCTCTGGCTGTGTCATATACACATCCTCCTCAAGTTTCCCATTGAGGAAGGCCGTTTTCACGTCCATCTGACAGATCTCATAGTCGTTATAAGCTGCAATCGCAAGAAAAATCCGAATGGACTTGAGCATGGCTACTGGTGAGAAGGTTTCATCATAGTCAACTCTTTGTCTTTGTTTGAAACCTTTTGCAACTAGTCGGGTCTTATAGGTCTCTACCTTTTCGTCTGCTCCAGTCTTTCTCTTAAAAACCCATTTACACCCAATAGGCTTAATACCTTCAGGTGGTGAAACCAAAGTCCATACTTTGTTTTCATACATGGAGTCCATTTCGGATTTCATGGCTTCAAGCCATTTCCCTGAGTCTTTATTACTCATAGCCTATTCGTAATTCAATGGATCATCATCATTCATGATGTGTACCTCATCGTCATCCTCTATAACGAATCCATAACTCTCAGGTATCTTCGGTACTCTTCCAGATTTACGAACAGGGTGTGGTATAGTAGGTTCTTCTACTTGGTTAGGTACCTGACTTTGATCCGTGGTAATTTGTGGTTCTTGAACTTCTTCAAGATATATCTTACTCCCACTGACCCCTTCATGGATAAACTCTTTCTCCAAGAAGGTAGCATGTTTTGCAACAAACAACTTTTGATCAGTAGGATGATAGAAATAATACCCTACGATTTTTTTAGGGTATCCCACAAATCTACACTTATCGGATTTAGTCTGTAGCTTATCATTTTCAAACTTTTTGATATAAGCTGGACAACCCCAAGTCTTAACATGCTTAAAATTTGGTTTTCTCCCTTTTCACATCTCATATGGAGTCTTTGGGGCGAATTTGGTAGGTACCTTGTTAAGTAGATATGCAGCCGTTTCTAGGGCATAACCCCAGAAGGAAATTGGAAGGTCGGTAAAACTCATCATGGATCGAACCATGTCCAACAGTGTTCGATTTCTCCTTTTAGATACTCCATTTAACTGTGGTGTACCTGGAGGAGTCCATTGTGAGATTATACCATTTTCTTTGAGACAATTGAGAAACTCATCGCTTAAGTATTCTCCACCTCGATCTGATCGAAGTATCTTAATACTCTTGCCCATTTGTTTCTCTACTTCACTTCTGAACTCTTTGAACTTTTCAAATGATTCTGATTTTTATTTCATTAAATACACATATCCAAATCTTGAGTGATCATCAGTGAAAGTAATAAAATAAGAATACTCACCCCGTGCACTTGTTGTCATAGTTCCACAAACGTCTGTGTGAATCAATGCCAACAACTCTGTAACTCTTTCTCCTTTTCCACTAAAAGGAGATTTATTCATTTTACCCATGAGACAAGATTCACAAGTTGGATATGATTCATAATCGGATAGCTCGAGGAGCCCATCTTTATGCAACTTGGATTATCTTATTTTATTGATATGACCGAGTCTACAGTGCCACATGTAGGTATAATTAATATCATCTCTTTTTTTTTCTTAGTTTGTTCAATTTGAAATATATTTTCTTGCAAGTCAAGTGTATAAAGCCCATTTTGCAAATTTTCAATACCATATAAAACATCGTCTTTATAAATAGAACAACCATTGTTCTTTATAATAACGTCAAAACCTTCCATATCCAATACAAAAATTGAAATAATATTTTTAATAATATTCGGAACATAATAATAGTTATTAAGATAAATGGACTTGCCCGAAGGCATTGCTAAACAATAAGTTCCTACAGCTAATGCAGCTACCTTTACTCCATTCCCCACTCGTAGGATCACCTCTTCATTGTTCAGCTTTCTACTTCTGACCAGTCCCTGCATAGTGTTACATATATGAGACCCACAGTCAGTATCCAATACCCAAGTAGAATTATGACTTTCAGAAAAATTAATTTCAATCATAAACAAACCTTGATTAGAAGTCGAAGCTTCTCCAAGCTTCTTCTCTGCTAGAAACTTCTTGCAGTTCCTCTTCCAATGTCCCAGCTCGTTGCAATGAAAGCACATTCCTTTAGCTGGTTCAGGTTTCTTTTGTTCCTTTTCTTTCCCCTTTCCCTTAGCCTTCTTGGATTTCTTCTTTTCAGAAGACACCTTGGGCCTCTACCTTTTATTGGAAGAATCCACCATCAAGACATGGTTCTTCTTGGATGAGAAGTGACCTTCTGCAGTTTTCAGCATGTTAAGCAGCTCAGGCAAGCTGGCATCTAGCTTATTCATGTGAAAATTAACCACAAACTGCGAGAAGGTCTCAGGGAGTGACTGCAAGATCAAGTCTTAACTCAACTTCCCATCCATGACGAACCCAAGCTGTCCAAGGCGTTCAATCAAATTGATTACCTTCAGAACATGAGTCTCGACGGCAGTGCCCTCGGTCATCCGAGATCGGAAGAGCTCCTTAGATATCTCATATCTAGCAGTCCTACTCTGTTCACCATACAACTCCTTGAGGTGAAGCAGCATAGCAGGAGCATCCATATTTACGTGCTGATGCTGAAGCTCGTTATTCATGGATGCGAGCATAATGCATTGAGCCACAGATGCATCATCTTGCCACTTATTGAAAGTGGCAACCTCTTCCTCAGAGGCTGTTTCCAAAACAGATTCAGGGATAGTTGAATTTAGGACATAAGAAAGCTTTTCAGCAGTGAGAACAATTCTCAGATTTCTTAGCCAGTCCTCATAATTCGGCCCGGTAAGCTTATTTGCATCAAGTATGCTTCATAGTGAGATTAGTGATTTTGACATTTTAAAATTCTGCATGTGAAAAGACAACATTTTTAGCAAACATTCATTTTATTAACTTTGCATACCAAAATAAATTTATGTCTTTATTTTAAATTGGTATCTCCCACTATTTTCATCAAACTATATTACCCTCACTTATATAGTTCGGCAACATCTAATTAAAGATTTGCTAGTGAGATTAAGGATCCCATTTCAAATGTATATAACCTTGTGGATAGCATAACAAGCGATATACAAATAAATAGGTAGACAACTTTTGTCAATTACATCACCATGTAACTTCTTTTATTTTGCCTCTTAAATCATAATGGTCATGTGTGTGCACATCCGAACTAAAATGATTTAAGTTAAGTCCAGCCTAGCACCTCCATAAATTCAAAAAAGAAAAATATTCGTCTTTGTGGATAGCACAACAAGACTAGATCATTCAATTTTCTTGATAAGCATCAAATGTGATTAATTAACATCTTAAATACTTAATACTCGCCTTGTGGATAGCACAACAAACTCATATTAAATATTTAATACTCTATTAAGTAATCATACTAGAGGGCGACGTTTGATATTCCAAATATCATTTTAACGCTTCAGACTTAATATTATTTCTTTGAGGGGTTTGTTATTATTTGTCTCATCTTGTTTAGCCCGCATGCACATATATATATAAAATACCCGTCATTTTATTCAACATGCGAAGCATGTTTGCATAAAATATAATATATATATATAATATATAGCATGCAATATAGAATAATATATTCTACCCGGATTGATTATGGACTTTTATTCTAGTTTGGTTCACTAGAGCCACCAAGTGAACCAAAAGGTCAAACCTAGGAGTACAAGAATTTAAATTTTAAATATAACTATTACATTTAAACCCGGGCTCCATACAAACGGGTCTTCACGCGCTCCTTGTTCTTTGGTCTCAAGTTTCTTCAAGATAATTCTAACTATCTCTATTACATAAACTATTTATAATTAAATAGAAACCTTGATCAGCAGTCAAGGGGAAGTATATAGGAGGGAGATAGAATTTACATCGAGAATAAAACCAAAGAAGACGAGGCACGCAGACCCCATTTTATAAAACTCATACATTCAAGCATTCATCCAAAATAAAATCCAATCACATTGGTCATAGTCCATAATCAATCCCTTTTATTAACATATATATCATCATACGTATCAATAAAACTTATTCATCTCATGAAAGTAAATTCATTCCATATATGTATTAATATCAGTTAATGGGCAAAAGTTTGCTAAACTTTGTTTTTGGAAAAATAAACTCCTTTATTTCATTCAAAAATAATTCCAAATTAAACTCTTTAATTTTAGCAATTCTGAAATCTCATTTCATATAAAATAAACATCTTTATTTTAAACATTTATTAATTAAATAAACCATTCATTTAATTAAATAAAAGAAAAAAAAATTTAGTTCCTGTCCAGTAGCGCAGCTGCGCCAGGAATATAAAGGGAACCGGCACAGCATGAAAACCAGGACAAGACACCGGCGCAGCTGCGCAGCAAGAAGGCCTTGCACCAGCGCAGCTGCGGAGCTTCGCGGAATCAGAAAAAAATTTGTTGCCCAAGAACTCGATCCAATAGCGTATCATACATGTATGGAATCACATAAACTGATAATTAGCACAAGATTGGCTCTGATATCACTGTTGGGTTTGCAAGAAACATAAGCATGCAATCAAATTACATAAACGCAGCGGAAGGGATGAAAAATCAGTTTTTAAAATTTCTTACAAATCCTTAACCATGATCTTTCTTGTGCATCAATTATCAGTCAATACATAGAAGGAGAGGATGGAATTATACCTTTGAAGATCCAAGCTTCCTCAGGTATAAGTTCTACTCCTTTGATTCCTTTGATTCCTCTATAGTGGCTCCTTCCCTTGATCAATGTCAGCCACCCAAATTTTGGCCTCTAATGGTGATCCACCAAGGAAGATGAAGAACTCAGGAAGATGGGTTATTGGCTTAACCCTTGTTACTATCTCTATAGAATATGTGTACTCCCAACCCTTGGAAAAATTCACGTACCTTATTTCTGATATATGACTCTCTTATATAGATATTAGGTTAACCCTCCTAATCCAATTAGAATAGGGTTTTAATTAATTAATTAATTAATTACTTTTAATTAATTTATATCCTAATCTTATTAGGATTGAGAGAGAGAACTGATATTATATTAATTCCTAAACTCCTTTAGAATTAAAATAATAATAATATTAATAAAACTCCTCTTATTAATTTATATTTAATATTTCTAAAATATTAAATAATAAATATTAAGCTATTTAATTTATTCTATCACCATAGATTAAATTAATTACACTTAATGCATTATTACTATCATGCCATTTTCTTCTTAAATAATTCTTCTTCCTTTTATGGTGTCACCCTTTAGGTTCTCCATATTAAACCGGTTGTGAATAAATCAATTAGAACAATTCTAAATTTATTTAAATAAATAAATTAAACTAATAATCTATTTAAATAAATAACATTTATTCTACAATAGGGATAAGCCTCCCTAGCGATCAACGACTTTCCAGATAATATAGATTTCAACATTAATCATAAAAGAACCTGTGAGTTAATAGTTACCGTACAATTCAATCCTTCCACCATACAATGTCCCAATTAAATATAAGACATGGATTTACTGTCAAGTCTTAATTTATTTAATCATATGTATTTCGATTAGAAAATGCACAACTCCAAATAATGCAAATTAGAAACCTCTTTCTAATTTCATTCTATCTTGGCCAAGGATTCCTAGGTTGTCATTTAACGAATCACATAGGACATATCTCCTCTTTTACTAGATGTGGTAGATTCTTTATTGATCATACATTATCTCCATATGTAACTCATTATACCCAAGCATACTCTATATATGCCTTAAAAGGCCTTAAGGAATAAGTCAAAGTATAATTTGTTACATACAAGATACTATGATGATCTCAAGTCCAAGGATCACTTGTACTACTATCACATTAGGAATTCCTATTGACAGGCGAGTAAAACTCCATTAGGTATTCTATAGCGAGTCACGTTCAGTGAAATTATTCTCCAATAAGCACCTATATACTTGCTTTAGTGTCTCCACACAAATGACTATGAGATCAGTCATCCTCATCCAATGAGCAAGCAACATATGTACCAATCTATCCGGATTTACTAAGCCCCATTTTAGAAATCCCACGATTGAGAACTATTTTAGTTTTTAAGCTTTCTAAGAATTTAGATCTCATTAGCATGATCTCATCATGATTCTAAAAGCATTGCTTAAAACTATGGGTTATTTACATATTATAAAAACAGCACCATGTAGATATTTAAATGCCTTAAATTAAAATTTTATTAATAAATAAATAAGATTGTTTACAAAGTATGTGCTTTATCATCATACATGATTGGTTTGTATGCACACTACTATCAAGAAGATCATATGATAGACTGCGATTTCTGCCTTAACAACTGCAGTCTCTTAACTGATCTACCCGACTACGATTTCTGCCTCTGATAAGATCTGCAGGCTCCACGACTGCGAGTGAGGCTTACGATTCTTGACTTGGCTCGGCAGGCACTACGATAAGCTGTATCCACGATTCTAAACTTGACTACCTCGATAGACTACGACTTCGAGAAAGTCTACCTCGACACACACCGATTATGCCTTGTCTCTCTTGGCAGACTACGACTTTCGAGAGTGACTATCATTATAGACTATGGTTCTGCCGTGATAGACCTCTATTCTTTCTTGTCTCTCCTGGCATACTACGAACACTGGTGCAGTGCTTAACGATCAGACTGGCTTATCTATTACAATTTATCAGATCAACCTAACAAGCTTGATCTTTTTATTCATAGTCCTTGTACATTGTAATCTTTTAAAGGACTTTACAAAGCTGTTTATTTATGTAGGATCAGCCTAACACATTTGATCTTTTCAGTCTAAGCCCTTGTACATATGTCTACAATCTATTAAGGACTTTACAGCTTTCATCAATGCAGACATATTTGCGTATTCATTCATTAAGTTCATAATCAAATCTTATATAAATAGGAATAACATTCTCATGTATATTCCTAACACAGTACATTCGTGGCGCCGCAGCGCCAGTACCCAAAAAATTAATAAAATTTTATTTTATTTATTTATATGATTTCTAATTAAAATAAAAGGTTTATTTAAATTAAAAATTAAATTCCATGTTTTTTAGTAATTTTAAATTTAAATAAATTAGTTTATTTTTATTTGGAATTGGGTTAAAATAAAGATGTTTATTTTAATTAAAATTTAATTCCATGCTAACTAATTAGAATTGGAATTAGATTCCATGATAACTAATTGGAGATGAAATTGAATTCATTTTTTTCTAAAAATAAAGGAGTTTAGTTGTGATTAGAAAAAAGGATTCCATGTTTCCTTAAATAAAAGATTTTATTTAGATATGAAATAAGATTTCATATTAATCAAAATAAAGGAGTTTATTTTAAGAAGGGATTAGATTTCACATATTTTATTTTTCCTGAAACAGTTTAAAAAGTTAAAATAAAGTAGTTTATTTTGACTTGAAATAGGATTCCATGTTAATTAAAATAAAGGAGTTTATTTTAATTAAAGAATTTGAGTAAAAATAAAGGAGTTTATTTTTATTCAAAATTGGATAAATTAAAATAAAAGATTTATTTTGATTTAAACTTGGATTAAAATAAAGGAGTTTATTTTAATTCAAAATTGAATTTTATGCTAACTAAAATTGCCCATTAAATCGATATCAATGTATATATTGAATGTTTATTATTCATGAGATGAATATTTTATTTATTGATGCATATGTTAATGTATATGATAATAAATGGGGTTGATTATGGACTATTGACCAATGTGATTGGATTTCATTTTAGATAGATGCTTGAATGTATGGGTTTTATAAATGGGGTCTATGTACCTCGTCTTCTCTAATTTTTTTTGATGTAATTTCCATCTCCCTCCTATGTACTTCCCATTGACTGCTGATCAAGGTTTCTATTTATTGTAAATAGTTTATGTAATAGGATTAGTTAGAATTACTTGAAGAATTGGAGATCGAGGAGCAAGGAGCGTATGAAGACCCGTTTATAATGGAGCCCGGGATTTAAATGTAATAGTTATATTTAAATTTAATTCTTGCACTCCTAGGTTTGATTTTTTGGTATATTTGGTGGCTCTAGTGAACCAAACTAGAATAAAATCCATAATCAATCCGGGTAGAATATAGTATTCTATATGCATGCTTATACTATATATATTATATATTATGCAACATGCTTCGCATGTCAATTAATATGACGCATTTTATATATATATGTGTGTGTGTGTGTGTGTGCATACGCGATAATCAAGATGAGACAAATTAATAACAAACCCCTCAAAGCAATTAATATTAAGTCGTAAGCGTTCAAAGATATTTGAAATATCGAACGTCGCCTTCTAGCATGAATTTAATAGAGTATTAAATATTTAATATGAGTTTGTTGTGTCACCACAAGACAAGTATTAAATACTTAAGATATTGATTTATTACATTTGATGCTTATAAAGAAATTGAACAATACTGTTTTGTTGTGTCACCATAAGGAAAGTATTTTTCTATTTGAATATATGAAAGTGCTAGGTTGAACTTAACTTGGACAATTTTGGTTTGGATGTGTCACCACTTAATCAAAATAATCTAAGAGTTAAAATAAGGAGTTACATGGTGATGTAATTTACAATAGTTTTCTACCTATTTATTTATATATCGTTTGTTGTATCACCACAAGGCTATATACATTTGAAATGTGATCCTTATTCTCACTAGCAAATCTTTAATTAGATTTGTCGAATTATATATTATGAGGGTAATATAATTTGAAGAAAATATTATTGGGAGAAACCAATTTAAAACAAGTCCTAATTTATTTTGGTAATTAATAAAAGAATGTATGCTAAAATGTTGTTAATTACAAATTCATTTATAGAATTTTACAATGTCTAATTCATTATCACTGCAAAGCATATTAGATGTTATTTAACCGAACCGAATTAAACAGATTGGTTAAGGAATTTGAGAATAGTTCTCAATGCTGAAAAGCTATCTTATTTTCTTAAATACGCATGTCCCTGCAATGGTTACAGACAATGCCTCTGAGGAAGAGATTGCCATTTTTAGAAAGTGGTAAAACGATGCAAAGTTGGCTCAATGCATCATGCTTGTATCCATGAGTAACAACTTCAGCGTCAATATGAAATTATGGATGCTTCTACTATATTCATGCATTTCAAGTAGTTGAATGGTAAGGAAAGTAGAACTGATAGATATCAGATATCTAAGGAGCTCTTCCGATCTAGAATACCCGATGACACTACAATACAGACACAAGTCCTAAAGATGATCAATTTGATTAAAAAATTAGGATAACATGGTTTTGTTATGGATGGAGAGTTGAGCCAAGATTTGATCTTGCAGTCACTCCCGGACTCCTTCTCATAATTGTTGTGAAATTTTACACGAAAAAGCTAGATATCAGCTTGGCTGATTTTCTTAATATGTTGAAAACTAATGAGAGTCACTTTCTAACTAAGAAAGACCAAGTCTTACTGGTAGGGGCCAAAGGATCTTCTGAAAAGAAGGTAAATAGAAAGGCAAAATACAAAGGATAATAAGAACAAAACTGATACGGATAGCAAAGGAGTTTGCTTCCACTGCAATAAGCCTGGACACTGGAATAGTAACTGCGAGAAGCATCTTGGAGAGGCTAACCAGAAGAAGCTTAGTGATGCTTCGGTTAAATATACAGTTTTAATCATTATTGAAATAAATCTTTCATTAAGTAAAATTTCTACTTGGGTATTGGATACCGGCTATGGTTCTTATAAATACAGATTTATGAAGGAACCAAGCAGAAGTAGAAAGCTAAACAAGGAGAAGTCTTCATGCGTGTAGGGAATGGAGCAAAGGTTGGTCTATTAACTATAGGAACTTATTGTTTAGCGCCGCCTACGGGCAAGTCCATTAGTATTAATAATTAACAATTTACTGAATGGACTTTACATACTTGACTTACATGAAAAAAAATAATTAAATTGAACAAACTAGTAAAAGAAAAGGAGATGATCATTCAAAGAGTTAAATATTTGTATTTGGTGAAATACAAGTCTGAATCATTTGAAAGGTTCAAAGAATTCAGAAGTAAAACTAATTGGTAATGTATTATAATTCTTCGATTGGATCGAGGAATAAATACTTGTGCAAAAAGTTTTAAGATTATCTTAAATGGTTTTCTCACAATGGACGCTTCCTAATACATAATAATTGATTGGTGTGTCTAAAAGGAAAAATTGTACCTTGTTGGACATGGTACGGTCCATAACGATTTTACCGACATTCTAGTACCTTCTGGGGTAACGCCCTGGAAACGGCTGCATATCTACAAAATAAGGTAACCTCAAAATCTGTCCCCAAGACTTCATAAAAGTTATGGACATGGAGGATTCCTAATCTTAAGTATGTTAAGATAAAGGGTTGTTATTTGAAATGGTTTCAAAAGGATGAGCTTGGGACAAGATTTGACAAGTGCAGATTTGTGAGACATCCTAAAGTAAGTTTAGGGTATATGTTCTATAATCATACTTAGCAAAAGGTGTTTGTTGCGAAACACACTATTTTCTAAGATAAAGGTGTTTATCATTGACGGAGCTAGTGGGAGGATAATAGAACTTGAAGGAGTTCAAGAGCCATAAAGCACTATAAGTCAAAAAAAAGAACCTGTAGATAGACCTATTGTACCACAACCGAATCGTAAATTTGGAATAGTACCGAAGATAACTGGGAGGTATGGATTCATCATAGATGATGATGATGAGGTACGCATCATAGAAGATGATGATCCAATTACATACAATGAGGCTAAGAGTTGTAGATACTCAGAGAAATGGCAGATAGCCATAAAATTCGAAATGGATCTTTGGAGCAAATGGCAAGGTGGAGACCTATAAGTCCAAACTAGTTTGAAAAAGGTTTTAAATAACGTCAAGGAGTTGACTATGGTAAAACCTTATTACCGGTAGTTGTGACACCCCCAAATTCGAGTACTTCAATTTCCACGGGATTTGGTGTTCACTGTACAAATATCATATATCTATCTACCCATAATAAATGCAAACCATGAAATAGATAAAAACATCTCCATCAACTCCCCTTATGGGGTTAACAAAATCCGAATAATAAATACATAATTAAATCTCAAGTCATACTTAACCTTAAATCTCAAATGCGGAAACGTAAACAAATAGGTCTTAATCATTACACATAAGTCTTAAACAACATTGTCAAATAAACAACAAGTCTTCATCACTTGTTGATTTGCCTTTGCCTTTGCCTTTGCTAGTGGAGGGCTCGTCGGACCTTTCGTTCTTAACTGTAATGTTATTATGAAAGAGTGAGCACGATTGCCTATAAGTATAACCATATAAAAATATAATAACATGCGATTGAATCAAAGACTTCTGAATAAAGAAAGCTCGGCTTTTAAAACAAGAATGAATAGCAAGAATCAAAAAAACTTCTGAGGGTCATAAAACCTTGAACTATGTCCTAGGTTGTCGAGTATCTCTACTTTAAACCTTTAACAGTCATAAGACTATATGTACTCTACCTCTCGTACCCTACTACCATATCTCAGCCCTTATTACCATACTGTGCACAATATCTCAACGCTAAAGCGTATTTAATCCCCTATTAAAAGGGTTGTTCATCTCAGTTTGACATCAGAGTCCGCACCAAAGGAAGTTTGATTTGGATAAGCTCACTAACAGTTCTAGAATTTAGAACATTCATCAACTATGGACTAGTCGAATCAATAAGGGTTCACAATCCTTACAAGGTTAAACACTAAACGATATTCAAATCGAATAATAATTTCTCAAGAGTATACAACTGAATAAGTATTGTATAACTGGAATCATGCTTTAAAGGTATTATAACATCTCATATGGAATTTCAACTTGAATAATCAAGGATAAGAACTTGCATCATGATAGTATTTCAAGAATAGAAAACTTATTCAGCTTAAAGGGTATAGATAAGAAAACTTGCCTCGTGCGCAAACTACAAATATAGTTACAATTCAATTCCTCAACGTCCTACACATTACATTATGTATATGACATTGATTAATTTTCATAGCTATTATGTTTAACTATTGAACTTCTCACTTAAGTTCAACTTACTAACTTGGTTCATAGTGATAACTCGTTGACTAACCACATAACATGAATATAAACTCATAACATGCATATCACACATGTATAATCCTTTAAACAATCATAATCAAGTTTTACGGCCACAATATCCAAGTTCACACTTAGTTTGTTAACATGAAACTTCACATTATATTACAAATATCAACAACTTAGTTTGTTAACATGAAACTTCAAATTATATAATATGTGTTAACAACATGCTGTAGAATAGTATTACATGTTCATCATGTTATCAGGTTCATTAAGTTAGGTTAACTTATCATGCTATGGCTTAAAATCACACAAACGGGTCAAAATTCACTTTTCTCTGCACCACACCCGCTGGGGCTAGTGTTATGGCCGCTGGGGCAGGGCTATGCTCGGTAGGGTACCCGTTGGGGCGGGTTGGACCTCGCTGGGGTGGGTGGCTTCAGCCAGTTTGTCCCCAGTTCGCGATTTGACAGTTTGTAGCCCAATTAACCCCAATTTACACTAACACAATGATAATTACTTATACTCGTGAAGTATAAATTTCATAGAAACATCATACAATGATACTAACATGTTTTAAACACTTTAGATCATGCAATTACTCAAATCAATTTACTTAAATTCACTGTTCTTGGTATTTTGAAGGTTTTGAAGAAAAATCATGAAATTCAACGTTACGGATTCGTTATAACTCTGAATCCGTCCGTTTAAACTTTGTTCCCTTCATTTTAACATGTATAATCATAATATACTATCAATTTCATGTTAATTAAACAATTATAGCATACAAATTTGCACATAAGGGCCATATACGTGTTCTTTTTTATACTTTGTAATTCATGAAACTCCAATTAACGTATAATTACATGAAATTAACTACTTTAATTCATGCATACATGGTATAAAACATGTTATGAACACTTATTAATATATATATATATATCTATATATATATCATCATATATGCAATAATCATCCATAACTTTAATTACAGAGAACTTAAATATGTTTTTAATGGAGAAAACATGAAAACATGAATTAGAGACTTGAGATGAGGGATTACCCTTGCTACTTTGTTTATATGATTCAAGGATGATGATAGAGACTTCTCAAATTCTTCTCCTTCAATCTTTCCTCTCAATTTTCTCTCTAAACTCTCTCTGAGTTTCTCTCTGATGGATGATATGATATAGATATAAGTATAATATACGTATATATGATATATGATATAACTGATGTCGTAGTGGTCAGTTAATCCCATTATAGGTTAACTGCCCAACTCCTTCTAAGGCCTCGTTTGGTTGGTCGCTTAATAACTCATTTCCCATTATTTTAATTAAATGCTTATTACATAGTTTTAATTGTCACACTTAATTAATCCAATAATCTTATTTAAATTAAATATAATAAATCCACATTAAATCACATTATCATATAATTAAAATTCTCCTTTATTAATTAAGTCACATCATTAAATCTCTAATTAATTATTAAATTAATTAGAATAATATTATGCCTATTAAATAATTCATTTAATCAAATAAGCTCAATTAAATACTTACTTGAATTATAAAGATTCTTCACATTAATTTAATCAATGTAACACATATAATTAAATTAATCTACTACAATTCTATCGAATAATTATTTAACTCAATAAATAAATCATCAAAAATATTTATTTAATTAAATAAATATTTAAATTAAATTACAAAATTTTCGTTCGTCACAGTAGTAATGTCCAAATTCATTTGGATTTTACTTGCGATTGCAGCTTATTATTACTAAATCTGGTAAAAGGACGTGGAGACGCTCTTCCTCAAATATATGTGTTATTAGAGGATAGTGTATTTATGATACAGCTAAATGAATTTGTTTCAATGATTGAAGCAAATCATGTATATGAGCTACAACAATCCATTTATGGATTGAAGTAAGCTTCTCAAAGATGGAACATTCATTTTGATGAAACAATCAAAAGAGTTTGATTTTATCAAAAATGAAAATGAACCTAGTGTGTACAAAAGTGGGAGTGCTATGACAGTCCTAGTATTATATGTTGATATACTACTGATAAGGAATGACATACCAGTGCTATAATAAGTAAAGATAAAGTTTTCTAAACGTTCCTCTATGAATGATTTGGGTAGAACATCCTAAATTCGGGATATAAATCTATATAGATAGATTTAAAAGGATGCTCGGCTTAACCCAAGGAACATATATTCATTTGATGCTAAAAGTGTTTAGCATAGCAAACTCCAAGAGATGTCTCATGATGATGAGTCATTGAGTATATCTCTCTAAAATTGTCCTTAATAAAAGAGAGATTGCATGAGTTACTATCATGTATGCAATGAAATGTACGAGACTTGATGTTGATCAGTCATATTCTGGAGAAGATCACTGTAAGACAGTGAAAAATATCTTAAAGTACTTAACCGACACTAAGGATGTAATCATGATTCATAATGAGTCTGAATTAAAACTAGAGGACTAAACAAACTCAAGTTTTTTTAGACTGACCAATACGATATCAAATCCACTTTAGGGTAAGTCATTACCTTGAAAGGAGGTGCAAAGAATTGGAAATGTTCCGAACAGCAAAGAGTTGCTGGTTTAATGATAAAGACAAAATATATAGCTGTAAATGAAGGTACAAGTTGATGTTTGGATATAAGTTTATTACAAAACTAAGAATAGTTCCTAAGTCTAATCTTGGATCCAAACATGTGTTGCGGCACTTTCATTTGATTAGATGAATCGTTGAAAGAAAAGAAGTCACTATAGAGATAGTAGACTATCAAGAACAACATTACATATCCATTTACTGAAGCTTATCCAACAGTAGGATAATCGTCACTTAGAGAAGAACGATATTAGATACCATGGCGATTGACTTTAGTGCAAGTGGAAAATTAAAAGTAGTATGCACATAAGCCAATCATGTTTGATGATAAAGCATATACTTGTAACAATCTTATTCATTTATTAATAAAAGAGTTATTTAATTAAAGGCATTTAATTATCTACATAATGCTGTTATAATAAAATGTGATAAACCCATAATTTTAATCAATGCTTGTAGACACTGGAAATTTCGTTTCCCTGTTACTAACACTGTAGGAGGGCAAGATTGTCTTTTCAAATCAACCCCGGTCTCAATACCGGGCCATCAATTCAACCCTGGTCTCAATACCGGGCCATCAATTCAACCCCGGTCTCAATACCGGGCCATCAGTTCAACCCTAGTCGCAATACCGAGCTATCAAATTAACCCCGGTCTCAATACCGGGCTATCAGTTCAACCCCGGTCTTAATACTGGGCCATCAATTAAACCCCGGTCTCAATACCGGGTCATTAATTAAACCCCGGTCTCAATACCGGGTCATCAATTCAACCCTAGTCTCAATACCGGGTCACCAACTCAACCCTGGTCTCAATATCGGGCCATCAAATCAACCCCGGTCTCAATATCGAGCCATCAAATCAACCACGGTCTTAATTTCGGGCCATCAATTTAAACCCAATACTGGGCCATCAACTTAACCCTGGTCTCAATACCGGGTCATCAGTTCAACCCCGGTCTCAATACCGAGCCATCAGTTCAACCCCGGTCTCAACCCGAGAGGAAGAGGTAAGCTCCGGTCTCAACCCGGGAGATACAGGTCAGCCCCGGTCTCAACCCGGGAGGTACAGGTCAGCCCCGGTCTCAACCCGGAAGGTATAGGTCAGCCCCAATCTCAACCCGGGAGGTACAGGTTAGCCTCGATCTTAACTCGGGAGGTACAGGTCAGCCCCAGTCTCAATCTGGGAGGTACAGGTTAGCCCTAGTCTCAACTCGAGAAGTACAGATCAACCTCGATCTCAACCCGGGAGGTGCAGGTCATCCCCGGTCTCAACCCGGGAAGTCAGGTCAACTTCGAAAATAATCCTGAAGTATCACAACATCTCCAAAGGAAAACCTGGAGGGACCAAGTCAACCTCAGAGACAACACTGAGGACAAACAGACTCTAATGGGATCCAAATCTTGAAAACAACCCCAGGAAGTCAACCGAAGGCCATGCCAACACTAAGGGCAACCTCGGGAGGGGAAAAATGGTTATTTTACCAACTCTAAGACGATTCAGTCAAACTCAAGCTGAATTAATGCCACTAAGGTTAGAACAAACCATAACGATGATCCCAAGTGCAAACAACGCAAGACAGCTCAACGGACAAACTGCGGAGAATCGAAGACCTGGTTATGAACCCATCTTTATGGACCCTAGAAAATGTTTTATCCCATGTTATTGCGACACTCTCGGCAAGGGCTTTCCATAAAGGTATCGCACGCCTCAAACAGACGCTCCGATCAAAAGTTAGAAAGTTTTGACTTCGACCTCGCGTTGCTCGGAGTGCACGTACTTCGAGACGATGGAACACGCCATGTGGGCCCCACCACAAGGAGCCGGACCTCTACCTGAGGCAGCAGTAGGTAGAGTGGAGGCTCCCTGGCCTATAAATATGAGGGCACCCTCCCCTCATTTTCAAAAAAATAGAGAAAAACGCTTCAAACCTTTGTCCGTTTGGTTTTTTGTCTACTTTCTTGTCTTCCAAACTCAAATTTTTTTACTCTAACATGTAGATATACCCACATACTACCACATATCAAAAAATAACATGTATATTTGGACGTTTAAAGCCTTTGTTTTGGAAAAAAGCCTGTGTAGTAGTCCATTATGAGTATTTTTACGATCAGCAAGTCAATACTACTTCTTCGTACTTTTACACACTTGCACGTTAAGTTTCGTTTTCTAAATATGCCCGGAACTCAGTTCTGTGGCCATTTTCATTAACGTTTGCTACATTTTTGTACATAAACTCATTTTTTGGCATTTCTACAACTCGGATTGACGATCCGTCACTTCCAGTAGCTTCGGCATACTTGCATCTTCATTTTAAGCAACCTCGCTGGACTGGGTTATCTTTCCAGTCCGAGTTTGGCTTTTTTTTTTGTATATATTTAACTGTATATATACTAACTTTTCAATTCTGTCAAGCCCGGATGTCAAATCCGTGATAGTTTATTGCTTTTATATATATTTATGTATATATAAACAACTTTCACCACCACTGGATTATCGTCCTAGTCTTGGTTGACTACGTTTCTGTCCATATATATATTTACATTTTAGTCTGGCCTGGATCATTCTGTGGCCTTTATACTATTTTTGCACCATTCACCATCATTGGGTTATCTTCCCAGTCTTGGTTGACTACTTTTCTGTATATATTTATATTTCAGTTCGACCTGGATCATTCTGTGGCCATTTTACTATTTTTATATACATGCAATCTTCACCACTACTGGGTTATCTTCCCAATCTTGGTTGACTACATTTTTGTACATTTTAATTTCAGTCCGGGCACAGGCGTGAAAACCCATCGCCCTTTCTACTATTTTCTATATATATATTTCAATTCTGTCCAGCCTGGATCATCTCGTGGCTTTTATACAGTTTTTATAAATATATATATATTTCAATTCCAGTTCGGGCACCGATGTAAAAATCCATCGCCCTTTACAACTTTTTGTGTATGTAATTGTATATATATATATATTGCTTTACTCGCTTTTATTAAATTATTGCTTTAAATATTCATTTTATATGAATCGGCATTGACATATCTGCGGGCGAACTAGATTTATTTAAATATCTCCAACTCTAGCTTTCAAATGCTTCAAAATCGATACAGACGAAACCGGGAAGCTAGAATGGCTTAGATTTATTTAAATCTAGCATTTTTCTAGTTTAAGTTATTAAAGCAACCTCGCGGTTCTTAGATCGCTATCTAGTGGGAACGAGATGCTTCGGCTATGTGCGAGCCAAGATTTATGATGAATCCTTGGTTCTGGCGATATTTGAATATATTTATGTACAAATTTGAACTGTGCAGGTTTATTGGCCTCCCTATATGAGCCTAGGAATCGTGGGATTCATGATCAAACCGATCAGAATTTGATTCCCACGATGGACAAA
Source organism: Panax stipuleanatus (assembly GCA_020205555.1). NCBI lineage: Eukaryota > Viridiplantae > Streptophyta > Magnoliopsida > Apiales > Araliaceae > Panax > Panax stipuleanatus. Next base: position 66,162,119 of record CM035123.1, on the reverse strand, counting down.
CTCCACTTTACAAATGTACCCTGCTAGTTTTTCTGTAAAAATGTACATGCAAAAGACCTTAAAACGGTTATTCGGATTTAAGGTCTCAACATAGTGGAAATATGGTTTGTCATGTCAGAATCCCTCCGATGAATATCATGCCCATGAGGAGACCGACATTTGTATCTATTGTGGTCGAGGATGCTTCGCAGCCCGACAATCACCATTCAAATTAAGCCTTAAGGCTGAAAAGATAAAATTGAAGTATCGATATACTTCAATTCATATGTTAGTGTAAGGGTTTGATAACCTTCTTTCAAAACATCACTTAACTAATCTTTTCAAAAAGAAAAGCTTTTGCAAATCAAATCAAACACTTTTGCAAATCAAATCAAAGACTTTTTGCAAAGCAAATCAAACCCTTCGTATATAGCTTCAACGATGCATAAGACATACTTCCAATCAAGCATAGGCCCAATTTTCTTCCAGCATTCACACACACATTGCAGATGTAAAAGGAAAATATTAAAAAGATGTGGCACCGTGTTTACATGGGAGTTGTGGGGTGCCTAACACCTTCCCTACACTTAACCAAGCCCCAAAACTCAAACTTTGTTTTCAAAGATCAAGTTTCGACAGTGTCCAGCAATTGGGCCTCTTTCAAACAAAACTCGATTGAGTTGGTACAACCATTTCAAATCTACCAACTGGTGACTCTGTAAAAATGTTCAAATATCGACATGATACATGTTGGCCTTTTCCTAAAAAACCCTTCAAAACCTTTTTCGCAATAAAAAGAGTGAGGGTAGACATAACTTAGGAAGAGAGAAAGATCCAGGTTGTGACCCGACTCGCGAATTTTTTCCCGACGTCGATAGGTGGCGACTCTGCTGGGGACAGTAGAGGGCTTAGGCCGCGTTCAAATCTTTTCAAACATTTCCCATTTCATATATGCATATGTGTGAATGTTGCGCCTTTACATTGAATGAATGCATGAATGCTACGTATTTATATTGAATGAATGTGAATGAATGCTTTCCTGTTTTTTAGTGCTTCGTATCTATGTTAGTGCTTCGCACCATTGTCATCATATGCATACGGTGAGGCACGATGTATGTGAATGTATGTTGTGTGATTCCTCCTTCGGGACGCAAAACCCGTCAATGATAAGTAATGACTCTAGGACGGATAAGTCTCTGGGGGCTCATGAAAAAGCACCACCCAGATTCGCTCTAGTTAAAAGATCGGATTAATTTCCCCTCTATTAGATTGCGATGATCTGGGGACCTTCATGCCAAAAAGCCGCGAGAGTATCCTAAGATAGGTCAGCCTCTGATTAACCAAATCCGATGGGAAGCTTCTTCATACCTTCCTCTTTCAATTCAAGTTTTCAATTCTAAATGTAAAGGAGCACAATGTAAATATCATAATAAAAATTTACATTCCTTGTCATATACATCCTGTCATGTTATCCTGTCATCAAAATAACTAACCTCTGTTTTGCATAATAAGATTAAAAAAAACCACAAAAAACACATCATGGCATGCATCCTATCCCTACCTACATCAGGAAATTGACACGCGTACGTTTTGTTGTAGGTGAAAAATTGGTCCTATCACTAGATCTAAGTTTAAGAAAGCACTAAGCCCACCTACAGACATGACTTCTAGTGTTCAGCCAGAATTCACCCCTGTCTCTAGGGAAGAGTTTGAAGGACTGAAGAATCAAATAGCCGAATTGGCCAGTTTCCTGAGAGAGCAAAGTAAAGCTCTTAAAGGGAAGCAAGCGCAAACTCACACAGAACCAGTAACACCTGGTGGTAGTAGTGGCAGTCAAGAGATTGAAAAAGCAGAGACTCAGATTCCTGGACCACAAAACCAGGACCCAACCAACAAAACCCCTGAAATCACCGTCCTTAACAAAGGGTAAGAAGCTGGTGACATTCTGAAGAAAGTATATCAAATGGAAGAAACTCTCCGGTCTATCAAAGAGACTAGGGCATTCGGCAGTGTTAATTACTCTGACCTCTGTATCTTCCCTGGGACTCATTATCCTGAAAAATTTAGAACTCCTGATTTTGAGAAATACGATGGATTGGGAGATCCCTATACCCACCTGAAAGTATTCATTGGAGAACTCGAATCCTATGTAGAGGACGAGAAGCTTAGAATGCAATTATTTTAGAAGAGTTTGACTGGTGAGGCCAGAGCTTGGTACGCCGGTCTAGATAACTCCAAAATTCACAGTGTAGAAGAGTTAGCCCATGCTTTCCTCAGTCAATATAGCTTCCAGTCTCAGATGGCTCCAGATAGATACCAAATAACCAAAATCAAGAAACAAAACACTGAATCATTCAGAGAATATGCACAACGATGGAGACGAGCTGTAGAACAAGTCATTCCACCTATGAATGAGACTGAGATAGTCATGACCTTCATCGACATCCAAGAAGCTCCATATTATGAGAGGCTCCTAGCAGGCATAGGAAAATCATTCTCTAAGATGATCAAACATGGTGAAATGGCCGAAATGGGGCTGAAGTCTGGGAAGATAAAGGACCTGACAGCCTTGGAAGCCGTTGCCGAACATATTCAGTCAAGAAATTATGGTAGTATTCCCTGGAGCGTACACACAAAAAAAGATGAAGAAGTGTCCTTAGTATTATAAGGACAGAATCGAAGAGGCTAGTCAAACAGTATGCCTATTCAAAGGAGGAATTTTACCCCTCTCCAAACTTCAGCATAGCCTTTAAATCCACCATATCAGAAAAATATGGAGGTTAGGCGTTGAAGAACCTTCACCCCCCCTAGGGGATTCACTCGAGAATGTGCTAAAGCTGTTGATAGCACAGAAGAAAATTGTCCAACTCCTTCCACCAACCAACACTGGTGGATGAAATTTTGACCCAAGCAAGAAATGTGCTTACCATTCTGGATCTCCAGGCCATGACACTCAAGACTGTTGGTCTCTCAAGCAAAAAATCCAAGACTTGATTGACAATGGAGAGATTGTGGTTACCAAACCAGAACAACCACACGTCCAAGACAATCTCCTCCCTCAGCACAAAGAGGAGAGTGTTAACATGATCAGCACCAAAAATGGAGAAGGATCCAAATACCTCTGTTATGTGGGAGGGTCCACTCCACCTAGCAGCAATATCCCAGACAGTTGGGAAGTCACAGAAAGACATTTCCTGATAGAACAAGAGATTAAGTCTATCAAGGAATAAATTGAATAGTTAGCAGAGCTGGTTGTATACCAACATCAGATCACCAGGCAGCTGATGAACCAGGCCAACCAGTATGATGCTGATCATCCTCCCACACCGGAGATCAGTCTCGTATCCAGGAAGGATCACTACCGATCTCATGAGAATGAATCCTGGGCTGACAAGATGGCCAAAGATGAGAATTGCCGAGATGATAAGAAATTCTTATTTCAAAGGAATTTCACCAACCTGAACCAGCCGATGAAGGAAATCTTCCAGATGTTGATCAACGAGGGAATGGTTGCAAATTTATTACCTCCATTGAACCCGCGATCCAAAAAATTCAAAACTGACCAAATCTGTCAATATCACTCCAATGCACCTGGCCATGATACTGAAGATTGTTGGGCATTGCGTAACTTGATTCAGAACATGATTGAAAGCGGTGAATTGATAAGAGGAAATCAGGATGATGGCCTCCCAGATAAAGACACTCTCTTTATTCCCACCGCATAGAATCAGGATACAGTGGCTATTATTTTCTGTGACAAGGAGCCATCCCTCACACCCTTACTACTGCCAGGGAAAGGGGTCCAAGAAACACAAAACCCTGTGAAGGTGGCCGCACCAGAGCCTCTACTCATGCCCTTCAGACCTAAATATCCAATTATTAGTCTGAAGAGAGTCCCATGGAACTACGATAATGATGAAGGTTCCACCTCAAACAACATTACCATCGTACCAAAGGATAATCCATTATACCTGCCTCAGCGGGTGATCAAACCAGTCCTCAAAGCCAAAGAAATGGTGGCTGAAGAGAGAATCGAAGAGTTCCTCAACAAAATGGGACACAATGAAATCAAAATCGTGCAAAGCTTGAAAGATGCACCCAAGAAAATGTCCATCCTAGATTTGGTCTTATCATCGGTGGATCATCGTAACATTCTGGTGAAAGTACTGGAAGAAGCCCATCTGCCACATACCGTAGATGCTGAGAAATTCTGTCACGTGGTAGAACACATTTTCAACAGCAATGTGATATCTTTCACTGACGATGACATTTCTGCAGAAGGAACGGGCCATCATAAGTCTCTGCATATAGCTGTGATGTCTTCCGGGTATGTGGTCGGAGGTGTGCTCATAGATGGAGGATCATCCCTCAACATCAATCCCTATAATACCTTGGAAAGAATGAATATCAACCCGAATCGGATCAAAACAAGTCATGTGGTCATTCGGGCTTTCGATGGATCTCGCCGACAAGCTATGGGAGAAATAGAGCTTCCATTAGAGATTGGCCCACACACTTTCTATGTGTTTTTTTAGGTGCTCAACATCACCACTAGATACAACTTGTTGCTGGGCAGGCCATGGATCCACATGGCAGGGGCAGTGCCATCCACCCTCTATCAACAACTCAAATACATTATCAACGGCAACCTTATCACGGTCAATGCCGAACCAGAATACCCTGTTCTCTACAGGGAGACATACCCGTGATAAGACTGGATACAGGGGTTGAACCTGCAAGTTTTCAAGCCCTGGAGGTAAGTGATACTCAGTATCTACCTATTGGAGTACTAACTTTGAAGCATAAAATCTCCCCTGAAGTGATGACAGTAGGCTACGAAATGATATCTTTGGGTCAGCAAGGTATCAATAGTCCAGTACAAATCCCGAGTCAGACTGGGAGAGCCGGATTGGGATATTCATCCGGGTCAACAAGCATCCTAAGGCTAATGCTTCCACCATTTTGCTGCCAAATCTTACGGGTGTCGGATGGGTGAAACCCATGAGGAAAATCCCAGCTGTGGTATCAACCATGTTATTTCCTCCCATTATTCCAGCAAATGAGAGAATAACTCCCAAATCTGAGATGGATAGCAAAAAGGGAAAAGAAAAGATTATGTACAAAGGACGAGACCCATTTGCTAACATGCGGGTTATCATAAACTACGAGGGTATGCATGATGATATCCATATAGTGATGACGAGGATCATATTCAAATTCCTCGCATCAAGAAGGAAAAAGGGGGCAGTTCAAAGAAAAACCCTGGCCCTATTTCAAAGGATGTCTTAGTCATCATCCGAGATGAGGCGGATGATCACAAATCCTTGATCCTCCCTTCTTATAAGGATCTAACCTTGGATAACTAGAACAGTGTCCCTTGCCTTAGTTGAAGAGGGTAAAGGGGCAGACAGTCCATCTGCCCTTTAAACATGCTTTCGATTACTGCTTACTTTTGGTTGCACAACTATAGCAGTAACTTTTGTCATGCTTTGCCAAATGCTTTGTATATTTAAATAGTTGCATATATTAAAGTGAAAGCATTTTTATTTTCAGGACTCCAGAGTTGGATTTGGTTGTCACTGCTGATGAGATGCCAACCTGTCAAACTGACTACAACTTTGATGTAGAACTAAACTTCGACTTGATGGATATTAATCAAGAGGAGGAAGATGACTATGAGGTGCCCGAGGAGATCAAAGAATGGGTCAAAGATAAACCCAAACCAAACCTCGACCAAACCTCCACTATCAACATAGAAACCTCCAAAAACATCAAAGGAATCCAGATAGGCCTAGACCTAACCCAAGACAAAAAAGCAGACCTGATTGAACTCCTAATACAGTTTCAGGATGTGTTTGCATGGTCACATGAAGACATGATTGGCCTATCTGCTGACATTGTTATCCATCGAATGCCCATCAAAGATCCAATCAAACAAAAGCTCAGGCGATTGAAACCTGAATGGAGTCTGAAAAAAAAAGTCGTTAAACAATTCAAAGCCGGAATCACCATGGTATCAACCTACCCGGAGTGGCTGTCAAACATAGTCCCCGTACCTAAACCCAGAGGGAAAGTACGAGTATGCGTGGATTACAGGGATTTGAACAAAGCTTGCCTCAAGGACAATTTCCCCGTACCTTTTATCCACATCCTGATCGACAATACGGCGCACTACGACATGTATTCCTTCAAGGATTTCTTTGCTGGTTACCATCAGATTATGGTTACTGAAGAAGACCGGGAGAAACCAGCTTTCATCACTCCCTAGGGAACCTTCTGCTATAGGCGACTGTCCTTCGGCCTCATCAATACCGAAGCCACATATTAGTGAGCCATGATGGCCCTATTTCATGATATGATGCACAAGGAAATAGAGGTCTATGTGGATGACATCATCATCAAATCCCAGAGGGAGGATGATAATCTAGACCATCTCAGGAAGCTGTTCAACAAGTTGCATAAGTACATCCTCAAGCTAAATCATGCCAAATGTGCTTTTGGGGTCAAAGCAGGTAAGCTGTTAGGATTCTTGGTGAGTAATCGAGGCATCGAGCTAGACCCTTGCCAAGATCAAAGCCATCACTGAGATGCCAGTACCTTGAATAGAGAAGGAGATACGTGGATTTCTGGGGAGAATCAACTTCATAAGTAGATTTATTTCCCAGCTCACAGCAACCTGTGAACCCATCTTCAAGATACTAAGGAAGAATTCCTCCACCAAATGGAACGAGGATGGTCAGAAAGCTTTCCTTGCCATCAAGAAACAGCTGGTCGAAGCACCTATTTTGGTACCTTCGAGGGATGGAGTTCCCTTGTTCATGTACCTGTCCGTCAATACCAATACAATGGGCTTCATGCTAGGACAAAAGGTTGATAGTAGCAAGGAGAGAGCCATCTACTACATCAGTAAAAGATTTAGCAGTGGTGAATAAAAGTACACCCTGATCGAGAAGACATGTTGTGCGTCAGTATGGGCCGCCATGAGGTTGCAACACTATTTGTATGGGCACACAACCTACCTCATATCCCGCATGGATCTCCTGAAATACGTATTCAACAAGCCAATGTTGAATTATCGACTGTCCAAATGGCAGTTAATCCTACAACAGTTTGACATTGTCTACGTGACTCAGAAGTCAATCAAGGGTCAAAGCATTGCAGATCAATTAGCTAAAACACCTTCAGGAGGGTTCGAGCCCCTGGAGACTTATTTCCCGAATGATGGGAACATGATAATTCAACAACTCCAGCAAGAGAATACAGTCCAACCATGGAAAATGTATTTTGATGGAGCATTAAACATGGAAGGTGCCGGAGCTGGGGCAGTCCTTATCTCTGGTACAGGAGAACAATATCCTGTGGCTACCAAACTTCAATTTGGCAACACCAACAGCACATCCGAGTATGAAGGTTGTATAATTGGGTTGAAATTAGCCCAATCTATGGGTATCAAACATTTACTGGTCTTTGAAGACTCTGAGTTGGTCATCAGACAAACCACTGGGACATATCACACTAAAAAACTGCATTTGCTGCCCTATCATCAGCAGGTCGTCAAAATATCCCTTGAGTTTGAAGACATAACCTTCAGCCATATTCCTCGGGGTAAGGAATGACTTCGCTGATGCATTGGCGATGTTGGCTTCATTGATCCGCATATCCAATTGGAGTGGGATTCCATGCATCAAATTCACAAATCAGAAGGCCCCGACATACGAGAATTACATTGGAGAAGTATCAGATGAAATACCTCCTGTCAAACAGCCTTGGTATCAAGACATCAAGGAATATCTCCGAGATGGATCTACACCCATTGGGGCAAGCCAATCCGAACAAAAATGGATTCACAAGATGGCTATGAAGTTCTATCTGAGCGGAGATGCACTCTATAAAAGAGATGTTGGAATAGGCCTGTTAAGATGCCTTAATAAAGAGCAAGCCTAGAGATTGATGAATGAAGTTCACGGTGGAGTCTGTGGTCCACACATGAGTGGTCATCTACTGGCCAAGAAGATATTAAGAACAGGACATTACTGTATCTCGCTCAAAGCCGACTGTGATGATCACGTCAAAAGATGTTATCAATGTCAAGTACATGGAAATGCCATACATGCTCCTCCAAACGAGCTACACAATATGAGTTCACCATGGCCTTTCTCCATGTGGGGAATGGATGTGATCGGTCTCGTGAATCCCAAAGCAAGAAATGTTCATCGATTCATTTTCACTATGATCGATTACTTCACCAAATGGGTTGAAGCAGCCTCTTTTCCCAAAGTCACCAAAGAGGTCATCATTGGTTTCATCAGAAACAATGTCGTTAGTCGATATGGACAACCGGAGGTGATCGTATTAGACAACGCCAAGAACCTGAACAATTAAATAATGAAAGAACTATGCAGTAAGTTCCACATCAAGCATCTCAATTCCGTCATCTATCGGCCCAAGATGAATGGTGTTGTCGAAGCGGCCAACAAGAACATCAATAAAATTATGCAAAAAATGTCTGTCAATCACAAAGAATGGCCTGACCTGCTGCCTCTAACCCTGTTAGCATACAGGACATCAATGCGCACCTCTACTAGGGCTACCCCCTATTTATTGGTCTATGGCATGGAAGTTGTCCTTCCCATAGAAGTAGAGATGGACTCCTTGAGAGTGTTAATCGACGCTCAGATGGACGAAGATCAGTGGTTGCAAGACCGCTACCACCAACTGTCCCTGATTGATGAAAAGAGGGCTACAACCATTTTCCACGTGCAGTTATATCAGCAAAGGATTGCTCGATCCTACAACAAGAAAGTCTGAACACGAAAATTCAAAGAAAACGACTTGGTGCTAAAGAAAGTTTTGGCTAATCAAGATGAAGCTAAAGGCAAGTTCGCCCCTAATTGGGAAGGCCCTTTCATTGTAAAGGAGGTGTTGACAGGAGGAGCTATCAGACTATAAGAGATGGGCGGGAGCAAATTTCCCCAACTCATCAATTCAGACACCGTGAAAAGGTACTATGTCTGAAGAACATGCATACCCGCATCTTGGTCCTACAAATCAAATAAGGTTCGGTTTTTATTAGAAGCCAGAACTACGAATGACCTGATCTCTCTACACCCAGGAGTACATAGGCAGCCATTTCTGGTGCGGTCAAACCAAATAAAAACTCAAAACTCATCAAACCAAACTCAAAAGAGACACTTCTCAAACCTTTCTCACATAAATAAATTGAACTACGAATGACCTGATCTCCCTCAACTCGGGAGTACGTAGGCAGCCATTTACGGTGCGATTTGACCTTCAAGAAAAATAAAACCAGTCCCAAGACACCAAAACCATATAAAAGCTAAGTCTTATCAAGCTACCCTGATCAACAGGCCCATCTGAGATACTCTCTGACATCTCCATCAAGGAGAAGCTCAAGTTACATCAACAACAGCGAGTCATGAAAGAAGTGGTAATCACTTAGCAATGACGATACATATCCAAATAGGGAAGTGAATCAAAAATATATTTCTCTGATATATAACACTGTTTGATATATATATATATAGTGTCCTGTACATGGCAAAAATGGCTGATTTAGTATATGTAGGAAACCAAAGCTAGTCTATGGACCCAAGGATAAGCGGGCCAGCAATGCCAACATGGCATCTATCTTTAAAAATGGAGGAGCAGCTGCAAGTGCAATCCCTCAACCTCCATAAGGCTCAGAATATCTACAGTCATCTGCAGTGTGGCACTGTGGTCATCAATATATGCACTCATCTCGGAAATCAGACCATGAGTATAAGACCGAAGAGCAGTACTGTCGGCAATGTGGAAATCCTAGGAAGTTATAGCCTCATCCCTCTCCACAAAAGTTGCATCCCTAGCAATCAAAGTCTCCTCGATCTCCACAAAAGCTGCATCTCTGGCAGATCGGATCTCCTCTCGTTCAATCAATCCTATATCCTGAGCGGGTCGAGCTGCATCTCTCTCCGTCAAAGCTATATCTCTGCCAGACAAGGCGGTCAACATCAGCACTCTAGCTTGATCCCTCTCAAAGGTCATCCTAGCTAGTGAGTCTGCCAAAGCCGGATCTGTCCCTGCAGGAATGATCGGTGGGTCACTAACTAGTGCTGCTGTCAAACCCATAAAAAGTGCATCCTCGGTAGGAGACTCAGGATCCTCCATAGGCTCCTCCTCGTCTGAATCTATAATAGGAGCTGACTGGATGAATGCAACTGATGCTATATTTACCTCTAATCACATCTAGTACTCTAGAGAACGGTCCGGATGGTTACTTGAGAAATCAGCCCTCTCTTTGTGAGTCCAACACTTATACACTCTGATCAAGTCAGCAGATGACATAGACGAAGCTGACATCCTCTGATCAGCAGCCCCCTCAAATAGATGCAGGCTCTGAAACTAATCGAACTGGCCCATAACAGCCAGAGGATGATAAGTAGTCACTCCCCTCATTCCCGCTAGGGGCAAGTAGTCCATGCCAGATGCATAGGTGATGAAGCTATATGGGAAGACTAGCCCGGCGTACTGCAGAATCAAGAATGGATGCATGATATCAGAAAAAAAATGTTGACCATGTCCTCGGTACACTCTGTAGGCTGACAGGAGTAAGACATGGCAATCTCATACGTGAAACAGTACCCCTGGTGTCTGAAATATCCAATCGGTCGAATATGGGACATAAGCCATATGTACAACAAGATCGAACTGCCTCTGAAAAACCCCTACGGGTGGGTAATGCAATGGGTGGCTGACCTCAGCATCTCAGCCAATATCATCGGTATGATGGTGTTACCCTGTCTAAGGGCCTAAACCACAACTATCAACCCCACATCCAGATGGTCCAAGCAGCAGCGGCATATATACATAGGATACAATGCACATCATCAAAATGTCTATCTTAGCCGAATGCCATGCCTCTGTAGACACAATAAAATTCCCGGCATGTCGATCATAACTGTCGAGCTCACCGAAGTGATCAATCAAAAAGTCAATGGAGATCACACGTCCAGAGATAATCTCCTCCATCACTACGCTCTGACGGAGACCCGACATTCGTATAAATGGTCTCCTCATGTCACTAATCGTCGTGCGAGCACATGGAAACTCTAAAGCTAAGCTAGTAAATATCTAGTACTCCTCAAGGGTAGGAGTCAACTCGTGATTCCCAAAGCAAAAGACCTGTCTAGCAGGTATCCAACAAGATAAGATGCCATCTATGAATCCATATGGCACCTAAAAATCTAAGAGGGCCAATGAATGCCCCAACATCTGATCAACTGTCCCTCTTGCTGAGAAGGGCAGGCTCTCGTACCACAATCTCAATGACGATGACACCTCAGACGATGGTAGATGCTCAATACGACTGACGGTGGACGATGTCATCTGTATCACCGTATCACAAGACCATCCAGGGGTCAAATCTGAACTCATCTGTCTAAATTCATACACATGACATAATACATGCATAATGACAATGATAAGTATGATGCGATAGATAGGAAATATCATGCATATCTACAATAAACTATCTACTACAAGCATCATCCCTGTCTGATAATACAAAGCAAAATAAAAAGTACAAGGAAATGGGGCACCACCACCCAGCTACTAACAGTGGTCTATCAAAATGGGGCACAGCCACCCAATAGCCAAAATAGTGGCTGAACAAAAGATATAGCTACAATAGCTATCCAAAAAGATCCAAAATATCTACGCTCAGGTGGTTAACCTGCTCCATGTCCTCTGTGGACACAAAATTGCTATCATCAGGCATGTCTGGGCGATACAAGGGAGGATCTACCCCTGTAAAATTGCTGGAAAATGGACCTAAAGAGGGGCCCACTCCTGAGCTAGAAGGGTCAAAAGAAGATGCCTCTGACGGATCTCGGCCAAGATGCCTGATAAATAAATGAGCTCTCTTCAACTACTGGGTCAATCCTGTGATCTGATCCAAATGAGTCGGCTCCCTGAGGCAAGCTATCCAGTCTGTCATTATCACAGACCCAGGAACCATGTCTGCCATAAATTGGGTAGCCCGAGTCTGAGCTCCAATAGTGCGAGGGCTCCACCAGCTGCTAAATGCCTCATGGCTATAAGGACCCTCTGATAGGGTAAAGCCATCTATACCCTCCATAGGGATATCTGTCAGTGGCTGGATCAATGGCCAATGATGCCAAGCAGAAGGAACAATGGGAATGCGGATATGCCCTATAATGCTCCTGATCGCCCGCTCTCTTAAATAGAGCTCCCAGCCTCCCTCTGTCAACAACGGGACTCTGCAGGTCGACAATGCAAACTCCCGACCAGTGGGGAAGCCTCCCTCAAATCCAACAGTCAAAAACTCGGAGGTATATAGGATCCACAAGATCGCTCTGGCTGTCAAAAGCTCCAACTACAGGCGGGAGTGAGTAAAGCCCTTAGCAACAAGGACCTCCGTCAGAGTGGAGTGATGCTAACGCCGTCCTCAAGGTAATATAAATGAAAAAATCAAAGAGGTACAAGAAAGATGTACTCACCAGCAAAAATGGGTAGAACCCTAACCAAGCCTCCGTCAAACCCTCCGAAAGCATGTGCATGCCCCGGAGAAAATAGGCAAAGGTGTAGGAACCCCAATCAAAGTCACTGAGGTGCTCTACATGTCGGGTAGCACTGACCAGGGCAAAGGACACAGTCGATGAGTTGTCCGCCACAAAACAACCCCTAATGATCACCAAAAATAATCGCCTCAAGATGCGATCTCTAACCCTCTGATCATCAGGCAGAGGCTCAAGTAAAGCCCCACTCTGGGCATCTACACTCAAGGGATAAGATCAGACCGTCCGACCCTTGATCGTCATCGCAGGAACTTCCAGTAGGGATCGAACGGCAGTAGGTGTGATGTCAGCCATGACAGGCACTAGCTCACCCTCGAACTCAATGCCAGTGATGAACCTCTAGTCCATAGGGGTCATCATTACCTCACAGTCCAACAAATGAAGGGACTGAGTCTGGTGGAACTAGCGCTCAGACAAAGCCCTCATATACCCCCAGGGGCAACGGTGGGGAAGAATAGAGAAGAAGGCCTGAAACCCCCAGCCATTAATAATATCCCTGTAATCATGGTGCAAAGTATGGTACAGGGAGTGCACGTTGAACCAGTTCCCTCGAGGCTACGTAAAATCGGGAACCTGCATCAAAAAACCAACCCATGACAAAAACTTATGCCCCGAGAATGGCAAAATAAAGAAAGAGAATCCATAAAGAAGAAAACTTCAAGTCACCTCGTAAGCATGGAGAAATCTCAATGGATGATGACTCAAGTCGCCCAACAGCTCCTGGGTCGGCACAATAATGCCCGAAACCTCCGCACTTAGAGCCTAAGCTGGGGCAGAAGTAGCAAAATGAGCCTGCTCATCATCAATATCGATCGACTGCTCGTCCTATGCTGGATGAATCATCGACTCTGCCAATCTGCGAGGCGATCGAGCTGGATATGGTTGAGGAACATCAGAAGCTCTCCTACGTCTAACGCCTGAAACGACTCTGCTAGCACTGTCGGGTCTATCTTGGTCCATCACTTGGACAAAGTCTTCAAATCACCACAGAAATGGTGTGGTATGCCTAAAACCTGTGTCTTATTATTTTAAATTAGTACTCTATGCATTTCTAAGTCTCAAAACATGCATGGGTCAGTCAAAAAGACCCAATAAAGTCAAAACTGCATGTTTTTCAAAAGCTAAATTCGAAAACCTGTATGGGTCAGTAAAAAATCCCCAGTAGAGTCAAAACTGCATGTTTATTAAATGCTCGGGCTTTTAAAAAAATTTGCCAGTCTCCTTTGTAAAACGGACTGTCCTCATGCACATAGGCATGTCTAGGTGGCCATTCAGTAGCACACCTTCCCAAAAATAGGAACAGTTTATATTTATGAAATAAAATCAAAAGTAAACTTCGCATGGTAGCCAAATTACCATGGACATTTTTAGTTAAAAATCCAAGCTCGCTAGGCCTCAAAAAAGATGAGTAAACTGATCAAAAAGAGCAAAATATGACTGTCTCAGAATCTGAATTTTCTTACTTTAAAACGTGCATTACAGTGAAATATGCATACTTATAAAGTCAAAAAAAAAAATTAACAAGTCATATGAGCATACATTTTTCATACATTGCGTCTGAAAGCACCCTACGTGGTTTACATGTTTTTAACGGTCAAAACTTGCGAAAAAAGGACGTAAAACGTTACCTACGATGCGCTGAACGTGTGGGAACTGAAGGAATCTAGAAAAGACTGCCCGAACTCCGTAGATCTGAAAAAAAAAAGATCGAATTTTGTTTGAAACTCGAAATGAAACTGATTCAAATGAACTCCCGCTGCCCAATATAAAGCCACAGATAGAAGCGGGCCCACCTGCGACAGCCGCACCTCTACCTGTGGCTCCCCAGGGTGGGTCCCACTTCCCTGAGCTCGGTTTGGTTTGAGTTAAAACGGAGTTTATATGAGCTGCCAAGTCAAATTTGAAGAAAAATCGCTACGCTATTGAGCAGTTTGTCCTGAAATCCAGCATTTAAGCAGCGTAATCTTGACAAAAAGGGGAACACCCTGAAAACCCTTAATATTCATCCCGGAGCCATATCTGCGGATCAATGATGCAAACTACTAAAAACTGCGAAAAAACTGCGCAAAAATGTCAAAAGCTGCCACTTTCGAAGCATCGGGTACTGACTGGTAATAGTTCAGTCGTTGGCTCAACCCCATCGAAGAGTAGGGTATAGACCGAGACAGTTCAGCTGTTGGCACAACCTCAACGAAGCGTCGAGTACAGACCGAGACAGTTCAGCCGTTGACACAACCCCAACGAAGCGTCGGGTACAAACCGATGACAGTTTAGCCGTTGGCTCAACCCCAGCGAAGCGTCGGGTACAGACCAATGACAGTTCAGCCGTTGGCTCAACCCCAGCGAAGCGTCGGGTACAGACCGATGACAGTTCATCCGTTGGCTCAAATAGGGGGAGATTGTAAGGAATATTCATGAGAATGGTATTCCTATTTATATAAGATTTGATTATGATATTAATAAATGAATATGAAAGTATGTCTGCATTGATGAAAGCTGTAAAGTCCTTTGATAGATAATAGGAATATATGTACAAGGACTTAGAATGAATTGATCAAATATGTTAGGTTGATCCTACATAAATAAAACAGCTTTGTGAAGTCCTTAAAAAGAAATGATGTACAAGGACTAGAAATAGAAAGATTAAGCTTGTTAGGTTGATCTTATACAATGTAATAGATAGACCTGTCTGATCGTCGAGCACTGCACCAGCCTTCGTAGTTTGCCAGGAGAGACAAGGAAGACTCGAGAACTATCAAAGCAGAATCGTAGTCTGCAAGAATAGTAGATCTCAGAGTTTGTAGTCTGCCAGGAGAAATGAGGCAGGATCGTAGTGTGTCAAGAAGAACTTTCTCAGAACCGTAGTCTGCTGAGGAAGTCATGTTCAGAATCGTAGAGACAGCCTGTCTAAGAGCCGACCAGCGCCTGCCAAAGCAAAGTCAAGAATTGTATACCACACTTGAAGTAGTGGAGTCTACTGATCATATCAGAGGCAGAGATCATAGTCGAGCCAGATCAGACAAGGACAGCAAGTGTTAAGGCAGAAATCATAGTCTGTCAGTTGATCTGATCTCGGAGTCGTAGTGTCTGCAGAACCAAAGCAAGATCGTAGTCTGCAGAACTAAGGCCTCAACGAAATGCTCACAATGCCAAGGAAGAATCATAGTGTCAACACGATTCTCAACAGATGAGCACTCCCAGAATATCCAAAGAATAAAGCCTCTGATCTAAACTGAAAAGATGCAAACTACTTTAAGGAAGCCAGACAGCACTCAACGAATGGCCGGCAAGCAAATAGAAGATCTAAGCACCAACTCAATCGACATCCTGATTGAGAAGTAAAGCCATTCAGGAGAAGTCTTCAACAAGCAAATCCTAAGAAGACTCCAGATGAAGTGACTGACTAAAGAAAGTCAGCTAGTGCAGTAGCTGTCAAGATGAGCAGAAGACAACGATCTTGGGAGTAACCAGGATCGTAGTGTTTGCCAAATGAAACAGGAACTGAAGCATTTTACATTGAGATACTGGCCAATATATGAAGAACAAGACTGAAGTGATTAAACATAGGTCAGACCATTGATGATAGGTGAACGGGAGATCACAAGGAGAAAGAGAGCTGGGTATGCCACAAATCTAATGAGTCTTACAATTCAGAAGGGCCAGAACAATCAGACAAGTTATCAGTTCCTGAGATAAATCGAGCAAAGCAAAAGTGTTGAAGCACTGCATAAGTGGAAGAAGAGGTGTTCTACATTACAG
Source organism: Panax stipuleanatus (assembly GCA_020205555.1). NCBI lineage: Eukaryota > Viridiplantae > Streptophyta > Magnoliopsida > Apiales > Araliaceae > Panax > Panax stipuleanatus. Next base: position 66,145,785 of record CM035123.1, on the reverse strand, counting down.
ATCAGAAGAATACTCTTCAGAATCGTAGTATTGTCTCAACCAGTCAACGAGCAACATTTAATAGACAAACTACAATCAAGATTTAAAGTCATCTGCATCAGAATTATAGAGTTCGGGCATCTGAATATTGAAGCATTGGCAATGGTTTAATATGAAGTCTAACATTCGAACGTTGCTAATTAAGTGCATCGATGCAGAAGGATAACTTCTGTGGATTCGAATTAAGGAATCAGAAAGGAGAAATAAAGGTTACTACCAGCCTGACACGAAAAAGTGACATCTCTGAAGTGGTAGGTGAAGTAGCAGACTGCTGTGTCAGAAAAGTCAAAAAGGAGCCGTCACGTCAAATCGGCAGTCTGCACCAAATAACTCGAGATTTGCGAAGCAATTCAAATAACTTCCAACGGCTATTTTCCAACGGGAAGATTATGGAAGGGTATTTAACAGCTGAAGCTTCAAAGATAAAAGAGTTGCTGAGTTGCAGAATCGTTGAGTTGTTGGAATGCTATGTTGTAACTCTACACGTTCTACGAAGTTGAAAAGAACATGTCTCAGTGGTAGTGAGACTACGAAAGTAGAAGTGAAGCAGATTTGAAGAAGGACTTTAACAGACTAAGACTTCACTTAACAATGATGAGAATGTCATTGAAAATGGCAGCTAAGCTGAGAGCCGAGAAGGCCAAGAAGATAGCATTCAGAAAAGTGGCAGAGCAGAAAGAAGATTTGAAGAGCCACTCTACGAATCACCATGAAGAACCAAAAGTTGAAGTAGAATAGATGCAGAACCATGTCTGCATATCATTCAAGAAGGGTTCAAGGAATGCTAATGACCAGAAGAAGTTGACCAGCAATGACAAGCCTTAGCAGACCCAAGTGGTGATGGTGCAGCTGAGATCAAAAAGATGAGCAGAACAGAAAGAAGATCAGCTGCACCAGAGAAGAAGACTGCTAAGTACTCAAGATGTTATGCTTCAATGAACATCTTACCAGTCTATCCAGTGGTGGTCCAGACTCGATGCAGAAAGCAAAGAGGACCACGCCAAGCTGGTAAGTACCAATAGATGATCAAGCTTCAAGACATCTTAGTAGCAAAGCACTAACAACAACTACAACAACAAGTAGCCAAGGCCTGAGAGGTCCTTGTCCAGAGGGACTAAATTGAGTTCCGAGGCTGCTGGCCTTGAAGAGTTCTTAGTGAAATGGAGTTCCAAGCCTACTGGGCTTGAAGAGTTCTTAATAAACTAGAGAAGTGCCAAGGCTGCTGACCTTGAAGGAATCTTAGTGATTCGGGGTGCTGCTTTTTCCTTAGTGGAATTCCTACTAGTGAAGCAGAAGAGTGGATTAGGAGCTTGAGTCTCTGAACCACTTAAAATCTCTTGTGTCTTTTACATTCAGTCATTTAATTTCTGTCATTTACTTTACGTACTTAGCTGCTATAACTGCCATGTATGTAATAACTACTTACAACTAAACTGACTTCAAAAACAATGTGTAACAATGTTTATGAATATTTAAATGAAGGGGATCTTTAACTTATTCCGCTATGCTTGAAAAGATTCTTATGTTTATCATATGCTAATTCATTAGCAATACAAAATAAACTGGAAAAGTATTTAAAAGAAAAAGGATCTATTCAACACCCCCTTCTAGATCTATTATGTGCCTACTGGGAACCAATAATTGGTATCAGAGAAGGTTCTCATGCTATACCCTAAAGCTAATCGCTTTGACTCTGATCCTAGGCACAAACATTGTTCTAAACTTAGTTTAGTAGTAAGTCACTTGTAAATGCAGATGAGCTCACACGTTGGAAATTATGTGTACATGTAAATGTGAATATACATCTGAAGCTGCTCAGATTGGTCCATGTTCTTAAATGTTATAGCAACAAGACCAATCCTTGTCCACAGTCAATCTTGTAGTCTGCAGACCAGAGATGGGAAGTCAAGAAGCATCAAAAGAAGAGAATTTGTATCCACCTATTCTGAAAGATGAAAGACCTATACATACTATGAAATGCTTATCGAGAGGAGAAAGAAGATTTCCTCCAATATGTATTTGGCTAACCAGCAGTTGGATATGAATCTTGAGGTTCAAGGCTATCAAAGAGCTAAAACTGCCAAGACTTTCCTAGCTCACTTCTCCAAGACTATATCTTATTGATCGAAGGTCAAATGGAGTAACAATCTATCAGCAATTAATGCAAAGATATGCACATCAATGCCTAACATCATAAGAGCAAGAAAAATGACTATTAAGGAACTGGCGGTGTAAAGGTACGATTCCTCATTAATACCCATATGTACATCATGATGCATCACCTTATGAACTACTACAGTATTCTATCAAGACACCATACTCTTCCTAAAGAGGGGAAGAGAGAAAGTACATTAAGGTTGGAAACTTAATCGTCAACAAACTTTCTCTCCACCCACGTTTTAGGTTGAAGATAACATCTTGAAAGAAGTCTAAAATATGTCATAAGCTAAACAGATCTAATTAAGCTTAAAGTGGATTAACCCTTGCTGAAGGGTTGGTATGTATGCATATATATACAAACCTATGTTCTATGTTTTTGATAAAACATAGAGTATAATCAACACTAGGGAAGTATCTTGAAGACTCTTAGAAATTGATCATCTCTATGAATCGACCAGATACAATAAGTAATAGAGTTGATTCTTACTCTGTAAACATTCAAAATTTGTGAACATAACCAAACAAAGGGTGAAATAATCAAAGAGAAAGAGTGTTCATTAAAATGCTTAAATCATACACACACTCACTATCATGCATTAAACATCATATCTAAATATGTTATATGCATGAATATGATTGTTGATGCTAATTTGATATATATTCAAAAATATGAGGAATAGGGATTTTTGAGAAAACTAACCTAGCAGGACCTAATCAATCATGGGTACCAAAATAGAAATTATCTAAACCTGCAGGTACTTGGTCTATCTGACCACACTAAGGAATGCTGAAGCAGATGGCTTCAGTCATGAAGATTCAACCAGCTGGAGGCACAAGACATTTCAGCAATGTGCTTGACAAAATCATCCTATGCCAAAGCCTATTCTAGAAGACTTTCTAAGTTTACATGGTTGCTGATCTCCATATGGAAGTGAGATATTCATGACAAGATGAAGGAGATCTCCTATGCTTATTCATACAAATCATATCAACTCAGAGGGTACATCAAAGAAGTTCACATCAGAGGATCATCAAGCATTAATCATGAAGAATGCATCATAGAAGCAGAACTCCATGAGTGCAGTCTGCCAAGGAGCTTAAGAGAAATTGTAGTGTTCTCTACAATCTAGACTAAGTCCAGCCTGTACAAGCCAACACACGATGATTATGGCACAATGACCACAATCGTAGTGTTCCTCTAGTCAGCTTCAAAGTTCGTAGTTCTGATGAAGGGAGGAAGAGCAACAAATGAAGAAAGGCTTATAGTCGTTGACAAATTGATAGTCCCAATGATTATACATTTATCCTTAGTGTATATTGAAGAAACTAAGGAAGGACTACAAGCCTGCTGAAAACACCTTTTCAGGTGTCAAATGAAAAAGACTACATTTGTAGTTTTGTCAACAGTCGTGGAGTGATAAGGTCTAAGGAGGATATCTATGACTCAATAAGGATTGTTCAGTTTTGATGATTCTCAGCTTGAAGAAGGTATGCAAGATCGCCTTATCTGGGCATATAAAGAAGAAGAATTCATCCTTCTCAGAGAAGATAGTACCACTATGGGGGAGCAGTGATCTGCTAAGCATAGCTGCACTAATGTTGTCAAAGCAGCACAATGAAGCAAATACTTTTGGTCTTTCTAACATTGAAGATAGCTACTTTGTAACGATTGTGATTTTATATTTAATTTTAAATATTTATTGAATTAAATAAATATTTTATGTGATTTATTTATAGAGTTAAATAAATAAATTATGTGATTTATGGAGTGATTTAATTAAGTGTATATATTAATTAAATGAATGTGTAATATTTATTTAATTAATATTAATGTTATACTATAGTTCTAATTTAATTGAGATAATTGAATTAGATGAATTATGTGATGAAGTGTTACATGGATTATAATTAGCGAGTAATTATAATTATGTGGCAATTTTATGTGATTTATTGATGTTAGATTTTAATTGATTAATATTTAATTGATTAAAATATGACATTAAAGTATGTGTTAAAATGATTTATTAAAATAAAGAAAAAAGATTTTAAATAATTTTTACCAAACAAGGCCCTTGCTTTTGTTTTAAAAGACTGTTGCCAAACAATGCCTTAAACTAGCTTAAACCTAATTTACCTAAACCATGCCTAAGTTAGTAAAACTAGTTTATAATTTTCTTGTAGCCAAACAAGCCAAATTGGCTTTTGAATTTTGTAACTTACGTAATTAGTAGTAGTTAGTGTATAATTATGATATGGGAGTTACCTATTCTATTATATGTATATTGTATATACGTTAGTGTTATAATCCTAAGTCTAAACAAAGAAAAGAGAAGGAGAGAAAGAGCAGAGAATATCAGAGAAGAAAAGAAGGAGAATGAATTGGTAGAACGCAAGCTCATAATAATCTTTTCTTTACACTCATAGCTAGAAAGGTTAGAATTCCATATTCTTTATATTTTATTCTCTGTCAAAAATTTAGTTTTCATGAAAGTTGTAGTCATGAATTTTATATATATGATTGTGTTCATGTGTTATTGGTAGTAATTGTATGAAAGGATTTTCAGAAATCAAATTACTGTAGAAATATATTTTAACAAAGAATTTATATTTATATGAGTTCATATGAAATTTCATGAGTTTGGTTAAATTTAGTTGAGAAATTCATGCAATTGGTATGTGTTAATATGCTTATTAAGTAATTACTTAATGTTATCTTCAACTTAGTATGTAATGCATGTATATAAGTTCGAATTGATGGAGAAAAATAGTTACAGTAGATTATTTTTGAGAAAATATGAGTTTTCATGAAAATGGCCAAAATAGATTTTCAAAACTTGTGATTATCATTGTTTAAATGATTTTGTGTTTGGAAGCATGCTTTATATATGTGTAATAGCGTATATATGTTTTACAGAGTCTATAGTACTGTATTTTTGGCGTTGTTGGCTTGTTTGGGTTAATCGGTGAAGCAGAGTATCGTGGCTGTCTGCGTCTGGCCGAGTTGCTGCGCAGCTGCGCCGGCAGCAAGGCCAGGAGCAGCGCAGCTGCGCCGCTTGTCTTTTCCAGATTCTCACCCTGCGCAGCTGCGCCGGTTTCAAGGCAGCTGGCTGCGTAGCTGCGCCAGGCTCTGTTCAGAGGCAGTGAATGCTAGTCATTTGTGCAGTGTTGTTTCTAACCTAGTTTAATTATGCTATGACAGTGAGCATGTATCTAGTTGCTATAATATGTTGTTAACATAAATTTGACAAATTTATATTTAGAAAAGAAAAGAGGTTTGAAAACCTTAAAGTATGATTTGAATTATTATTTAAATGTGATATATGATTTAAATAATTATAATCAAAAGTAAATGTTTATTTTAAATTATAATTTTGTTAAATTATAATGAATAAAGGTTGATTTATTAAATGTTAATTTAAATTATAATTTATGTAATTATAATTTAATAAATGCATGTTTAATTGTGAATTTTTAATTGATAATTACATAATTAATTATAAATTATGTAATTATAATGCATGTTATAGTTTAATTAATTATTGATTATAATTGATAAATACATGATTAATTATAAATTGTGTAATTATAAATGCATGAATGTGGTTTAATTGATTTTAAATTATAAATTATTTATAATTTAAAAGATAATGATAATTTAAGTAATTATAATTTGATTAAGTGTTTGAATTATAATTGTTTAATTATAATTGAGTTAAATACATAATTAATTTAATTATGTGAATATGTAGGTGATGTAATTAACTATGTGATGGTTGATTATTATTACTATTTAATCAGAATGTGAGTTAACCATGAGGGTTAACCACTTATGTGAATTAGTTACGTGTTAACTAATTTAGGTTATTGTGATTGAATATATATGTGTAGGAAGTATTAAAGTAGGTGAATTGTGTTAAGTAGCTTGCGCTTGAGGCAAGTCTTCTAAACCCTAAACTCGTTAATTTTACGTAAGTTTTCTAAACCCTAATCTTGTATTGATTTTATATGATCTCTTGAATTCATATATTCATTGTTGAGAATGTCCTTTCCATTTCAGTATTGGACAATTGTTTATTTAATTGAAATGGTCTTAACTTATTGTTCAAGTAAGATCCAATTATTATTTTAAATGCTTTAGGTTTACTTCTAAAGCATATGTTAATTCATAATTCTTTTATTTTGAATTATTGGAAGTCGATTCAACTAATCCTTAGTTGATGAACGTGAATTCTAAATTACCCTTGTAAGCTTATCCAAACCAAACTTTCTTTGGTGCGGACTTGAATTCAAATTACTGAGTTGAACAACCCTATTTACTAGGGGAGGTTACCACGCATAGCGTTAAGATGGTTGTGCACAATACATGGTACGAAGGGCTGATCCCCCTAAGTACGAGTTAAGGTCCATAGTCGTATCGACTGTTAAAGGTTTAAATAGAAATATTTATAACCTAGGACAAGAGTTCAAAGGTCTAATGACCCTCAGATAAATTCTATATCCAAATTTTAATATTGATAGAGAATTATTATTCAATTCTTTATTATTGAAGCAAGCTAAGTTGTTCAGATTTTCTTAAAGATATTCTTTCATGTCTATATTATTGTTAAACTCCAGTGAGCTGTGGTTTGCTCACTCTTGCATTAAATAACAATTTCAGTTAAGGTTGATAACGCTGATGCTCCGTCTACAAGTAAGGGAAAGGGAAAGCAAAGCAAGTGAAGACTTGTTTTTTTTTATTTAATTGAGAATGATTGTAATAATTGAATGTTATGTTTTATTTCCGCACTTTATTATATTCATGTCAAGGTTAGAGTAACCCTGGGATTGATTTTGAGAATGTTGTAACCCTTGTTTTAAGGGAGATTTAGTTATTTTTATTTAAGTTGTAGTTTATTTTGCATTATTCATTGGGTAGATATATGTTATATTAGAAAGTGAACACCAAACCATGTGGAAACGAAATACCCGAATTTGGGGGTGTCACAGGTTGGTATCAAAGCTGTAGGTTATGAAACCTTAGGTGGGGAAAAACCTTAGGTAGTAGCCTTATGGTAAGATCGAAAAGATAGATGTGATAGGTAAAAGATAATAAACTACCTTATGTGTCTATGTGTTTACATTTTAGTATTCGAAGAGTGACGATTCGTTATCACGTAATAATGAACTTTACAATTCTTTTGTCAGGACGTCGAACGTGGGAGAACCTAGTCAGGCTAGAGAGGATGTACCTCAGGTGCCTAGAGAGGAAGAGCCCCGTGACATACATATTGTCTGAGAGCAGCTGGTTAGGAGAGATCCATCTCCAGTGATCACCGTAGCTGGTCGGAAGCGTGAGCTGACACCTATTCCAGAGGATGAGGACGAGGACGAGTCTGAAGAGGAGGAAGAGGATCCCGAGGAGGAATTCCCACCTCACTCTACTAGTGCTGAGATGTACGAGGCAGTCTACGATAGCAATGTGGAACTTCAGGGACGAGTAGGAGATCTCGAGGAGACTATTCAGCAGCGGAACGAGACTATCGAAGAGATGGCAAGTGACCTAGGAGATGCACAGTGGAACCTGATACATATGGAGGTTGATAAAGATGCGGCTCGATTTGAACTGGCAAAACTGAAGCAAGACATCCAGGAGGAGTCGAGGAAGCGTGCCAGAGCTGAAGAGTCAAGCTTGAGGGCTAATCAACGAGCCGATCGAGCTGAAGGTGAAGCTGAAGCCAAGAGGGCCAAGCTGAGGGAAACGGAATATGCTTTTCATACGGCGATAGAGAGAGCTCAAGATCGTATTTTCTACTACCCAGCTCAGTTCCAAGGTTTACCGTGGTATGTGGTGGACCGAAGAACGGCATTTCGGGTAATGGAAGAGGAACGCAGAGAGGCCGTGAGACGCATTAATATGCCTAGGCAGTAGCAGCAGTAGCAGTAATAGTAGTAGTAGCATTAGCAGTAGTAGTAGTGCTTTTATTTATGTATTGCTCTTTGTATTAAATAAAGTAAATTCCATAATTTGAGATAAGAATGGGATGAGTTAATAATATAATCCTGCAACTTTTCCAGTTCAGGAAGGATGATGTAAATGGCTAGAAATGCTATCTGGTTGATGTTTTTAAAACTACGACTGATGAATAAAAGAAGTTTATGGACGTGCTTGGTGTTCTATGTGAATTGAATTATTTAAACGTTTAAGTATGAACTTGGATACTTAATAATTGAATAAAGGGTCCAATAATAATATTTTCTTAACAGAAAATGCCTCCTAGAAGAAGAGTAACGCGTCAAAATCCCGAGGGTTCGACGAACAACAACAATAACGATGGGACGAATCCCAATCAGGTTCAGCAGTTGGTGAACCTGTTGAACGGAGCTCTTGCGAATCAACCGCAGATGCAGGGTACTACTTTCAAGGAATTCAAGGCAGTAGGACCGCCTGAGTTCAAAGGGTCGACTAACCCTATCGAAGCTCAGACATGGGTTATGGAAATGGAGAAGGTATTTGACGTGGCTAGAGTAGGAGAAGACCAAAAGACAACGTTCGTGGCTTTCTTATTGAAGTCGGATGCAAGTTTTTGGTGGCAGGCTAACAAGACCCGAGAGGGAGAGGGAGTCATCACGTGGGAACGTTTCAAGGAAATGTTCTACGAGATGTATTTTCCAGTGAGTTCGCAGGACCAGATGGAGGTCCAGTTCCTAGAACTTAAGCAAGGAGGGATGACGGTGTCCGAGAATGCTGCTATGTTTAACGAGTTGGCCAGGTTCGCTACATACCAGGTCAGCACTGACGCTAGGAAAGCAAGAAGGTTTGAGCGGGGACTAAAGCCCTAGCTCTACAGCAAGGTTTCCATGTTCCAGCTAAACACATTTGCAGCGGTGCTGGAGAAAGCCATACTTGCTGAAGGAGGAAGCGAAGCGGTAACGAAGTTCAACCAAGATAAGAAGAAGAAGAATGAGGTAGAAACCAAGACTGGGGGTTTCACAGGCAGCGCTGTGAACCAGAAGAGGAAGTGGTCTGATAATATCTCTGCTGGGAGTCAGCAAGGAAGTCAGCAGAAGAGGAAGTTCGAAGCATGTGCTACATGCGGTAAGAATCACACTGGCGTGTGCATGAAGGGGAAGCGGGTGTGCTTCAACTGTGGTCAGGAAGGCCACATCACGCCAAATTGCCCAAAACCGAAGAAGGGAGCTTGCTTTACATGTGGATCCAAAGATCACATGGCTCGTAACTGCCCGAAGAAGCTGACGGCAGGGTCAACAGAGAGCGGAGGGAATGGAAGCGGCAGTACCGTTACTATCGTTGCACCATTGCAAGCTGTTCGACCCACTGCACGGACATTCAACATGACGGTGCAGGATGCTGTGCAATCAAAAGACGTGGTGTCAGGTATTATTCCGGTCAATAGTATAAATGCATATGTATTATTTGATTCGGGTGCTACTTGTTCATTCATATCTGATGATTTTGCTAAAACCTTAGACTTACCTGTAGAGGAATTAGGTTACCCTTTGATCATAGAGATTATGAATAGGGAGGTTATTCCTGTTAGGAGCATTTATAAGAACTGTAGATTGGACATTAAGGGTCAGGAACTTAGATTAGATTTGATTCTGATTAAACTTGGGGAATTCGACTTTATACTGGGTATGGATTGGTTATTCAACCATGGGGCGGTAATCGACTGTCAGAAGAAGTCGATAAACCTTACGACTCCGTCAAAGTTGGTGTTCTATGGTAGCAAATCTCCTAGGCAAGCGAGTTTTCTGACGATTATACAAGCCAAGAAACTTCTGACGCAAGGCTGTGTAGGATATCTAGCCTACATAGTAGATTCGCATAAGGAAAGCCCGAAGGTGGAGGAGATATCGGTAGTTAAGGAATTTGTGGACGTTTTTCCGAGCGATTTACCAGGACTTCCGCCAGATAGGGAGACAGAGTTCGTGATCGATCTAGCGCCGGGAACTGCTCCAATTTCGAAGGCTCCGTACCGAATGGCTCCAGTCGAGATGAAGGAACTGATGATTCAACTGCAAGAATTACTGGACAAGAAGTATATTCAACCAAGCGTTTCGCCGTGGGGAGCGCCTGTCTTATTCGTGAAGAAGAAGGATGGGTCGATGCGTCTTTGCATTGATTATAGAGAGTTGAATAAAGTTACGATCAAGAATAGGTATCCTTTACCTAGGATCGATGACTTGTTTGATCAACTGAAGGGTGCGAAATACTTCTTGAAAATCGATTTGAGAAGCGGGTATCATCAATTGAAGGTGAGAAAGGAAGATAAACCGAAAACGGCTTTTAGAACTCGGTATGGTCATTACGAGTTCTTGGTGATGTCAGTTGGTCTCACGAATGCCCCAGCTGCATTTATGGACCTAATGAATAGGGTGTTCAAGCCATTTCTAGACAAGTTCGTGGTAGTGTTCATAGATGACATCCTGGTTTATTCCAAGACCGAGGAGAAGCATGCTGAACACTTACAACTAACCTTAAAAGCCCTGAGACGAGAGAGGCTTTACGCTAAATTCTCAAAATGCGAATTTTGGTTGGAACGTGTGCAATTTCTTGGCCACGTGATCGACAAGGATGGTATTTCGGTAGATCCGTCGAAGGTTGAAGCTGTTATAAATTGGGAACAGCCGAAGACGCCGTCCGAAGTGAGGATTTTCTTGGGATTGGCAGGTTATTACCGGAGATTTATCCAAGACTTTTCTAGAATCGCAACTCCGTTGACGAATCTGACTCGTAAAACAGTTAAGTTTGTTTGGACGGAGAAGTGTGAGGAGAGTTTTCAAGAGCTGAAGAAAAGGCTGAGTACTGCGCCTGTATTATCTTTACCAGATAGTTCCGGAAATTTCGTAGTATATAGCGATGCCTCACATAAAGGATTAGGTTGTGTATTGATGCAGAGCGGCAAAGTCATTGCCTATGCGTCACGTCAGCTGAAGGATTACGAGAAGGGGTATCCGACCCATGATCTAGAATTGGCGGCAGTAGTGTTTGCCCTGAAGATTTGGAGGCACTACTTATATGGAGAGAAGTGTGAAATATACACAGATCACAAGAGTCTGAAGTATATATTTACCCAGAAGGATTTGAACATGCGCCAAAGAAGATGGTTGGAACTGATTAAAGACTATGATTGCGAGATACTTTACCATTCGGGTAAAGCTAACGTTGTTGCCGATGCATTGAGCAGAAAAGGTCGGGAGAAACTGAACGTATTAACTGATCAGGATCGGTTAATAGAACAGATGGCTAGATTAGAATTGGAAGTGAAGTTTCCGAAGGAATCGGATGAGTTGTTGTTTCAAGTAACCAATGGTTCTACTCTAGTAGATAAGGTGAAAGAAGCACAATTCAATGATGAAGAATGTGAAAAGATTCGGAAGAGGATAACCGAAGGCGAAGAGTTCAAATTCAAGATCGGTAACGAAGGACTGTTGCGGTTTGAAGGTAGAATATGGGTACTGCCAGTACCAGAGGTCAAAGAGGAGATTCTAAGCGAAGCTCATAGTTCTAGATATTCTATTCACCCTGGGAGTACGAAGATGTACCAGGATCTCAAGCATCATTTCTGGTGGCCGAATATGAAGAGGGACGTTGCGGAATGCGTTGCGAAGTGCTTAACGTGCCAGAAAGTAAAAGCAGAACACCAGAGACCAAGTGGACTGCTGCAACCGTTAGAAATTCCAGAGTGGAAGTGGGAACATATCACGATGGATTTTGTGGTAGGTCTTCCAATGACTCAGAAAGGATTTGATGCGATATGGGTTATAGTGGATCGACTGACGAAGTCAGCCCACTTTCTGCCAATCAGGGTTAAGTACAACCTGGATAAGCTAGCGAAGCTATACGTGAAGGAAATTATTTCTCGACATGGTGTTCCGGTGTCGATTGTGTCCGACAGAGATCCGCGTTTTACGTCGAATTTCTGGAAGAGTTTGCAAGAAGGTATGGGAACGCAATTGCGAATGAGTACAGTGTATCATCCTCAGACTGATGGACAAAGCGAAAGAACGATTCAGACACTTGAGGATATGCTAAGAGCTTGTGTGATGGACTTCAAAGGAAGCTGGGAGGATCATCTACCATTGGTGGAGTTCGCCTACAACAATAGTTATCATGCGAGTATTGGCATGCCGCCTTACGAAGCATTATACGGCAGAAAATGCAGAACACCTTTGTGCTGGGATGAAGTCGGTGAACGTCAATTGTTCGGACCAGAATTGGTACAACAAACCGCCGAAATTGTGAAGCTGATCAGAACGAGATTAGTTGCTGCTCAAGACAGACAAAAGAAGTATGCTGATATTCATCGACAGAACTGAGAATTCTTGCCAGGAAGTTTTGTTTTCCTGAAAGTATCTCCCTGGAAGGGGAAAATTCGATTCGATAAGAAGGGGAAGCTGAGTCCCCTATTCATTGGACCTTTTAAGGTACTACGAAAGGTGGGCAAGGTTGCTTACGAGATTGCATTACCTCCGGAGCTCGAGAATATACATAATGTCTTTCATATTTCTGTATTAAGACCTTACAAGCACAATTATAAACATGTAATAGAATATGAACCTTTGCTATTTGATAAAGACTTAACGTATGAGGAAGTGCATGTTCAAATAGTTGATAGAAAGGAACAAGTACTTAGGAATAAAGTGATACCTTCTGTTAAGGTAATTTGGAGAAACCACAGTGCTGAAGAAGCTACGTGGGAACACGAAGATGTTATGATGAAATCTTATCCGCATTTATTTGATTAGTTTTGTGTAACCCCTTATATACTGATTCTGGGGACAGAATCCTTTTAAGGGGGGAAGAATGTAATAGACGAGATTTTTATTTTTTTGTGATTCTGGGGACAGAATCCTTTTAAGGAGGGAAGATTGTAACGAATGTGATTTTATATTTAATTTTAAATATTTATTGAATTAAATAAATATTTTATGTGATTTATTTATTGAGTTAAATAAATAAATTATGTGATTTATGGAGTGATTTAATTAAGTGTATATATTAATTAAATGAATGTGTAATATTTATTTAATTAATATTAATGTTATACTATAGTTCTAATTTAATTGAGATAATTGAATTAGATGAATTATGTGATGAAGTGTTACACGGATTATAATTAGCGAGTAATTATAATTATGTGGCAATTTTATGTGATTTATTGATGTTAGATTTTAATTGATTAAATTAGTTGATTAATATTTAATTGATTAAAATATGACATTAAAGTATGTGTTAAAATGATTTATTAAAATAAAGAAAAAAGATTTTAAATGATTTTTACCAAACAAGGCCCTTGCTTTTGTTTTAACAGACTGTTGCCAAACAGGGCCTTAAACTAGCTTAAACCTAATTTACCTAAACCATGCCTAAGTTAGTAAAACTAGTTTATAATTTTCTTGTAGCCAAACAAGCCAAATTGGCTTTTGAATTTTGTAACTTACGTAATTAGTAGTAGTTAGTGTATAATTATGATATGGGAGTTACCTATTCTATTATATGTATATTGTATATACGTTAGTGTTATAATCCTAAGTCTAAACAAAGAAAAGAGAAGGAGAGAAAGAGCAGAGAATATCAGAGAAGAAAAGAAGGAGAAAGAATTGGTAGAACGCAAGCTCATAATAATCTTTTCTTTACACTCATAGCTAGAAAGGTTAGAATTCCATATTCTTTATATTTTATTCTCTGTCAAAAATTTAGTTTTCATGAAAGTTGTAGTCATGAATTTTATATATATGATTGTGTTCATGTGTTATTGGTAGTAATTGTATGAAAGGATTTTCAGAAATCAAATTACTGTAGAAATATATTTTAACAAAGAATTTATATTTATATGAGTTCATATGGAATTTCATGAGTTTGGTTAAATTTAGTTGAGAAATTCATGCAATTGGTATGTGTTAATATGCTTATTAAGTAATTACTTAATGCTATCTTCAACTTAGTATGTAATGCATGTATATAAGTTCGAATTGATGGAGAAAAATAGTTACTGTAGATTATTTTTGAGAAAATATGAGTTTTCATGAAAATGGCCAAAATAGATTTTCAAAACTTGTGATTATCATTGTTTAAATGATTTTGTGTTTGGAAGCATGCTTTATATATGTGTAATAGCGTATATATGTTTTACAGAGTCTATAGTACTGTATTTTTGGCGTTGTTGGCTTGTTTGGGTTAATCGGTGAAGCAGAGTATCGTGGCTATCTGCGTCTGGCCAAGTTGCTGCGCAGCTGCGCCGGCAGCAAGGCCAGGAGCAGCGCAGCTGCGCCGCTTGTCTTTTCCAGATTCTCACCCTGCGCAGCTGCACCGGTTTAAAGGCAGCTGGCTGCGCAGCTGCGCCAGGCTCTGTTCAGAGGCAGTGAATGCTAGTCATTTGTGCAGTGTTGTTTCTAACCTAGTTTAATTATGCTATGACAGTGAGCATGTATCTAGTTGCTACAATATGTTGTTAACATAAATTTGACAAATTTATATTTAGAAAAGAAAAGAGGTTTGAAAACCTTAAAGTATGATTTGAATTATTATTTAAATGTGATATATGATTTAAATAATTATAATCAAAAGTAAATATTTATTTTAAATTATAATTTTGTTAAATTATAATGAATAAAGGTTGATTTATTAAATGTTAATTTAAATTATAATTTATGTAATTATAATTTAATAAATGCATGTTTAATTGTGAATTTTTAATTGATAATTACATAATTAATTATAAATTGTGTAATTATAATGCATGTTATAGTTTAATTAATTATTGATTATAATTGATAAATACATGATTAATTATAAATTGTGTAATTATAAATGCATGAATGTGGTTTAATTGATTTTAAATTATAAATTGTTTATAATTTAAAAGGTAATGATAATTTAAGTAATTATAATTTGATTAAGTGTTTGAATTATAATTGTTTAATTATAATTGAGTTAAATACATAATAATTTAATTATGTGAATATGTAGGTGATGTAATTAACTATGTGATGGTTGATTATTATTACTATTTAATCAGAATGTGAGTTAACCATGAGGGTTAACCACTTATGTGAATTAGTTACGTGTTAACTAATTTAGGTTATTGTGATTGAATATATATGTGTAGGAAGTATTAAAGTACGTGAATTGTGTTAAGTATCTTGCGCTTGAGGCAAGTCTTCTAAACCCTAAACTCGTTAATTTTACGCAAGTTTTCTAAACCCTAATCTTGTATTGATTTTATATGATCTCTTGAATTCATATATTCATTGTTGAGAATGTCCTTTCCATTTCAGTATTGGACAATTGTTTATTTAATTGAAATGGTCTTAACTTATTGTTCAGGTAAGATCCAATTATTATTTTAAATGCTTTAGGTTTACTTCTAAAGCATATGTTAATTCATAATTCTTTTATTTTGAATTATTGGAAGTCGATTCAACTAATCCTTAGTTGATGAACGTGAATTCTAAATTACCCTTGTAAGCTTATCCAAACCAAACTTTCTTTGGTGCGGACTTGAATTCAAATTACTGAGTTGAACAACCCTATTTACTAGGGGAGGTTACCACGCATAGCGTTAAGATGGTTGTGCACAATACATGGTACGAAGGGCTGATCCCCCTAAGTACGAGTTAAGGTTCATAGTCGTATCGACTGTTAAAGGTTTAAATAGAAATATTTATAACCTAGGACAAGAGTTCAAAGGTCTTATGACCCTCAGATAAATTCTATATCCAAATTTTAATATTGATAGAGAATTATTATTCAATTCTTTATTATTGAAGCAAGCTAAGTTGTTCAGATTTTCTTAAAGATATTCTTTCATGTCTATATTATTGTTAAACTCCAGTGAGCTGTGGTTTGCTCACTCTTGCATTAAATAACAATTTCAGTTAAGGTTGATAACGCTGATGCTCCGTCTACAAGTGAGGGCAAGGGAAAGCAAAGCAAGTGAAGACTTGTTTTTTTTTATTTAATTGAGAATGATTGTAATAATTGAATGTTATGTTTTATTTCCGCACTTTATTATATTCATGTCAAGGTTAGAGTAACCCTAGGATTGATTTTGAGAAGGTTGTAACCCTTGTTTTAAGGGAGATTTAGTTATTTTAATTTAAGTTGTAGTTTATTTTGCATTATTCATTGGGTAGATATATGTTATATTATAAAGTGAACACCAAATCATGTGGAAACGAAGTACCCGGATTTGGGGGTGTCACATACTTATTGCATAAGGAAGATCAGGAGAGAAGTTGAAGGTGATGAAGAGTGTTGAAGAACAGCTGAAGATATAGAGATGGTGAAGCTCAAAGAACAAAATAAAGAAGTGGAATTCTTGCCAGAAGATCTGAGATAGGCTCAAGAGATAGGTCAACCATGGTGCATGTCTGATGACCACACCACGAATATCAAGACCACTTCTGTCAAGATCATAGAGACAGGAGCTAACCCAAAATAAAAACATTCCAGTTACAGAGTCCCAAAACTTTGTGACTGATGAACCAAATGAAGATCCATAATCAAGTAGTAACATCCCAAAACGTGCTACTGATATCCATATAAACTACCCACCTCAAATCGTAGAGTGCCTACTATCAAACATCTGATCGTAGTGTAAGAGCAGGAGAACACCACGATTGCAGCCTATACAAAACCAACACCATTGAATATCAAGAGTTGGTGAATGAACTCCCCAGCAGAGAGGTCAAATGTGATGCCAGTACTGACCATGTCTAAAGCTCTTCATCTGGTAATCGCCTCAGGAATAAACCTGACCCTTATCCTTAAGCTAAGAGGTTGGACCTTCCTGAGATACCTTATTTCAGAAGGAGTGCGAATATTGAATGCATCACAAGAATCTCTGCTGAAGCAAGCAGCACCTCATCAGAAGAATACAAGCTGCAAATGAGAATTGCCAATCCCTTAGAGTCTAAATGAAGAAGTTGTCTATTGAAGTATGACCACAGACTACGATCTTCAAAGAAGATGCAAAGGTTGTAGATCAGTTTGGGAAATCGTGGAGTACTGAGCCGAGTCATAAAGACACTCCACGAGCTGAAGAAGTCACTAGTCAACTGAAGAAAAGTCAAATCTGATAAAATGATGTGGTAGAAGAAGTTACAGATTGTGACCTATCAGATTCTTATAACTGTCCCACTAAGAAATGTGGAGGGAACAGTTAAAAGAGGGAAATTCAAATTATTGGCAGTTGCAACTTTGAGAGTTCATCAAAAGCTGCAAGTCTGTCAAATCAATACACACTCTCTCTTAAGCCAAAACCTAAACATCTTCAAACAGCCAAATTCTCTCAAACAATTATAGAACCTCAAATTGCTTCCTGACATCTTCCAATATTCTCACAAAGTCATAAACTCAAAAAACCCTAACTCTTCAAATGGCAGACTGGCGAGTAATCACTGGTATTCAACTTAGGACGAAGAAGTTTGAGAAATCGGAGAAGAAGTTCAGAGATATTCTTGAGCTCGTGAAGAAGGCTGGATTCTCAGAATACCTTGAGTCAAACACTCGAATATATGTTGACTTGGTTAAAGAATTCCACTCCAACGCAACCATGAATTTTGGAACACTATCTACCAAGGTCAAAGTCAGATTCTGAAACTGAAATCCACTGACATCAACCAGTGCTTAGGTTTCCCTGACCTAGGTCTAAAAAATCTTGATGAAAACGACACGAAAGAAGCCAAGAAGATTATGCTGTACAAGAGAAATCCTAGTCTGAAGGATATGAAGAAAAAGGAGTTTCCTGAAGAATTCGAGTTCCTTGCAGAGATAGTGGGCAAATGTATACTATGCAAGGACACTGCACATGACACTATGAGTGATCAACAGTTAAAAATTATGGCTGCAATAGTATTAAAGAAGCAAATCAATTTTGGAGCTGTCCTGCTCGACCTAATGTCCAAATGCCTGGACAAGGCAGAGTAGAAGAAGTTAACACAGAAATCGCTCACAAAGGTTTTCCATGGAAGGTTCTTTTGTATTATTCTGAAGAAGAAGCTGAAGAATAAGATTAAGGATGATGAAGGTGTAATACTAAATAGCCATAAGGTGATGACCCCTACGCTGTTTACAAAATGGAAGAAGAACCCAATGGAGAACAAAAGGCTGATGATATATGGCAGCAGCAGCAAGAGTATTTTGAAGAAGAGGAAGGCAAGTGCTATGACAGAGGAGGAACTGTCACACTCTGAGGACTCAATTATCCCAGAGATCAAGTATGTTAAGCCAACCAAAAGAAAGCTAAAGTGGTGCAGAAGCCCAAGTCAGTTCCCAGAAGAAGTATATCTACTGAAGAGGAAAATGTAGAGTCAAAAGATGAAAAGGGAACTGAGAGCTTCAAGAAAGAATCTTCAAGGAGCAAGTCCAATGATGAAGAAGAACATGCAAGTCCTATGGCTAATCCTCAGAGTAGCCAATCTGCTGATAAGGGAGAATCTAGACCTGAAACGGTTAGATATCTTAGTGCTAAAATTCCAAGGAGCCCTTATAATGGTTTAAAAGACGTAGAGTCTGAAGAAGAAACATATGCCCCTCCTGCTGTTGAGTCTCAAAGAAGTATGTCTGATGACTCAAAAGCTTCAAAGTCTGAAGATGAAGAAAAGCCTGATTCTCCTATTGCTGAACCTCCAAGGAAAAGAAAGAGCAACAGATTGCTTGCTAGATCTTTCCTAAAGAAGAAAGGAGATTCCTCTACAGCAATTATCAAATTCAGTAATGATGATGAATTTAAGGAAGAAAATGCTAAAGGAAAAAGGAAAAATCAATTTACAAAGGATAGCAGCAAGAGACTGAAGACTACAGAGCAAGAAGTGATAAGTGAGTCTGCAAATACACGTTCTGCTGATGATGATGAAGATGATGTTCAAATGCATGAACAAACGGATGAGCCAGTTAAAGGAAGTATGCATCGGTCTAACTCCAGCTCAAAACATGAAAAAGGTGAAGGAAATTCCAGTTCAGAGAATGAAATGCCAGAAGATTTTCACATCCCTTGTCCTGTTCATCGCAAGAGGAGAATAGTGGTGGAAGTTGATGAAGAACCACTAGATATACTTCCAGGAAAATGAGTTAATCTTGGAAATGAAAGGCTGAATGTGGTGAAGATGACCGCAGCATATCTGCTGAACAACCACGAAGCTATGAAGCTGGACACTTCAACTATGATATATAAGCCTGAAGTCAAGGATCATGCGATAAGGTGGTTCTATCCTCATATGCCCTGGGTGAAGGCATCAATTACCAATGATAACAGCTACTTTTCATGGTGCTTCTCTCACTTTCCCAACTTAGAGCTGGTGGCTCAAAACTTTTAAGGGTGAAGAAGTTTGCAACTCTGCTGATCAAAGACCAATCTCACTTCAGAGTCTATCGATATACTGGCAATCATTACATTCCCTACGATTGTCGAGTAGGTTCTGATGGCAGACGAATCATACCAAAGACTATGATCGTAGAATCCTCTCACTCTACCTCTGAAGATGGTCAAGACGAATTTGAGAAGATGTATTCTGCTCAAGCAGCATGGTACTCAACGATCTATCAGATTCTCACTACTTTTGAAAGTCTATCTCAGAGTGAGAATCGTAGAGTCCAACCTGATGCTCATAAGGAGGATGACCAACTTGATGCCAGATCTCTTCAAGAGCAAGAGCTTCAGAAGAACTCAGAAGAATTGGTTGAGAAGATATCTCTCACTGCTGCAGAAGCTAAGATCCTGTCAGGAGAAGGAGACAATGAGTCTCACAACAGACTTCAGGCCATGATATCTGTGACGCTCCCAAATTCAGACCGTCACTGATCTCGAATTTGGTTCATCACGTACTAATTCTAATAACAACTAAAATCCCAAACAATGGAATAACAGAATAATTTACATTGATATAACATAAATATTCTCGTCCCAAGTCTCGAAACTATTACTAATACACTTCATAACTTAAACCAAACATTTCTTAATACATAACATTAAATAAGTCTTAATACAACATAACGGAAACATCCTAATATAGAAAAGCACAGCTACTCCATAGCCTTGCCTTCGCACTTGTCCTGTCCTGGGGTTCCACCTTGCCCTGCCCTAACTGAAATGTTTATGGGAAGCAAGAGTGAGCAACAAATTTGCTCAGCAAGTAATATGCCAATAAATGTGAACAGGAATATATACAGTTCTAAATCTCAAGGGTAAAATAGTAATTAATCGCTTAGGATTTTAAATAAGAATGTTGTGAACAAAATAAATAGCAATGACTTCCAAATCTATTCTGTGAAGTTGAATAAGGACTACTACGGGTCGAGAAGTTATTAAAGGATTCAAAAGTTTCAACAATTTCAAGTGAATGAATAGATATCACTAAGTGTCGCTGTGGACCAAGGATTGATAAAAGAATCCAACGAATTCAAAGTTTCAAGTAAATAAATACTGGATACTGAGTGGTCGCTAAGAACCACGAACTTCTACTAGAATCATCAAAAATATTTCTGGTAACCCAACCAAGTACAATTAGGGGATCAGCCTATCATACCTGGAGTTATGCATAACCTACCACACCACTGTTGGCACCCCGACTATATAGTTCCCCTTTTTACAAGGGTTGTTCAACTCAGTCAATTTATAAGAGTCCGCACCAAGGTAATTGGTGTGGATTGCTTTCCAATTCATGATATTGGTCTAGCCGAATTAAATGGCGTAGACAATTTCAACAATGTATATAAGAGCAATTTATGAGTTCAATACTCGCAACAATAATTCGAAGAATATAATCGTGATTTAAATCAAACTATGAAACATAAGTTTGTAAGGCAAGAATTATTCTAGCACCTATTTACTCGTACGACCAAAGTTAGTACAAGCTCGAATATGTTTTCAATGAACAGTATAAATCAAATACTTGCTCAATAAAAGAGTAGTCAGATACTTGCAATTAATATACAAGAACAGTTTCAAGGAAACTTGCACAATGAAAGAGTATAAGTTAGGGAACTTGCTTACGACGTTCCTCGAATAAGTAACCACAAGGATAGGATACCTGCAACACAATAAAAGTAGGGTTCAGATAATTGCACTATAAATGAGTGTAAGTCAGGAAACTTGCCTTATGCGTAGTTTATCCTCATTAAGTAAATCAACACTTTCGAATCCCTATCGTAATATAGTTACGTATGTATATATATATGATATTCATTAGTCATACAGTTTAACGTTATACTTTATCTCATATATACCATCCACATATAAGTTAAATCTTTAACCTTACTATACAGTCATATATAGTATTATATTTAATTCACAAGTCTTGTCTAATATACCTTTATCCTCAACGTTCCTCTTTTTGAGTTTAAACACATTCTCATATCATATAAGATCGCAACAATTAGCAAACATGCTCTCATATTATTAATATCACATAAGACCATTATTAATACTAAATGTATTTTATTTTAGCAAGTTATGGCATTCCCATAAGTTAACCGTCAAAATCGGGTTCAAGTAACATCATATAATATCACGTAGCATGTATACATGTTTAAAGGATACTTTTATGTGTATACAACCTTTCCTTGTTCCAATCATACATGCAATAGATTCTAAGTTAACACTTTCAATAATTTAAAGCCATCCAAGGTCATGGAATTCACAAGGACTATCATGCTCGCTCTTTAAACACATAAGGTATTCATATACTTTGCATTAGACATACTTATGAGTATTCACATTTCATACATGTAACTATTACAGTTATTAGTTGAAAACATGCTTCGACGCTAAATTTTAATCATGACCTCTAACATGGTATGTATACATGCATGACGTTCATGAAGTCAATAGTATTAACACGTTCATAAACTTCAGAATTTAAACGTCAAGTTAACATGTCAAGGTGTACGTTTAAAACTTGTATTCTCATTAGTAAAGCTCACTAATAAGGCCTAACATGCTCATACTATCTAGATTCATATGTTAACATGTTTGACATGCATTTCAAGGTCATATAACATGCTCGAAAAACCAAAACCTAGAATCCTAATATAACATGTTAGAGTCCATCTTCAACGCTTGAGTTTTCGTTGGAAAGGTTCACTATTGAGGTTCATATGCTCAAGTTACATTATGAAGCTCAGATACGCAAGTTAACATTCATATCATGTGTTTCTAGGTCATACAAATATGTTTTAAAAGTCAAAATGATAATATAAATCTAACATGTCAAAGTTTCTCTTTTCATAACTTTCAGTTTTCTTCGAAATACTCAACTAAAACGACTAGCATGGATTACTATAACCTAGTACCCTTATTCCATATGTTATTGTGAGTTATATGCACATCCTAACAGTACAACATGCTCACTATATCAGAAGATATAATAGGAATCATTAACAAATTCTGCAGTGGCGCGCGGCCGCGCCCAAATTGTACTAGGGAGACGCGCGGCCGCGCGGCTCCCGTTCCAGTCCAGAGAGCAGCTAGCCTCGGCAACCATTATCCCAAATCACAAAATTACTTCACGAAAACTTTTCTAAACAGTTGCATTGTGGTTTAAACATGTTTGTAAGT
Source organism: Panax stipuleanatus (assembly GCA_020205555.1). Classification (NCBI taxonomy): domain Eukaryota; kingdom Viridiplantae; phylum Streptophyta; class Magnoliopsida; order Apiales; family Araliaceae; genus Panax; species Panax stipuleanatus. The sequence goes on along the minus strand of CM035123.1, from coordinate 66,123,025 downwards.
CTATATATCAACTAACTAAGCAATTCATATTTCAATTGTCATCAATTTTCACAATATCAAGAATTCAAGAATTTGCAGAAACAGAAAATGGAAATGAAGAACTTGAGAGTATACCTCTGCAATGTAATTGGGCTTGCTGCTATCTCAAAAACACTGATATATATGTATATATATAACTCTTAACTCAACACTTATGCAAACTCTCAGCAAATGAAAAGAGAGGAGAAGAGCTTGCATTTATAGGACAACTAATTTCCAGACAATGAAATTTTCCACCAAAACAAACCATTGGAATGAAGAAGAATTTGATGGACATTAGGTAGTTGGTGGAGTTGGTGATTCCCACTGTTGAGCCCACTCCCCATATGATCATTGCTAGCTATATTGCTGAGAATTGGGAGGAGAATTGGAGAAGGCTAGCCTTAGGCCAATGGCCTATGCACGTGAGAAGAGAAATGACACTCTTTATGGGACAAACAAGAACTCAGCAACATGAAACAATGCAGTAAAATAAAATAACCCAATACATACACATTTTATATACACTTAGGCATATATGTATACTTAGGCTATAATGTAATGTCACAATGTAATTCAATGAATGAGTAACATTTCAATGTAGTAAATATAATTTGCACATATATAATCCATGTACATTTATAATACCAAATATAATCTAATTGGGTATTATCTTTCCACATTACCATAAACTATATTATTTCAATTATATTAATCTATTGAAATATTCATCACATAACATTTGTTTTTTTATAATATTATACGAAGTACATCTTTTAATGTAGCCATATACCACATGTTGTAACTTATATAATTTATTTAATCATAACATATGGTTTCAATATGTACAATCACATTGCATCATATAATATAGTTTAATAATTCTTAATATGTGGTTTCTATATATAGCATAGTCACATGAATGTCGCACTACACTATATAATATAGTTGTATCCCATATATTTTATATATTTAATTATTGCATGCTTGTACATAACAATCAATATAATCTTATTATATTAATGACTTACTTATTTGTTTTATAATGGCAATTAATTAATTAATAAAATATTAATCAATTCCTTCCTCATAGATTAATGAAGTTATTAATCTCCATATTAACTAACATTTATATGATTAATTATCACGTTAAATAAATATAAATCTTATTATATTTATAAACCATTTTCTTAGTATCCAATCATTACTTGCAAAAATACTAAATCAATAGATTATTATTATATTTCTCATAATAACAATTAACAATTAATATAGATTAATTATTCACTTAATAATTCATTTACTCTTTAACCGATTATTATTCATAATAACAGTTAATAACATTATTGTACGATTAACTATCACATGTATTGCACTCAACAAATAATCAATTAAATATAACTCTTATCATATTCATCAATTACTTACTCGTAAATGTTTTGTTATTTATAATAACATATTATTAATAATTACTCATTAGTAGGCTATTTACTAATCACAATGATTATTTAACAATGTAATATTAATTAATCCTTCACTTATCGATTTCCCTCTTGAATTAATTAAACCATCATCTTTTTCATTCTCATGCCACACAAGGCATTTTACGAGTCGCAATTCTCCATATTTTCTCAATTATTATAAATTCAATTTAATATAATCGAATTACTTTTCTCATAACTTGTACACATTTATGTTCCAATAATATTCATTTTCTTATTATATCAACAAAAAAAATTATTCATGAAATTCACTGTTCTTACAATATCAGATATATCTCTCAAGTTCAAAGAGAGAGATCAAATCTATCTGAAGGCTATGAGTGATCAGAAGGAAGAATCTCTACGAGCTCAGAAGGATAATGAAGAGCAAATTTTGTCTCTCTCTGACAAGATTGACTCTTTGAATCAGTCTCTCTCCCTACAGTTGGAGCTAAGCCAACAAGAACTCAAGATTAAGGTTGGCAGCTCATCATATCTGATGGAGCAGCTTATGACTAATGTCCAATAGATTTCCCAAGTGATTAATGACAAAAAGGGAGAGAAAAAGAGATATTCAAGGAAAAGCAATGGAGAGAAGAATGAAGGAAGAAGAAAAGAGAAAGAGCAGAAGCAGCAGTAGAGCAAAGAAGGACAAGAAAAGGAAGAAAAAGAACAAAGCAGCAGCAGCAGAGAAGGTGTCATCATCTGAGGGGGAGCCAAAGAAAGATGAAGACAAAGAAGAAGAGCATGCAACCGTACCAGAACCTGATCAAGATGAAGAAATGGAGCATTCATATAAGGGGGAGCAGAGGAAAGAAAAAAAGAAGAAAAGAAAGATGAGTAGCTGATTAACAAACATCCTGGAAACATACATGGAGCAGAAAATGAAGCAGAGAAGGTACATTTCTATCTACTTAAGTATGTTCTAGATCCAGGATGTAGAGTGTCATATAGTGTATAAATTTTATATATTATCATCAATGACATTCATGATTATCTGCTTTAGAAATACAGCTGCTCACTGTATATTAAGATTCATTCATCTCATGTATATGCACTGATTGTTTTTGTCATAATCAAATAGGGGGAGATTGTTAGGATTATTCATAAGAATAGTATTCCTACTTATATAAGATTTGATTATGATATTAATAAATGAATATGCAAGTATGTCTGCATTGAGGAAAGCTATAAAGTCCTTTGATAGATAATAGGAATATATGTACAAGGACTTAGAATGAATTGATCAAATATGTTAGGTTGATCCTACAAAAATAAAACAGCTTTGTGAAGTCCTTAAAAAGAAATGATGTACAAGGACTATAAATAGAAAGATCAAGCTTGTTAGGTTGATCTTATACAATGTAATAGATAGGCCTGTCTGATCATCGAGCACTACACCACCCTTCGTAGTCTGCCAGGAGAGACAAGGAAGACTCAAGAACTATCAAAGCGGAATCGTAGTTTACAAGAATAGTAGATCTCGGATTTTGTAGTCTGCTAGGAGAGACGAGGCAGGATCGTAGTGTGTCGAGAAGAACTTTCTCAGAACCGTAGTCTGCTAAGGAAGTCATGTTCAGAATCGTAGAGACAGCATGTCTAAGAGCCGACCAAGTGCCTGTCAAAGCGAAGTCAAGAATTATACACCACACTTGAAGTAGTGGAGTCTACTGATCATATCAGAGGCAGAGATCGTAGTCGAGCCAGATCAGACAAGGACAGCAAGTGTTAAGGTAGAAATCGTAGTTTGTAAGTTGATCTGATCTCGGAGTCGTAGTGTAATGACCGTGAAATTTTTAAACTCCATTATTAATTAAATATAGGATTTAATTTTAATGAGTTAGTTTTGTATGCTTATTTAAACCTTATGTGGGTATGTGAATTAGTACCTATGCGAATAATTACTAGGATTAATTAAAGGGAGTCACTAATGATTTATTTAAATTAGTGGACTAGCCCTAAGATTTTTATATCAAAAGAATTGATAGGATGGCTAGTAATTAAATATTCAATTTACTTGAATATAGTGAGAGGATTTAATTGTGTAGATTAATTAATAAATGTGGGCAATATTAATGTTAATATTTAATGGTCTATTTAGTAATACCAATAGACTAGATCATTTAATTATTTAACCAATTCAATCTTTTATTTCATCACGAATTGGGGAATTAATGTATACTATAATAATAGTGTTGGGATAATGTATTATGATAATACCCAATTGAATTATATTCGGTATTAATGAAATGTACATGGATTATATTCGATATTTTATTGTAGTACTGAAGTTGTTTTGATTGTTTATGGTCATAGGATGGCTGACGAGAGTCAAGATAGCTATTCAGTGGACCAGGAGTCGAGGAATTCTAGTATGGAACTCATGGAGCATGAGGTGATAGGAGATTTGCTGGCGAGGAACGTCGAGCTAGAGGTTAGGGATGAGCAAGTGGAGGCGCAGAACCACACCCTCCAGATTATTGAACAGCAGTACAAGGACGCTGCTTATCAGGCCCAGACTGAGTTAGCCGAGTTGCGAAGAAGGCTGGAGCAGAAAGAGCTACAGCTAGGACAGTTAAGAAATGAAGTGGAAGCCAAAGATATGAGGATATATACTTAGGAGCGAGCTTTAGACAGCGCCTTTGTGCAGTTCAACGCCGAATGGATGGAGCTGCCTTCCAGCAGCAAAAGCAGGTGTTGATTTGTTAGATATAGTCCCACTTTTGTTTTATTAGGGACATTTTTATGTTGTAAACCCTTATGCCTTGATGTATGCATAGGATGGTAGTTGACCCCAACTTTTGTTGTGATATAGGGGGCAGGTAGTAGTGAATCCTCGCCTTTTGCTTAATAGAGGATAGTTAGCAGCAGGCAGTTTATGCCATTGAGCGTTTATAATAGTATGCCAAATGTTGAATCATGTTGTATTAAAACAGTGGTATATGAATATAAATGCAGTTGTTTTATTTGAATCAAATATGATTAATGGACGTCATAACTTTTAGATGCTTACTTGTATAGCATATCGCATAGAACGTAAAAACGATAAGCTTAAGTTTTCTTCCTTTCCTCAGATCATGCCGCCTAAAAGATAACCACAAAACCAAAGGGAGGACGGATCCATTAACAATGAAGGAGGGAATGCCGATCCAATGCAGAACTTCGTCAACTTGTTAACCGAGGTAATGCAAAATAGACCCCCGCCTGCAGCAGGGCAGCCAAGGCATCACTTGGCTAGCTTCAAAGATTTTAAGTTGGTAGGACCTCCGGAGTTCCAAGGAACCTTAGACCCAATTGAAGTCCAAGCGTGGGTAAAAGAGATGGAGAAAGTGTTTGAGGTCGCACGGGTGGCCGAAGCATAAAAGACGGGATTTGTCACCTTCATGATGAAGGGCGAAGCTAACTATTGGTGGAAAGCCAATAAGGGACGAGCAGGCGAAGGAGTTATTCTATGGGACAGATTTAAGGAGCTATTCTTCGAGAATTACTTCCCGGAGAATACGCAGCAGGATATAGAAGTTAAGTTTTTGGAACTGAAACAGGGAGGTATGTCTGTCACAGAATACGCGGCAAAATTTAAATAGTTGGCCAAATTCGCTCCACATCAGGTGAACACGGAGGCCAGGAAGGTAAGAAGGTTCGAGTTAGGATTGAAGTCATGGGTGCAAAAAGCAGTAGCTGTGTTGAAGATTAAGAATTTCTCTAAATTGCTGGAAAGGGCTATCATTGCAGAAGGAGGCAATGAAGCCATAGCACGATTTAAACAAGAAAAGAAGACCGGTCAGGAAGGACCGAAAGGGGGAAGCAACGGAGGCAACAACCCCAACAAGCGTAAATAGATGGAGAACCAATCCTCCGGAGGCAGCAAGTCCGGGGGAGAGGCTAAGAAAAGTGGAAAGTGCAGTAACTGCGGGAGGAACCACTCCAGGGAGTGTATGAAGGGGAGAAGCGTTTGTCATCGCTGTGAAAAATTGGGGCACATGGCTCCTCAGTGTCCGAATAAACAGAAAGGATGATATTTCTCGTGTGGAGCCCCAGATCCCCAGATCACCAGATCAAGTACTACCCGAAGAGAAAGGGCGATGCAACCAGCGGCAACCACTACAACAGCAACAATGGGCTGAGCATTGGGGGGCCAGCCAGTCAAGCCAACAGACCAGCGGCACGCACCTTCAACATGACCGTACAGGATACGGTGGAGTCCAAGGACGTGGTGTCAGGTATCATCCCAATCAATAATATAAATGCATATGTGTTATTTGATTCGGGTGCTACCTACTCTTTTGTTTCCGAAGAATTTGCTAAACAATTAGACTTACCCTTTTATCGACGTTGGCAAATTTAAAAAATACCGCGGGTCGATTTATAACCCGATTTTCCTCAAATCGATCTTCCTAAGTTATCTCTACCCTTATTCTTTTTATTGCAAAAAAGGTTTTGAAGGGTTTTTTAGGAAAGAGGCCAACATGTGTATATGTCGACGATTTGATTTAAACTGAGTCGCCAGTTGGTAGTTCTAAAAATAGTTGTACCAACTCAACCGAATTTGATTTAAAAAGAGGCCCAATTTGCTGGACACTATCGAAACTTGATCTTTGAAATCAGAGTTTTGAGTTCGGGGGCTTGGTTAAGTGTGGGGAAGGTGTTAGGCACCCCACGACTCCCGTGTAAACACTGTACCGCAATCTTTTTAATATTTCCTTTAAAACTGGAGTGTGTGAGTGAATGCTGTTTGAAAATTGGGCCTTTGGATTGATTGAAAGCTTTGACAGGCTTCGTTAAGCCTATATACGAAGGGTTTGATTTGATTTGAAAATCAATCTTTATTTTGCAAAAAGCATCATTTAATTTGATTTGCAAAAGCTTTTGAATTGAATTGACAATGATGTTTTGAAAGCTGGTTTTATCAAACCTTTACGCTGACATAAGAATTGAAGCATATCGCTACTCTCAATTTTATCTTTATAGCCTTAAGGCTACATGCAAATGGTGATTTTGTCGGGCTGCGAAGCATCCTCGACCACAGAAATATAAAGTGTCTGTCTCCTCATGGGTATGAAAACCATCGGAGGGACGCTAACACGACAATCCATATTTTCACTATGTTGAGACCTTAAATCCGGATAACCGTTTTAAGGTCTGTGCATGTACATTTGATAGAAAAAAAATTTGCAGGGTACGTCTATAAATCGAAGTTTGTCCATCGTGGGAATCAGATTCTGATCAGTTTGATCACTAATCCCATGATTCCTAGGTTCACATATGAGTAGCTAGAAAACCTGCACAGTTCAAATTTGTACAGAAACAGATAAATATCCCAAGATAGCCAGAACCAAGGATTCATTCAGTAAATCCCGGTTCGCACGGCCGAAGCGTCTCGTTCCCACTAGATAGCGATCTAAAGGACGCGAGGTTGCTTTTGAAGCTGAAACTATAAAAATAACTAGATTTAAATAAATCTCAGCCATTATAGCTTCTAGGTTCTGTCGAGACCTGTTTGAACCGTTGAAAGCTAGAATTGGCGAGATTTGGATAAATCTAGTCCGCCCGCAGATATGTCAATGCAGATTCATATAAAAAAATGAATATTATATGCAGCAGTTGAATAAATTGAGTAAAGCAATATATATAGTTAAATATATATACAAATTGTAAAGGGCGATGGGTTTTCACTTGCAAGCCCAGACTGGAATTGAAATATATATATATATATATATATATATATATATATATATATATAAACTGTAAATAGCCACGAAATAATCCAGGCTGTGACAGAAAATAAAATATATATATATATATATATATATATATATATAAACAGTAAAAAGGGCGATGGGTTTTCACGCCTGTGCCCGTATTGGAATTGAAATTGACAAAAAAATAGTCACCCAATGACTGGGGAGAACACCCAATATGGGGAAGTGGGCAAAAGCAATAAAATGGCCACGAAATAGTCCAGGCTGACTGAAAATATATAAATATATATATATATATATTGACAGAAATATAGTCAACCAGGACTGATATGAGTACCACTGATGGTCAATGTCACTTATATATGCGTAAATATATATAAAAGCGGTAAACTACCTCGGATTTGACATCCGGGCTTTTGACAGAATTGAAATGTTAATACATTTGCAGTTAAATATATACAAAAGAGGGCCAAACCCGAATTGGAAAGATAACCCAGTCCGGCGAAGTTGCCAGAATGTGTGTGCTAGTGCATTGAAGCTACTGGAGCTAACGGATCGTCAATCCGAGTTGTAAAAATGTTGAAAACGTAGTTTATGTACAAAAATGTATCAATTTTTGACAAAAACGGTCACGAAACTAAGTTTCGGGCATATTTAAAAGATGAAACTTTGTGTGCAAGTGTAAAGCAGTGCAAAATAGTAGTATTGACTTTCTGATCGTAAAAATACTTACAATGGATCGCAATACAGGCTTTTTACCAAATCGTAGGCTTTAAACGTCCAAATCTACCGGTGGTTTTTTGATATGTGGTAGTATATGGGTATATCTACGTGTTGGAATAAAAAAATTTGGGTTTGGAAGAGGTATAAAAGTCAGAAAATCAAACTGGCAGGGCTTCGCTGTGTTTTTGAATTTTTTAAAATGAACGAGGGGGTGTAACGATTGTGATTTTATATAATAATTTTAAATATTTATTGAGTTAAATAAATAGTTTATGTGATTTATTTATGGAGTTAAATAAATAAATTATGTAATTTATGGAGTGATTTAATTAAGTGTTATATATTAATTAAATGAATGTTTAATATTTATTTAATTAATGTATATTAATTTTATATTATAGTTCTAATTTAATTGAGAGAATTAAATTAGATGAATTGTGTGTTAAGTGTTACATGAATTATAATTAACGAGTAATTATAATTATGTGACAAATGTTTATGTGGTTAATTAATTTTAATTGATTAAATAAGGATGTTAAAATATTTAATTAATTAAAATGTGACATTTAAAATATGTGTTAAAAGATTTATTAAATAGAAGAAAAAGGATTTTAAAATTATTTTGCCAAACAAGGCCCTTGTATTCTTTTTAAACTTAATTTATCAAACGTGGCCTTAGTGACTAAAATCTATTTTTAAATTAAAGAGGTTTGGCCAAACAAAGCCTTAAGGCTTTTTGAATTTTAAAACTTACGTAACTGATATACTTAATAAGGGTATTATTATTTTGTCAGTTATTATATCGTATAAGTTATATCGTATTATATCTATTATATGTGTTTACATTAGTACTCTAAGCCTAAGACTAAAAGAAGAAGAAAGAACAGAAAAGAGAGAGAGAGTTTAGAGAAACAGTGAAGAAAGTGAGAAAAAAAACAGAGAAGAGATTCTCTGTGAGTTTGGAATTGAGACAACAAGAACAGAGCAAAGGATTGACAAGCTTTTAACAAGGCATTAAGGTGTGTTACTTAGTTTATATTCCTAGTTCTCTTTTGTTCTTGAGTTTCATAGATAATTAGAATTTGTAATTGACAAATTGGTTAATTACATGTTATATGAATTGATAAAGGTTGTAATCCATTTTATGTATACTATAAAGGATTTTCAGAAACCGAATTGTTGTTAAAATATGTTTTAAGTGAAAATTTGTGTTCTTATGAGTTTATATGATTTTGGCCAATGTTAGAGTAAAATTGATGATTCAATTGTGTGTCAATATGCATATTTGGAATATTTTCGTAATGTTATCTTCAGTCATGATAATAATGCATGTATTGTAATTTAAATTGGTGGAGAATTTGAACTATAGAGAATTATTTTGAGGAAATATGAGTTTTATGAAAAATATCAAATTTAATTTTTAAAACCATTGATTCTTGTGGTTTAGATGACTTTAGTGTTTTAGAAACATGTTATATATATGTATTGTTGCATAGGTATGATTTACAATGTTTAAGTTACTGTGAATTGCCGTTTGTTGGCTTGTTTGGGTTAATCGGTGAAGCAGAGTATCGTGGCTGTCTGCCTCTGTCTGTGCTCCTGCGCAGCTGCACCGGTAGTACAGCCAAAAGTAGCGCAGCTGCGCCGCTTGCCTTTCCCAGATTTGACCCCTATGCAGCTGCGCCGGTACCAAGGCTGCTGGCTGCGCAGCTGCGCCGCTGGCTGTGCAGAGACAGTGAGTTCTAGCTGATTGATTGTGCAGTTTGTTTTTATGTTTTCATTACATTATTGCTAAGATAATGAGCATGTATCTAGCTTCTATAACATGTGTTAACAAGAAGTTGATAATTTCATAATTTGATAAAAAGAAAGTTTTGAAAACCTAATATAGTATTTAATCTATAAGCTATAATTATTTAATTGGAATATGAATTACTTAATTATAATTTGAATAATTATAATTATGATTAAATGTTAATTTGGTTAAATTATAATGAATAAAGGTTGATTTATTAGATGTTAATTTAAATTATAATTTATGTAATTATAATTTAATAAATGCATGTTTAATTATGGATTATAAATTGATAAATACATAATTAATTATAAATTATGTAATTATAATGCATAATGTAGTTCAATTGATTTTAAATTATAATTATTTATAATTTAAATGGTAATTATAATTTAAGTAATTATAATTTGATTAAGTGTTTAAATTATAATTATTTAATTATAATTTAGTTAAATACATAATTAATTTAATTATGTGAATATGTAAGTAATGTAATTATCTATGTGATGGTTGATTATTATTATTTATTTAGTTAGAGTAAGTTAACCATGAGGGTTAACCACTTATGTGAATTAGTTACGTGTTAACTAATTTAGGTTATTGTGATTGAATATATATGTATGTAGGACGTGTTAAAGTACGTGATTGAGTTAAGTAGTTTACGCTTAAGGCAAGTCTTCTAAACCCTAAACTCGCTATTTCTACGCAAGTTTCTTTGAGTTCATATATTCATTGTTGAGAATGTCCTTTTCATTTCTGTACTAGACAATTATTTACTTAACCGAAGAGATCTTGACTTATTGTTCAAGTAAGATCCAGTTTATTATTTTAAATGCTTTAAGTTTACTTCTAAAGCATATGTTAATTCATAATTTTTTTATTTATGAATTATTGAAAGTCGATTCAACTAATCCTTAGTTGATGAACGTGAATTCTAAATTACCCTTGTAAGCTTATTCAAACTAAACTTTCTTTGGTGCGGACTTGAATTCAAATTACTGAGTTGAACAACCCTAATTATTAGGGGAGGTTATTACGCATAGCGTTAAGGTATTTGTGCACAATACATGGTACGAAGGGTTGATCCCCCTAAGTACGAGTTAAGGTCCATAGTCTTATTGACTGTTAAAGGTTTAAATAGAAATATGTATAACCTAGGACAAGAGTTCAAAGGTCTTATGACCCTCAGATAAATTCTATTTTCGAATTGTAATTGTGATGGAAGAATTATTATTCAATTCTTTATTGTTGAAGCGAATCATATTATTCAGATTCTTTTAAAGATATCATTTTATGTATTTATTATTGTTAAACTCCAGTGAGCTGTTGTTTGCTCACTCTTGCATTAAATAATAATTGCAGTTAAAGTTGATAACGTTGATGCCCCGTCTACGAGTAAAGGCAAGGGAAAGATGAACAAGTGAAGACTTGTTTAATTATTTTGAAATGATTGTAATAAGACTTTTATGCCATGTTTTTATTCCGCACTTTATTGTTTATGTCAAGGTTAGAATAACCCTGGGATTATTGTTTTTAAGGTTGTAACCCTTATTTTAAGGGAGATTTTATATAAAGATTGTAATTTATTTTAAGATATATTGGGTAGATGTTTGTTATAGTTATAAAGTGAACACCAAATCATGTGGAAACGAAGTACCCGGATTTGGGGGTGTCACAGGGGGCACATTTATTTATAGGCCAGGGAGCCTCCACTCTACCTGTAGCAGCCGCAGGTAGAGCTGCGGCTCCCCTAGGTGGGGCCCATGTGCCCGGCTTGGTCGTCTCGAAGTATGTGCACTCCGAGTAATGCGATGACCGGTCGAAAACTTTCTAACTTTTGATTGGAGAGTCCGTTTGAGGTGTGCGATACCTTTCCGAAAAGCTCTCACCGAGAGTGTCGCAATGACATGGGAAAAAACATTTTTCGGGTCTAGGAAGAAGGGTTCATAACCAGGTCTTCGATTCCTCGCAGTTTGTCCGTTGAGCTGTCTTACGTAGTTGCCACTCGGGATCGTCGTTAGGGTTCATTCTAACTTTGGCGGTATTGATTTAGCTTGAGTTTGACCAAGTCGGTTGAGAGTTGATGAAATGACCGTTGTATCCCCTCTCGGGGCTGCTTGTAGTGTTGGCATGGTCGCTGGTTGACTTTCAGGAGCTGATTCCAAGACTTGGATCCCAGTCGAGTCTTTTGACCTCAGGGTTGTCTCTAAGGCTAACGTGGTCATTCCAGGTTTTGCTCTGGAGTTGTTGTGATGCTTCAAGTTGATGTTTGAAGTTGACCTGACGTCCCGGGTTGAGACCGGGGTTGAGTTTGACTTCCCGGGTTGCTATCGGGGATGAACTGTGTTTCCCGGATTGAGGCCGAAGATGGCTTGACAAATCTTTGGTTGATGTCGAGGTTGCCTTGACTTCTCGGATTGAGACCAGGGTTGACTTTAACTTCCTGGGTTGAGATCGGGGTTGATTAATACCTCCCGGGTTGAGACCGGGGTTGATTAATATCTCCCGGGTTGCTGTCAGGGTTGAATTGACTTCCCGGGTTGAGACCAGGGTTGATTTTGACTTCCCGGGTTGAGACCGGAGTTGAGCTTAATGATCCAATTGACTGTCAGAACTTGATTGATGGTCCGATTGACTGTCAGAACTTGATTGATGGTCCGATTGATTGTCAGAACTTGATCGATGGTCCGATTGACTGTCGAAACTTGATTGATGGCATGGGGGATCAGATTTAGGTTGAAGGACCGGCGTTGGTGGCCAAATTTGGATTGATTGACAGTTTTGCCCTCCTACCAGGTTAGTATTGGGGCAAGAAAAATTTTGAGTGTCTACAGATGCCCCTCTTTATCATGTACATGTAACGTGGTGGAATGGACAGGATAAAGATTAGTAGACACTGGAAATAGAGAGTGTCAGAGCCATTTTGAAGCTGTGCGTCTTGGAGTAGAATGGGGCTACTTTTGGCTGTGTGTGTTATCACTTTGCTGGGGATGACGCTATCCAGTATAGCCATTGATGGTATTAGGAAGTTATCGCAAGCCAGTTTTGTCATTCTCGGCGGTGGATGACATCATTCACTGATAATTTGTTTGACTCTGATGAGTTCGTTGAAGATGATTTATCACAGATTTTCCCGTCTTGATCTGCTGGGGATGTCGTCCTCTACGATAGCTTTGTAGATTCTGAGGGGGTGAGCTATCACAAATTTTTCCATCTTGATCTGCTGGGGATGACGTCCTCTGCGATAGCTTTGTAGGTTCTGAGGGGGTGAGCTATCAAAAATTTTCCCGTCTTAATCTGTTGGGGATGATGTCCTCTGCGATAGCTTTGTAGGTATTGAGGAAGTGTCCAGGATTGATACTACCTCAATGATCTTCTTTGAGGATGTGTATAATAGATTCCATCATATGCCCTTTATGAAGATAGATTATTATATGACTCTCAATCGTAGATCGTCTCCCGACATCTCATGGGACTAGTCTGAAGGTTGAAATTAACTTCGGTCGGCACCCAAACTTCGCTGAAGTTGCACCAACGGCTGAGTTGTCACCGGTCACGTCAGCTGAAGGACTATGAGAAGGGTTACCCGACTCATGATCTGGAGTTGGCTGCAGTAGTTTTCGCCTTGAAGATTTGGAGGCATTATTTATATGAAGAGAGGTGCGAGATATATACAGATCACAAAAGTCTGAAGTATATCTTCACTCAGAAGGAGCTGAATATGAGGCAGCGCCGATGGTTAGAATTGATCAAGGATTACGACTGTGAGATTCTGTACCATCTGGGCAAAGCAAATGTAGTGGCAAATGCCTTAAGCAGAAAAGGCAGAGAGAAGTTGCTGAAGATAACCACTCAAGAAGAGTTGGTAAGGGATTTAGAACGACTCGAATTGGAGATCAAGTATCCGAGGGAATCAAACGAGAAATTATTTGCAGTGACAGCGAGTCCGACCCTATTGGATCAAATCAAGGAGGCTCGGGAAAAGGATGAGGATTGTGATTCAATAAAGAAGCGAATTGCTGAAGGCGAGGAGTTTAAGTATAAGATTGATAGCACAGGGTTGCTAAGGTTTGAAGGGAGAGTATGGGTACCATTGGATCTGGAACTGAGGGAAGAAATCCTTCAGGAAGCTCATAGCACGAGGTACTCGGTACATCCCGGGAGCACGAAAAATGTATCAGGATCTGCGACAGTATTTTTGGTGGCCGAATATGAAGAGGGAGGTAGCAGAGTGCGTCAGCAGATGTCTGACATGCCAACGAGTTAAAGCAAAACACCAGCGATCGAGCGGACTGCTTCAACCATTAGAGATTCCAGAATGGAAGTGGGAGCACATTATAATGGACTTTGTGGTGGGCCTGCCACCGACACAAAAGGGTTTAGACGCCATCTGGGTAATCGTGGATCGTCTGACCAAGTCTGCTCATTTTCTACCAATCAGGATACGGTACAATCTGGAGCAATTAGCGAAGCTCTATGTGAAAGAGATAGTGTCACGACATGGAGTGCCGGTATCAATTGTATCTGACAGAGATCCGCACTTCAGATCAAATTTTTGGAGAAGTCTACAGGAGAGATTGGGAACGCAGTTGAGGTTGAGTACAGCATACCATCCTCAAACTGACGGCCAGAGCGAGCGAATGATTCAGACCTTAGAAGATATGCTTTGAGCAGTTGTGATGGATTTAAAGGGTAGCTGGGATGACCATTTGCCACTAATAGAGTTTGCTTACAATAATAGTTATCACGCTAGTATCGGAATGCCACCGTACGAAGCGTTATATGGGAGAAAGTGTCGAACACCGTTGTGTTGGGACAAGGTTGGAGAACGAAGACTACTAGGACCTGAAATGGTGCAACAGACAGCAGATACAGTGAAGCTGATCAGAGATCGACTGGTAGCAGCCCAGGACCGTCAGAAGAAGTACGCTGATTTACATCGTCAAAAGTGGGACTTCGTCGAGGGTAGTTTTGTGTTTTTAAAGGTATCTCCTTGGAAAAGGAATATTTGTTTTGGCAAGAAGGGCAAGTTAAGCCCTAGGTTTATAGGAACCGTTCGAGGTTCTGAGGCGAGTCGGTGAAGTGGCGTACGAGGTAGCGTTACCTTCTAAACTTGAGCACATTCACAACGTGTTTCATGTGTCAGTGTTGCTGCTGTATAAACCAGATTACAAACACGTTATCTCCTATGAACCGATCCAAGTCGAAAAGGACTTATCGTACGAAGAAGTTCCTGTCCAAATACTCGATACGTAGGAACAGAAGCTGAGTAATAAGATCATCTATTTCGTCAAGGTTCTCTGGTGGAATTACGCAGTCGAAGAAGCTACGTGGGAACTAGAAGAGAAGATGAAAGCGAATTATCCGTTTTTATTCGAGTAACCTTATTTTTACAATTCCGAGGACGAAATTTTTATAAGGAGGGGAGGATGTAATGATCGTGAAATTTTTAAACTCCATTATTAATTAAATAGAGGATTTAATTTTAATGAGTTAGTTTTGTATGCTTATTTAAACCTTATGTGGGTATGTGAATTAGTACCTATGCGAATAATTACTAGGATTAATTAAAGGGAATCACTAATGGTTTATTTAAATTAGTAGACTAGCCCTAAGGTTTTTATATCAAAAGAATTGATAGGATGGCTAGTAATTAAATATTCAATTTACTTGAATATAGTGAGAGAATTTAATTGTGTAGATTAATTAATAAATGTGGGCAATATTAATGTTAATATTTAATGGTCTATTTAGTAATACTAATTAACCAATTCAATCTTTTATTTCATCACGAATTGGGGAATTAATGTATACTATAATAATAATGTTGGGATAATGTATTATAATAATACCCAATTGAATTATATTCGGTATTAATGAAATGTACATGGATTATATATGGATGTGTACCCAACTTGCTATTATGTATAATGTTATCCATGTGTACCCTCTAATTAATTTATAACCTAAGCGTATATGAAATGTAAAGTGTATATATTATATAACCTAAGTAAGTATGGTAGGTATATATATATATATATATAACCTTAGTGTGTTACATACAAGTTGCTGAGTTAATTAGCATTGTCCAATAATGAGTAACCCAAATTCTTCCTTATGTGTTCAAGCAAAAAGCCTATACTACTCTATATTTCTTCTCAAAATCAGCAACCTTAGCTAGCAATGATCATAAGGGGAGTGGGCAAAACAGTGTTCTTCAACTACTCTCAATTACCTTTCATGCAATTCCTATTTCCATTGTTTTGATTTGGTGAGTAAAGCTATAAACTGTGTATTGGTTTGCCTATATAATGAGCTCTTCTCCTTCTTCTTTTTATTTGCTGAGAATTCTATTCAAGTAAGTGAATTGACAGTGAGCTAGTAAACCAGCATTGTAGGTTTGGTTTAGCAACAATTGCAGAGGTATAACTTCCTATTCTTGTTCTTCATTCTGTAATTTCTAATATCTTAGTTTTTGGATTATGCATGAATTAAATGTTAATTGGTTTGAAGGATGCTTGTTAGTTGTTGTATTAACTTATATGTAAGTTAGAACTGCAATGTAGTATCTTGATTTGGGTTTGTTAAACTGCCGAGCAGAAAGCTGCTTCAGTTTTGGTCGAGCACCGGAGCAGCTGCGCCCTGTTTATACTAAGGTGCGGCGCAGCTGCGCTAGGCCCTGAACTTTGTTTTCTGTTTCTGTTACAGATTCTGCTATGTGCTAACATATGGTATTACTTTAGGCAAGCATGTGAATATGATTAACATGTAGATATTAGTGCAATGACATAACATGAACATGTATAACCATGTTAGTATACACTATTGATGAAAAGCTTTATAGTTAATAAATGAACTTAGAATTTGTTAAAGTGAACTTTGACATATACGCATCATGTGTGTATTCTGACTTTGTAAGCATAATCGTATGGTCTAAATAGATATGAAAAGTCAGACTAAAGTGTTGAGTACACACTAGCATACATGATTGAAGGTTAAGATGATTTCAAAAAAAAAACTTATGGACTTGAAGTGAACTTAACAAAATTTGTGTCTTTTTAGTTCTGACCATTGAGAATGTATATGTGGCTTATATATATGTGTTCTAATACATGTGAGTCATAACTTCGAGACACTTTGCATGTACTAAGTGCCTTTGTAGACTTAGTGTAATTTTCAAGGAAAGCTTAGAATTTGAAGACTAATATCATCAAACACTGTGCGAGTTACATTCTGATCATGCAAGCATGAATAATAGGATTCATTATGCCTATAGACATGTTGACATGAGCATATTTTGGTTAAACATGGATTTTACCTATACACACATGTTCATGAAAAGGAAATTTCAAGTGTAACCTATGTGGTTAAGATATACATATGTGGTATACGCCTGAGCATGCATACTTAGTATTATTTAGTCGTTATGTGGTATTATGGCTATAGTAGCTGACCCTTAGTAATATGGACTTGATTAGCTTAAGGTATGAGAGTTACCGGCATGAAAACCATACAACTTTGAATTATGGACAGACTGCAATATGTGTGTGACTTAAACTGTATTGCACGATTAATTGAAGTGCTATGTGTTCAAGCCTATGTTGATGCATAGAGACTAGATATTCTAAAGTTATTAATCTAAGACAGGATTAGATGTTTATGGACTCAGTCATAGTAAATTGACTTACGTGAATTATGTGGTAGACTTATCTGATAATCAAATTCTTGTAAGTATGAACTCATACCAGTCTACGTAATGCTAATTGAGAGACCGACTTGTTAATGTTAGGTCGTTTCAACGCAATTTAATTAAAGCTAGAATATTGTAGCTGAGCAAACAGGAAAGTTCCCTATCTTACACAACTTTGAATATTGTGCAAGTTTCTGAACTTCACTCTTTATTGTGCAAGTTTCCTATCCTTCTCATATTGTATTGAGCAGGTTATTATTATGTTGCAAGTTATTTATTGACGCTTGGACCTTATTTTCAAGTATTCTTTAGGTGGTTTAATTACTTTACAATTATTCCACATTGATTTTATTGATACTCGCACTTGGTGCACTTGAGTTCGTATAGTCTTGGACTTGTACATCATTTTAAAGTTCTATAATTCATGAATTGCTTCAGATAGAGTCTGAACCTTTGTTCGGTCAGACAATTGCATGAAATTTTTATAAAAGCTATCCAGGCCCAATTGATGGTAAGGATTCTTAGACTGAAGAGAACACCCCTATATGGTAGGGGAGTACCCCACGTATCTAATATAAGATACAAATAGCAGAGTTGAATGTTATGCATATATATGGCGTACGTGAGGCTGATCCCCTTAAGTACATATTCTGTAGCCAGTAACCAAAGGGTCAATCAGCTATTGATTCCGTTGGAAGTTTATAGTTCGAAGTCTATTCGTCTATCAGTTATTCTAAAAGCAATTATTCTCCTTGCTTCCGATATATCTTTTATTGCTGTATTTAAACTTGTTGAGCAAACTAGTTGCTCACTCTTGCTATATCATGACTTTTATTGCAGTTAAACCCGAGACTTCAGGGAAGGACAAGGGTAAAAAAAAGATGAAGTAATAGACTTCAAGTAGCTGACTTTGTTTTATGATTAGTTTAATTACTGTTTATGTAATTTGAACCCTAATGGTTATTCTAGGGTATGATTGTAAGGTTGTATTAAGGTTATCGAATCTTGGGATTAGTAACACCTTTTGAATGAACGACATACGTTTATTTTATTCCGCATTTAGTTATTGTATGTTGTTTAGAGGTGGATATTTGTATTGGATCGTGATGACCGAATCCGGGTGTTTGAGACCCAAATTTGGGGGCGTCACACGTAGTGTCTGCAAAACTAAAGCAAGATCGTAGTCTGCAGAACTAAGGCCTCACCAAAATTCTCACAACGCCAAGGGAGAATCATAGTGTCAACACGATTCTTAACAGATGAGCACTACCAGAATATCCAAAGAATGAAGCCTCTGATCTGAACTGAAAAGATGCAATCTACTTTAAGGAAGCCAGATAGCACTCAACGAATGGCCGACAAGCAAATAGAAGATCTAAGCACTAACTCAATCGACGTCCTGATTGAGAAGTAAAGCCATTCAGGAGAAGTCTTCAACAAGAAAATCCTAAGAAGACTTCAGATGAAGTGACTGACTAAAGAAAGTCAGCTAGTGCAGTAGCTGTCAAGATGAGCAGAAGACAACGATCTTAGGAGTAACCAGGATCGTAGTGTTTGCCAAATGAAATAGGAACTGACGCAGTTTACACTGAGATACTGGCCAATATATGAAGAACAAGACTTAAGTGATTAAGCATAGGTCAGACCATTGATGATAGGTGAACGAGAGATCACAAGGAGAAAGAGAGCTGGGTATGCCACAAATCTAATGAGTCTTGCAATTCAGAAGGGCCAGAACAATCAGATAAGTTATCAGTTCCTGAGATAAATTGAGGCAAGCAAAAGTGTTGAAGCACTGCACAAGTGGAAGAAGAGGTGTTCTACATTGCAGATCAGAAGAACACTCTTCAGAATCGTAGTGTTGTCTCAACCAGTCAACGAGCAACATTTAATAGACAAACTACGATCAAGATTCAAAGTCATCTGCATTAGAATCATAGAGTTCGGGCATCTGAATATTGAAGCATTGGCAACGGTTCAATATGAAGTCTGACATTCGAACGTTACTAATTGAGAGCATCGATGCAGAAGGATAACTTCTGTGGATTCGAATTAAGGAATCAGAAAGGAGAAATAAAGGTGACTACCAGCCTGACACGGAAAAGTGACATCTCTGAAGTGGTAGGTGAAGTAGCAGACTACTATGTCAGAAAAGTCAAAAAGGATTCGTCACGTCAAATCGGCAGTCTACACTAAATAACTCGAGATCTGGGAAGCAATTCAAATAGCTTCCAACGGCTATTTTCCAACGGGAAGATAATGGAAGGGTATTTAACAGCTAAAGCTTCAAAGATAAAAGAGTTGCTGAGTTGCAGAATCGTTGAGTTGTTGGAATACTATGTTGTTGACTCTACGAGTTCTACGAAGTTGAAAAGAACATGTCTCAGTGGCAATGAGACTACAAAAGTAGAAGTGAAGCAGATTTGAAGAAGGACTTTAATAGACGAAGGCTTCACTCAACAACGATGAGAATGTCATTGAAAATGGCAGCTAAGCTGAGAGCCGAGAAGGCCAAGAAGATAGCATTTAGAAAAGTGACAAAGCAGAAAGAAGATTCGAAGAGACACTCTACGAATCACCATGAAGAACCAAAAGCTGAAGTAGAACAGATGCAAAACCATGTCTGCATATCATTCAAGAAGGGTTCAGGGAATGCTAAGGACCATAAAAAGTTGACCAGCAATGACAAGCCTTAGCAGACCCGAGTGGTGATGGTGCAGCTGAGATCAGAAAGATGAGCAGAACATAAAGAAGATCAGCTGCACCAGAGAAGAAGATAGCTAAGTACTCAAGATGTTATGCTTCAATGAACATCTTAGCAGTCTATCCAGTGGTGGTCTAGACTCGACGCAGAAAGCAAAGAGGACCACGCCAAGTTGCTAAGTACCAATAGATGATCAAGCTTCAAGACATCTTAGCAGCAAAGCACTAACAACAACTACAACAACAACAACTAGCCAGGCCCTGAGAGGTCCTTGTCCAGAGGGACTAAATTAAGTTCCAAGGCTACTGGCCTTGAAGAGTTCTTAGTGAACTGAAGTTCGAAGCCTGCTGGGCTTGAAGAGTTCTTAGTGAACTGGAGAAGTGGCAAGGCTGCTGACCTTGAAGGAATCTTAGTGATTCGGGGTGCTGCCCTTTCCTTAGTGGAATTCCTGCTACTGAAGCAGAAGAGTGGATTAAGAGCTTGAGTCTCTGAACCACTTAAAATCTCTTGTGTCTTTTACATTCAGTCATTTAATTTCTGTCCTTTACTTTATGTACTTAACTGCTATAACTGCCATGTATGTAATAACTACTTACAACTAAACTGACTTCACAAACAATGTGTAATAATATTTTTAAATATTTAAATGAAGGGGATCTTTAACTTATTCCACTGTGCTTGAAAATATTCTTATGTTTTTCATATGCTAATTCATTAGCAATACAAAATAAACTGAAAAAATATTTAAAAGAAAAAGGATCTATTTAACCCCCCCCCCCCTTCTAGATCTATTGTGTGCCTACTAGGAACCAACACAACTCTCAATCCAAAGTGTACCAAGTCAAAAGGACTTGAAGAGTTCTAAGTGAACTAAAGAAGTTCCAAGATTGTTGATCTTGAAGAGTTCTTAGTGAACTAGAGAAGTTCCAAGGCTGCTGGCCTTGAAGGAATCTAAGTGATTCAAAGTGTAAAGACATCCTTAGTGGATTTCCTAGTCGTGGAGTAGAAGAGTGGACTAGGAGCCTTGAGTGCTCTGAACCACTTAAAACCTTTGTGTCTCATTAACTGCTATATCTGTTATAACTGCCATAACTGCTTATCAAACCATTATTTCATTATCTTAAGAGGAACAAACATATATTCCGCTGCTATCAGTATATTCAATACTGTCAAGTATTTTAACAAGAAAAAGTTTAAAATATCTATTCAACCCCCCTTCTAGATAACTATTGTGCCTTTGGGAACTAACAATTGGTATCAGAGCAGGTTCTCTCAACTCGCCTACAAAGCTTGAGTAGATCCAATGGCACATCTGATAAGCGAGACCAAGACAGGTGGAGGCAGCAAGCCACCTATGTGCAATAGAGACAAGTTTGCCAACTGAAAAGTTTGAATGCAAGCTTACATGTATTCAATAGATGATGATCTATTTGAAACCGTTCTGAATGGGCCCTATATTCCAACAAAGCTTGCTCTAACCCCAGATGATCCAAACAGAGTTCAGATCAAGACCAAAGCTGAGTGGACTGACAGCTAGAAGAAAGATGTCCAGCTAGACAAAAAGTCTGAGAACATTTTGTTCCAATCTTTAGAAGATAATCTGTTTAAGAGCGTGGTCAACTGCAAAACTGCCAAGGAAGTTTGGGAAGCATTGCTCATCATGCATGAAGGAACTGAAGAAGTCAGAGAAAACAAGCAATCTCTACTGACTCAACAGTATGAGATGTTTACCCATGTTCCAGGAGAAAATGTCACTTCCACTTATAAAAGATTCACCTTGCTACTCAACTCTCTTCGAGCTTATGGAAAGGTCTATCCCAACAAAAATCTTATCATCAAGTTCATGAGGTCCTTACCAAGCAAGTGGGATGCCAAAACCACTGCAATCAGAGAGTCAAAGAACCTTCATAAAATGACTATTCAACAACTCTATAGAAACCTTCTTACCTACGAACTAGAGCTGACTCAACGAGCAGAAACTCTATCTGAAGGAGAGAAAGAAGGATAAAGGAGTGGCTCTCAAGGTAACAAAAGAGATCTCCAAAGCTTATGATGAAGATGAATCTGCATCTGAGGAAGATGATGATGATGAAGTTTCAATGCTGTCCAGAAGACTCAGAAGGTTCATGCGTAAAGGAAGAAGCAGCAAACCTAAGAGATTCAGCAACAGCAGTCAGGAGCATATCAATGACTTATGCTACAACTGCAAGAAGCTTGGCCACTTCATTGCAAACTGCAACAAACCTATCAGAGAAGAGCCGAAAAGAAAGACAAATCCAAAGAAAGAGCTCAAAGGCTACAAGAAGCATCAGAAGAAAGACAAAGGTCTTGTAGCTGGAAGTTCATGGAGTGACTCAGACAATGACACCAATGCTAAGTCTGAAGATGATGAAGAACCTCAAAAAGCCAACCTATGTTTGATGGTCAAGGATGCAAATAACAAGAAAAGCACTGATCATCATGAGGTAAGCATAGACGAGGTATTTGACTTCAACACTCCTGATGTAGATATAGATGATTTAAGAACTGCTCTTCATAACATAACATCTAATCTATATCAATATATGAGGTGGCTCAGAGTTCTGTCCAAAGATTATTTTGGTCTTCAAAGAGAGAAAGAGAAAGTTCAGAAAGATCTGGAAACAGCTCTACTCAGTTCTGTCTCTCTCTCTCTCTCTCAGATTGAAGCTAAGAATAAAATCTTAAGACAGACCAATGAACTGAGGACACAAAGAGAGTCAAAACTAACCTCTAAGATTGAGGAGCTAGAAAAGACTATCTCTATGTGGAATAGGTCTTTCTCATCCATGGACTCCCTGATCTCTAGTCAGAGAAGTGTATCTGACAGAACAGGTTTAGGTTTTGGGGAGTCTACCCCAGAACCAAGTGTGGAAAAAGATAAAGGATACTAACATTAACAATGTTTCTAATTTAAATAGAAGCATTGTATTTGTGAAATCCACACAGAAGGAAGAACCAGTGAAACCCTGCTCTTCTGATCCAAGTAATGTCCCAAGACACAACGGATCCCATACTGGCCTGAGGTTCAGAAAGGAGAAGAGTAACTCAGTCATCACTGCCCAACCTCAAAGGATCGTAGAGTCAAGTAAAACTAACTCTATGAACCAACCTGGAAGGAATCGTGGTGTTGAGGTTCACTCAGCACAAACCGTGAATCCCAAGGCTGCATGGAAAAGGAAGATACAATATAAGGGTAAGATCACCCAGTATCCACAAAAGTCCAAATGAAGAAAGAATCCACACACACACAAGCATGCATTATATTAGATGCTTTGCATGTGGAAGAAATGGTCATAAAGCTGCATTATGTTATTATAACACTGTGCATGGAAGGCCCAAAGTCAAGCAGATTTGGGTTCCCAATGGTACTAACATTGTAGGACCCATGTAAGTCTGGGTACCAATGTGAAAGCTTAAACTGTCTGCAGGAATTGAGCACCAAGATTACAACATGGTATCTGGATAGTGGTTGCTCAAGGCTTATGACCGAGAACAAAGCCCTCCTGTCCAATTACATAGAGAAGGAGGGACCAACAGTTATCTTTGGAGATAACAGATCTGGAAAGACGAAAGGATATGGCTCAGATGGGAATGGTGCAGTGTCCTTCAGCAAAGTGGCTTATGTAGATGGACTAAAGCACAACCTTCTTAGCATCAGCCAACTCTACGATAAAGGACATCAAGTCACCTTTCTCAACAACCAGTGTCTAGTTAGAGATCTGGAGACATCCTCTATCAAGTTGACTGGAACAAGAGAAGGAAATGTCTATACTGTCAACCTTGCTCAACTAAGTTCTGATGAGACAGTATGCTTTCTTGCTAAAGCATCAAAAGAAATAAGCTGGTTTTGGCATAGAAGGTTATCCCATCTCAACTTCAAGAACATGTCAAAACTGGCCTCCAAAGACCTTGTGGCAGGTTTACGCAAGTTCAGCTTCGTCAAAGAAAGGCCACGCAATGCCTGCCAGCTTGGAAAGCAAACAAGAAGCTCATTCAAAGGCAAAGCATTCAACTCAATTGACAGGCCCCTACAGTTACTTTATATGGATCTCTTTGGGCCAATTCCAACTTAAGAAGTATGGCATGGAATCAGCCTCTCCCATGAAAGCACCAATTGCTCCAGCAACCAAGCTTGACAAAAATGAGAAATGTAAATGTATTGACATTACTCAATACAGAGGTATGATAGGCTCCCTTCTCTACTTAACTACCAGTAGACCAGATATAATGTTTACAACATGTATATGTGCTAGATTTCAAGCTAATCCTAAGGAATCACACTTAACCGCTGTAAAAAGGATTTTTAGGTATCTTAAAGGTACACCCTACTTGGGACTATGGTATCCCAAGGAGTCCTCTTTTGAACTGATAGGATATTCAGATGCTGACTTTGCAGGATGCAAAATAGATAGAAAAAGTACCAGTGGCACTTGTCAACTGCTAGGAAATAGATTAGTGTCCTGGTTCAGCAAGAAGCAAAACTCAGTATCAACTTCAATAGTATAAGCTGAATATATTGCTACAGGCAGCTGTTGTGCTCAAATATTATGGATGAAGAACCAGCTAGCAGACTATGGGTTTGATTTCAAATCTATACCTGTTCACTGTGATAACACAAGTGTCATAGTAATAACACATAATCATGTCATGCATTCTAGGACTAAGCATATAGAGATAAGATATCATTTTATTAGGGATCATGTTCAAAATGGAACTATATCTTTACAATATATCCCTACTGAAAATCAACTTGCTGATGTATTTACAAAACCCTTAGATGAATCCAGATTTAATAAACTAATAAGTGAGTTAGGAATGTTAAATTTATAACTATGAATTGTGTGTTCTAGATGGTGCTAACCATGCAGATACAAAGGCTAAGTCAAAATCGTAGAGATGACTAAGAGAGACCACAAACGTGGAGTGATCAAGACAAAGCAAAAAAAGCTCTCAGTGATGGCAGCACTATCAAGCTAAGCACTCTTTCTGATAAGCGCCTCAGGGACAAACCTAATCCTTAGTGTCAAACTAAGAGGTTGGCCCTTCCTGAGCAACCTTAACCCAGAAGGGATGCCATTTCAGAATGCATCACAGAAAACCGTAGAGTCAACTGTCAAGGAGCAAGCTACGAATGGAACTCAACAATCGTGGAGTGGTTCTCGGCAATCGTAGTCCTCTCACAAGGACTCACTAGCTCAGGGGGAGCTAAGGGCAGAATAGAACTTTTCACATGACTTAAAATAGTGGAGTCCTGCAGAACTCGACACGTGTCCCACTATGCAAAATATATGGAGGTTAATCAATTAAAATCAAATGGCTGCTTCCAATGTTATTTCTGGTTACCAACTATGCTTTGACGAGTTCAAGGATGCTGACCCCAAGTTTCATAAGATTCTTTCACGTCTGAAGAGTGCTAGCCTTAAAGAAGCTCTGAGCACCAGCACACTGATTTATCCAAAGTTGGTGAAGGAATTCTACAGCAATGGAGTCGTTGAAGGAGACTTCATCCTCACTAAGGTCAAGGGCGTGCAAATACGACTCAACGCTGAAGGTATAAACCTAGCCCTAATTTTCAAAAATAAAGGTCTTCCGTCCATGGAAGTTATTAACTTCCATGAAGGTCTGAAGAAGATGCGCTACACAAAGATTGAAGGAAAGAGTGGCTACAAGAAGAAAGAATTTCCCCAAGAGTATGAGTTCCTTGCTGACACTGTTGGTAAATGCATATGTTGCAAGGGCTCTGGTCATGATTCTATTAATGAGAAGCAACTGAAGCTCATGACAGCCATCCACTTCAAAGTTCAACTCAACTATGGAGCTTTGCTGATGGATTGGTTTAGGAAATGGATGCAAAGCCCTAAGAAGACCAAGAGCGCTGCCAAAATGCTCTATGGGAGGTTTATCAGCATAATTCTAGAGACTGCTCTGGGTGACAAGATTGAGGATAAGGAAGGTGTCTCCATCAATCCCAACAGAAAGATGACCCAGCAGCTGTTCTAGAATTGGAAGAGGAATCCAGCAGAAAATGTAAAGATGATGTCTGCAACTTCATCTACTGTAAAGGAAGCTAAAGAGGATGAAGAGGTCAACCAAGAAGAACATGTGGCTCTGGTCAGAAAGAGCAACGAGAAGAAGAAAGTGAATAAAGGTGTTCAAGTAGCTGATGAGCCCCAAGACTCAACCACTGATGCACCTCAAAAGGGTCCTGGTGCTAATGTTGAGTTTCAAAGCCTTACCACCAACAGAGTTATTACTCCTAAGGCAACTCAATCACCAGAAGAGGTTCTGAAAGAGAAGAAGAAGAAGAAGAAAGAGTCAAGTGAGGACAAGGCTGAAGGAAGCTCTGAGCCTCAGAGGAAGAAGAAACGCAGCCACAGAACAAAGAAATCTTCACTCACTATGATTGCGGAGTCATCACCAATCGTAGATTCCATACTAGCTGCCACTGCAGAAGCAGAAGCTGCAACAGCCTCTCAGCCTAAACAAACTGATAGGGCTGAAGCTGAAGAAAGTGCAAAGGTTGTGTCCAAGCCAAAGAAGAGGACGAAGAGGCTTGTCAAGAAATATGTTCCTAAAAATGAGGAAGTGTTAAAGGAAGATGACAGAAGGATTGCTGCTGAGAAGGCTGAACAGACCACTGAGCCTCAAGCATCTGGTCCAACCCTGGAAGAGACCAGAGTCTTTGAAGCTGTGGTAGCCTACATCAGTAATCCAGACAACACTACTGCACCTGATCAGGCTGTGAATCAAGCTGAGGAGGAGATGCCTGAAGCTGGTGCTCATGTTGATGAAGTTCAGGAAGAAGAAATGGCCAACTCTGAAAGGATTGTGCCAGAAACAATTGTAATAACCCCTGATAATCTTGAAGAGAAGATGCCCGAACCAAGTGTTGCTGCTGAGAAAGTACAGCCTGAAGTTATTGTTCAATCAGAGGAGGTTCTGGTAGAAGATGTGACTCAATCTGAAGAAGAAGTGCCAGGAACTCCTGAAATGAACGCTGACAATGATGTGTTGGAGAAGTCTCTGGAAGTTCCTATTCAAGGGAGTGCTACAGTTGAGGGGGAGCTGTTAGAAGCACAAGAACCAGATTATGCAGAAGCTGAGGGGGAGCCTCCAATAGAAAATCTTGAAGTCCCCCCAGCCCATGAAGAGCTCGTAGAGTCTGCTGCTACAAGAATGGTGGACATTGAGGATGATGTGATGTTAGATATGATGGAAGTTCTTGATGAAGATAATGAAGATGGTGATAAAGAAAAGGATGATCAACTTGAGATTCTGTATGTGGGCTAAGATGGAGAAAGGACACCTAACTACAATCAGCTGTTCAACTACTTGCCTATGATGCCCTATCATAGAGCCATGATTCTCAACTCCTGGGATCATATATTTTGGACGTTTAAGGCTTATCCAGCAATTTCAGTGCTGACCTATAGTTTCCCAAGGAACCTCAATTTTGCTCAGAAGCTTATCACAAATGGTTCAACTTCAGAAGCTGAGCCAGAGGTATACGTTACTCCCATCTCTTTCATTATCAACCACTCTCCTTCATCGCATTTCAATCAATTCTATGAATTGCCAAGATTGGTTGGAGGTGGTCTTACACCTACTAAACCAGTTTCCAGTTATAGAGTCCCAAAACTCTGTGACTGATGAACCAAATAACCAACTTGCTCTCATAGAGCCAACTGTCAATGACCCAATGGTTATTGAGCAAATCACTAGAATCGTCGAGCAAATGCTTGATAGCTCAACCATTAAGACACCAACTCTGGACTACGAACTACGATTCGGGCCTATTGATCAACCTGACATAGAAATCGTAGAGTCCCCAGAACATCTCAATGAACCACATACACAAACCCATGAAACACTTTGCCCATACACCAAACACAAGCCCCTATAACCCATCAGATATTCCCTCGTCCTCAAACAATGAATATTTTGACATGACACTTGCTCTCACGAGCATGTCAAGGAGAGGTGAACACACTACTACCCCTCCTCCTCTTGAGACTCGGTGAATTCTTGATCGATTGTCTCTAATGCTAACAAAGGAGGAGCTGGCTGATCTGACAAGCCATGTAGCGTTAGAGTCTAAGGAGGTTCTTGAAGCTAACTCTTTGGCGCTTCATAAAAGATTCGATCATATAATCGACTCTGTTAAGACTCTACCAGGGAACTCGACAACTGAACTGTCCAAGAAGCTGAGGGAAATTGTAAAGGAAATAGGTGACAGCCTCAGCCAAAGGGATGCTATTCATTTTGCTGCAACGAAAAAGCATAAGGAATCTATGGAGTTCATGTAGAAAACTCAACAAATGCAAAATGAGCTAATGATAAAACAGATTCAAGAGCTGCACCTCACACTACACGAATTCCAAACCTATGGCATGACTCAAGTTCAATAAACTACACAAGCCATGGAATGACTTCAGCAACAAAGAAGAAATACTAAGGCTTTAGTCGAGGAAAATTGTAGTGACATTGCACTCAACTGCTCTCAGATGCATAAGCTGGTGTAAGGTGTCCAATGCCTCTCTGAAGATATTCGAACCCTTGATGCTGACATAAAGGGGGAGAATAATGAGCAAGGAGATAGAAGCAGAGGCAGAGGAAGCAGAGGAGGCAGAAGGCAGCAGGGAAGGCAAACACTCATTGGTCAATCGTCGGGTGGCAACCACAGGAGTCCAATTTATCAGCCTCCACGATCTAATCAAGAGCAGTAACGCCCTCTCATGGCTGAACCCTATCAAAGGGGTCAAGGTCAAGCTTCTGGCTCACAAGGAGTATCCTCTACTGGCCTCAGCATGCCTATTGGAGATCCTAACTTCATGAACAGACTTGATCATTCAGAAATGCTGAGCCCAGAAGAGCTAGCTGACATTACATGGAGAGATGAAGTCAGCAGAAGAAGGAGAGTTGAAGAGCATGCCAACCCTCTAAAGAGCAAGAGGCAAAGAAGATAGAGATAAGTCAAAATTAATGTTGTATTGATGTTT
This sequence comes from Panax stipuleanatus, assembly GCA_020205555.1. Lineage (NCBI taxonomy): Eukaryota > Viridiplantae > Streptophyta > Magnoliopsida > Apiales > Araliaceae > Panax > Panax stipuleanatus. The sequence goes on along the minus strand of CM035123.1, from coordinate 66,093,895 downwards.
CTATGCTAGATTGTAATATCTTTTCAAACATAAATAAATTCATGCTTATTCTCTAGAAATTTCAGTTGCTCACTGAAACACTAAGTCATATTTACTTTCTGGCACTCTGCATTTAGAAAATAATGCAATGATACAAATCTTCTTGGTTATGTCAACATCAAATAGAAGGAGATTGTTGGGAATTGCATATTCAAATTTAATGTTGAAAGTAAATATAAATGCTTAAGTGTAAAGTCCTTCAAAGAACATATGTACAAGGACTTAGATGATAGATCAAAATTGTTAGGTTGATCTGTGCTTTAATGTTTATCATTCTGTAAATGAATGCATAGAAGCGAGATCAAAATTGTTAGGTTGATCTATTTTAAGATGTAATTGTAAGGCCTTGATAGAATCGTAGTCTGTAAAAAGGCAGTCTGCAGAAGCCAAGACAGAATCATGGAGCTTTAATGAAGATGTCCAGAATCGTAGTCTACCCTGCAAGCCACACTCAAATTGTGGAGCTTTAATGAAGATGTCCAGAATCGTAGTCTGCCCTGGAAGCCACACTCAGAATCGTGGAGATGATCCGAGCACCTGCCGAGTCAAGTCAAGAATCGCAATCTGCTCTCGGAAGCGTGGAGTCTGCAAGAAAAACAAGTGAAAATCGTAGTCTATCAAAGAGCTTAAGAGAAATTGTAGTGTTCTCTATGATCAAGACTGAGTCCAGCCTATGCAAGACAACACACAACGAATCATGGCACAAAGACCACGATCGTGGTGACCCTCTTGTTAGCATCAAAGTTCGTCTATCTGATGAAGGAGGAAGAGCATCAAATGAGGAAAGGCTTATAGACGTTGACAAATTGATAATCCTAATAATGCTACATTCATCCTTAATATATATCAAAGAAGCGTATTAAAGAAGCTAAGGAAATGACTAAAAGCCTATTGTAAACATCTTTTTAGGTGTTAGGTGAGATAGCAGTCTGCTGTGTCAGTGGGCCAGACGGCTAAACAGCAGAAAAGCAGAAAGCCAACATCAGTGCACAGAACTGTCTGAAGCATTTAATGCTACAACGAATGACTTCAACGGCTAGATTTCAAGGACTCCTTGATAAGCAAATCAGACAAGGATTCAGATCAAGCAAGTAAGCAAAATCAAGAGAAAAAGAAAGAAAGCTAAAACGCTCAAAAACACTCAACGATAAACTCTACGATACTGAAAGAGGAAAGCTTGCTTCGCTACTCAGTTTATTAAGAACTGATGCTTATTTGCAACTGAGTAGCACACCCCAGAATACAACTCTCAATCCAAAGTGTACCAAGTCAGAAGGACTTGAAGAGTTCTAAGTGAACTAAAGAAGTTCAAGATTATTTATCTTGAAGAGTTCTTAGTGAACTAGAAAAGTTCCAAGGCTGCTGGCCTTGAAGGAATCTAAGTGATTCAAAGTGTAAAGACATCCTTAGTGTATTTTTTACTCGTGGAGTAGAAGAGTGGACTAGGAGCCTTGAGTGCTATAAACCACTTAAAACCTTTGTGTCTCACTAACTGCTATAACTGCTATATTTGTTATAACTGCCATAACTGCTTATCAAACTATTATTGCATTATCTTAAGGGGAACAAACATATATTCCGCTGCTATCAGTATATTCAATACTGACAAGTATTTTAACAAGAAAAAGTTTAAAATATCTATTCAACCCCCCTTCTAGATAACTATTGTGCCTTTGGGAACTAACAGGATGCATTCAACGGAAAGATTTCAAAGGCTCCTTCATAAGCAAAACAGATTGCAGATTCAGTCTAAGCAAGAAAGAACGATAAAGCTCAAGAACACTCAACGTGCAAACACTACGATCCATATAGAAAGCTTGCTTAGCTACTCAGTTCTTTTGAACGTATGCTTAACTGCAACTGAGTAGCACACCCAAGAACTCAACTCTCATCAAGTGTATTCCAAGTCTGCTGGACTTGAAGAGTTCTAAGTGAACTAAGAAGTTCCAAGACTTATGGTCTTGAAGGAATCTAAGTGATTCAAAGATTGTAAAGATATCCTAAGTGGATTTCCTACTCGTGGAGTAGAAGAGTGGACTAGGAGCCTTTACTGCTCTGAACCACTTAAAATCACTGTGTCTGATATATCTGCTATAACTGCTATATCTGTCATAACTGCTATAATTGCTTATCACCTATAAACTTGGTTTATCTTAAGGGGAACCAAAAAATCATATATTCCGCTGTGGTTAATTTTTTAACAAATCAGATAAGCATTTTGAAAAGTAAAAAGTTTTAAAATATCTATTCAACCCCCCCTTCTAGATAACTATTGTGCCTTTGGGAACTAACAAGGATGATCCGAGTATATGATTTGTAAAATTTTAAAACTCTAATTTTTACACTTCCGCTTATTTTATGCAATTTGATTGCGTTCATGAATCTTACAAACCTAACAGTGGCATCAGAGTCAAATATTTATGCGAGTTATTAACTGTTCAGATTTGATATATATGTTGATATGTGTTTATAACAATTTTTTTGGGCATAATTATTGGCATAGAATCATATTTTTTGGAGAAAAACTGCATAATTCGGGAACTAAAAAAACTGAATCTGGAGCCTGCCTTCGTGGCGATGGATTACTTAGTAATACAGGCGCTGCAGCGCCGGATCCGGGTCCTGTCTGATAACCCGGCGCCGCAGCGCCTGATTACAAAATAATTGAGGCATCGCAGCGCCGGGTCGGATCTCTGGACTGGGTAACCCGGCCCCGTAGCGCCCAAAATTAGTTGATTCTTGGCGCTGTAGAGCCGGTACCTAGAAAATAAATAAATTTTTTGTTTTATTTATTTATTTAATTTCTAATTAAAATAAAAGGGTTTATTTTAAATTAAAAATTGAATTCCATATTTTATTTAGAATTGAATTAAAATAAAGATGTTTATTTTAATTAGAATTTAATTTCATACTAACTAATTAGAGTTGGAATTGAATTCCATGATAACTAATTGGAGTTGAAATTGAATTCCATGTTTCCTAAAAAATAAAGTAGATTATTTGTGATAAAGAAAAGGGATTCCATGTTTTCTTAAATAAAAGAGTTTATTTAGATATGAAATAGAATTTTATATTAATCAAAATAAAGGAGTTTACTTGATAAGGAATTGAATTCTACATATTTTGTATTTCCCAAAAATATTTTTTTATATGTTAAAATAAAGGAGTTTATTTTGACTTAAAATTGGATTCCATGTTAATTAAAATAAAAGAGTTTATTTTGATTAAAGATTTGATTAAAAATAAAAGAGTTTATTTTTATTCAAAATTGGATAAATTAAAATAAAAGGTTTATTTTTATTTAAATTTGGATTAAAATAAAGGAGTTTATTTTAATTCAAAATTGAATTTTATGCTAAGTAACATTGCCCATTAAATCGATATCAATGTATATATTGAATGTTTATTATTCATGAGATGAATATTTTATTTATTGATGCATATGGTGATATGTATGATACTAAATGGGGTTGATTATGGACTATTGACCAATGCGATTGGATTTTATTTTAGTTGAATGCTTAAATGTATGAATTTTATTAAATGGGGTCTGCGTACCTCATCTTCTCTAATTTTTCTTGATGTAAATTCTATCTCCCTCCTATGTACTTTCCCTTTACTGTTGATCAAAATTTCTATTTAATGTAAATAGTTTATTTAATAAGATTAGTTAAAATTATCTTGAAGGATTGGAGACCATGGAGCAAGGAGCGCGTGAAAATCCGTTTTTAATGGAGACCGGAATTTAAATGTAATAGTTATATTTAAATTTAATTCTTGCACTCATAGGTTTGACCTTTTGGTTACTTGGTGGCTCTAGTGAACCAAACTAGAATAAAATCCATAATCAATCAGGGTAGAATATAATATTTTATATGCATGCTTATACTATATATATATATATATATATATATATATATATATATATATATATTATCAATAAGGCTCTTAAACGGACTGTTCGTAAACGAACAATCCTTTTGCGTACACTTTTAAATTGAATAAGTGGGCCCAATTATGTACTATCTCAATTATGTAGGATAAGTAGGAAAAGGATGTACGCAAAAGGATTGTTCGTTTACGAACAGTCCGTTTAAGAGCCTTATCCTATATATTATATATTATGCAACATGCTTCGCATGTCAATTAATATGACACGTATTTATATATATATATATATATATATATATATATATATATATATATATATATACGGTCCGGATCTTAAGCTCACCCAATTAAAAGCTCACCCAACTCACCCCCTTTTAGCTACGGACCGGGCGACAGTTTGGTCCGTCGCTATATATACAACCGTCGTCTTAGCTTTAGCGACGGAAAACATATAGACGACGGTTGTATATATAGCGACGGACGAATCGTCGCCCGGTCCGTCGCTAAAGGGGTGAGTTTGGGTGAGCTTTTAATTGGGTGAGCCTAAGATCTTTATCGTGTATATATATATATATATATATATATATATATATATGTGTGTGTGTGTGTGTGTGTGTGTGTGTGTGTGTGTGTGTGTGTGTGTGTGTGTGTGTGTGTGTGCATGCGCGATAATCAAGATGAGACAAATTAATAACAAACCCCTCAAAGAAATTAATATTAAGTCTTAAGCGTTCAAAGATATTTGAAATATCGAACGTCGCCTTCTAGCATGATAAATTTAATAGAGTATTAAATATTTAATATGAGTTTGTTGTGTCACCACAAGGCAAGTATTAAATATTTAAGATGTTGATTTATCACATTTGATTGTTATAAAGAAATTGAACAATACTATTTTGTTGGGTCACCACAAGGACAGTTTTTTTCTATTTGAATATATATGAAAGTGCTAAGTTGGACTTAACTTGGATACCCGATCTAGAATGCCCGATGACACTACAATACAGACACAAGTCCTAAAGATAATTAATTTGATTAAACAATTAGGACAACATGGTTTTTTCATGGATGGAGAGTTGAGCCAAGATTTGATCTTGCAGTCACTCCCGGACTCCTTCTCACAACTGTTGTGAAATTTTACACGAACAAGCCAGATATCAGCTTGGCTGATTTGCTTAACATGTGGAAAATTGTTGAGAGTAACTTTCCAACCAAAAAAGACCAAGGCTTACAGGTAGGGGCCAAAGGATCTTTTTAAAAGAACAACAATTCAAAGAAGGTATAAGAAAAGGCAAAAACAAAGGATAATAAGAACAAAATTGATACGGATAGCAAAGGAGTTTACTTCCACTGCAATAAGTATGGACACTAGAAAAGAAATTGCAAGAAACATTTTGCAGAAGCTAACCAGAAGAATCTTAGTAAAACTTCGGTTACAGATACATGTTTGTTCATGATTGAAAATAAATTTTTCTGTAAATTAAGGTTCTACTTGGGTATTGGATATTGGTTATGGTTCTCATAAATATTGATTTATGAAGGGATTAAACAAGGGATAAGTAATCCTATAAGTGGAAATGAAGCAAAGGTTGTTGCGCATTAGCCATAGGAACTTATAGTTTAGCATTGCCTATGGGCAAGTCTATTAAGTCAATAAGTTGTTATTGTATTCCAGCTCTTGTTAGAAATATTATTTCCATTTTATTACTGGACAATGAAATTTATGGTATTATATTTAAGAACAATTGTTGTTCTATTTATAATAATAATGTTTTTGTATAGAACTGGAAGATTACTTAGTGGATGTTGTATACTTGACTTACATGAAAAGTTATTTTGCATATTGAACAAACTAGTATAAGAAAAGGAGATGATCATTCAAAGAGTTGAATATTTGTATTTACTGAAATACATGTCTGAGTATAAGGATGCTTCGACTTAATCGAGGAAGAAATATTTATGCAATAAGTTCTAGATCATCTTAAATGGTTTTCTCACAATGGACGCTTCTTAATACACAATAATTGATTGATGTATCTAAAAAGAAAAATCGTACCTATTTGGACATGGTGCGGTCCATAATGATTTTATCGACTTTCTAGTATCCTTATAAGGTAATGCCCTAGAAATGGTTGCATATCTACGAAAAAGGTAACCTCAAAATCAAGCCCCAAGACTCCATAAGAGTTATGGACAGGGACGATTCCTAATCTTAAGTATGTTAAGATAAGGGGTTGTCCAGCTTATGTGAAAGGGTTTCAAAGGATAAGCTTGGGACAAGATCTGATAAGTGCAGATTTTTGGAACATTCTAAAATAGGTTTAGGGTATATATGTTCTATAATCCTAATGAGCAAAAGGTGTTCGTTGCGAAACACACTAGCCTTCTTAGATAAAGGTGCTTATCAATGAAAGGGCTAGTGGGAGGATAATAGATCTTGAAGAAGTTCAAAAACCACAAAGCATAATAAGTCAAAAGAGAAACCTGTATATAGACCTATTGTACCATAACCGAGTCACAAATCTGGAAAATTACCGAAGATACCTGGGAGGTATGGATTCATCATAGATGATGATGATGAGGTACGCATCATGAAGGATGATGATTTAGTTACATACGATGAGGCAAAGATTTGTAGCAACTCAGAGAAATGGTAGATAACCATGAAATCCAATAAGGATCTTTGGAGCAAATGGCAAGGTGGAGACCTAAAAGGCCAAACTGGTTTGAAAGGGTTTTAAATAAAGTCAAACAGTTGGCTATGATAATACCTTTAATCGGTAAAAATGCTCAAGTTTATTTGGATTTTACTTACAATTGAAGCTTATTGTTACGGATTCTGGAAAATGGACATAGAGATGCCCTTCCTCAAATATAAATTATTAGATGAGAATGTATGTATGATACAGTCAGATGAATTTGTTTCAATGGTTGAAGCAAATCATGTATATGAGCTACAACAATCTATTTATAGATTGAAACAATTTTCTCAAAGATGGAATATTTATTTTGATGAGACAATCAAAGGAGTTTGATTTTATCAAAAATGAGAATGAACCTAGTGTGTACAAAAGGATCAGTGGGAGCGTTGTGACATTCCTAGTATTATATGATGATATACTACTGATAAGGAATGACATATCATTGCTACAATTAGTAAAGGTAAAAGTTGTCTAAACATACCTCCATAAATGATTTGGGTGGAGCATCCTAGACTTTGGGGATAAAGATCTATATTGATAGATTTAAAAGGATGCTTGGTTTAACCCAAGGAACGTATATTCATTCGATACTAAAGGGTTTTAGCATGGCAAACTCCAAGAGATGTCTCATGTTGATGAGCCATAGAGTGTATCTTTCTTACTAGTCCCCATAGACTAGTAAAAGAGAGATCACATGATTAACTATCATATATGCAATGAAATCTACGAGACTTGATGTTGATCAGTCATATTCTGGAGAAGATCATTGTGAGACAGTGAAAAATATCTTAATGTGCTTAACCGGCACTAAGGATGTGATCATGATTTATGGTAGGTCTGAATTAAAACTAGAGGACTACACAAACTCAAGTTTTTCAAACTGACCAAGACGACACCAAAATCCACTTTAGGGTAAATAGTTACCATAAACGGTAGTGCAGTGAATTGAAAAAGTTCCAAACAACAAAAAGTTGTTGGTCTAGTGATAAAGACAAAGTATGTAGCTGTAAATGAAGCTGCAAGTTGACTGTTTGGATGAAAAGTTCATTACAGAACTAGGAATAGTTCCTAAGTCTCATCTTGGATCCAAACATGTGTTTCGGCATTTTTCATTTGATTAGAGGAATCATTGAAAGAGGAGAAATCACTAGCTTAAAACGAAAATAGTTACCAATCGATGGATTACTAAAAAAGGGGTTAGTGACTCCGGATAGATTGGTATATACGTTGCTTGTTCATTGGATGGGGATGATTGATCTCATGATCATTTGTGTGGAGACACTAAAGCAAGTATGTAGGTGCTTATTGGAGAATAAGTTCACTGAACGTGGCTCGTTAAGGAATACCTAATGCAGTTTTACTTTCTTATCAGTAGGAATTCCTCAAGTAATAGTAGTACAAGTGATCCTTAGACTTAAAATCATCATAGTATCTTGTATATGATAAGTTATACTTTGACATGTCCTTTAAAACCCTTAGGGTATATCAAAGGGTATGCTTGGGTGTAATAAGTTATATATAGAGATAATAAATGATCAATAAAGAATCTACCACTTCTAGTAAAAGAAGAGAATGTCCTATGTGATTCGATAAATAACAACCCAAGAATCATTGGCCAAGGTGGAATGAAGTTAGAAAGGAGTTTTTAATTTGCATTATTTGGTGTTGTTCATTTAAGATCAAAATACATATAATTAAATAACATAAGACTTGATAGTAATTCCATGTCGTATATTTAATTGGGACATTGTATGGTAGACGGATTGAATTGTACAGTAACTATTTACTCAAAGATTCTTTTATGATTAATGTTGAAATCTATATTATCTGAAAAGTCGTTAAACGCTAAGGGGGCTTACCCTTATTGTAGAATAAATATTATTTATTTAAATAAATTAACTATTTAATTTATTTATTTAAATAAGATTAAAATTGTTCTAGTTGATTTATTCACAACCGGTTTAATATGGAGAACCTAAAGGGTCACACCATAAAAGGAATAATATTTATTTAAAAAGTAAATGGCATAATCGCAATAATAAGTTAAGTATATTTAATTTAATCTATTGTGATAAAATAAATTAAATAGCATAATATTTATTATTTAATATTTTAAAAATATTAAATATAAATTAATAAGAGGAGTCTTATTATTATTATTACTATTATTATTATTATTAGTTTAATTCATAAAGGAGTTTGAAAATTAATTAATAATATCACTCTCACATATTCCTAATAAGATTATGAGGTAAATTAATTAAAAGAGTTTAATTAATTATTATGAAACCAAAATCCTAAAATATTTCGGAGGGTTGCTTACATCTATAAATAAGAGGAGTCTTATTTTGATTTTGGGCTAATGCTATTTTTCAATAGTTGGGAGAGAACTTCTTTTCTAGAGAGAAGAAAACTAGAATTTAGCCAAACACTATTCTTCTTGAGTAAAGATTATTCCTTGGTGAATCACCTCTAGAGGCCAAACATTTGGATGGCTAACGTTGATCAAAGGAAGGAATCTGACCTGGTAAATTCAAGGAGAGCAAAAAAGATTTGGAGTTGAACTCGTACCTGAGGAAGCTCGTATCTTCAAGGATATGAATCTCTTTCTTCATCTCTTTCGTTTAATTAATAATTGCGCATAAAAGATAATCCGGGTATATGGTTTGTAAAATTTTAAAACTCTAATTTTTACGCTTCTGCTTATTTTATGCAATTTGATTGCGTTCATGAATCTTACAAACTTAACAGGATCACCTCTAGATGTCAAACACTTGGGTGGCTAACGTTGATCAAAAGAAGAAACCAACCCGGTGAATTCAACTAGAACGTGAAAAGGATTTTGGATTTGAACTAGTACCTGAGGAAGTTAGGATCTTCAAGGGTATAAATTTTATTCTTAATCTTTTTGTTTAATTAATAACTGTGCATAAATGATGATCCGGGTATAAGGTTTGTAAAATTTTAAAACTCTGATTTACCATGCTTCGGCTTATTTTATGCAATTTGATTGCGTTCATGAATCTTACAAACCTAACAATTAACCCGTTTTAATCCTAATGCAATTCAGAATATGATTAGTTAGGTTTTCAATTCCAAAGTTAAGTTAGATTGTTATTTAATTTGTTCCTTTTACTTTTAGGATTAGGGTTGCTTTAAGTAGTATAAATAAACTTAGCTGGAGTATTAAAAATATATTCATTAATAAAATTATTTGTTTTTGTGAAATTGTTTCTTTTTTGGTTTTTTAAAAACTTTTGAACTGTTCATAGTTTGTTGTGAGTTTCAACTTTACTTATCATTCAACAATTCATAGTTGGGTGTGACGTCTTCTATCTATACCAAGGTTCTTGTCTCAATATAAATAACGGGTCGAGGTTCCATTCAATAACGAATTTATTGTAATGTCGATTGCACCAAGATTTTTGTTTCAATATAAGCGAATGGTTACAGTGTCGTTGGTCTTCCACCAATATAATTTTACTAGAAACGATACGGGCAACGTTGATCTCACGCATAGGTGTCGTGGCATGTATCACACCCACCTCTTTATCTAAAGAGTGCACTTAATAAGTGGAAAGCCCCAATAGATCTACCCAGGTCTAGTAGTACATAGGTGATGAACAATCATAATCTATGCAACACATTTTACAAAATGTACCAAATACTAGGCTTAGTGGCTGCAAAGAGTCCATTGGTGCAAGTTATTTTCAAGCACGTGGAACATAGATAACGGTTTATTATGTTAATTATTAAGATAATTAATTAAATATAAAAAATATTTAATTAGAATTTAAAAAAATAATTGTAATTATTAAATTATTTAAATGTTTTTCTAAATAATAAATTGTTGAATTATATATTGTACATTCTTGTCATCAATTATTAAGCTAAACATTTGAATAGTGTGTAAATTTATTTAATTATAATTACAAAAATATAATTATGTTAATTTTATTTAAGTTTGTAATGGAATTCTATATTAGAGTTTATATTAACAAAATTTGCTTAAAATTCTTATCAGTATAAAACTATGAATCACTATAATTTTTCAACTAATTTTAGTTAGTGTTTTAAAAAAAATTGCATATATTAGTAATATAATTAATCGTGTGATTTGATAAAATTGTATGTTTTAATGAATTTAATTTAGTTAGAACATTAACTTAATAATGAAATTCACGACTAATATTAATATAATTAAATAGTGTAATATGTTAAGAGATTTTTTTGATATCTTAATAAAATTATCTTACATAAATTTTTTTAAGATATATATCGTCTTAGTTACATAAAATTCTGATAAAAAAATCTTGTAATAAATTTGGTAGAATCAGCAATAATTTTTTTTTCTTGCATATATAAAAACAAAAAACAACTTTCTTTTTCTAACAGGTTGGGATTTCTAGCAAACTTACATTCGGTTGATATTTGATACATTAGTAGAAAAGCTGAATTTAAAATTGATAAAATAAAATCAATTTTGTGCTTTTAATTATATAATTGATTCGGAGATAAATCGATAATGACACATTTTAAACTTAGGCTAAACTTTAGTTAGCCAAATATGAAACAAATTTATTTGTAGCGACGAATGGATCAAAGACCATGACTATGAGAAAAAGGCCAACTTTTTATATAAAAAAAAAATCTTTTTCTTTTGTTATCAATAATGCTATGTCCGAATTCATGCACCGAATGCAAGTTTTTTCAATGTGCTTGTTCGGTTCAGAATCTTATTCATTTACAAATAATTTATTTCATACCTGTTTATTTCAAACGTAATTTATTTATTTCACATTGTGTTTGGGATTCAAACGCAAGCGTTTGAACTTCCAAACCTACCAAATGCTACTACTAACTCTTCTCAATATACTTTCCCCTCCATTTCACAAAAAGATTCTTATTCAATAAATTTGTAAATATTAAAAATATATTTTTGTTTTATGTTACTTGAACTAATAATTTGTTAACATTTTTTTGTAAAACAATTTCTTTTTACAAGTGAGACTTATTTACGAAACCGGAGAATGTGCGTCAATATTAATTTCGCAGGATATTCAATGCTACATTTCGGATAGAATTACTTTAAAAATACGCTTAATGATTCAATCTGCTTACACATGGAATATTGAAATACCCTCCCTAATCAATTTCCAGACACCCTAATTAAGTAAAAATAGCTTGGAATATTAAACATGTGGGTAACAAGCTCCCATTTGCTAATCATTTTAGAAGGGACATAATTTTGTTTTTTGTTTTTTGTTTTTTGTTTTTTTTTTAGGAGGGGTGGGGGGGGGGGGGGGGGGAGGAAGAGAACAATTAACTACTGTCAATTGTTTTGATACAGGAGTAAAGATACATGGAAAGAATTTCATAATTATACAAAGGTCTGAGAGTAATGAATACATTACAATGGCAAGTGAAATCATATGGCAAATTTTTGTCGCATCAAATGTGGATATATCTATTAACTGTAGTTTGGAAAGTAAGATAAACTTACAAGCTTTTCAGATTGAAGCTACTCCATGAGACAACAACAATATCTTTCAGGAAATGTAGCTGAGAAAGATCAATCGGATTTGCTTGGCAATTCGTCGTGTGCTGAAACCATATCACGTTTTCATCAAAGAGGGTGCCCCAATAGCATCATATGATATGCTAATAGTTTGGCCAATCAAACACCATGGTTTGCTTGTAGAACTCCTAATTCGAATTCCAGAGCAGTTTTCGACTAGGAACAGGAGGAGCTAGTCCAGGGATGTCCCGAATGTCTTTGTTATGTGGGTTCACAAGCTGACATTTTAATTTTTCAAATAGTCAGTATATGCAGCCATGAGGAACATTTACTAATTACATAGTAAGATACAAGACAAGACGCTCCATACGCAAATGCTCTACTATAAAATAATCCCTTTGTCCCACAAAAGGTCTCATTTGCACAGATAAAAAAATATTTTGCAAAAAGAGTCATCATTTTATTGATAGTAGTATTTTGAGGGGAACGCTATTTCCACGTGCGATTTTATATTTCCATGTGTTTTTCTCTCGCATGAGGGTGAGGTGGGTCTCACCTCCATGTGAGAGGAGACCATGTGAAAATATCAATTCCCTATTTTTATTGATAATAGTATAGAATGATAATTATCTCAAGTTTGTCATAATTACATTATATTGCCACCATTACCAAACTAATAACCTTATATTTTTAGGAATAAAAATGAAACAAAAATATATACTTAATATTGTAAATTTTCTAAATGGGACTCTTTTTATGTTACAGAGGGAGTATAAGAATTATGGCCATGTTTATTTGCAAGGATTATAATCCCGGGATTATAATCCATGGAATTATAATCCATGATAATCCAAGACTATTAATCTTAGGCCATGTTTGTTTGCAAAGATTATAATCTCGGGATTATAATCCATGAGATTATAATCCCGGAATTATAATCCATGGGATTATAATCCAAAACTATTAATCCTAGCTAGTCACATGTTTGTTTTTTACGGGATTATTCAGGGGATAACTTAAAATAATCCCATGTTATGTTTGTTTGATTAAAAAATATCGTTTGGACTATTATACTCTTACCAATAATAACATATTTTAAACTATAATTTAAACTTATTTATACATCAAAAAATAATTAAAAAATTAAGTAAAAACTTTTAAATAAGTGCTTATATTATTCAGTAAATATTATTATTTTTGAGAGGGGAGCGGGGGCGTGGGCGGGGGCGTGGGCGGGGGCGGGGGAGGGGGAGGGGTGGGGTGGGAGGTATATATAATCAGTAAATAATATTTTTTCAGGGGGGAGAGGGTGGGGGTGGGGGTGGGGGTGGGGGTGGGGTGGGGTGGGGTGGGGTGGGAGTGTATAATAAATCATTCTTATTCTTCATTTGCTTCTGACATAGCATTAGACTCTTATTAAAACACAGTTGTTCTATTATTAGCATATTAGTTGTGAATCATTATTAAAAGAACAATATGATGTCAGGCCTAAATTTTCGATCTACGTCTAGTTTTGATTAACGGGTAATAGAAACTAACATTGCATTGCCATTGAATTAACCTGAATGAATGGGAATTAAGAAATTCATTGCCATTGAATTAACGAAACAATTTGTGGAGCTAGGGTAAACTTTGGCCCAGGTGTAAGGGCGTTAAACTGCAATTTCTTGGTATAGTTACCCTTTCTTTATCTTTTTCGTAACACCCTCACTCAATTTTTTTAATTTGAGTGGGGTGGCTGGGGTGGAGTGGGGGGGCTGAGGTGGGGTGGGGTGGGGTGGGGTGGGGGTGGGGTGGGGGTGGGGATGGGATGGGATGGGGTGGGGTGGGTGGGGTGGGGTGGGGTGGGTGGGTGGGGTGGGGTGGGGTGGGTGGGGTGGGTGGGGTGGGGTGGGATAAGGTGGGGTGTATATATAATCAGTAAATATTATTTTTAAAATTTTTGTGGGTGGGGTGGGGTGGGGTGGGGTGGGGTGGGGTGTATACATAATCAATAAATATTATTTTTTTATTTTTTGTGGGGTGGGTGGGGTGGGTTAGGTGGAGTGTATATATAATCAAAAAAGTACGACTAAAACCATTTTAGAAATTTTTCTTTGGTGATAATCAATCACAACTAAGACGTTCAATCTAATTTAAGGATACGTTAGTCATATTAGAAAAGACAAAGATTAATTTTGTCCACAAATTTTTAATCCCTCCTAATGGGATTATAATACCATGTTAGACATGGTATTAAATAATCCCTCATTCTAAGTCATTTTGTTATCCCGGGATTAATAGTCTGGAGTCTAATTTAAAAAATAAACAAGAGCTTAAGGATTATTAGTCCAATCCCAAGGGTTATCCTAGTAAACAAACATAGCCTTAGGATTAAATAGTCCTAGTCACATGTTTGTTTTTTATGGGATTATTCATGGGATAACTTAAAATAATCCCATGTTATGTTTGTTTTTTTCAGGATTAATTAAATGATTGGATTAAAAAATATCGTTTGGACTATTATAACCTTACCAATAGTAACATATTTTAAACTTATTTATACATTAAAAAATAATTTAAAAAAATTAATTAAAAACTTTTAAATAAGTGGTTATATTATTCAGTAAATATTATTTTTCGTGAGAGGAGGGTGGGGGCGGGGGCGGGGGCGGGGGCGGGGGCGGGGGCAGGACGGGACGGGGCGGGGTGGGAGTGTATACATAATCAATAAATATTATTTTTTTAATTTTTGTGGAGAGTGGGTGGGGTGGGGTGGGGTGGGGGTATATATAATCAGTAAATATTATTTTTTTAATTTTTGGAGGGTGGGTGGTGGGAGTGGGGGGTGGGGGGTGGGGGGTGGGTGGGGTGGGTTGGTGGGTGGGTTGGTGGGGTGGGGTGGGGTGGTGTGGGGCTGGGCAGGAAATAATTTTTTTTGAGTTGAGTGGGGTGGGGGTGGGGGTGGGGGTGGGGTTGGGGGTGGGCGGGGGATGGGGGGCGGCGTAGGGTGTGGGGTAGGGTGGTGGTATATATATAATCAGTAAATATTATTTTTTTAATTTTTGTGGAGTGAAGGTGGGGTGGGGTGGCGTGGGGTGGGGTGGGGTGGGGTGGCTGGGATGGGGGGGTGGCTGGGGGCTGGGCTGGGTGGTAGTGTATACATAATTAAAAAATAATTTTTTTTTAGTGGGGTGGGGGGTGGAGGTGGGGTGGCGGGGTAGGGTGATGGTGTATATATAATCAGTAAATATTATTTTTTATTTTTTGTGGGGTGGGGGGAGGTGGGGGTGGGGGTGGGGTGGGGGTGGGGTGGAGTGGGGGTGGCAGGGTGGGGGTGTATACATAATCAAAAAATATTTTTTTTTGAGTGGAGATGGGTGGGGTGGGGGTAGGTGGCGTGGGGCGTGGGGTGGGGTATGGGTGGCGGGGTGTATACATAATCAGTAAAAAAAAAAAATTGAGGGTTTGGGGTGCAGGTGAGGGTGCGCGAGGTGATGTTGTATACATAATCAATAAATATTATTTTGAAAAAATAGATAGACTATATACGGAAATAATAGAATAGGATATTAAAAAAAAGTTCTAGGGGTAATTTTGTCTAGCAAATTTTAATCCCAAATAGTACGGATTATAATATCAAATATGAGATGGTATTAAATAATCCCACATTCTAAGCTATTTTATAATCCCAGGACTAATAGTCCAAAGCTCAAATTTAAAAACAATCAAGCCACTTGGAATTAATAGTCATATTCCAAGTGTAATCATTGCAAACAAACATAGCCTAAGGGATTAGTAGCTATAGCAAAGTCTGAAACACCCCTTCTAGACTTGACACAACATGGTCATGACAATATATTCTAGACGTGCTTCTGTAAGGTTACACCCAAAAAGCATTTCCTTGAAGTAAAAGGACAGATTGGTATTTGCTAAAAAGTATTCTAATACAAGTTAGCAGTCAAATCTATGTCAAAAATATCTTGAATTGAATCAAGTTTTGATGGTGGACATTCATATGCTAAACTGAACTTGCATTCTACACTGAGCATATATTATTATATAAATAAATTCTGGCACTATAAGAGAAATTGTACATTTCAACAACACCCAAGGCCTTTTCCTCTTATTTGGATGCTCGGATAAGAAATGCATCACCTAGATATGTCAAATGAAGACATGTACAGCCTACTACTTTTGATGTAACTAAGCTCATACAAGAGCATCTACAATAATAACCATGCGACGCTTGCTGCCAACGCCAAAGGATCAAAGAAGAGAAATGTTTTGGAAATAAGGTTTTAAGGTACTATTCAAAGCACAGAAGAGTATCTTCATACATGGAAAGTTGGAAAGAGGTTTGGGATTCCTCGTCCAAAGGAGAACTTTCAAATAGCTGAGCAGGAATATATATATATATATATATATATGAAAAAAATGTTATCTAAGGCATGCCTTAGAGCTTGGCTAAAGCTACTTAATTATATATATAGCAACGGGTCGGATGTGGTCCAGTGGACCTCTCCCCATATCTGACCCGCCTATAGTTATTCAACCCCCATACCCACCACATCCCAGAATAAATTGTCCCATCCCCGCCACACCTTGAAACCCGCCTAGCTTAAAAGTATAAAAATGTTTAATTTCCTCTCCCCTTTCCGAATGGTTGTAACTAATGCAATCAATATTTTATCAAAAACGTAGATACAGAAACTACTAGTGTTCGTGCAAAGTAATATAAACAATTAAGGCATTCAGGAACATTATTAAATGTACTTAAACACCTATATACAAGGACACATGCAAATAGGTTCAAGAATAAGCAAACACTGGAATTCAATTTAAGTGGTGAACCCAATTCAAAAAATTCAAATGCTGGACCAGGGTTTGAATTATAAGTTGGACATTAGGATGAAGCTAATTGTGGTGATAAAATTGTGCTAAATACAAATAGTGTGTGTGTGTATATAATATATATATATATATATAAGACGATGGTAATTTAAAATTCTGTACATATAATATATAATTGGGAGTTTGGGACTGGCTGGGAGACAAAATTACATACCCTACCCAATCCTATAGGGTTTTTTAAATCAGGCCCCGTTAGGGTCAGGTTCTATTGGGGTCCGGAAAAATTGGCAGGCCTATATATTACATTCATAGAAACACACAGAAAAACTATCAATCTACATTTTGTGCAAGAGTCGTTGATTATCACCGTAATAATTCGTCGTACTTATATTTTGGCAGGTCATAAAATGAACTAGGTAATTCAAACCACCCTCGTAGATCTAGAATCAAGTTGATCTTATAGAATCCTAGTCATAAACTCTTCTAGGATCAAGGAGAATATAGAAGCAGAATTAGAACTTGGAAAGCTTCTAATGCACAACTAAGTAGATTTCCTTTTTATAAGTATGCACAACTAAGTAGATATCTGAGATTCAGGACAATTGATGAGAAGGAAATATCCTTTCACAGTAGTATCGCCGAAAGATGGCTCATAAGAATTGCTATTAAAGAGCTTGAGATATGCAATTCTATCATCAAAAGTAACTCGATTCCAAAATAAATGCATTCTTATTGCACTTCTATTGACACCATCAAGATAATAACATAGATACCCTATATCCACTATTTTAATGAATCAGGAGTTTAAATTAATTCCACTGACCCAACCTCCTCTTCCCTCATTATATAACATCATCACAAGCATTGAGACTCTGCTATGCCAATACCACCTTCATAACTTCCACCAAATCCATGAGGAAATGAAATATACTTTCAAATAGTTTCAAATAATGAATAGAAAGAAAAGCTTAATGTAGTTGGAAAATTGCTTCTGGCTATTCTAGCCAGCAAAAAATAGATGGACTAAAGTTCTAAGTACCAATACTTCGCCAGTATTTTTTTAAAAAAATAAAAAGAAAAGAAAGGAGTGTAATCAGTAATTAAACATGGCGTTTAATGCGTCTTCATTACTGAGACATTTCCCAACAACATAGATAATGCGGAGCAATTGATAATTGACCATACAAACTAGAAAAATCTAGTAGTGAAGATAAAACCAAAATGTGTTATTCGGTTTCCATTTTCATGTAAAAGAAAAACACAGAAGTAAAATGGATATTTTTCACTTGCATCATTGAAGATGCGCAATATTAGAAAGATAATCAACGCTAGCAGATGATGGTAGAAACTAGAAACTGATCGAAAAATTGAATTTCTTTAGATAATAATAAACACAAATAACAAAAGGTAGAGAACAAACCTTTACGATAATGATGGCTATAACACCGATCACAATGAGGAAGAGCAAAGCCATAATACACCTATCAGTTGCAACCTAATAAAGGAATCAAAGTAAGCAATATGGAAATCCAGAACTATCAAATATATAAGAAGGATGAGATAATTCAGAGATTGACCTGCCTACCAATTTCCTTGACCAGCTGAGAAGCCTTCTTGATGGAAAAATTGATGGAATCCAGTTCATTGACAATCCTACTCATTTGTTCAGTCTGATCATTACGATAAACGACAAGATAAAAACAAAGTTAGTTGTCAAATCTTCAGATTCAGAAATGACAATGATATTTGAAAAAATTTAGTAGCCAAATCTTTATATGCAGAAAATGGACATGCTATTTAATTTCCTTTTCGTAGAAGTAAAATAACAAACCTGTGCCTTGAGAGCTGCTGCAGTCTCTGTTCCAACATTAACGGTCTCGTGAACCACCTAGTACAAAGAGAATATGTCATAGTCATGCTGCCAAACTTTGAAAAGAAACGTCCAAAACTAGCAAATGGCATTAAAGTTTTTCTTTGGCAATCTAATGCTTCATTATTTCATCTCTCCTCTCCTAGTATTGTGAGCACAAAAACACCAATAAATTGTCATATAGGTTAATGAAAAGGTGCACTTTCGCTGGTTTTACTTCTCATGAGAAACATTTGAATAAGTCATCTAACTCTCAGTATAAAAAAGATTGCCATAGACTACCACCATCCACCAAAGGATCGCACAAGTACAATCCTCAAAAAAATTAAGAAAACTAGTTTGAGGAGATAGTATAGTGTATGTTCCAATTTTACCCTTAGGCTTAAATATAAGCTAAAGGGCCCCACTTATATATTAAAAGTTAATACTTAGATATAAAGCAATGGGCCCCACAAAATGTATTTTAACGGCAATATTAATCTTTGTGGTAAACAATTATGTAAGTTCATCCTTTTGGAGACATTCTTTTTAGTACTTATGATCCTTTGGTCGACGGAGGGAGTACTATTGGTTTCAGTTCTGTGAAAATCACTTCCAAGATTAGAAGCAACGGTACACTGTATTTTTAGTTCATTGTGCCAGCCAAAAAATGAAGTAGTTAGAATTGTTACAAATTGTGCAGTTGGCGGGCATGAACTGAAGTCATACCTGTCTGTTTACATGCTGACAAGGAGCTTCATTAATGAAATTCAAGTACTAGTGAAGATCAAATAGGAGAGATTATTAAAACAAAGGAATTTTTTAAATGAAAAGAAAATAAAATTAGAGGACTTCGAAAAAGTGTTCATCTGAAATGCATAAAAGTAGAGAATTAATATTTCCACAAGCAAAAATGATAATTCCACAATGTCCCTCTCACATAAACAGTAAATAGACTCCACACTTGTATGAGAGGGAACTTGTGGAAATATCAAATTTTATTTGTAGAAATATCAATTCCCTAAAAGTATTCTTTAACATTATCATATATCAAGTCGCCTACACTATTCTAATCAGTAAAATTGGAATAAGTTCTCTCTGTATAAAAAGATCACCATATAGCATATACTGTTGTTTTTAGTTCCAGAAGATGCCCCTCAACCCCTCACACTAAACAATGATTATGTGTAGTTGGAATTGTTACAATTTGTGCAGTTACTCAGTTAGCAGGCATGAACTGAAGTCATACTTGTATCACTCTACACTTTGACAAGTCAGCTTCATTTATGAGGTTCATGTAATAGTGAAAACCAAATAGGAAAGATCATTGACACAATTATATGACTTGGAAAAGACTAGAGGACTTTGGAAAAATGTATCATCTAAAATGCATAAAT
Organism: Panax stipuleanatus; assembly: GCA_020205555.1. Classification (NCBI taxonomy): domain Eukaryota; kingdom Viridiplantae; phylum Streptophyta; class Magnoliopsida; order Apiales; family Araliaceae; genus Panax; species Panax stipuleanatus. The sequence continues at coordinate 66,073,666 of CM035123.1, read as the reverse complement.
GTATTCTTTAACATTATCATAAATGCAGTTTTCTACAGTAACGTAGTCAGAACAAGCAAAGACATATCAAGCAGCTAAATGGGAATATCATCTTTTGGCAAAATCTATCTAAGAGGATTGTGCTAAATTAATGCCTATAAAAATGAATCTGTACTGTCAATAAAATAATTGCATGAGAGAACATCAAATCATTTTACTTATAACAGCGGGAAACCTTTACAAAAAAGTGCCCAAAATTGTTTTAACAAATTGAACCACAGTATTACCAATGAGAGATTTACAGTTACACAAAGCAGATGTAACACCTTTCTAGAGCCTTCATGGTCTCATTATATTGACATGGACCAATTTTATGTGCCCTCATTACAAACCACTTTTGGAGAGGACCAGAAATGCTTTGCATATCTTGTTGGTCCAACAGTCTTTCTCTTAGGATTCCATAATTACCAAAATTGATGCATAATTACCAGAAAGATAATTTAATTAATTCTGGATACGAAGTAATGTTGAGAGGCACAATCAGTTTCATGGTTTCAAATATTATCTTAATTACTCTCAACCGTGAGGAGAAATGTAGTACATATAACCACAAAGTACCAAGTAGGAGCAAATTGCAAATTTTCCTTCACATTACACGAACATTTATTTCTTTTCATGACATGTAATACTAACCTTCTTTGACCTCTCAATGGCTTGATCTGTCTCGTCCATCATTTGATTTCCGTGGCCCATTAACTGTTGATTTGTCATTGCTGCAAGAAGACATACTTGCACTTATAAATTTAATACAAAAGAATTATAGTAACATCTAGAATGAAATTTATAGCAAAGGTTGTCAAAGAATAGAATATGTAAGATGCAAATCCAGATCCCACCCAGATTTTTGAAAGTCTAAAAGTGTCATCTCATGACAACAATATAAGCTCTCTTTACATAAGAAATGGAAAGAGTGAAGAATTTGGAATAAACTACCAGACTTATCTTATTACGGTTTGCTGCTTCACCAATCACCTGACTTGCTATGTTATCCGTATCAAAGAGAATCCATTCACCCTTTTGGCAAGCATTACCAACAAAATGAAGCCAAAGCTTCAGCATCCAAGTAATTTAAGAGGAAAAACTAGCACTCACCTTATAATCTTGCTAATAAGAAAATCCCTTGTTCGCTATTTTATAATTACGGTACGCAAAAAGACATGGACTAGATAAAGAAGATGCTGTGCGAAATCTTAATTTTATTTATGTAAAGATGCTCCTGCTCTGTGGTTTCCACTTAGTGCTTCTTATTTATAAGTTTCTAAGACTTGTGTCAATGTCTTAAAATACCATGATTTCCCTTGAAGTGTTTCAAGTCACTGGTGTACAAGTGATAATTAAGAGTCACTATTAAATCACTAGGGCTACATTTGGACTGCAGTAATCTAGGTGGGGATAGAATTACTAATTTTTATGGAATGAAAAAAAGTGTGTTTAGTTGTTTCGTTGGAATGGAATGAACCATTCCTATTCCTGCCAAATTTGTGAATTTTATTTCTTAGGGGAAGGTTATGGAATGAATCATTCCTTTTAGGAATGGAATGAATCATTCCACTCTCCATTCTATTCCTTCACTAATTCCATTCCTCCAATCCAAAGCATAGGTGATGGTTTAATAATTAACACTTAAAAATAACATAAGCATGCATAAAAGGCAAATAGTAATGCTGATAGTTCGAATAACGGCTCATTTGACTTTCATAATGCTATATTTTTAACTCCAATTTATATCATAGAAAAATTGAAGTGTTATTAAACATCAAAATATGCTTACATGAAGCTAGCAGGCCATTATCTTCTGCAGGACCATCGTCAGGTCCCTCAAAGAGATCAGCTCGCTTGTTTTCAAGATTGCTGGCATATCTAGATCACCATTCACAAAAATGTGAACATAAGAATTGTGAAATTGAGGAGTTATAAATATAAAATAGAACAATAATGCAGAGTAAAGATCAGCAATATAAACATGGATAAGTGTCTCGTAGATTTTTTACCACAGTGAAAAGAAAATGTATTCGTGAATGCAACAATGGAAAACTAAAAATAGTTCTAAGTTTAACAAAAGAGAATTACGTTGAAAGATGTAAAATGAAGCAAATATAAACACTTAGAAGGAGAATGAATTGAAGATAAGATTTTCCAAAGATTTAAATTAACTTGTGAGATACTTCTTGCACTGAAGAATGGTAAATGTTATAGGACTTACTGTTTTTTAAGAGCAACGAATGAATTTAATTCCTTCACCTGCAAACAAATAGCATAATATTCAGTAACAGCACTGATGTTTGATTTACAGTACTTAGCCCCAACTAAAAATTTGGAACTGAAATTGTACCATTGATTGTTTTTTCTCGCTCAGCATCTTGTTGGTGTTTGCGTCATTACTATACTCCATATCCTTCACTTCTCTATCAAACTCTTTGATAAGCCTGGGAACAACAAATAATCAATGGCATTTATAAATTTTATGAAAAGGATAAATATGAGAATAAATACTATCACACTAGACAAAATATTTGTCTTAGATGGTCTATTATGTTTAGTCGTAGATCAAGCCTGAACAAGCAAAATACTTTGTTTGGCGTTCTATTTAACAAGAAAAATTCATCTGTCCCATCTGATGCATTTTTTTTATTTGATATAAATAGTGATAGGTAAAAAAATTAAGGTTCTTTCAACAACAGTGTAACACGGATAGATTTAATTATGTTTGTCATTTAAGTTTTACGTCCTACTTTGATGGAACTGAGTCCAAAATGGAGGTCCTAAGCATATTTAGGTGAGTGTGTAAAAAAGGTATATTCTTGGTGCCTGAGAGAGATGCCTGATTGTAGAGGGGGTTTTTTAAGTCTTTCTTCTCCTCTTCAAAAAATTATCCCTTTGCCGCAGGTTTTTAGTAGAATTATAGAAGAAATAGCAGCTGTCATTACAGCTCGATCCATCTAGTGTCTGAAGCCATTTCAGGATTTCTCTAGGCCTTCAGGATTATTGACATATTTTCCCTGTGGGATTCATTACCATAAATTTAAGAACCATCAGATTTTAGCTTGATTATCAATTACATGTGAAAGATAAATGTATACTCAAAACTAAGTTTTAATATATATTCCTTTGAGAGGACAAAAGAAACATTGAGACATCTTAAATGTTAGCATGTTTGGATGGTCGAAAGGCACAAGAAGAATAAAGTTAGGATGAAGTCCAATCTGCAGATTAAGCCAAAAGATTGAGTACTAGTTAAGCACATGACCTAAATCCCATCAAATTCAACCTCAGCAAGTTTAAAAAAAATATCCAATATTCTAGAATTTTGATTCCCACCTCAAAAGAGGAATATAATTTCCTACAAAAAAGCCTGAACTTTCAGCTGCAGGAAATTAAGTGCCCAAACCTGATTTTTTTTAAGTTAAACATTCTTAGAGCATTCACAACAGTTTCCCTAATCAACTCCCTATCACTAATTTTGAGGAATACATCAACAAATCACTATCCAACAGTTTCCTTATCCTTATTTGACTCTATTTTAATCCCTATATAGGATTTTACTCCCTAGTATGAGGGAGTCAAAATACCATTCTCTATATATACAAAATGACATTTCACACCCTCATTTAAGTGGACAAATTATCAATCACACATCTTGACATTTTTTTACTACTTCATTTTCAAATTATAAAATTGATATTAACTTATTTAATTTATGTCAATATAATTATAAATATTATAAAAGTACTATTAATTATAAAATTTATTATTTTCAAAATTTAAATGAATCATATTAAATTTAAATTTAAAAATATCACAAATTAACTTTTTTAAAGTTAATATTGATCTTATGTACAATTGCAGATACAATCCATTCAATACTCACTCCATAAATTACTTCAAATTTAAAATAAAATAAAAATTATTTTACAGTGAAATACAATTAATAAATTATACTCTCTTTTATAAATTATAAGATTATTATTAATTTGATATTTTGACTGTTGGAACTTTCAAATTTTAACTTTTAAATTTCATTATTTAAAGAATCAATATAAGGAACCTTTTGGGTACATAATGAAAAAATTGAATCCCTATTTTGCAGAATGACCTAATAGACTGCATAGTAGGGATAGAAATAAGAAAACTGTTGTAAATACTCTTAGGATGGTCAATGGTGCAGAGAATCTAAAGGAAAGTTTAAAGTTGAAACATTACAGTCACTGTCGTACGATCAACCTAAGTTGGAGTAACAGATAACATAATTATTCTAATATCATTACGTTGAAACATGAGCATCACCTTACTATCATACAAGTAGAAAACTTGGCTGGATGGAAGGGGTCAAGGGGGAAAATATGAGACTAATTAGCCAATAGGAGGTGTTTAGGTCTTCTATTATCTGAATCGAAGTTATACCCTGATAAATAGACCAGTTACCATACGCTGGCACTTGTACCTCAATACTATTTGGTGTAGCAGCAGATAGTTCAAAGACTCCAAATAAAAGGAGCAGCCAATGTTTAAGATAATTGACTACTGACTACCTCATAATCATACAGTCAAAAGATAAAACCATTAAAGGTTCAGTCAAGGCTGCTTATTATAAGGGTCTCCTTAAAAAATGCAGTGTTGTGATAATTTAACACAAAAAAGAATAACACCTTGTTTGGTATAAGGTTTTATATATAAAAAGAAAAAACTTAATCAAAAGGAATGTGTTTATCCCACATATTTTCACCTTTCTTAACTATAATTCATAAACAAAAAAAACAAAAAACAAAAATAAATAAAAAATAAAATTACTATCTATATCAAAAAAGAAAGTGAAGGTCCTATCTTGCTTAAAGTTCTTATTTCTTTTTATATCCCATTTTCAATTGAAAAGTATATTACAGCAGTACAGCACCCTAAACCTTTTTATTTGATTCATTAGTTGCATAGGCATTTTAAACCCACACATAACCGTACCAAATTAAAACTGAAAAATAAAAATAATCACCTTGGACATTATCTTTAGCTACATAGCACATAATTCATCTTAAATTTTCCAAGGGCTGCCTGTCAATACAAATATTTGTTTGTATATGTGCGCTTGCGTGGACATACAGGAAGAGAAAGAAACTAATGATCAAATACCTCTTACACTCACGCATCTTATCTGTGAGCTCCTCCAACTGCCTACTCTGCCTATTTGAATCTTTAATCTTCTCCAACTTTTGAAATCCATTTCTGCAATATAATTTATAGCATCATCTAGCCAAATACCAATAAAATTCAAAATTTATTTAATCATACAAACAACTATAAACATTCTTTTTTTTTTGCTAAATTACTATAAACATTCTTACACTAATCACTACTAATCACTTACAAAAGGGGCATTAATCAAAATTCCAACAATTAATTTCTGAAAATTACGAATGTAAAACCATAAATGTAAATACATATACATATTTATATATCTATAAAGATCAAAAAACATAGGTTATTGAAACAAAAAGTTGAAAATGCTTACGATAAAGCTCGAAAAATATCAGTAACTTGTCCATCGAGCTCCGCCAGCTCCTCACTTATCGCAGATAAGGAAGCCATTTCCAGAAACAAACCAAACCTCAAATAATCACTACTACTTTTTTAATAACCGCAATAAATTTTAAACTCAAAAATTCAAATCCTGGACCAGAAATGGATAAATATCTATTATATCCCAGACTCCAACAGCTCCCAATTCAAATCCACAAAAAAAAAAACAATCCGATCCAAGCAATGTCTCCCCAATAAACAGAACGAAACAGAATTTGAAATTCGAGCAATGTCGATCTCAAAGGGTAATTTACTGATTCAGCGATTGTGAACAAATTTCAGATCAGATCCGAACAATGTAGGCGGATAAATATATGGATCTGATCGAAACTGTTGATCACAACCGAAGGAGAGAGAAAGATGGATCTTTCGATTATTGAAACATAATTTTTGATTTTGAATTCATATTTTCTATTTTGTTGTGTTGTTTGGATTGTTTAGGCTGGGGGCATTACGAAGGAGGAGAGGGGTTTTAGGAGGTTTAAAAATGTATAAAATATAAAATAATATTATTAGTGTAGAGTTATTAAATCTCCTGATGTTTCGGCCGTTTACGCGTTTCTAATGTTAGCAATTAGATGCCTAGTGGCCGGTCTTACTGTTGTTGACTATTTATGTTATCAGCTAGGTGTCCAGGGTCAAATACAGAATTCGACAATTAAAATTTTAATTATATTTCGGCAAAATTCGGCAATCATTTTCCTTAATTGAACTGGAGCTTGATCTTAATAGGTTTGAGTTGTTTACTCAAGCTTGTTTGCTTAATGAGCTGAACTTGATTAATATTTTCTCTATTTCGAAAAATAAGATTAAATTTGACTTTTTAAAATAAATTTAACATATTTTCAAAATTCATAATTAATTTTTACTTAATTTTTGAAAATAATAAAATTTATAATTAATAATACTATTTAAATAGTTTAGGATTTTTATAACTGTATTGTCTAAAATTAAATTAATTTATAGTAATTTTAAAAGTGAAAACATATCAAATAAAATTAAAAATTGGTAATATTTATCCTATCTATTACTATATATAATAGGGAACTAATATTTCTACAAGAGAAAATAATATTTTCACATGATTTCTCTGTGACGAAAAAGATTTTTGTAATTTATTTTAAATATTTATTGAATTAAATAAATACTTTGATTGATTTATTTATTGAGTTAAATAATTATTTGATGAAATTGTTGTAGATTAATTTAATTAAACGTGTTACATTAGTTAAATTAATGTGAAATAATTTTATAATTCGAAGTTTAAATTTAATTGAGATTATTAAATTAAATAAGTGATTTAATAATTATAATGTTGTTCTAATTAATTTAATAATTAATTAGAGATTTAATGATTTGTTATAATTAATAAATAAGAATTTTTATTATGTTGTAATTTGATTAATAAGTAATAGTGGCTTTAATTTAATTGAATTAAAATAATGTAATTTGATTAATTAAGGTATGACAAATAAACTATATAATAAGTGAGTTAATTAAAATAAGCTAAAAATGAACTTTTTATAGCCAAGCCAAACATGCCCTTAATAACATGGGAGCAGTTAAGGCCATGATACACTTAACTGATATCCATGTACGTGCCAGTTATATTATATATATATATATAGTTATATCATTCATTTGTTAAGTCTATAAAACAAAACACAGAGGAAAAGAGAGAGTTTTGAGAGAAATTGATCTTTAAGAAGAAGAATTGGGGAATCAAGAGGAGTGTTCTACCATCTTTATGTAATCTAAACAAGAAATCAAGGGAAAAGTCTTACTTTTAAGCTTTAGTTTATGTTCTTAAAGTTTCTTTATGAAAATTGATTTTTAAGTTCTCTGTAATTGAGTTTTCATGATTAAATTGTTGAGAAGTTGTTTATAATTGTTAATATGCATGTATAATCTACTATATGATGTTTATAAACAATTTTGTGTGAATCAAATCCATGAAATTATGTTTAAAATGGAGTTTTGAGTTTACATAGAAAAATATATGAATATAGCTTATATGTATGAAAATTATGCTTAAATTGTATGTTAATCGGTAAATTGATCATAGTTTGTGTTAATGTGTCAATAAACGAAAAGAACGAAATTCGTATGGACTGATTTGGTGTAATAACGAATCTGTTATGTGAAATTTCATTAATTTTGAAGTAACTTTGATAAAATGGCAAAAACCTTAATTTTGGCTCTTAAATTTATGGTTTATGTGGTTTATAATGTTAGAATTATGCTAGAAAGGTTGGGTTATGATTCTGCATGAATTGTAGAGTCTGGGCATGCTTAAATTGTTGTATGGACAAAGAAATTGGAAGTTTATGGCACTGTTTTGTATTTTTTCGCGAGCTGCAGATTTTGAAACTGGTGCGTCGCGCTGCAGCGCCTCTCAAAAGGCTTATAGGCGCACCGTAGCTTCGGCTGTAGGCCTTTTGGTCGCGGCACAGCGCCAACTGCCAGGCCTTGGGGCCGTGCCGTAGCGCCAGCTAGCAGAATCTCCCAGAAAAATTTATTTAATGGTTTAAAGTCCAGAAAATGTAATTTAAACATAATTTAATGAACATGAAAATGTATTAATCATATAATGTGATGTTAAAACATGCTAACAACATGTCAATGATGGTTTTATGTGATTATTTGATGGGTTGAATGTGTACTTAAACTCGTTATTCGTGGAGTCTAATAATATGTTTAAAAGTCAAGAATTGTGGATGTGGTTAATATAATCACAATCAGAGTTAAGTTAAAAGAGAATATACTCACGATGCTAGTTGTATTATAATTAATTGGTATTGTGACCTTAAATGGTATGTAGGATTAATTGAGGAACGTAAATAGTAAACGTATAATCTTCGCACGAGGCAAGTTTTTTATCCTTGACTTGTTATCGTTACGCAAGTTCATAAATCATATTCTTATATTGATCAAGGTCGTACTCTTGTTTATTCAAGCTTATGATTCCAAATGAGATGTTCTAATTCTTTTGAAGCAATACCTCAATTATTCAATGTTATTCAGTTGTATACATTCGAGATTCAATCTTTGATTTAAATATCGTTTACATTATTGTGTTGAAACTTTGAATGGCTAGCGAACCCTCTTTGATTCGACTAGTCCATAGTTGATAAGCGTTCTAAATTTTAGAACTATTGTTGAAACTTATCCAAACTAAACTTCATTTGGTGCGGACTCTCATGCCAAAAATTGAGATGAACAACCCTATTATAGGGGATTATATTACGCGTTAGCGTTAAGATGTTTGTGCACATACATGGTACGAAGGACTGATCCCCCTAAGTACGAGAAGTAAGGTCCATATAGTCTTATGACTATTAAAGGTTTAAAGTAGAAATACTTGAAACCTAGGACATAGTTCATGGTCTTATGACCCTCAGATGTACTTTTGATTCTTGTTTTCTAATCTTGATTCAAAAGTCGAGTTTTCTATTATCCAGTATCCATTGATTACTCGCATGTTATTATTACTATTGTTATTGTTATACTTGTGGGCAATTGTTTGCTCACTCTTGCATAATAACATTGCAGCTAAGGTTGAAAGAGTTGACGAGCCATCCACTAGTAAGGGAAAAGGCAAGGCAAACAAGTAATGAAGACTTGTTTAATTATTTGAAAGATATTTATGTATAAGACTTGTTTTAATTATGTTATGTTTATGTTTTCGCATTTGATGTATTTAAGGTTAGACAACCTGGGATTTAATATGATGTTGTAACCCTTTATTGGGAGGATTTTTATTTCAGTTACGAGTTTTATTTAAATCCTTGTTTATGGGTAGTTAGATGTGATTTTATTGGACAGTGAACAGCAAATTCTATGGAAATGAAGTACCTGGATTTGGGGGTGTCACATTCTCAGAATCAAAGCTTTAAGTTACGAACCTTAGGTGGCGAAACCTTAGAGTAGTAGCCTTTTAGGAGATCGAAAACATAGTGGTGATAAACTCTTATCGAGTTCTAAGGAGTGAATTAAGGAATTCATTGAAGATAATAATAAAAGACTTTATGTTCTTATGTGTTATAACTTATGTGCTCGCGAGTATCGAATAGCATCACGTAGTAACTAAAACTTAAAGTTTTGATTGTAAAGATGTCTGGCGTTGGAGGATCCAGTTAGCCTAGGGAGGTTGAGCCCTGAGTAGCTAGAGAGGAGGAGCCCCGAGACATTCATACCGTCTAGGAGCAGTTGGTACAGAGAGAGCCATCTCCGTTGATCACTGTTGTAGGTCATGAGCCTGTGTTTGACCAGGAGGATGAGGACGAGACAGAGGAAGAGGAGGATCCTGATGAGTTTTCACCGAACTCTATCAGTGCTGAGATGTATGACGAGCTATATGACCGTAACATAGAGTTACAGGATAATGTTAGAGAATTGAAAGAGCTGGCAGATATACGACAGGCTGCTATAAAGCAGAAGGATGACAAGATTGAGAATCTTGATGAACGTCTTGGAGACGTGGAGTGGAAGCTAGTTCAGGCAGAGGGCCAAAAGGAAAGATGTCAGCTGAGATAGAGAAACTGAAGAGTGACCTAAGGGAGGAGTCAACAAAGCATGCTAGAGAAAAGGATGCTTGGATGAAGGTTTCTCGACATGCAGATCTTGCTGAAGACAGTGATCGGGCAAAGAAGGCTAGCATTAAGGAGACGGACTACACTTTTCAGACAACGATTGATAGGGCCCAGGATTGAGTTGTCTACTATCTAGTCCAGTTCGAGGACTTAACTTGGTACATACTGGATCGTAGGACGATGTTCCGTATCATGGAGGAAGAGCGCAAAAAAGTTGTTCGACGTCTTAGTAGGTCGTGAAAGGAAGAGTAATGAGTTATGTGAATATTTATGGTAGTTAATAATGTAAATTCCAGTGTAGTTATAAACAATGGAATATGATGATTTAATCCTTAAGATTCTTTATCTCGGGATAGTTGATGTAAATAGCAGTGGTGCTATCTTTTCTATGTTCAAACTTTTGAATGAATAAAATCTCAGAGTTTATTTGAAGATGCTATGTGTTAAGTGATAATCTTAAAATATTTAAGCCAAGTCTTAAATACTTAAGAAATTGAGTAATGATCTAATAAACGTGCATCTTAAACAGAAAATGCCGTCAAGAAGACGCTAAACCCGTCAGGAAGCTCAAGAGGGATCGACTAATAAAAACAACAATGACGCCAATGTTAATCCTATTCAGCAGTTGGTAAACCTATTAACGGGAGCACTTGCGAATCAGCCGCAACCTCCACAAGCTACTTCGTTTAAGGACTTCAAAGCGGTAGGACCGCCAGAGTTTAAGGGTTCCATGAATCCAATCGAAGCCCAAACTTGGGTGATGGTGATGGAGATGGAGAAAGTCTTTGACATTGCGAGGGTAAATGATGACCAGAAGACTGCCTTCGTAACCTTTATGCTGAAGTTAGAGGCCAACTATTGGTGGCAGGAAAATAAGGTTCGAGCAGGACATGGTGTGATTACATGGGATAGGTTTAAGGAGATGTTCTTCGAGATGTACTTCCCGACGAGCTCTCGAAAACAGGTGGAGGTCCAATTCTTAGAGCTGAAACAAAATAACATGTCTGTGCCAGAATATGCCGCGAAATTCAACGAGTTGGCTAGGTTTGCAACTTATCAGGTGAATACGGATGAGAGGAAGGCTAGAAGGTTTGAACAGGGGTTGAAGCTATAGTTGTATAGCAAGGTTTCAATGTTCCAGTTGAACACCTTTACAGCAGTTTTAGAGAAAGCAATCATCGAGGAAGGTGGAAGCGATGCTCTGAAAAGGTATAACCAGGAATAAAAAAAGAAGAAGAATGAAGGTGAGAACAACAAGGCTAGTGTAAACAATAGTGGTGGTGGTAACAGTCAGAAGAGGAGGTGGAACGACAGTACGTCGATTGGGAATCAACAAGGAAATCAGAAGAAGAGAGTGGAAGCTTGTATTACCTGTGGAAAGAACCACGTGGGGTTATATATGAAGGGAAGGAGGGTTTTCTACAATTGTGGTCAGGAATGCCACATAGCACGAAATTGCCCTAATCCTAAGAAGGGTGCTTGCTTCACTTATGGGTCAAGGGGTCATCTGGCTAGGGATGTCCCAAGAAAGCAGTAGGAGGAACAGGAGTAGGTGGACGTAGGGAAACAACGATGGTAGCACTCTGACTATCACTGGATCAACGCCGTCAAACTGACCCACCGCCAAAACTTTTAACATAACCGTGCAAGATGCTATCCAATCGAGGGATATGGTGTCAGGTATCATTCCGATCAATGATATAAATGCTTATGTATTATTTGATTCGGGTGCTACTTGTTCATTTATATCTGATAATTTTGCTAAGAATTTAGACTTGCCTAAGGAGGAATTAGATTACCCTTTGAACATAGAAATTGTTAATAGAGAAGTAATTCATGTTAGGTTTGTACACAAGAACTGTAGGGTGGATATTAATGGAAACGTGATGATCGTAGATCTAACCCGATTAAACTTGGGGAATTTGACGTTATTTTGAGGATGGATTGGCTATTGAATTATGGGGCGATAATTGATTGCCAAAAGAAATGTATTAACCTTTTGACCCCGTCAAAGGTAGTATTTTATGGCAGCAAGTTGCCTAGACAAACGAGTTGTCTGACGATGATGCAAGCCAGGAAGTTGTTGAGACAAGGTTGTGTAGGGTATTTAGCCTACATAGTCGATACTCAAAAGAAAAGTGCAAAATTAGAGGAGATATTTGTCATTAGAGATTTTATAGACGTATTTCCAGATGATTTGCTAGGACTTCTGCCAGATAAAGAAGTGGAGTTCGTGATCGATCTAGCACCAGGAACTGCTGTGACGCCCCCAAATCCGGGTCCCTAGAACCCCGGACCTGGTACGTTACGGTACTTCATTATCATACATATTCTATAAGCTAATGCGGAATATATAAACATAAATTATTTATTTCTCATGATTCTATAACATTTCCCAAGGTCTGTTAACCTTAACTAAATACATACCTTAAGTAATTAAAAAGGTTTACAACATCATTTTTCATATGATAACTAAATAGTTATGAATGCGTAATAATCTACTCTTGGAGTTTGCCTTTGCCACTGTCTTTCTTCGAGCCTTCGTCTTAATCTAAAATTTGTTATCATGATATAGCAAGGGTGAGCAACTAATTTTCCCAGCAAGTTTAAACATGAAGGAGATATATCATGATTGAAAGAAAGAATAAGCTTTCGCATTTTCAACAATATAATAATTGTGAAAGAGCATAAATCAAAATTTCAATAAATGAATGACTGAATCAATAATGTTTAATGTCAACAAGGATCGTGAACGACTTTAACTAAACCTTAGGGTAATAAAGGTGATCAGCCTTTCATACCTGATGAACATATGCAACATGCACTAAGTGCGAATCAATAATCATAGATGTGGAATAATCAACAATAATTATCCACTAACATGCTTGAAAGATAATAACTCGAGTTTGAGTTAGAAAAAATTTGCCTGTACCGTTGATTATTGCTACGCAATCTAATTTAATCTCTTTATTGAAAAGTCCTATCAGTTATAAGATTGATCTTTCAATTAGTATAACATACCTTATCCCATAATACTATTACTTTAAAAGTAAACTATCTAACACTTAACCACATTGTCAAATATTAGATAACCTTAACAACATACTTATTTACATGTCTAAACCTAGCACACATCGAGTCTTTAATAGTATTTAATATAGTAAACTGAGTGATTTTCCACAAACAATCAACAAATTAGTTTTCGTCTCGTCTATACTGTTTTCACAGCGAGTTAGATCGGTTGCTAATTCGTATATACCTCCGCTCCCTGAAGGAATCGTTTAGCCCAGCTATTATACATCAACCATTAAAGAGTACGACTGCACTACCTTAGACTTAACACTTATTCGTTCATTTATAAGTTCTTATTATAACTCGGTAAACTGTTTACTATTTCAGCAAACCGAATACCTCATTTCTGCAAACCAAAATCAAACTGTCTTCCTAACATTTTCAGTTTCCATTTCAGCACCCTGAATTGTTCATTTCAGGAAGCTGAAATACCCTTTTCACGAAAATACCAAATCAGCTTATTATTTTTCTATCCTTTGGCCAAATATATATATATTCCATACACAAAAAGAATTTTTTTGAATTTTTCAACTCCTTTAAGTATTTTTCAAAAATCTATTTCTAGTTCGAACCTTAAGAAATTAGCTACATCACGCTTAACTCCAGAAATTCTCAACTCTTGGCAGAATCTTACACGTATTAACGTGAGCTTCCAATTTAAATTTCGTGGCCATCGAAGTTATAGAACTCCAGTTATAGCGATTTTCGTCGGAAAAATGTAAATATTGAAATGACCATAACTCGGTCAATTTAAATCGGAATGAGGTCATTTTTGGACACAAGCTGCTTTATCTCACATATTTTCATGTTCCAAAAGATTGGAATTTATTTCATAAATTAAGTTACCAAAAATGCCCCTATAATTTCTTTGCAGCCTACTTTTAGGCATTTTTCAAATTTTGCTTCCTTTGCTAAATTCAGTCCACACGAAAATCTATAACTCCTTTTTCAGTGATTCCACTTGAAAAAGTTAGAAGACTTATAGATTTAATCCCAAAAATTAACCACACTCAAAAATTTAAAATAGAATGAGAGATATGGTCGTTTCCATTTCATACTTCGTTTTCACAAAAATCTGATTTTCAATTCTTAGTGATTTTTAATAAAACTTCTAGATCTCTTGATTAATCAAATATTACCCATCATCAATCATCATAATACATACTAATATCTCATATACTAATGGATCTATCATGATCCATGATCTATTTCATCAAATAATCACCAAACACAAGATTAAACACAATCAAGGCTAAGAAAAATTAGATTTTCTACTTTTTGAACAACCTAGTTTCCATTTCTTAGTTTAGATCCAACTTTTGATCCATAAAAGGGTTAGATCTAAATATGAAAAACTATTAAACACATAGATCAAAGGTTTTAACCTTAAGATCATAACTTTAACAAAATTTAAAACTAAAATCAAATCAAAAAAGAAATTAAACTATAATAAGTAGGAATTCCTTTATACCTTAGCTTTATTCTTTCTCTTCTTCTTCCTAAACCTTGATTAGGAACTATGGAACTTTGAAAAAAAAACTCTCCCTCTCTCCTACCCTCTCTTGGCCGAATATGAGCCTCTCTCTCTCTCCCTCTCTCTTGCTTACTTTACTAAGTGATATAAATAAGAGGAGAGAGAAGATGGAATGCTTTTGTTGTTTTGTAGAAATGAAGAGATATAGTATATATCTCTTATTATTATTCCCACATGCTTGCACCTCTCTCTCTCTCATTATGATTATTGTTTCTTGCAAGCATAGCTAAAGGTGGTGGCTAATGGAAAAAGTGGCACTTCATGAAGTAGTTCACCAACTAAAGCATGCTAATCATTACATACATCTCCCCCTTATTCCTCCTCTCCAAAATTTTGGCCAACTGGCCTTAACCACCCAAATTTGGTTTATTTTATGCATTATTAAATGACTATACTACCTTTTCTCAAGTGGGCTAAGCTTGGGCTCACTTAATTTCTTTTGGGCTTGGATTTTTCTTGATTTGCTTACTAACTAACATGAACTTGGGCCTCCACCACTAATTAAATTGTGTCATCATTATACTTACCCTATACATGTTATATTGGGCTAGTTTAATAATTTAATTGCTCTTAAATCAAATTAGCTACAAGTCCTATGCTTAAATTAACAATTGGGCTACAAATTTAATTCTTTGGGCCATAAAATCAACTTAATTCCATACTTTTTAATTTTATCATACCATAATCATTTAATTATGGTTTTTCTTTTCCCTCCTTTGTAATTAAATTTCTTACTCATGTATCTTTAATTCGTAACCCAATTAGACTTGCTTTACTTAGGTTATAAAATTTATTATTTGAGATGTATAAAATAAATCTCTTAGGTTGTTTAATTACCCTACCTAATATATATTAGGTTATATAACTTTATTCTTAATTCTCTTTTTATACAAAATAAATGTATACACATCATATAATATATATTTATTTAATCACATACATAATTCTCACAAGTCATCAAATATTCCACTAGTGTATTAACTTAATAGCCCTAATTGGCTTTAATAAGTTATAAACACTCACATAATCATACAAGATAATCTAATAGATTGAGACATATTTCATAAATCTTCTCATATTAGGTCACTAGTATATAGTTAAAATACTAGGACAATTAAATAAAGATAACCCTTGAGGTTATTTAATTTAAATACCTAATTTATATATTAGGTCACCAAGCTTTATAGGTATCGTAGTACCTTATCCTTAACATTTCTTCAAGTACATATAAATTCATTTTTAGGCTTTAGAATTTTTTTTTGTAGCCCATATTTTTTCTATTCTCATCCAAATAGTAAACCATATAGGTTCTTCTTTAAAAAATTTAAATTATTCCTCAAATTCTCATTTAGGTTTTATCCTTTAACCTTTATTTTAATCATTTAAGATCTTATAAATTTTTGAGTTGTCACAACTGCCCCTATATCGAAGGCCCTATACCGTATGGCTCCGGTAGAGATGAAAGAATTGATGGTGTAACTAAAAGAACTTTTGGACAAGAAGTATATCCAACTGAGCGTATCGCCATGGAGAGTGCCAGTATTGTTCGTTAAAAAGAAGGATGGATCGATGCGACTTTGCATTGATTACAGAGAGTTAAACAAGGTTACGATTAAGAATAAGTATCTATTGCCAAGGATCGACGATTTGTTTGATTAGCTGAAGGGAGCTAGATATTTCTCGAATATAGATTTGAGAAGTGGGTACCATCAGTTGAAGATGCGTGTGACGACCCCAAATTCTGACACTCATATCTCGAATTTGGTGCATCATGTGCTAATTCGAATATACTACTAAAATCACTAACAACTGAATAATAGAATAATTTACATTATCATAATATAATTATTCTTGCCCCAAGTCTCGTAACCGTTACTACAACATTCCATAATTAAACTTAAACATAACTTAAACATAAATTAGTCATGCCTAATACATCATCATAATAATAATAGTTTTCTGAAGCTATTCTGTAGCCTTGCCCTTGCCCTTGTCCTTTCCAGAGGTACTGCCTTGCCCTACCTTAACTGTAAAGTTTTAGGAAAGCAAGAATGAACAACAAATTTGCCCAGCAAGTAATATAGCAATAAGGGTGAACAGTTATAAAGTTTGTGTAGACACTCAAAATTTTCTTCAGTCCTGTTGTAGACACTCGAAATTTTGCATTTCTGTTACTAACCCTGCAGGAGGGCAAACCGTCTTTTCAACCCAACTCAACCCCGGTCTCAATACCAGGATGTCAGATCATCCTCGGTCTCAATACTGGGATGTCAACTCAGCATCGGTCTCAATACCGGGATGTCAGATCAGTCCCGGTCTCAATACCGGGACGTCAACTCAGCCCCGGTCTCAATACCGGGATGTCAACTCAGCCCCGGTCTCAATATCGGGATGTCAACTCAGTCCTGTTCTCAATACTGGGATGTCAAGTCACCCCCGGTCTCAACCCGGGAGATACAGATCAACCCCGATCTCAACCCAGGAGGTACAGATCAACCCCGGTCTCAACCCAAGAGGTACAGGTCAGCCCCGGTCTCAACCCGGGAGGTACATATCAACCCCGGTCTCAACCCAGGAGGTACAGGTCAACCCCGGTCTCAACCTGGGAGGAACAGGTTAGCTCCGGTCACAACCCGGAAGGTCAGGTCAAGCCCTGGTCACAACCCGGGAGGCCAAATTGACTTCGAAGACAATCCCGAAGCATCACATCATCTCCAGAGACAACCATGGAGAAACCAAGTCAGCCTCGGAGACAACCCTGAGGACAAACAGAATTGGTTGGGATCAAAACCTCGGACACAACCCCGGGAAATCAGCCGAAGACCGTGCTGGTACAGGAGACAACCCCTGGGAGGGTAAAATGATAATTTTACCAACTTAAAGCCGATTCTGTCAAAATCAAGCCGAATTGATGCCATCAAGGCCAAAAAGAACCATAATGATGATCCCGAGTGAAAACAGCGCAAGACAACTCAACGGACGAATTGCGGGAAAACGAAGACCTGGTTATGAACCCATCTTCTTGGACTCGAAAAATGTTTAGTCCCATGTCATTGTGATGCTCTCGGCGAGGGCTTTCTGGAAATTTATAGCACGCCTCAAACGAACGCTATGATCAAAATTTAAAAAGTTTTGAATCTGACCTCGCGTTGTTCGGAGTGCACGTACTTTGAGACGACGGGACCTGCCACGTGCGGCTGCCTCTAGTAAAGCCACTTCTGTAACGACCCCAAAATTCGTACAATATAATTCCCTTTCTCGATCGTTAACAATTCAACTTTATTCTATCTGTACATCATTATTCGATATACAATCATTACGAAAATGCGGAATATTTAAAACTTTTATAAAATCCTTCTTTATTGCCCTGAATCGCAACCTTTACATTACATCTATTCGATTCAAATCTATATCATGAATCTTTACAACAAAACGACTATACAAGTCTTACATCATAAAACAATATCCACTATACATCGGATAGCTCAACTTTACAACTTACCAATTACGTTACAATCAAAACATCAAATACAATTTGATATTTAACATAAGTAATATTCTTGAACATTGATTCTTATAATTCACTTAACACGTATCTTTACCTTGTATCTTGGACCTGCAAAAATGGTTATTTGCAAGAGTGACCTCGACAGCTCAACAAGATCTAACAGTTTTCATGCATTACATAGCACATAATTAACATGCTCAACATTAAAGTAACATGGCATACATGCTTTAATCACATAACAAATATAAAGATTGAATTCTTACTCAATCAACATTATTAAATCAATCAATGTAGTCATAAATTGACTTTAACATTTCATACTTGCAACATATATAACATAGCATACTCTTTGCAATACAATTTAAAACAGTTCATAATATCATCAAGTTCACATAAAAAATAAGAACTGAAAGACTTGCCTAGCTCGTAGATTACTAAATACCGAAAAACAGCTTAATATAATATGCTTCATGAATCCTACATAACGTATTACCATACACATCAATTATTAGTCACCTAGCAACGCTTATCAAACGTCTAAGTAAATTCTACTTTATACTTTCTAAATTACACTTCGTAATTCTCTTCCATTTACTCGTTTGACACTCACTGTCAAACTTATGTATAATTAACAACATAAGTTAATTATCACATAGCTAATTCTCATCGCTAGTTAACTAACTTAGGTTAACTTATTCCTCATTAACTAAAAAAATTAATCATTGATTATCACAACACATAATCATATAACTTCTCATAATTAATCAATTAATAATTATATACTCATATTAAATTTTAATTAAATAAATTATAATTTAAAACATCCACTTTAATTATAGATAATCAAATTACATCTTATGTTAATCAAATTATCACTAAATAATTTATAATTTAATATAAACCATTACTCTAATTAATCAAATTATGATAATTATAATTTACAATTAATCAAACTACATCATGCATAAATTATAATTAAACCAATTATAATTTAAATTAAACAATTACTTAGATTATAAATAATCAATTTAAATTCATGCACTCATTTAAATAAATTATAATTTATTCTACACATTTACCTCAATTATAATCACATATCATATTAATCAAATTATAATTAACAAAATTATAATTTAAGTTAAACTTTTACTTTGATTATAATTAATCAAACTATATTCATTATAATTTAACAAATTATAATTTAAATTAAACCTTTACTATAATTATTTCAAATTACAGTTACACATCATGTTAACTAAATTATAACTAAATAAATTACAACTTAAGCTAACCATTTAGTTTAATAAATCAAATACTAATTTAAGATTTTCACAACCTTCTTTCTTTTAAACTTTCAAATCGTCAAATACCTATTAACAATATCTTATTGCAAAATCTTGGTTCATGTTTAACACATAACCATTAACATTAACCTATACAATTTGGGTTTTAAAAACTGTACAATTAATTAAAGTTTTCTGTCTCTGCTTAAGGTACGGCGCAGCTGCGCCACCTTAAGCTTTGGAACCGACGCAGCTGCACTGTTGCACGATCTGGGAAACTCAGCCGGCGCAGCTACGCCGTTTCTGCCTTTGTTACCGACGCAGCTGCGCCGTAACGCAGACAGAAACAGTGCAGACTGCTTCCTTGCTTCACTGTTCTATCCCAATATACCAATAATTGGCAATTCTAAACTACTCAGACAGTGTAAAGCATACATGTGCAACCATACACATGTACAACATAATTCAAATAACAAAAATCATATAAGTAATCAAAATCAAAGGTTTTAAAACCAAAATTTTGCTATTTTCACAAAAATTCATACTTTTCACAAAATAATTCACCATAAATCCAATTCTCAACCAATTAAATTCATAATTCATGTATTATCTTTGTTATTGAAGCTAGTATCATAAACAACTCCCAATTTAAATTTTAACACATGATAAATCCTAAATTTTCATTCTAAAATTCAACCAAAATACATAAACCCATAAGAACACAAATTCTCTATTAGAAACTTGTTTTTACAATACTTTTATTTTTGAAAAATTATTTATAGTATACATGTAAGGGATTACAACATCTATCAATTCATTTATAAAAACTCATGAACACGTTATATATATTTAATCATGTATATACCAATTTTCATAAAAGTTCAATTAACAGAGAACTAACAATGAAAAATATAAAATAAAATCTTTAAAATACAAGGGTTCAAATCATACCCTTGATTCTTAGTGAGGAAGAAGATGGTGAGATTTAGCAATGACTCTCTCAAGGCCTTCCTCATTTCCTCTTCTTCTTCTCTCTTTTTCTTCCTTCTTTTCTCTCTAACTCTAGGTTCTCTGTATTTCTTTCTAACACAGACTAACCCTTTTGTCTTTCTAACTAACGTCGTTTTAACATATAACTAAAATGATATATATTATATGTATAATTATATAATATATAACTCCCAATATTTAATCTCCCCATTTAATATCATAATTGAAATTAATATAAAGAAGTTACAAATTTGAATTTTAAAAGCCCTAAGGCTTGTTTGGCAAAACAAGTTATTTTAGAAACAGATTTTTAGTAGTTAAGACCATGTTTGGTTAAAACAGTTTTAAAACAAAAGTAAGGGTCTTGTTTGAGAAAAATTATTTTCTTTATTTTAATAAATCTTTTTAACACATACTTTAATGTTACACTTTAATTAATTAAATCTTAACATTCTAATTTAATTAATTAAAAGTCTAACATCAATTAAGCACATAAAATTGTCACATAATTATAATTAATTGCTAATTATAATTGCTTGTAACACTTATCACATTACTCATCTAATTTAATTATCTCAATTAAATTAGAACTATAACATAAAATCATTATATCAATTAAATTAAATACTAAATATTTATTTAATTAATATACTACACTTAATTACATTACTCCATAATAATCACATAATTATTTATTTAACTCAATAAATAATTTAATTAAAATATTTATTTACTCCAATAAATATTAAAATTAACATTTAAATTATCTTCACATAAATTCACATATTTCACCATATATGACACGTATTCACATACTCAAACTCAAAACATCAGATAATAAGAATTTTATTTATTAAATTCTCATTTATAAATTCTAAAAATCTGGGATGTCACATCCTTCCCTCCTTATAAGGATTCCGTCCTTGGAATAACCGAAATCCTACCTTACTCAGGTTTTCATCAAATTTTTTTAAAAACATTTATCGTTGAATAACTTCAACACATTACATTAATATAGGTTTTATATTTCCTACTACATTCAGTTCTTCAACAAATTTTAGGTTTTATTTCATAACCCTAAATTAAACACAATTATGTTTCAAATATTATATATTCTCTAACTCGTTCATTTCCTTTCTAAGGATCATTATTACATACTTTACTCGTCGAATTAATATACTACATAATTCACCATCTATAATTATTCGGGTTATCACATTCACCCATTCTTCTAAGAATTTCGTCCTCGAAATTTAAGTCTATCAAAATAGATTTTACGTTAATCTCTATTCACTGGATAAATGCGTTCTACAACTACTTCTTTCTAAAGAATATCCTTCTTACTACATTCTCCTTCAGAATAATAAGAATCTTCCACAATTGCTTAATAATTGGGAAACGGTATAAATAACTCAGGAATTTAAAAGATTCTAAATCATGCTAAGTGGTCGCAAGACCTTGAACTTATTTTTAGGTTTATTAGTGCTTCACCCCCGATACTTCACACTATAAAACCGCATCGGTACTCTAGGTGTCCAGCCTATCGTACCCCTACGTCGGGCCCAAACATAGTACATCGTAACGACTCTATGCGTTACACTCGGAACTATAGTCTCCGATAACATGTCCCCCTTTTATAGGGTTGTTCACCTCAGCTTCTTAACACTTGAATCCACACCAAAATAATTTGGTTTGGTATAGTTTGACAAAGAACACTTGAATTTCATGAACATCTTCCAATATTCGTCTAGCTGAATCAAGTAGCATAGACTTCTAACAATAATTCGGACGTCAATCGAAATACCTATATATGTATATATATTTTTAACCAACTCAATACAATATATATATATATATATATATATATATATTTTCTTTTCGTTTAAGGAAACTAAAAGTAAATAAATCTTTCTTTTTATAGTTTAAGGAATTAAAAATAATAAATCTTTTCATAATATCCTGATACCGTATCGTATTACTGATACGTTGAGGATTTCGTCATTACATGACGTCGTCATACTACATCATACCATAGTGGGTTGACGATCATACGATCACATCCAACACTAGGTTTAACTGCATTGATAACTTCTTCGATTTTTGTCTCTACACCATATCAAATGATGCATAGAACACATAAAATACATTTTGAAAATTTGAAATTATATTTGTCTAGCTGAAGCAATTAGCATAGACATGTGAATAATAGCACTATTTTAAAAAATTCATTGGTTCCATCATTTGATCCAATGCTTTTTAAGAAAATAGGAGTGCAACATCAGCACGAAGTCAATAAATTTCGAAAATCTAGCAAAGTTAGGAGATTTAGAATATAAAACTTTCTCTATCAATTAAATCTTTACTCCATCATTACTTAATCATTCTATCAACCTTAAACAACATCAATGCTTCCTATACCATAATTTTCTATACCCAGTATAGTTCATCAAACTTACCACACTTTGGAAGTTCAGGAACTTGCCATAATAATATGAGTTTAAGAACTTATCCTAGCAATACGTAGTCAAAGAACTGATCAGAGACTGTCCATATGCTTAGGGGTTCAAAACATACATACGATTATGAGTTACGAGCTTACCTTAGTATGAGTTTTAAGAACTCGCCTAACCTTAAGATCATCTAATGTAATCTTAATATCATCTAATCTAATTTCTATTAACTCTAACTATCAAATATAATATGAGAAAAGAATCACCTTCTCGTCATATATATATATCGATAGCGCGACACCAACCTTCCAACGATTATCAATATGATAACCCAGTGTAAGCACAAAACCCTGCCCATACAGAAGTTTGTACAACTCAGCCGCCACATGAGTCCTCATTTGAAATCCCACTTAACTCTATCTTACTTATAACATCTCGTTCTATACTCGATACAGACTTCCTGTATCCCATCATTTATAACTCCTCGTGAGTTAACCTTATACTATATCATAATACATTCTCGTTATAGCATCAAACTATAACTATTCAATCATTACAGACCATCTGTCTTTTGCAACTTTAAAAGATCACGACGTGATCTTATTCTATAATCATCTCCCTTATGATTCTTTCTTATCTCATTATCGTTTTGTTTTAAACCTTCTTATCTCTACCTTTCATCATGTTATACCATGACCTCATTATGATTTAATCTTATAGACTTCGTCTATTCATTGTTATTCGTCATCTTTATTATTGGAGTTAGGTAACTCCTGATTCTCATCTTCATATCTCTTCAAGATTCTTCTTTGAATCTTCTTGTTTATTTATTAACTCTTCTTTTAAGAATTTCTAACTTCATTCATAAAATTCAACATTTTATTCGAGTTTTATTCCTCGTTATTCTTACCTTCTTCTTATAACATTTCAAGGACTTAACTCATCCTATACATCTACGTATGTGAAAAGAATCACCTTTTCGTTATACATAACTTAAATTAACTTCTTATTCTTGAAGGTCATAGCCTAAGGTACTCTTACCTAAGGTGTATAACCTATCAGCTTTGATACCAACTGTAACGACCCCAAAATTCGTACAATATAATTCCCTTTCTCGATCGTTAACAATTCAACTTTATTCTATCTGTACATCATTATTCGATATACAATCATTACGAAAATGCGGAATATTTAAAACTTTTATAAAATCCTTCTTTATTGCCCTGAATCGCAACCTTTACATTACATCTATTCGATTCAAATCTATATCATGAATCTTTACAACAAAACGACTATACAAATCTTACATCATAAAACAATATCCACTATACATCGGATAGCTCAACTTTACAACTTACCAATTACGTTACAATCAAAACATCAAATACAATTTGATATTTAACATAAGTAATATTCTTGAACATTGATTCTTATAATTCACTTAACACGTATCTTTACCTTGTATCTTGGACCTGCAAAAATGGTTATTTGCAAGAGTGACCTCGACAGCTCAACAAGATCTAACAGTTTTCATGCATTACATAGCACATAATTAACATGCTCAACATTAAAGTAACATGACATACATGCTTTAATCACATAACAAATATAAAGATTGAATTCTTACTCAATCAACATTATTAAATCAATCAATGTAGTCATAAATTGACTTTAACATTTCATGCTTGCAACATATATAACATAGCATACTCTTTGCAATACAATTTAAAACAGTTCATAATATCATCAAGTTCACATAAAAAATAAGAACCGAAAGACTTGCCTAGCTCGTAGATTACTAAATACCGAAAAACAGCTTAATATAATCTGCTTCATGAATCCTACATAACGTATTACCATACACATCAATTATTAGTCACCTAGCAACGCTTATCAAACGTCTAAGTAAATTCTACTTTATACTTTCTAAGTTACACTTCGTAATTCTCTTCCATTTACTCGTTTGACACTCACTGTCAAACTTACGTATAATTAACAACATAAGTTAATTATCACATACCTAATTCTCATCGCTAGTTAACTAACTTAGGTTAACTTATTCCTCATTAACTAAAAAAATTAATCATTGATTATCACAACACATAATCATATAACTTCTCATAATTAATCAATTAATAATTATATACTCATATTAAATTTTAATTAAACAAATTATAATTTAAAACATCCACTTTAATTATAGCTAATCAAATTACATCTTATGTTAATCAAATTATCACTAAACAATTTATAATTTAATATAAACCATTACTCTAATTAATCAAATTATGATAATTATAATTTATAATTAATCAAACTACATCATGCATAAATTATAATTAAACCAATTATAATTTAAATTAAACAATTACTTAGATTATAAATAATTAATTTAAATTCATGCACTCATTTAAATAAATTATAATTTATTCTACACATTTACCTCAATTATAATCACATATCATATTAATCAAATTATAATTAACAAAATTATAATTTAAGTTAAACTTTTACTTTGATTATAATTAATCAAGCTATATTCATTATAATTTAACAAATTATAATTTAAATTAAACCTTTACTATAATTATTTCAAATTACAGTTACACATCATGTTAACTAAATTATAACTAAATAAATTATAACTTAAGCTAACCATTTAGTTTAATAAATCAAATACTAATTTAAGATTTTCACAACCTTCTTTCTTTTAAACTTTGAAATCGTCAAATACCTATTAACAATATCTTATTGCAAAATCTTAGTTCATGTTTAACATATAACCATTATCATTAACCTATACAATTTGGGTTTTAAAAACTGTACAATTAATTAAAATTTTCTGCCTCTGCTCAAGGTACGGCGCAGCTGCACCACCTTAAGCTTTGGAACCGGCGCAGCTGCGCTGGTGCACGATCTGGGAAACTCAGCCGGCGCAGCTGCGCCGTTTCTGCCTTTGTTACCGGCGCAGCTGCGCCGTAACGCAGACAGAAATAGTGTAGACTGCTTCCTTGCTTCACTGTTCTTCCCCAATATACCAACAATTGGCAATTCTAAACTACTCAGACAGTGTAAAGCATACATGTGCAACCATACACATGTACAACATAATTCAAATCACAAAAATCATATAAGTAATCAAAATCAAAGGTTTTAAAATCAAAATTTTGCTATTTTCACAAAAATTCATACTTTTCACAAAATAATTCACTATAAATCCAATTCTCAACCAATTAAATTCATAATTCATGTATTATCTTCGTTATTGAAGCTAGTATCATGAACAACTCCCAATTTAAATTTTAACACATGATAAATCCTCAATTTTTATTCTAAAATTCAACCAAAACACATAAACCCATAAGAACACAAATTCTCCATTAGAAACTTGTTTTTATAATACTTTGATTTTTGAAAAATCATTTATAGTATACATGTAAGGGATTACAACATCTATCAATTCATTCATAAAAACTCATGAACACGTTATGTATATATAATCATGTATATACCAATTTTCATAGAAGTTCAATTAACAGAGAACTAACAATGAAAAATATAAAATAAAATCTTTAAAATACAAGGGTTCAAATCATACCCTTGATTCTTAGTGAGGAAGAAGATGGTGAGATTTAGCAATGACTCTCTCAAGGCCTTCCTCCTTTCCTCTTCTTATTCTATCTTCTTCTTCCTTCTTTTCTCTCTAACTCTAGGTTCTCTGTATTTCTTTCTAACACAGATTAACCCTTTTGTCTTTCTAACTAACGTAGTTTTAACATATAACTAAAATGATATATATTATATGTATAATTATATAATATATAACTCCCAATATTTAATCTCCCCATTTAATATCATAATTGAAATTAATATAAAGAAGTTACAAATTTGAATTTTAAAAGCCCTAAGGCTTATTTGGCAAAACAAGTTATTTTAAAAATAGATTTTTAGTAGTTAATGCCATGTTTGGGTAAAACAGTTTTAAAACAAAAGTAAATGCCTTGTTTGGGAAAAATTATTTAAAAACTTTTTTTTTTTTAATATATCCTTTTAACACATACTTTAATGTTACACTTTAATTAATTAAATCTTAACATTCTAATTTAATTAATTAAAAGTCTAACATCAATTAAGCACATAAAATTATCACGTAATTATATTTAATTGCTAATTATAATTGCTTATAACACTCATCACATTACTCATCTAATTTAATTATTTCAATTAAATTAGAACTATAACATAAAATTATTATATCAATTAAATTAAATACTAAATATTTATTTAATTAATATACTACACTTAATTACATTACTCCATAATAATCACATAATTATTTATTTAACTCAATAAATAATTCAATTAAAATATTTATTTACTCCAATAAATATTAAAATTAACATTTAAATTATCTTCAGTTAAATTCATATATTTCACCATATATGACACGTATTCACATACTCAAACTCAAAACATCAGATAATAAGAATTTTATTTATTAAATTCTCATTTATAAATTCTAAAAATTTGGGATGTCACAGCTTCCGCCGGGTCTATAAATATAAGTGCACCCCTAGGCCAAAATAAATTGAGAAACGCTCTGAAACTCTGTCCATTTCGTTTCCTAGCCCGATTTTTTTTACTCCAAACCCAGATTTTATCACTCTAACACGTAGGTATACTCATATACTATCACATATCAAAAATTAACCAGTGAAAACGGACGTTTGAAGCTTACCAAGTGGCAAAAAGCCCGTGTAGCAGTCCATTGTAAGTATTTTTACGATCAGAAAGTTCCTATTACTTAATTGCACATTTATACACTTGCACGTTAAGTTTCGTTTTCTGATTATGCCCAGAACTTAGTTCTGTGGCCGTTTTTACTTATATTTTCGTACATTTTAGTACATAAGCACGTTTTTTGGCATCACAGCCCGGATTGTCGATCCGCGACTTTTAATATCTTTTATATATATATATATATATATATATATATATATACATATACCTGCCCTTCACGGACTGGGTTATCTTCCCAGTCCCGATTTGACTTTTTTTTTGTATATATTTAACTATATATATATATATATATATATATATATACTAATTTTTCAATTCTGTCAAGCCCGGATGTCAAATTCGTGGCAGTTTACTGCTTTTATATATAACTATATATATATATATATATATATATATATAATTTTTCTGACTTATTTGGGCCTGGATTTCTACTTCATGGCCTTTTTATTGCTTTAATATATATATACTAACTGTATATATTAACATTTACGTTCCAGTTTGGCCTGGATCATTTCATGGCCTTTTTATTGCTTTTATAAATATGTCCGGGCAAAGGATAGAATGTCCGTCACCCTTTATAATTTTTTTTATATATATTTACTTTCTGCCGAGCCTGGATCATTCTGTGGCTCTTTTACAGCTTATATATATATATATTTCAATTCTGTCCAGCCTGAATTACTCTGTGGCTTTTTACATCTTTTATAAATATATATATTTTTTTATTCCAGTCCGGGCATAGGATTTGACATCCGTCGCCCTTTATTGCTTTGATATATATATATATATATATATATATATATATATATATATATTTCCATTCTGTCAGGCCTGGATTACTCCGTGGCTTTTTATAGCTTTTATAAATAAATATATATATATATATATATATATATATTTACATTCCAGTCCGGGCATCGGAGTGAAAATCCATCGCCCTTTACAGCTTTCGTATATATATAACTATATATATATATATATCTTTTATTCATGGTGATTAAATTATTGCTGTAAATATTCATTTGATATGAATCGGCGCTGACATCTATTTGGACGAACTAGATTTCTTTAAATCTTGCCAATTCTACCTTTCAAATGGTTCAAAATAGGTTCAGACAGAATCGGAAAGCTAGAATAGCTGAGATTTATTTAAATCTAGCAATTTTTCTAGTTTTGTTTAATACAAAAGCAGCCTCGCGGCCCTTAGATTGCTATCTAGTGGGAACGAGACGCTTTGGCTACGCGCAGGCCAGGATTTGATTGATGAATCCTTGGTTTTTGTGACGTTTAGATGTGAATACATATTTTCTTTGAATATTTGAGTTGTGCAGGTTTTCTTGGCTACTCTTATGTGAGCCTAGGAATCGTGGGATTCATGATCAAACTGATCAGAATCTGATTCTCACGATGAACAAACTCCACATTACAAATGTACCATGCCAGTTTTTCTATAAAAATGTACATCCGAAAGACCTTAAAACGGTTATCCGGGTTTAAGGTCTCAACATAGTGAAATAATGGTTTATCGTGTCAGAGTCACTCCAATGGCTGTTATGCCCATGAGAAGACCGGCACTTGTATATATTTCGTGGTCAAAGATGCTTCGCAGCCCGACAAATCACCATTTCAAATTGAGCCAAGAGGCTAAAAAGATAAAATGGAAGTATCAACATGCTTCTATTCCTATGAGAGCGTAAGGGTTTGAAAACCGGCTTTCAAAACATTATTTTCATATCTTGCCTAAAAAAGGACTTTTGTAAATCAAATCAAACTCTTCGTATATAGGTTCAACTAAGCAAAACACTACTTTCAATCAAACAAACGTAGGCCCAATTTCTTCTAGCATTTACACACACATTGCAGATTTAAAAGGGAAATATTGAAAAGATGCGGTACCGTATTTACACGGGAGTTGTGGGGTGCCTAACACCTTTCCCACACTTAACCAAGCCCCCGAACTTAGAACTTCAGTTTCAAAGATCAAGTTTTGATAGTGTCTAGCAATTGGGCCTACTTTCAAACAAAACATCGGTTGAGTTGGTACAACCATTTCAAATCTACCAACTGGCGACTCTATAAAATGTTCAAATCGTCGACATGATACATGTTGTCCTTTTTCTAAAAAACCCTTCGCCTTTTCAAAAAAAGATAAAATAAGGGTAGAAACAAAACTTAGGAAAAGAGAGAAAGATCCGGGTTCCGACTCGACCCGTGCATTTTTTTCTTCCCAACGTTGACAGTTCGCATCTCAAGGGTATAACAGTAAATGATAGTTCAAAAATTACAAGAAGTATCAATAGTTCTCAATAAGAGTCGCTATGGACTGAAAGCTATCAACAAGATTCAAAGATTTAATCAATTCAAGGTTCAAGAATAATGAACATTGAGCAGTCACTATAGACTAAGAACTCATACTAGAATTAACAGTATTATACTGAAAATCCAATATAAAAAGTACAACAGGTGATCAGCCTAAAGTACCCTATGTTATGCATAACATTTAAACATGCTAGTATATGCGCACGTCGGTTCCCCAATAGTTATATAATTTTCCCTTCAATGAGGGTTGTTCATCTCAGTAGATTTATAAGAGTTCGCACCAAGTCAATTGGTTTGGATAGCTTTCTAACACATGATATTGGTCTAGCCGAATCAAATGGCTTAGACAACTTTTATAATGCATTTAGAAATGATAAATTCAATGCTTGCAACAACATCAAGATATAAAATCGATTTTCTGAATAGTAATAGATAATTGCTCGATGTAGATATGGTCGATATAGCAACAATTCAGATTTTACACAATAGGTAAAGTTAAGAGAGTTAAGGAACTTGTATTTAATACGAAAATCTAATGAAGTTAGAAAACTTGTCTCATGCATAGTTTACCAATCTATAGCTTATTAACACTTTGAACTCATATTGTAACATAGTTATGTATATATGTATATTTATTAGTTATACAAGTTTAAAACATACATTATCTCATACACATAGTCAATACGTATGTTAGGTACATATATAAGTCTTATCCTCGCTAAACAATCATACCACGTATAGCAACATATCAAATCACGAATTCTTAATCGATATCATCTTTACTACATTTAGAAACCTTTTACAAGTTTAAAATCTTCATGTTATGTTATCATTACATATCAGAATATTTAAAACATCATTAAGACTCTGTTTTATAGCTTAGGATAGTCATGTAAGCAAGCTACCAAGTTCAAATCACAAATAAAATAGTCAGGTTGCACTGCCCTATGGCGCAGCTGCGCTCTGGCTAGGCTTAGGGAGGGCGCAACTGCGCATCTCCTTGGCCAGGCCAGACTAAGCTTTTAATTTCTTTGGTTTAAGCTTTATCTCTAGCATGCATAGGTACTATCACATAACATATACATAGGTCAGGGGTCTTGCGGGCTTCTAAGATCAATTCAAGTTTACTTTTACGCGTTATATCTTTAGTTGTAATTTCTACAGAATTAGGCCAACTAAGTTTACGAGATAAAGAGGCTAACCATATTGACCTTGTAGTCATGTAAGGGTGTTATATAATCTGAAATACACATTCTTACATGTATTCACATCATCTACACATAGCTAGTATTGTCTTATCACTTTAAAACTTGTCTAAGCTCATACTTGGTTAATTTATATCGTGTCTATCAAGAAGGGCGTAAGTATGGTTTAGATGTGTTCACATAGGGAGTACTAACATACATGCTCCAAGTTCAGAACGTACACAACATCATGCTCATAGTTATTAATTCCAAGACTTTTAAGTTTCTAGTTAAAAAGTTATTTTAAACGAAGTTGAGAAATTTAGCACATGCATATCCACTTGAGTCATATTTCATGTATAACTAAACTATACGCACCAGCTATCATGGTTAGAATATAAGGTACACAACTTCTATGAAGTTCGTTCTCCAAAGTTCGAGTTTTTCCTTTAAAAGTTGGTTTAAACCAAGTCAAAGCAATTTAACACATACGAAGAAAGTAGCACACACTTTTCATGCATAGTTAGGTCATGTATACTTGCTAATAAAGTCGGAGCTTCAACATCATAAGTTCCGTTAATGTTCACTTTCAAAAACTTTAAGTTTTCTTTAGAAAATACATGCTAATGCAAGTTAGAACACTCATGCTATGCTAAGGAACCTAGGTCCACAAGTCAAGCCTGTTTTCCTGCATGTTTAGGTCATATTAACATGCTAGAAGTTATCAGATTGCAACAGAAGTTAGAATTTTTGACTGGTGACCAGCGCAGCTGCGCCGGTTTGTGCTGCCGGATGGGCGCAGCTGCGCCCTTCCTGGGCAACACCAGGAAGAGCTCTGCAACTTCAGAACTCAGGATTCATGGATGCAATTCTCTAATTTAGCAGGTTTAAATCATCCACATAGGTCTTATACATGCATACTAACTCAGATAATAAGTTGACATCATTTCTTAATCCAATTAATAGAAAATTCATGCTCTTTCAAGAATTTATCAAACTCAAAATTTAAGAACATGGTGTAAGAGTTATACCTCTATGAAGTTAAATTCTAAGCTTGCTGCTAATTTCAATTCTTAGTCTCCTCTCTAAATTAGTATACTCACACTCTAATTTAACTTATCAGAAGATTTATCAAGTGAATTGAAAAGAGAAGAACTCCAATTTATAGAAATTTTAGTGACCATGATAAGCCAATACCCATTGATTTCAACTGACGGGAAGAAGAAGAAAACGTTGGGCAAAGATTGAATAGTGCAATGCACTATTGGAGCCATCCCCCATTTCATCATTTGCTATCTTGCTGAGTATTGAGATTGCAAGGAATAGGCTTAGGACATTGGCCTATACATGTGAGGAAGGAAAAAATGAGACTGATATTATGGGACAAGGCTTATTCATACTCAGCAATGTAAAAGAAGGCTAGCAGACTTGGGTTTTATTCCCTTTTTGGTTTACAAATGAAATTTTAAGGAGATAATATTATTACATTGTGATAAGTTGGGGGTATATACACACATAATCATATAATTCATGTACATTGGGTTAGTCACAATAACATTTACAACCGGTTTGAATATAATTCAATTGGGTACTAGCAACCCATTATTTCCATAAAACTTTATTATTTCAAATCCACATAAATATTGAAATAGATAAATATTTATTTATTTTCTCACATATATTTAAATATACATTTAGTAGTCCCACCACACATTAAGCCCCTTTATAAGATTTAGTAAAACTCCACATATTATATAGTTATATATATATATAGATATAATATTTATTCACCTTTAATGCTACACCATATTTTATAATAAATGAATGAAGGAAATATATTGTATATGGTTACACATTACATTTTATTGCACATAGCAAATAATCAGTCTATCACATCATTTAATTATTAATTCAATATAATAATAATCAATCTTATGATTAAATCATTCTTTCATTAATTTACTTAATGAATTTCTTAGTCTTTCATTATGTCACACTAGGCAATTCCCATAAGCTTTAAATTAAGCTTTTCATAAATTCCATCATACACATGGTTGTCACATATTTAATAGAATTACTATATCCTATGTCACAAAAATATTCATTTATATTTAAATAAATATTCAACTTTTATTAATATAATTATTAATATTATTCAGAAAATTCTTGGATATTACAGTGCGAAAGGAAGATATACTGAAGACAGCATTCAGGGTTCGTTATGGTCACTACGAGTTTCTCGTGATGTTATTTGGTCTAACGAATGCTCCTGCAGCATTTATGGACCTAATGAACAGGGTGTTTAAACTGTTTTTGGATAAATTCTTAGTGGTGTTTATCGACGATATTCTGGTGTATTCCAAAACCAAGGAGGAGCATGTAGAACATCTGAAAGTAACGTTGGAAGCGTTAAGAAGAGAGAAGTTGTACGCTAAGTTTTCAAAATGTGAATTCTGGATAGAGCGAGTGCAATTTCTTGGACATCTGATTGAGAAGGACGGAATTTTGGCCGATCCATCAAAGGTTGAAGTTGTACTAAACTGGGATCAGCCGAAAACACCGTCAGAAGTAAGGAGTTTTCTAGGATTGGCAGGGTATTACAGAAGATTCATTCAGGACTTTTCCAAAATTGCAACTCCGTTGACGAATTTGACTAGGAAAGCGGTGAAGTTCGTTTGGACGGAGAAGTGTGAGGAAGGTTTCCAAGAGCTGAAGAAGAGGTTGAGTACGACACATGTGTTATCTCTTCCAGATAGCACATGAAATTTTGTGGTGTATAGTGATGCATCGCATAAAGGACTAGGCTGTGTACTTATGCAAAACGACAAGGTCATTACGTATGCGTCGCATCAATTAAAGGATTATGAGAAGGGGTATCCGACCTATGATTTGGAGTTGGCCGCGGTAGTGTTTGCTTTGAAGATCTGGAGACACTATCTCTACGGGGAGAAGTGTGAAATATATACATACTATAAGAGTCTGAAATATATTTTTACACAGAAGGATTTGAACATGCGTCAGAGGAGATAGTTGGAATTGATAAAAGACTATGACTGTGAGATTTTATACCATCCAGGTAAAGCGAATGTTGTTGCCGACACCTTAAGCATAAAGGGTCGGGAGAAACTGTCTTTGTTAACCGCTCAGGAGGAGCTAATTTCAGCGATGGCGAAGCTGGAGTTGGAGGTGAAATATCCTAAAGAGTCTAAAGAAAAACTCTTTCAATTGAGAGCCGACCCAACTTTGGTGGATAAGGTTAAGGAAACACAACTTTAGGATGAGGAATGTGAGAAAATAAGGAAAAGAGTATCTGAAGGTGAAGAGTTAAAATTTAAAGTTGATAACGAAGGATTATTGAGATTCGAGGGAAGAATTTATGACACCCCCAAATTCAGGTACTTTATTTCCACAAGATTTGGAGTTCACTGTCCAATTAAAGCATATATAACTACCCATAAATAAGAAAATAACTGAAACTCATAAATAAAATAGTAATCCTCCTATTAAGGGTTACAACATCTTAAAAAAATCAATCCCAGGTAATTTATGTAACGATTGAGATTTTATATATTAAAATTTAAATATTTATTGAGAAAATAAATATTTTATGTGATTTATTTACAGAGTTGAATAAATAAATTATGAGATTATGGAGTGATTTAATTAAGTGTTATATATTAAGTAAATGAATACTTAATATCTAATTTAATTGATGTGTATTGATTTTATAGTATAGTTCTAATTTAATTGAGGTAATTAAATTAGATGAGTGTTACACGAATTATAATTAGCGAGTAATTATAATTATGTGATAATTCTTATGTGATTAATTGATGTTGGATTTTAATTAATTAAATAGGAATATTAAAGATTTAATTAATTAAAGTGTAACATTAAAGTATGTGTTAAAAGGATTTATTTAAATAAAAAAAAGAGCTTTTAAATTATTTTAACCAAATAAGGCCCTTACTTTTGTTTTAAAAAGGCTTTTGCCAAATAGGGTCCTTGCATTGTTTTAAACCTATTTTAACCAAACAATGCCTTAGTACTAAAATCTATTTTTAAGAATAACATTCTTTTGCCAAACATAGCCTTAGGGCTTTTCAAATTCAAAAGTTGTAACCTATATATTAAATAATAGTTAGTGTAGGTAATTAATATATAGGAGTTATATGTTTTATATAATTATATGTATTATATGTATATCAGTAATATACTATAGTACGTTAGTTTTAGAAAACAAACAAAGAAAGAAAAATAGAGAAAAGGTTAGAGAGAACTCAGAGAAGAAGAAGAAGAAGGAAGAGGAAGAGAAAGCTTGAGAAAGCAAAAAGGGAATCAAACACCACATTCACCTTCTTCTTCAATCATCAAAGCAAAAAGGGTAAAATTACTACCTTAAAATTCTAAGAACTTTAATTAGTTATTTTCTTTAATTTGAGTTCTCTGTGAAAATTTCTTCTCATGAAATTGATGATGTTAATGTAGTTATGTAGAAATTTTGTTTACAAACTGTTTATAATTGAATTATATGCCATAAACAAGTTTTCAGAAATCAAATTGTTGTAGAAACAAGTTTTTATGGAGAATTTATGTTCATATGAAATTTTCATGTTTTGGGTTGAGTTAGAATGAAAAATTGATGTAAACATGAAATTTATGTGTAATATGTGTTATAGCATGTTTATATATATGAGTTATATAGTTGCTTTAGCGATTCAATCCACGTAATTAAGATGAACATGAAGAAATCATGTTCATAGTAATTTACTGTGACCTAATTTTGAAAATAGTTTTTTAAACTATCAAATTGGTGTTTGATTATGGATTTTTGTTTAAATTGATCATGGGTTATGTTAATATGTTAAGAATTAGAGTTAGTACAATTGGAATTACATGAATTGATTGAAAAACGAATTCGCAATAGCAATTTTTGTCAAGAACGCTTGATATTGTAGTTTTCTTTAAAAATCATGAAAACTTGGTTTTGATTATGTGTTGTAAGAATTTTATATGTTATAGTCATGTAAAAAAGTCCAAAATTTTGTTGTTATCAAGTTTCATGTTCATCATGTTGAGAAAAATCGGATTCGGTGTGAAGGAATAAGCCAAATTAGTTTATTTCTTTGCCGTTCGCGAACTGGGCAGTCCCACCAGAAGTGGGCCCCGCCCCAACGGGGCTTTAACCCTTGCAGGACCCTCCCCAGCGGGGCACCTTGCTGTCCGAGAAATGTTATTTTGCTTTGTTGAGTTTTCATGCCGTGTTTGTTTAGCTAACTTATTTTTATAACTTGTTAAGTGTAATAGGTAATGAGATAACATACTTTTGATGTGTGTAAGATAGATTGAAGTCTTATGTTGTTATATGATATATGTGCTTGGATATTATTACTGTAAGGTGCAATATGATAGTAAAAGTGCTATGCGTGTATGAGGTTCTTGATTGTGAGTTAGCCTCACGTATGTGTATTAGTATCAACGTAAGTCGTAACCATGTTGCTAGGTTGGACTTGAGTTAGAAGTTCGACGGTTTAATCATTGTAGTTGGGTACTAATAGATGTTTTAAACGTAATGTAATGTGTAGGATAATTGTGAAAGTGAATGTAATTATTAAAGTGTAGCTTGCGCTTGAGGCAAGTTCTCTACTTCTTATCTCTTACTTGAGCAAGTTCTCTAATCCTTATTCTTTTACGTTAAGCAAGTTTCTATTTCTAAACTTGTTATTTATTTTGTGCAAGCTTTCTAAACCATTCTTGTATGCTATGCAAGCTTTATCATTGTATCTTTTCATTGTGCAAGATCTCTAATCCTTGCTCAATATGTCATGAAAGTTCATTTCTGTTTCTTAACTTGTTATATATTGTACAAGTTATACTGTATTCCAACATTCGTAAAGCATAAGTATTGAAGTGTTATTTAAGTAATGTGATCTTGACTTAGTTGTTCAAGCAAGATCTACGTGATCTATCGAATGCTTTAAGTTATTTTCAAAGCATGCCTAGTTAACATGAAATCTATTGTTATATCTTACATTTGATTCATAATTCTTATATTATCGAACTGTTAAAGCATTGTGAGTCGATTCAACTACTCCTAGTTGATGATAGTTGAAACTCCAAAGTTCCTTTATCTATCCAAACCAAACTTTCTTTGGTGCGGACTTGTATTCAAATACTGAGAATGAACAACCCTATTTATTAGGAGACATTTATGCGAAAGCGTTAAGATGGTATGTTGGGTTTGTACGAAATCGTGACGCAATCAAATTGCAAAAATTAGCGGAAGCATGGTATATCAGAGTTTAAAAAATTTCTACAAAACCATTACCCGGATCATCCTTTATGCAAATTATTAATTTAAAACGATAAATAAGAAGTTATGGAATCATACCCTTGTAGAACGAAGCTTCCACAGGTACTAGTTCAACTCCTTGTTCTTCGTGATCTCCTTGAATTTCCGGGTTAGATTCCTTTCTTTGATCAACGTTAGCCACCCAAGTGTTTGGCCTCTAGAGGTGATCCACCAAGGAAGATGAATTATCAAGAAGGAGGGTGTTTGGCTTAACCTTAGTTTTCTATCCTCTATAGAAAAGGAGTACTCTCCAACAATTGGAATTGCATCAATCTAATATCTATTATAAGACTTCTCTTATATAGACATTGGTCAACCCTTCTAATCCTATTAGACATGGAATTTCTTTTAATTAATTAAACTCCTTTAATTAATTTAGGCTTCCCACCACATGGGAATAATTAATTAAATTCATTTAATTAATTTGTCTCCTAATCTTATTAGGAATAAATGAGAGTACTAAATATTAAATTAATTACTAAACTCCTTTAGAAATTAAAATAATAATAATTGTAATATTATTAATAAGACTCCTCTTATTAATTTATATTTAATATTTCCAAAATATTAAATAATAAACATTAAGCTATTTAATTTATTCTATCACCATAGATTAAATTAATTATACTTAATGCATTATTACGATTATGCCATTACCTTCTTAAATAATTATTCTTCCTTTTATGGTGTGACCCTTTAGGTTCTCCATATTAAACCGGTTGTGAATAAATCAATTAAAATAATTTTAATCTTATTTAAATAAATAAATTAAACTAATAATTTATTTAAATAAATAATATTTATTCTACAATAGGGATAAGCCTCCCTAGCGATCAACGACTTTCCAGATAATATAGATTTCAACATTAATCAAAAAGAACCTGTGAGTAAATAGTTACCGTACAATTCAATCCTTCCACCATACAATGTCCCAATTAAATATAAGACATGGATTTACTGTCAAGTCTTATTTTATTTAATTATATGTATTTCGATTAGAAAATGCACAACTCCAAATAATGCAAATTAGAAACTCCTTTCTAATTTCATTTCACCTTGGCCAAGGATTCCTGGGTTGTCATTTAACGAATCACATAGGACATATCTCCTCTTTTACTAGAGGTGGTAGATTCTTTATTGATCATTCATTATCTCCATATGTAACTCATTATACCCAAGCATACCCTATATATGCCTTAAAAGGTCTTAAGGAATAAGTCAAAGTATAATTTGTTACATACAAGATACTATGATGATCTCAAGTCCAAGGATCACTTGTACTACTATCACATTAGGAATTCCTATTGACATGCGAGTAAAACTCCATTAGGTATTCCATAGCGAATCACGTTCAGTGAACTTATTCTCCAATAAGCACCTACATACTTGCTTTAGTGTCTCCACACAAATGATCATGAGATCAATCATCCTCATCCAATGAGCAAGCAACATATGTACCAATCTATCCGGATTTACTAATCCCCTTTTTAGTAATCCCACGATTGGGAACTATTTAAGTTTTAAAACTTTCTAAGAATTTAGATCTCATTAGCATGATCATCATCATGATTCTAAAAGCATTGCTTAAAACTATGGGTTACTTACATATTATAAAAACAGCATCATGTAGATAATTAAATGCCTTTAATAAATGAATATTTCATTAATAAATAAATAAGATTGTTTACAAAGTACGTGCTTTATCATCATACATGATTGGCTTGTATGCACACTACTATCAATCTCCCACTTGCACTAAAGCCAATCGCCATGGTATCTCATACCCAACTTCTCTAAGTGACGATCAAACTGCTGTTGTGTTAAAGCTTTAGTTAATGGATCTGCAATGTTGTCTTGAGAGTCTACACTCTCCTCTTTCAATGATTTCTTTAATCAAAGTGCCGCAACACATGTTTAGATTCAAGATGAGACTTAGGAACTATTCCTAGTTCTGTAATGAACTTTTCATCTAAAACATCAACTTGCAGCTTCACTTACAGTTATATACTCTGCCTCTGTCACTGAATCAGCAACTGTTTGCTGCTTGGAACTCTTCCAACTCACTACGCCTCCGTTCAAGGTAAAAACATACCCCGAAACAGATTTACTGTCATCTTGGTCCGTTTGAAAACTTGAGTCTGTGAAGCCCTCGAGTTTTAATTCAGACCCACCGTAGACAAGAAAAATATCTTTAGTCCTTCTCAAGTACTTTAGGATATTCTTCACTGCCTTCCAGTGCTCTTCTCCAGGATTCGACTGGTATCTGCTTGTTACACTAAGTGCATGAGCAACATCCGGTCTAGTACATATCATACCGTACATGATAGATCCTATTGCAGAAGCATAAGGGATCTTACTCATACGGTCTCTCTCCTCAGGTGTCTTTGGGGCCTGTTTCTTAGAGAGATGTATTCCATGGCTCATCGGCATGAGACCTCTTTTGGAATCTTCCATGCTAAACCTCTTTAGCATCGTATCAATGTACGTTCCTTGGGATAAACCAAGCATCTTTTTAGATCTATCTCTATAGATCTTTATCCCCAAAATATAGGATGCTTCTCCCAAGTCCTTCATGGAGAAATGTTTAGATAACCAGATTTTAATCGATTGTAGCATAGGAATGTCATTCCCTATCAGTAATATATCATCAACATATAATACAAGGAATGAAACTGCGCTCCCACTAACCTTCTTGTACACACATGGTTCATCGTCATTTTTGATAAAATCAAACTCTTTGATTGTCTCATCAAAACGAATGTTCCATCTACGAGAAGCTTGCTTCAATCCATAAATGGATCGTTGCAGCTTACAGACTTGATTTATTCCAACCTTTGAAACAAATCCCTCTGGTTGTGTCATATACACATCCTCCTCAAGTTTTCCATTGAGGAAGGCCGTTTTCACGTCCATCTGCCAGATCTCATAGTCGTTATAAGCTGCAATTGCAAGCAAAATCCGAATGGACTTGAGCATAGCTACTGGTGAAAAGGTTTCATCATAGTCAACTCCTTGTCTTTGTTTGAAACCTTTTGCAACCAGTCGGGCCTTATAGGTCTCCACCTTGCCATCCGCTCCAGTCTTTCTTTTAAAGACCCATTTACACCCAATAGGCTTAATGCCTTCAGGTGGTGAAACCAAAGTCCATACTTTGTTTTCATACATGGAGTCCATTTCGGATTTCATGGCTTCAAGCCATTTCTCTGAGTCTTTATTACTCATAGCTTGTTCGTAATTCAATGGATCATCATCATCCATGATGTGTACCTCATCGTCATCCTCTATAACGAATCCATACCTCTCAGGTATCTTAGGTACTCTCCCAGATTTACGAACAGGGTGTGGTATAGTAGGTTCTTCTACTTGGTCAGGTACCTGACTTTGATCTGTGGTAATTTGTGGTTCTTGAGCTTCTTCAAGATATATCTTACTCCCACTGACCCCTTCATGGATAAACTCCTTTTCCAAGAAGGCAGCATGTTTCGCAACAAACACCTTTTGATCAGTTGGATGATAGAAATAATACCCTACAGTTTCTTTAGGGTATCCCACAAATCTACACTTTTCGGATTTAGTTTGTAGCTTATCATGTTCAAACTTTTTGACATAAGCTAGACAACCCCAAGTCTTAACATGCTTAAGATTTGGTTTCCTCCCCTTCCACATCTCATATGGAGTCTTTGGGGCGGATTTGGTAGGTACCTTGTTAAGTAGGTATGCAGCCGTTTCTAGGGCATAT
Source organism: Panax stipuleanatus (assembly GCA_020205555.1). Classification (NCBI taxonomy): domain Eukaryota; kingdom Viridiplantae; phylum Streptophyta; class Magnoliopsida; order Apiales; family Araliaceae; genus Panax; species Panax stipuleanatus. The sequence goes on along the minus strand of CM035123.1, from coordinate 66,032,236 downwards.
CCCCAGAAGGAAATTGGAAGGTCGGTAAAACTCATCATGGATCGAACCATGTCTAATAGTGTTCGATTTCTCCTTTCAGATACTCCATTTAACTGTGGTGTACCTGGAGGAGTCCATTGTGAGATTATACCATTTTCTCTGAGACAATTGAGAAACTCACCGCTTAAGTATTCTCCACCTCGATCTGATCGAAGTATCTTTATACTCTTGCCCGTTTGTTTCTCTACTTCACTTCTGAACTCTTTGAACTTTTCAAATGATTCTGACTTGTATTTCATTAAATACACATATCCAAATCTTGAGTGATCATCAGTGAAAGTAATAAAATAAGAATACCCACCCCGTGCACTTGTTGTCATAGGTCCACAAACGTCTGTGTGAATCAATGCCAACAACTCTGTAACTCTTTCTCCTTTTCCACTAAAAGGAGATTTAGTCATTTTACCCATGAAATAAGATTCACAAGTTGGATATAATTCATAATCAGATAACTCAAGGAGCCCATCTTTATGCAACTTGGATAATCTTGTTTCATTGATATGACCGAGTCTACAGTGCCACATGTAAGTATAATTAATATCATCTCTTTTCCTTTTCTTAGTTTGTTCAATTTGAAATATATTTTCTTGTAAGTCAAGTGTATAAAGTCCATTTCGCAAATTTCCAATACCATATAAAACATCGTCTTTATAAATAGAACAACTATTGTTCTTTATAACAACGTTAAATCCTTCCATATCCAATACAGAAATTGAAATAATGTTTTTAATAATATTCGGAACATAATAACAATTATTAAGATAAATGGACTTGCCCGAAGGCATTGCTAAATAATAAGTTCCTACAGTTAATGCAGCAACCTTTGCTCCATTCCCTACTCGTAGGATCACCTCATCATTGTTCAGCTTTCTACTTCTGACCAGTCCCTTCACATTATTACATATGTGAGAACCACAGCCGGTATCCAATACCCAAGTAGAATTTTGATTTTCTGAAAAATTAATTTCAATCATGAACAAACCTTGATTGGAAGTCGAAGCTTCTCCAAGCTTCTTGTCTGCCAGAAACTTCTTGCAGTTTTTCTTCCAATGACCCGGCTCGTTGCAATGAAAGCACATTCCTTTAGCTGGTTCAGGTTTCTTTTGTTTCTTTTCTTTCCCCTTTCCCTTAGCCTTCTTGGATTTCTTCTTTTTAGAAGATACCTTAGGTCTCTTCCTTTTATTGGAAGAATCCACCTTCAAGATATGGTTCTTCTTGGATGGGAAGTGACCTTCTGCAGTTTTCAGCATGTTAAGCAGCTCAGGCAAGCTGACATCTAGCTTATTCATGTGAAAATTAACCACAAACTGCGAGAAGGTCTCAGGGAGTGACTACAAGACCAAGTCTTGACTCAACTCCCCATCCATGACGAACCCAAGCTGTCCAAGGCGTTCAATCAAATTGATCACTTTCAGGACATGAGTCTCGACGGCAGTACCCTCGGTCATCCGAGATCGGAAGAGCTCCTTAGATATCTCATATCTAGCAGTCCTACTCTGTTCACCATACAACTCCTTGAGGTGAAGCAGCATAGCAGGAGCATCCATTTTTTCATGCTGACGCTGAAGCTCGTTATTCATGGATGCGAGCATGATGCATTGAGCCACAGATGCATCATCTTGCCACTTATTGAAAGTGACAATCTCTTCCTCAGAGGCTGTTTCTGAAACAGATTCAGGGACAGTTGAATTTAGGACATAAGAAATCTTTTCAGCAGTGAGAACAATTCTCAGATTTCTTAGCCAGTCCTCATAATTCGGCCCGGTAAGCTTGTTTGCATCAAGTATGCTTCGTAGTGAGATTAGTGATTTAGACATTTTTAAAATTCTGCATGTGAAAAATAACATTTTAGCAAACATTCATTTTATTAATTTTGCATACCAAAATAAATTTAGGTCTTTATTTTAAATTGGTATCTCCCACTATTTTCATCAAACTATATTACCCTCACTTATATAGTTCGGCAACATCTAATTAAAGATTTGCTAGTGAGAATAAGGATCCCATTTCAAATGTATATAACCTTGTGGATAGCACAACAAGCGATATACAAATAAATAGGTAGACAACTCTTGTCAATTACAACACTATTTAACTCCTTTTATTTTGCCTCTTAAATCATAATGGTCAAGTGTGTGCACATCCGAACTAAAATGATTTAAGTTAAGTCCAGCCTAGCACTTCCATAAATTCAAAAAAGAAAAATGTTCGTCCTTGTGGATAGCACAACAAGACTAGATCGTTCAATTTTCTTGATAAGCATCAAATGTGATTAATTAACATCTTAAATACGCAATACTCGCCTTGTGGATAGCACAACAAGCTCATATTAAATATTTAATACTCTATTAATTTATCATGCTAGAAGGCGACGTTCGATATTCCAAATATCATTTGAACGCTTCGGACTTAATATTATTTCTTTGAGGGGTTTGTTATTATTTGTCTCATCTTGTTTAGCGCGCATGCACATATATATATAAAATACGCGTCATTTTATTAAACATGAGAAGCATGTTTGCATAAAATATAATATATATAATATTTAGCATGCAATATAGAATATTATATTCTACCCGGATTGATTATGGACTTTTATTCTAGTTTGGTTCACTAGAGCCACCAAGTGAACCAAAAGGTCAAACCTAGGAGTGCAAGAATTTAAATTTAAATATAACTATTACATTTAAACTCGGGCTCCATACAAACGGGTCTTCACGCGCTCCTTGCTCCTTGGTCTCTAATTTTTAAAGATAATTCTAACTATTTCTATTACATTAAACTATTTAATTTAAATAGAAACCTTGATCAACAGTCAAGGGGAAGTACATAGGAGTGAGATAGAATTTTACATCAAGAAAAATTAGAGAAGACGAGGTACGCAGACCCCATTTAATAAAACCCATTCATTCAAGCATTCATCTAAAATAAAATCCAATCACATTGGTCAAATAGTCCATAATCAATCCCCATTTATTTTCATACATATCACCATATATATCAATAAATAAATATTCATCTCATGAATTAAAACATTCCATATATATATGAGTATCATTTAATGGGCAATTTTAAATTGCATGAAATCCAATTTCAAGATTAAAATAAACTCTTTATTTTAATTATAAAATTATTTAGAATATAATATATAAATATATCATATTTTTAAAAAAAAAAAAAAAAAAAAAAGTCACCTTCTTTTATTAAAAGAGTCCTGCAGGTTTATAAAAAAAAGTCCTTTCCTGATGGGTCACCTTCTTTTTGGAGTAAGAAAGAGACAACACCTTTTCTTTGCAGAATTCAAGATTAGCACAAAAAAAAATTGTGATTCGTCCCAAAAAAAAGTCTTTTTTTTTTTTTTTTTTTTCTTAAAAAATATAATTTTATACAATAAAATTATGCCCAATAAATTATTTTAAATACATACCCATATGTATATGAAATCAAAAATAAATTAATAATTGCATAAAGATTTGGCTCTGATGCCACTGTTGGGTTTGTACGAAATCGTGACGCAATCAAATTGCAAAAATTAGCGGAAGCATGGTATATCAGAGTTTAAAAAATTTCTACAAAACCATTACCCGGATCATCCTTTATGCAAATTATTAATTTAAAACGATAAATAAGAAGTTATGGAATCATACCCTTGTAGAACGAAGCTTCCACAGGTACTAGTTCAACTCCTTGTTCTTCGTGATCTCCTTGAATTTCCGGGTTAGATTCCTTTCTTTGATCAACGTTAGCCACCCAAGTGTTTGGCCTCTAGAGGTGATCCACCAAGGAAGATGAATTATCAAGAAGGAGGGTGTTTGGCTTAACCTTAGTTTTCTATCCTCTATAGAAAAGGAGTACTCTCCAACAATTGGAATTGCATCAATCTAATATCTATTATAAGACTTCTCTTATATAGACATTGGTCAACCCTTCTAATCCTATTAGACATGGAATTTCTTTTAATTAATTAAACTCCTTTAATTAATTTAGGCTTCCCACCACATGGGAATAATTAATTAAATTCATTTAATTAATTTGTCTCCTAATCTTATTAGGAATAAATGAGAGTACTAAATATTAAATTAATTACTAAACTCCTTTAGAAATTAAAATAATAATAATTGTAATATTATTAATAAGACTCCTCTTATTAATTTATATTTAATATTTCCAAAATATTAAATAATAAACATTAAGCTATTTAATTTATTCTATCACCATAGATTAAATTAATTATACTTAATGCATTATTACGATTATGCCATTACCTTCTTAAATAATTATTCTTCCTTTTATGGTGTGACCCTTTAGGTTCTCCATATTAAACCGGTTGTGAATAAATCAATTAAAATAATTTTAATCTTATTTAAATAAATAAATTAAACTAATAATTTATTTAAATAAATAATATTTATTCTACAATAGGGATAAGCCTCCCTAGCGATCAACGACTTTCCAGATAATATAGATTTCAACATTAATCAAAAAGAACCTGTGAGTAAATAGTTACCGTACAATTCAATCCTTCCACCATACAATGTCCCAATTAAATATAAGACATGGATTTACTGTCAAGTCTTATTTTATTTAATTATATGTATTTCGATTAGAAAATGCACAACTCCAAATAATGCAAATTAGAAACTCCTTTCTAATTTCATTTCACCTTGGCCAAGGATTCCTGGGTTGTCATTTAACGAATCACATAGGACATATCTCCTCTTTTACTAGAGGTGGTAGATTCTTTATTGATCATTCATTATCTCCATATGTAACTCATTATACCCAAGCATACCCTATATATGCCTTAAAAGGTCTTAAGGAATAAGTCAAAGTATAATTTGTTACATACAAGATACTATGATGATCTCAAGTCCAAGGATCACTTGTACTACTATCACATTAGGAATTCCTATTGACATGCGAGTAAAACTCCATTAGGTATTCCATAGCGAATCACGTTCAGTGAACTTATTCTCCAATAAGCACCTACATACTTGCTTTAGTGTCTCCACACAAATGATCATGAGATCAATCATCCTCATCCAATGAGCAAGCAACATATGTACCAATCTATCCGGATTTACTAATCCCCTTTTTAGTAATCCCACGATTGGGAACTATTTAAGTTTTAAAACTTTCTAAGAATTTAGATCTCATTAGCATGATCATCATCATGATTCTAAAAGCATTGCTTAAAACTATGGGTTACTTACATATTATAAAAACAGCATCATGTAGATAATTAAATGCCTTTAATAAATGAATATTTCATTAATAAATAAATAAGATTGTTTACAAAGTACGTGCTTTATCATCATACATGATTGGCTTGTATGCACACTACTATCAGTGCACAATACATGGTACGAAGGGCTGATCTCCCTAAGTACGAGTTAAAGGTCCATAGTCTCAATGACTGTTAAAGGTTTTAAATAGAAATATTTATAACCTAGGACATAGTTCAAGGTCGTATGACCCTCAGATAAATTCTATATTCGAACTTTGAAAATGATGAAAGAGTTATTATTCAATTCTTTAATTTGATGAAAGTAAAGTCATTCAAACCTTTCGAAGTTATTCAGTCATGTCATATCATTGTACATTTCAAGTGAGCTTTTGTTTGGTCACTCTTGCATATTTTATAACCCCTTGCAGTTAAAGCCGAGAATGTTGATGTACCGTCAACAAGTAAAGGAAAGGGAAAGATGAGCAAGTGAAGACTTGTTGTCTTCAATTTTATTTGTAATAAGACTTAGTTGATGATGTTATATTTCCGCATTTATTTTGATTGATGTTAAGGTTTAGTTAATCCTGAGATTTTATTTTGGACAAGTTGTAATCCTTTTTCAAGGAAGATTCTTATTTAAGTATTGATGGAGGTTGTAATTTACTTTGCAATTCTTTATTATTGGGTAGATGTATATTTTATATAGATAGTGAACACCAAATCTTGTGGAAACGAAGTACCCAGATTTGGGGGTGTCACAATTTAACCTTAATACTCAAATGCGGAAATATAACATAATCAACATAAGTCTTATACATAAACATCAATCAAATAAATAAACAAGTTTTCATCACTTATTTGTTTTGCCTTTGCCTTTACTAGTGGAAGGCTCGTCAACTCTTTCGACCTTAGCTGTAATGTTATTATGCAAGAGTGAGCAAACAATTGCCCACAAGTGTAACAATAACAATAGTAATAATAACAGGCGAGTAATCAATGGATACTAGATAATAGAAAGCTCAGCTTTTGAATCAAGATTAGAAAACAAGAATCAAAAGTATATCTGAGGGTCATAAGACCATGAACTATGTCATAGGTTGTCAAGTATTTCTACTTTAAACCTTTAACAGTCAAAATACTATATGGACCTTACTTCTCGTACTTAGGGGGATCAGCCCTTCGTACAATGTATGTACACAAACATCTTAACGTTAACGCGTAATATAATCCCCTTTAATAGGGTTGTTCATCTCAGTTTTGACATAAGAGTTTGCACCAAAGAAAGTTTGGTTTGGATAAGCTTCAACAATAGTTCTAGAATTTAGAACGCTTATCAACTATGGACTAGTCGAATCAAAGCCATTCAAGGTTTCAACACAATAATGTAAATGATATTTAAATCAATGATTGAATCTCGAATGTATACAACTAAATAACATTGAATAATTGAGGTATTGCTTCAAAAGAATTAGAACATCTCATTCGAAATCATAAGCTTGAATAAACAAGAGTACGATCTTAATCAATATAAGAATATGATTTATGAACTTGTGTACGATAACAAGTTAGGGATAGAAAACTTGCCTCGTGCGTAGATTATACGTTTACTATTCACGTTACTTAATTAATCCTACATACCATTTAAAGTCACAATACCAATTAATTATAATACAACTAGCATCGTGAGTATATTCTATTTTAACTTAACTTAACTCTTATTGTGATTATATTCACCACATTCACAATCCTTGACCTTAAACACATTATTAGACTCCACGAATAACGAGTTTAAGTACATATTCAATCCATCAAATAATCACATAAAATCATCATTGACATGTTACTAATTTTTTTTAACATCTGATTACATGATTATTACAATTTAATATTCATTAGATTAGGTTTAAATTATATTTTCTGGATTTGAGCACTTAAATAAACTTTTCTGGGCGATTATGCTAACCGGCGCTGCGGCGCAGCCAAAAGGCCTGAAAGCGGCCCTGCGTCGCGGCCAAAAGGCCTGCAACCGGCGCTGCAGCACTGCGTCGGGCCGAATAGCCCTCTAAGAGGAGATGCAGTGCTGCGTCACAGAATCAGTTCCTGCAGTTCGCGAAGAACACAGAACAGAGCCATAAACTTCCAATATCGTTGTCCATACAACAGTTTAAGCATACCCAGACTTTATAATTCATATAGGATGATTACCCAACTTTTCTAGCATGATTATAGCAACTTAAACAACTTAAACAACCAAATTAAGACTTATAAATTTTATGTTATTGCTATTTTTCAAAGTTTCATCACGTTTAATGAAATCACACATAACGAATTCGTTATTATACCAAATCAGTCCATACGAATTTCATTCTTTTCGTTTATTAATGTATAAACATAATCAATCATGAATTTTCCGATTAATATACAATTTAAACATAAATTTTCATCCATATAAGCCATATTCATATATATTTCTCTATAAACTCAAAACTTTCTTTTTAAACATAATTTCATGAATTTGATTACTCTAATTCACATACAAATCATATAAAAACAGATTATGCATACTAATAAACATCAAAAATCAATTTCTTAACAATTAGCCAACAAAACCCATTTACAGAGAACTCAAAATCACTTTCATTGAGAAGACTTAAAAACATAACCAAAGCTTGAATTTAAGTGTTTACCCTTGCTTTCTTGTTTAGATCACCCAAAGATGGTAGAACACTCTTCTTGATTCCCCAATTCTTCTTCCTTAATCTCAATATCTTTCTAAACTCTCTCTTTTTCTCTCTGTGTTTTCTCTGACTTAGCATTATAGTAATAATATGTGAAGGAAGATTGATATAATATAATACGTATTATAATTTAACTGGGGAGTACATGGGTGTCAGTTAAGCGCATCATGGCCTTAACTGCTCCCATGTTCTTAAGGCAATGTTTGGCTAGGCTATAAAAGTTCTTTTTTAGTTTATTTTAATTAACTTGTTTATTATATAGTTTATTTGCCACACCTTACTTAATCAAATTATATTAATTCAATTCAATTAAATTAAAGTCAATATTACTCATTAAATCAAATTATCACATAATTAATTTTTTTATTTATTAATAATAACAAATTATTAAATCTCTAATTAATTATTAAATTAATTAGAATGACATTATAATTGTTAAGCAACTCATTTAATTTAATAATCTCAATTAAATTCACACTTCGAACTATAAAATTATTCCACATTAATTTAATTAATGTGAAACATTTAATTAAATTAATCTACAACAATTCTATCAAATATTTATTTAATTCAATAAATAAATTAACAAAATATTTATTTAATTCAATAAATATTTAAAATAAATTACAAAAATCTCGTTCGTCACAGAATTTGGGTTCCGCCAGTACTAGAGGTTAAGGAGGAAATTTTGAGCGAGGCTCATAGTTCAAGGTATTCGATTCATCCGGGGAGTACGAAGATGTAATATGATCTTCGATAGCATTTTTGTTGGCTGAATATGAAAGGTGACGTTGCCGATTATGTGGCCAAGTGTTTGACCTGTCAGAAAGTTAAAGCAGAACATCAGAGATCGAGTGAATTATTATAACCTTTAGAAATACCGGAATTGAAATGGGAACATATCACAATGGATTTCGTAGTAGGTCTTTCGACGACTCAGAAAGGTTTTGACGCATTTTAGGTTATCGTGGATCGACTGACAAAATCAGCGCATTTCATACCGATTAAGATAAGATTCAACTTAGATCAGTTGGCGAAGTTGTATGTGAAGGAGATTATTTCAAGGCACGGTGTTCTAGTGTCTATTGTGTTAGATAGAGATCCGCGTTTCACATCGAACTTCTGGAAGCGACTACAGGAATGCCTAGGAACGCAGTTAAGAATGAGTACGACATATCATCCTCAGACCGACAGACAGAGTGAAAGAATAATCCAGACATTAGAAGATATGTTAAGAGCTTGTATCACGGATTTCAAAGGGAATTGGGATGATTATCTACCGTTGGTGGAATTTGTTTACAATAATAGTTACCACGCAAGTATTGGCATGCTGCCTTACAAAGCGTTGTACGACAGAAAGTGAAGAACTCCATTATGTTGGGATGAAGTTGGTGAACGTCAATTGATAGGGCCAGAACTGGTACAACAGACCGCCGAGATCGTCAAGGTGATCAAGATAAGATTGATAGATACTCAGGATAGGCAAAAGAAATATGCCGATCAACATCGCAAGAATCGAGAATTTGAATATGATAGCTTCGTTTTCTTAAAAGTATCTCCTTGGAAGGGAAAAATTCGATTTGGTAAAAAGAAAAAATTGAGTCCGAGGTTCATTGGACCCTTTGAAGTATTGCGGAGAATTGGTGAAGTCGTGTATGAGGTAGCCTTACCTCCGGTATTAAAACATATCCATAATATTTTTCATGTTTCAGTGTTACGACCATATAAATCCGATTACAAGCATGTTATAGAATATGAACCCCTGTAATTTAAAAAAGATTTATATTATGAAGAAGTTCATGTTCAGATAGCTGATAGGAAAGAGCAAGTACTTAGAAATAAAATAATACCTTCTGCTAAAGTAATCTGGAGGAACCATAATGCTGAAGAAACTACGTGGGAACTTGAAGATCAAATGATAAAAAATTACCCTTATTTATTTGCTTAATCTATGTGTAGAGATTCTAGTGACAAAACTTTGTAAGGGGGGAAGAATGTAACAGGATGAATTAATTGAATCGTAATTCTGAGGGACAGAATCCTTTTAAGGAGGGAAGAATGTGACGAACAAGATTTTTGTAATTTATTGAATTAAATAAATATTTTTATTGATTGATTTATTGAGTTAAATAATTATTTGATGGAATTATTGTAGATTAATTTAATTAAATGTGTTACATTAATTAAATTATTGTAGAATAATTTTATAGTTCAAAGTTTGAATTTAATTGAGATTATTAAATTAAATGAGTGATTTAATAATTATAATGTTGTTCTAATTAATTAGAGATTTAATAATTTGTTATAATTAATAAATAAGAATTTTATTATGTAATAATTTGATTTAATAAGTAATAGTGGCTTTAATTTAATTGAATTAAAATAATGTAATTTGATTAATTAAGGTGTGACAAATAAACTATATAATAAGTGAGTTAATTAAAATAAACTAAAAATGAGCTTTTTATAGCCAAGCCAAACATGGCCTTAATAACATGGGAGCAATTAAGGCCATGATGTACTTAACTGATACCCATGTACGTGCCAGTTATATTATATACGTATAGTTATATCATTCATTTGTTAAGTTTGGAAAACAAAACATAGAGGAAAATAGAGAGTTTTGAGAGAAATTAAGATTTAAGAAGAAGAATTGGGGAATCAAAAGGAGTGTTCTACCATCTATGTGTAATCTAAATAAGAAATCAAGGGTAAATTCTTGCTTTTAAGCTTTAGTTTATGTTCTTAAAGTTTCTTCATGAAAATTGGTTTTTAAGTTCTCTGTAATTGAGTTTTCATGATTAAATTGTTGAGAAGTTGTTTATAATTGTTAATATGCATGTATAATCTACTATATGATGTTTATAAACAATTTTGTGTGAATCAAATCCATGAAATTATGTTTAAACATGGAGTTTTGAGTTTACAGAAAAAAATATATGGACTTATATGTATGAAAATTATACTTAAATTATATGTTAATCGGTAAATTAATAGTAGTTTATTTTAATGTGTTAATAAACTAAAAGAACGAAATTCGTGACTGATTTGGTGTAATAACGAATCCGTTATGTGAAATTTCATTAAATTTGAAGAAACTTTGATAAAATGGCAAAATCCTTAATTTTGGCTCTCAAATTCATGGTTTATGTGGTTTATAATGTTAGAATCATGCTAGAAAGGTTGGGTTATGATTCTGTATGAATTGTAGAGTCTGGGTATGCTTAAATTATTGTATGGACAAAGAAATTGGAAGTTTATGGCTCTGTTATGTATTTTTTTGCGAACTGCAGATTCTGAAACTGGTGCGTCGCGCTGCAGCGCCTCTCAAAAGGCTTATAGGCGCGCCGTAGAGCCGCAACGCCGGCTGCAGGCCTTTTGGCCGCACCGCAACGCCAGCTAGCAGAATCGCCCAAAATTTTTTATTTAATGGTTTAAAGTCTAGAAAATGTAATTTAAACCTAATTTAATGAACATGAACATGTATTAATCATATAATGTGATGTTAAAACAGGCTAGCAACATGTCACTGATGGTTTTATGAGATTATTTGATGGGTTGATTGTGTACTTAAACTCGTTATTCGTGGAGTCTAATAATGTGTTTAAGAGTCAAGGATTGTGGATGTGTTTAATATAATCACAATCAGAGTTAAGTTAAGTTAAAAGAGAATATACTCACGATGCTAGTTGTATTATAATTAATTGGTATTATGACTTTAAATGGTATGTAGGATTAATGTAGGAACGTGAATAGTAAACGTATAATCTACGCACGAGGCAAGTTTTCTATCACTGACTTATTATCGTTACGCAAGTTCATAAATCATATTCTTATATTGATCAAGATCGTACTCTTGTTTATTCAATCTTATGATTCCGAATGAGATGTTCTAATTCTTTTGAAGCAATACCTCAATTATTCAATGTTATTCAGTTGTATACATTTGAGATTCAATCTTTGATTTAAATATCGTTTACGTTATTGTGTTGAAACCTTGAATGGCTAGCGAACCCTCTTTGATTTGACTAGTCCATAGTTGATGAGCGTTCTAAATTCTAGAACTATTGTTGAAGCTTATCCAAACTAAACTTCCTTTGGTGCGGACTCTCATGCCAAAAAATTGAGATGAACAACCCTATTATAGGGGATTATATTACGTATTAGCGTTAAGATATTTTTGCACATAAATGGTACGAAAGGCTGATCCCCCTAAGTACGAGAAGTAAGATCCATATAGTCTTATAACTGTTAATGGTTTAAAGTAGAAATACTTGAAACCTAGGACATAGTTCATGGTTTTATGACCCTCAGATGTACTTTTGATTCTTATTTTCTAATCTTGATTCAAAAATCGGGCTTTCTATTATCCAGTATCCATGATTACTCGCATGTTATTATTACTATTGTTATTGTTATACTTGTGGGCAATTGTTTGCTCACTCTTGCATAATAACATTGCATCTAAGGTTGAAAGAGTTGACGAGCCATCCACTAGTAAGGGAAAAGGCAAGGCAAACAAGTGATGAAGACTTGTTTAATTATTTGAAAGATGTTTATGTATAAAACTTGTTTTAATTATGTTATGTTTATGTTTCCGCATTTGATGTATTTAAGGTTAGACAACTTGGGATTTATTATGATGTTGTAACCCTTTATTGGGAGGATTTCTATTTCAGTTACGAGTTTTATTTGAATCCTTGTCCTCAGTTAGTCTTGAGTTGATACAATTTATACATGCATGTATTAGAAACTATATAAAATGATATTAATATGCATACAACTCTTCTATTTCTTGTTCAATATATTATTACAATCTATATATTCTATTTTATACTCAAATTATAATGTTAAATGGCACATACTACAATTTCATATTACACTATCGACATTAGTCTGTGTCTTGCAGGGGATATCAATTTAATATTTTTTAATGGAAAAAAGTATATAAGATTGGGATAACCTCTTCAAACGCTCATGAACATAATGTAAATTGTTTCAAATTTCAATGGTTTAGTTACTTGAATTTAAATAACAGATTGATTAGGAATATGAAAATAAACGATTCTATGGAAGTAGTCAATTTTGGCATAATGGGTGGTCAACTAGTTAATTCTAAAATTACATCAAAATCATGAATTTTCATATAGATAAGATTAACATGTAATGTGTATTGGTTTACAAAAACAAGACATACATACAATCAACATTGTAAAACGGCAAAAGTATGACATAAATTGAATTTAAAATTTTCTGCAATTCTAAGAATCACCTAATGCAATTGTTAATGCCAAGATTCGTCCGCGTGCCTTAATAACTAAAAACGCGTCCAATCCTACAGAGAAAAAAAATCACACGCGAAGCTTGACGGCTTGGGCCGCTGGGGGATAGCTCCGGTGTGAGAATAAGCACAGGTTGAATAAGGTTTTAACAATGGAGGCTTAATATTCTAGTGCTGTAATAATGAATTGTGTGTGTACCTGAGAACCAATGTATAGCCTTGTATTTATAGTGATCACACCACCTTCTCCAAATCTTTTCCCGTACAGAATTACTCATTAAGTAGGTACCTTAATGGGATTGAACCCAATCCCCTTAAGGAAAGGAAGTTGGATTATATCCTGACATTTTCCTTAGGAGTTGGAAATTAAATGCAATTAGGAATCTTGGATTCCTTAAAATACACAACTGCCTAAACAAACTCATACGCAGGGTAAATACCTCCACGTGGACTTTGGCCCACCATATCATCCGGGCCCAAATAATCACACCCCGACATTGCCCCATAATTTCTTGTTTATAAGGAACTTAAAATAAGAGAGTACATTAATTAGTCATAAAAAACGTTAATTGAGGAGTGCTTAGCCTGATGAATGCCAATCCATCCTGATGAGGACATGCCTAGCTTGAACTCGAATGGAAGCTATGAGTCGGATCCAGTGCAAGTGCGAATTGGGCCCTTGACGAGAGCTCGATCTAAGCGCTTTAAGGAAGGACTTATCAGACTCTTTAAAGGAGCTTGGAGTGAGGAAGGAACAAATTTTAAGACTTTGGAACTGGAGTTGAGACTCTTAAATTTGATATAAGTGTTTGTGCCAAGTACAACAGGGGAAAGGAGCAAAGAGTCACTTCTGGCTGACCGGCGCGCCCTGCGCCAGGATTGTACTGGTAGCAGCGCGCCCCGCGCCTAGCCACTAGAAACTTTGATCATGCCGCACCAGGTTTTCCGATTCTCTGCCTAGGTAGCGTGGCCCGCGCCGTGGGCTAAGGCTGGCAGCGCCTCGTGCTGGGCGTCTGACAGGTCTGGCATATTTTCCAAAAAGACGTGTTTTTGACCAGATTGCTTTCTTTTAATAGATTTCTTTCCATATTTTTAGGGATTCTTCATACCTTTTATAGTTCTAGTGTCTTTAGGATACTTTTAGAAAGGTTTTTGATAACAAAACAAGTTGTTGATTCCTTATTGGATTCTAGGGTTTTCATTACTATTATTTAAAGGCTTATTGATGTAATAACATTATTCATTCAATATTATTCAGATTTATTTACTTGAGAGATTATTCTCTACTTTTGGTTCTTTGAAGAATTCTTACGTATTTTTCTTAGTTTATTCTTTGATATTCAATTTTGACTTATTATACAACAATACATAGTTGTGTGTGGCGTCTTCAACCGCATCAATCGTCGATTGAGCCGAGGTTCCTATTTCGATATAAAAACGGGGTTTAGGCGTCGTTGGTGTTCCATTCAACTCAGATTTCATTGCGCGATCGATTATACCAAGGATCTCGTCTCAATATAGGCGTTGGGTTAAGGTGTCGTGAGCGTTCCACCTTACGACTTTGCGAGAAACTATCCGGGCGACGACCACCTCACATAAGCGTACCGTGGAGTCTATCATTTGGTATCAAAACTAAGCCTTTCTAGCAAGTTAATCATCTTCAATTTTCTGTCGACATATATATTGTAAAAAAAAGGAGTATAGAAAAATTTTTAGATTTTAAAATTATGTCGATTGCATGCTATTGTGAGATTTCATACCTTATTATATGAATTATTTCTTGATAAGTTATTTTTGAATTGATTAGTAAAACTAAGAATTTTTCTAGGGGAATTCAAAAAGAACCTGTTAGAGAGAATAATTAGAGGTAAAAGGCTCAGTAGTGAGATTAATCGAGGGTAAAACCCATTATTAAGTGCATACACGAGTGAAATCATTGATTCGAGTGAAACATGTAAGGGAGTAGTGTGGAAACTATTTTGTACTAACCTTTGTTTTGCAGGAGATATGTCTAACTCAAAGGACAAAGACATTTATGGGGAATCTTCCTCGACATTTGATTCAAAGTTGATGATAGAGGTTGTGATGAAAGAGTTCTCCAGACAGTTGGGAATGGCTATGGAGCAAGTGCATGTATGCCTCGATCAAATGAGTGAGACCCGAGGGGAACAATCCCAAAAATCCTAAGGGGGACGCTTAAAAGGCAAAGCACAACAACAAGGATTTAAAATAGAGGAGAATTATTTCGAAGGGGAAGTTGGTGAAGATGAAGATCATGAATCTGGGTTCCTACATAGAAGGCAAAGAGGTGCTAGGGAAAGAGGATATCGGGTTAGAGAAGATGGAAATTTGGATAGCATAAAAATGAAGATTCTAATTTTCCAAGGTACGGGTGATCTTGAGGCATATTTAGATTGGGTGACCAAGATAGATCGGATTTTTTATTGTCACAACTACTCAGAGCTTAAGAAAGTCAAGATGGTCGTTACCGAGTTTTCTGGTTATGCATTAACATGGTGGGATAAGTTGATAGCCAATCGGAGAAGGTGTGATGAGCTGCCGATTATAACTTGGGCGAAAATGAAAACTATCATGAAAAAGAGGTTCGTGAACATACTATCAACGTGAGATAATTCATAGTTTGCAAACTCTAAAACAAGGAAGTCGGAGCGTGGATGAATACTACAAGGAGATGGAGATGTTGAAGGCTCGGGCTAATTTAGTTAAGGATAACAAAACAGTAATGGCTAGGTTTTCAGCAGGTTTGAATTGGGAGATTGCTGACTTGGTTAAATAACAACATTATCTGGAGTTAGAAGAATTGGTCCATATGGCTATCAAGATAGAGGAGCAGCTTAAGGAGAGGAGGTCAACGAAGAAACTCTAATGCTGGTTCGTCATGGAAACCTAATTTTAAAAAGCGTAAGGAAAAACCAGTAGTGATCAAATCGAAGGTGGAACCGAAGAAGGGACGATTAATCGAGGGATACAAGGTAAAAATGAGCAACATTCTCTTAGTCGTACTCGGGATATTATATGCTTCAAGTGTTGAGGCAGAGGACATATTTCTAGCCAATGTCTAAATCAGAGAACTATGTTGTTGCTTGACAATGGAGAGGTGGAAACCGAGGGGGAAGAAAGTGACACTGACTCTATGCCGCCACTAGAGGAGGTAGATGAAAGGGAAGTTGCTATGCATGGAGAGATGTTGGTTACAAGGAGAGCGTATAGTGCGCAAGTGAAAGAGGAAAGTTTGGAGCAGCGAGAGAATTGGTTCCATACTAGGTGTCTTGTGCAAGGGAAAATTTGTTGCATGGTAATTGATGGTGGGAGTTGCACTAATGTGGCTAGTACAACCATGGTGGAGAAACTGGGATTGTCAACAACCAAACATTCTCAACCGTATAGATTGTTGTGGCTTAACAATAGTGGAGATGTGAAGGTGACAAAGCAAGGGCTAATTCCATTTACCATTGGGAAATAAGTGGATGAGATTTTATGCGATGTGGTTCCAATGCAAGCAGGACATATACTACTGGGGAGGCCGTGGCAATTTGATCGACGTGTGAAGCACAATGGATTTACCAATGAATATTCCTTTGTACATAATAAGCGAAAGGTTACTTTATGTCCTTTGTCACCATAGCAGGTGCATAAGGATCAAATTTATTTACAAAAAGACCATGTTAAAAAAGGAGTGAAGAAAAGAAAAATCAAGAGAAAAATAAGAGAGAAAAATAAGAGAGAAAGAAAGAAGAAGAGAGAAAACAAATATATTTGCAAAAAAAGTGATGTGAGGCGAGCTTTGATTTCTAAACAGCTTATGATTTTACTTCAGTATAAAGAGGCACTTTTGAATACTAACGCTAATGATTCGTTGCCTAGTGTTGTTTCTTCTCTTTTGCAAGAGTTCAAAGATGTATTTTCCGAGGAGCTTCCTCAAAGACTACCACCTATTCGGGGAATTGAACATCAAATTAATTTTGTTCACGGTGCGACCATTCCAAACCGTTCGGTTTATCGGAGTAATCCCAAGAGACAAAGGAATTACAAAGATAAGTTGACGAGCTAATGGGGAAAGGGTTTGTGAGAGAAAGTATAAGTCTGTGTGCAGTTCCGGTGATCCTAGTGACCAAAAAGGATGGAAAATGGCGGATGTGCGTCGATTGTCGAGCAATAAATAATATTAAGGTAAAATATCGACACCCCATTCCTCGTTTAGATGACATGTTGGATGAATTACATGGGTCTTGCATATTTTCTAAAATTGACTTGAAAAGTGGTTATCATCAAATAAGGATGCAAAGAGGGTGATGAATGGAAAACTGTGTTTAAAATGAAATATGAGTTATATGAGTGGTTAGTGTTACCTTTTGGGTTAACTAATGCACCTAGTACATTCATGCAGTTAATAAATCATGTGTTGCGTCCATTTATTGGCAAATTTGTTGTTGTTTACTTTGATGATATTCTCATTTATAGCAAAAACTTGGGTGAGAATGCATTACATTTAAAATCTATTTTAGATGTACTTAGGAAAGAAAAGTTATTTGCTAACATGGAAAAATGCACGTTTTGTTTGGATATAGTTATTTTTCTTGGCTTTGTTGTGAGTTTACATGGAGTCCAAGTTGATGAGGAGAAAATACCTGCGATCCGAGATTGGCTGAGTCCTAAAAATGTGAGTCAAGTAAGAAGTTTTCATGGACTCGCTAGTTTCTACCGACGCTTTGTTTGGAATTTCAGTGAGATTGCAGCACCATTGACCGAGGTCATCAAGAAAAGTGTGGGCTTTAAGTGGGGTGATGAACAGGAAAATGCATTTAATTTGTTTAAGAATAAATTGACAAATGCTCATTTACTTATTTTGCCTTACTTTTCTAAAACTTTTGAGATTGAGTGTGATGCTTCGGTTTAGGGATTGGAGCTGTGTTAATGCAAGAAGGAAAACCAGTAGCGTATTTCAGTGAAACATTGAGTGGGGCAGTTTTGAACTATCCTACTTACGACAAGGAGTTGTACGCATTGGTTAGAGCATTGGAGATATGGCAACATTACTTTTGGCCCAAAGAGTTCGTGATCCATACTGATCATGAGTCATTGAAGTATTTGAAGGGACAACACGAGTTGAACAAAAGGCATGCGCGATGGATTGAATTTGTCAAGACATTTCCATATATCATTTGATAGTAGTGTGCATACAAGCCAATCATGTATGATGATAAAGCACATACTTTGTAAACAATCTTATTTATTTATTAATAAAAGTATTAATTTATTAAAGGCATTTAATTATCTACATGATGCTATTTTTATAATATATTAATAACCCATAGTTTTAAGCAATGCTTTTAGAATCATGATGTTGATCATGCTAATGAGATTTAAATTCTTAGAAAGCTTAAAGACTAAAATAGTTCCCAATCGTGGGATTACTAAAAAGAAATTAGTAAATCCGGATAGATTGGTACATATGCTGCTTGCTCATTGGATGAGGATGATTGATCTCATGATCATTTGTGTGGAGACACTAAAGCAAGTAGATAGGTGCTTATTAGAGAATAAGTTCATTGAACGTGACTCGCTATGGAATACCTAATGGAGTTTTACTAGCCTACAATAGGAATTCATAATGTGATAGTAGTACAAGTGATCCTTGGACTTGAGATCATCATAGTATCTTGTATGTAATGAATTATACTTTAACTTATTCTTTAAGGCCCTTTAGGGTATATAAAAGGGTATGCTTGGGTATAATGAGTTATATATGGAGATAATGAATGATCAATAAAGAATCTACCACTTCTAGTAAAAGAGGAGATATGTCCTATGTGATTCGTTAAATGACAACCCAGGAATCCTTGGCCAAGGTGGAATGAAATTAGAAAGGAGTTTCTAATTTACATTATATGGAGTTGTGCATTTTCTAATCGAAATAACTTATTCTTTAAGGCCCTTTAGGGTATATAAAAGGGTATGCTTGGGTATAATGAGTTACATATGGAGATAATGAATGATCAATAAAGAATCTACCACTTCTAGTAAAAGAGGAGCTATGTCCTATGTGATTCGTTAAATGACAACCCAAGAATCCTTGGCCAAGGTGGAATGAAATTAGAAAGGAGTTTCAAATTTACATTATATGGAGTTGTGCATTTTCTAATCGAAATACATATAATTAAATAAAATAAGACTTGACAGTAAATCCATGTCTTATATTTAATTGGGACATTGTATGGTGGAAAGATTGAATTATACAGTAACTATTAACTCACAAGTTCTTTTATGATTAGTGTTGAAATCTATATTATCTGAAAAGTCGTTGATCGCTAGGGAGACTTATCCCTATTGTAGAATAAATATTATTTATTGAAATAAATTATTAGTTTAATTTATTTATTTAAATAAGATTAGAATTGTTCTAATTAATTTATTCACAACCGGTTTAATATGGAGAACCTAAAGGGTCACACATAAAAGGAAGAAGAATTATTTAAGAAGATAATGATATAATCGTAATAATGCATTAAGTGTAATTAATTTAATCTATGGTTATAGAATAAATTAAATAGCTTAATATTTATTATTTAATATTTTAGAAATATTAAATATAAATTAATAAGAGGAGTCTTATTAATATTATTATTATCATTATTATTTTAATTCTAAAGGAGTTTAGGAATTAATTTAATATAAGTACTCTCACTCATTCCTAATGAGATTAGGAGGCAAATTAATTAAAGAGTTTAATTAATTAATCCCAATATGTTGGGAAGCCCAGTTAATTAAAAGAGTTTAATTATTTAATAAATAAAACCCAATTCTAATTAGATTAGTAGGGTTAACATAATATCTATATAAGAGAGTCTTATATCAGATATGAAAAAAAAATGTGATTCCAAGAGTTGGAGAGTACCACATATTTTTTACAGAGAATAGAAAAACGGTTTTGCCAACCACCCATCTTCCTAACCAATTCCTCTTCTTTGGTAGATCACCTCTAGAGGCCAAACACTTGGGTGGCTAACGTTGATCAAAGGATGGAGCTACTATAGGAAATTCAATGAGATCAAGGAGAGCAAGGAGTAGAACTCGTATATGTGGAAGCTAGATTCTACGAGGGTATGATTCTGATTCATCCTTTCTTTTTTGTTATTAAAAATTGAGCACAAAGCTTGATCATGGTATGGGTTTGTATAAAAATTTTAAAAATGTATGTTTCGCGCTTCCGCCCTTTAATTGTGTAATTTGATTGCATGTATGCATTACGTACAAACCCAGCAATGGTATCAGAGCCTAACTTTGTGCTAATTATCAATTTTATGATTCTATGTATGAATTGATGTAAGATTGGATCAAATTTTTTGGACAAAAGTCGAAAAAATCTGCATTCTGCGACGAACAGCGCGGGCGCGCCGTCTGTATATCAGACCAGAGCACAGCGTGGTCGCGCTGCGTCCCAGTTCATTCTGGGCGCGGGCGCGTCGCCAGCAGATTCTGAAAAAGTTTTTCTTTTTCTTAATTAAGTAAATGATATATTTAATCTATAAAAGTTTAAAATAAAGATGTTTATTTTATCTGAAATATGATTTCAGATTGCTAAAATTAAAGGAGTTTAATTTGGTTTTGTTTTTGATTAAAATAAAAGAGTTTATTTTGTTTCAAAATAAAATTTAGCAAAACTGTTGTCCATTAAATGACATCGGTCTATATATGGAATGGTTTTATTGTTCATGAGATGAATGGTTATTTATTGATGCATATGTTGATGTGTATGATAATAAATGAGGTTGATTATGGACTATTGACCAATGTGATTGGATTTTATTTTAGTTGAATGCTTGAATGAATGGATTTTATTAAATAGGGTCTCGTACCTCGTCTTCTCTGGATTTTTTTTTTCTCGATGTAAATTTTATCTTCCTCCTATGTACTTTCATTTGACTATTGATCAAGGTTTCTATTGAATTTTAAATAGTTTATGTAATAGAGATAGTTAGAATTATCTTGAAGAAATTAGAGACCAAGGATCAAGGAACGCGAGAAGACCCGTTTGTATGGAGCCCGGGTTTAAATGTATAGTTACATTTAAATTTAATTTCTTGCACTCCTAGGTTTGATCTTTTGGTTCACTTGGTGGCTCTAGTTAACCAAACTAGAATAAAAGTCCACAATCAATCTGGGTAGAATATAGTATTTTATATGTGCATGCTAAGTATTATATATATTATATTTTATGCAAACATACTTCGCATGTTTAATAAAATGACGCATATTTTATATATATATATATATATATATATATATATGTGCATGCGCGCTAAATAAGATGAGACAAATAATAACAAACCCCTCAAAGAAGTTATATTAAGTCCGAAGCGTTCAATGATATTTGAAATATCAAACGTAGCCTTCTAGCATGATAAATTAATAGAGTATTAAATATTTAATATGAGTTTGTTGTGCTATCCACAAGGCGAGTATTGCGTATTTAAAATATTAATTTAATCACATTTGATGCTTATTAAAAAAATTGACCAATATTATTTTGTTGTGCTATTCACAAGGACAAATATATTTCTTTTTTGAATTTATGGAAGTGCTAGGCTGGACTTAACTTAAATCATTTTAATTCGGATGTTCACACATTTGGCCATTATGATTTAAGAGACAAAATAAAAGGAGTTACATGTTGATGTAATTGACAAGAGTTGTCTACCTATTTATTTATATATCGTTTGTCTGCTATCCACAAGGCTATATACATTTGAAATGAGATCCTTATTCTCACTAGCAAATGTTTAATTAGATGTTGTCAAACTATATAAGTGAGGGTAATATAGTTTGATGAAAATAGTGGGAGATACCAATTTAAAATAAAGAACTAAATTTATTTTGGTATTTAAATTAATTAAATGAATGTTTGTTAAAATGACGTCTTTTCAAATGCAGAATTTTAAAAATGTCAAAATCACTTATTTCACTGCGTAGCATACTTGATGCTAATAAACTTACCGGGCCGAATTATACGGATTGGTTAAAAAATCTGAGAATAGTTCTCACTGCTGAAAAGATTTTTTATGTCTTAAATTCACCTGTTCCTGGAATTGTTCTAGAATCAGCATCTGAGAAAGAGATTGCCACCATTGTAAAGTGGCAAGATGATGCATCAGTGGCTCAATCCATCATGCTCACATCCATTAATAACGAGCTTCAGCGTCAGCATGAAAACATGGATGCTCCTACTATGTTGCTTCACCTCAAGGAGTTGTATGGTGAACAAAGTAGGACTACTAGATATAAGATATCTAAGGATCTCTTTCGATCTCGAATGACCGAGGGCACCGCCGTCGAGACTCATGTCCTTAGGGTGATCAATCTGATTAAATGCCTTGGACAGCTTGGGTTCGTCATGGATGGAGAGTTGAGTCAAGACTTGGTCTTGCAGTCACTCCTTGAGACCTTCTCACAGTTCATTATTAATTTTCACATGAATAAATTAAATGTCAGCTTGCCTGAATTACTTAACATGTTGAAAACTGCAGAAGGTCACTTCCCATCCAAGAAGAACCATGTCTTGATGGTGGATTCTTCCAATAAAAGGAAGAGGCCCAATGTGTCTTCTGAAACGAAGAAATCTAAGAAGGCTAAGGGAAAGGTGAACTTAAAGGAACAAAAGAAATCTGATCCAGTTGGCAAAGGAATGTGCTTCCATTGCAACGAGCTGGGACACTAGAAGAGGAACTGCAAGAAGTTTCTAGCAGAGAAGAAGCTTGGAGAAGCTTCGGCTTCCAATCAAGGTTTGTTCATGATTGAAATAAATTTTTTTGAAAGTCATAATTCTACTTGGGTATTGGATACCTGCCGTGGTTCTCACATATGTAATACTGTGCAGGGACAGGTCTGAAGTAGAAAGCTGAGCAATAATGAGGTCATCCTACGAGTGGAAAATGGAGTAAAGGTTGTTGCATTAGCTGTAGGAACTTATTGTTTAGCAATGCCTTCAGGCAAGTCCATTTATTTAAATAATTGTTATTTTGTTCCGAATATCATTAGAAACATTATTTCTATTTCCGTATTAGATATGAAAGTATTTGACATTATAATAAAGAACAACAGTTGTTTTATTTATAAAAGCAATGTTTTATATGGTGTTGGTAATCTGCAAAATGGACTTTATATACTTGACTTGCATGAAAATATACTTCATATAGAACAAACTAAGAAAAGGAAAAGAGATGATGTTAATTATACCTATATGTGGCACTGTAGACTCGGTCATATCAATGAAACAAGATTATCCAAGTTGCATAAGGATGAGCTCTTAGAGTTATCTGATTTTGAATCATATCCAACTTGTGAATCTTATCTCATGGGAAAATTGACTAAATCTCCCTTTAATGGAAATGGAGAAAGAGTTAAAGAGTTGTTAGCGTTGGTTCACACAGACGTTTGTGGACCTATGACAACGAATGTACGGGGTGGGTATTCTTATTTTATTACTTTCATTGATGATCACTCAAGATTTGGATATGTGTAATTAATGAAATACAAATCAGAATCATTTGAAAAGTTTAAAGAGTTCAGAAGTGAAGTAGAGAAACAAACAGGCAAGAGTATTTAGATTCTTCGATCAGATCGAGGTGGAGAATACTTATGAGTTTCTCAATTATCTCAAAGAGAATAGTATAATCTCACAATGGACTCCACTAGGTACACCACAGTTAAATGGAGTATCTGAAAGGAGAAATCGAACATTGTTGGACATGGTTCAATCTATGATGAGTTTTACCGATCTTCCAATTTCATTCTGGGGTTATGCCCCAGAAACGACTGCATACCTGCTTAACAAGGTACCTACCAAATCCGCCCCAAAGACTCTATATGAGATGTGGAAAGGGAGGAAACCAAATATTAAGCATGTTAAGATTTGGGGTTGTCCAGTTTATGTCAAAAAGTTTAAAAATGATAAGCTACAGACTAAATCCGACAAGTGTAGATTTATGGGCCTAAAGAAATCGTAGGGTATTATTTCTATCGTCTAACTGATCAAAAGGTGTTTGTTGCAAAATATGCTGCCTTTTTGGAAAAGGAGTTTATCCATGAAGGGGTCAGTGGGAGTAAGATATCTCTTGAAGAAGTTCAAGAACCACAAATTACTACGGATCAAAGTCAGGTACCTGACCAAGTGGAAGAACCTACTGTACCATACCCTATTCATAAATCTAAAAGAGTACCGAAGATATCTGAGAGGTATGGATTCGTCATAGAGGATGACCATGAGGTACACATCATGAATGATGATGATTCATTGAATTACGAACATGCTATGAGTAATAAAGACTCAGGGAAATGGCTTGAAGCCATGAAATCCGAAATGGACTCCATGGATGAAAACCAAGTATGGACTTTGGTTTCACCACCTGAAGGCATTAAGCCTATTGGGTGTAAATGAGTCTTTAAAAGAAAGACTGGAGCGGACGGCAATGTAGAGACCTATAAAGCCCGACTGGTTGCAAAAGGTTTCAAATAAAGACAATGAGTTGACTATGATGAAACCTTCTCACCAGTAGCTATGCTAAAGTCCATTCGGATTTTTCTAGTGATTGCAGCTTATAACGACTATGAGATCTGGTAGATGGACGTGAAAACTGCCTTTCTCAATGGAAAACTTGAGGAGGATGTGTATATGACACAGCCAGATGGATTTGTTTCAAAGGTTAGAACAAATCAAGTCTGTAAGCTGCAAAGATCCATTTATGGATTGAAGCAAGCTTCTCGTAGATGGAACATTCGTTTTGATGAGACAATCAAAGAGTTTGATTTTATCAAAAATGAGGATGAACCATGTGTGTACATGAAGGTGAGTGGGAGCGCAGTTTCATTCCTTGTATTATATGTTGATGATATATTACTGATAGGGAATGACATTCCTATGCTTCAATCGATTAAAATCTGGTTATCTAAACATTTCTCCATGGAGGACTTGGGAGAAGCATCCTATATTTTGGGGATAAAGATCTATAGAGATAGATCTAAAAGGATGCTTGGCTTATCCCAAGAAACGTACATTGATACGATGCTAAAGAGGTTTAGCATGGAAGATTCCAAAAGAGGTTTCATGCCGATGAGCCATGGAATAAATCTCTCCAAGAAACAGGCCCTAAAGACACCTGAGGAAAGAAACCGTATGAGTAAGAGGTTTAGCATGGAAGATTTCAAAAGAGGTCTCATACCGATGAGCCATGGAATAAATCTCTCCAAGAAACAGGCCCCAAAGACACCTGAGGAGAGAAACCGTATGAGTAAGATCCTTTATGCTTCTGCAATAGGATCTACCATGTATGGTATAATATGTACTAGACTGGATGTCGTTCATGCACTTAGTGTAATGAGCAGATATCAGTCGAATCCAGGAGAAGAGCATTGGAAGGCAGTGAAGAATATCCTAAAGTACTTACGAAGTACTAAGGATATATTTCTTGTCTACAGTGGGTCTGAATTAAAACTCGAGGGCTTTACGGACTCAAGTTTTCAAACGGACCAAGATGACAGTAAATCTATTTCGGGGTATGTTTTTACTTTGAACGGAGGAGCAGTGAGTTGGAAGAGTTCCAAACAGCAAACAGTTGCTGATTCAGTGACAGAGGCAGAGTATATTGCTGCAAGTAAAGCTGCAAAGGAAGTTGTTTGGATGAAAAAGTTTATAACAAAACTTGGTGTGGTTCCTAGCATTGGAGAAGCAGTCCCCATAAGAGTTATTATAACTAAAACTTACAGCACGGTTTAATAACCCTTATGCATCGGATAAAATTTAAACTTTATAACTCAACATCTGTTAACCATCACACATTATCTGAAACCTTAAACATGGTCCAAAATAATAACAATCCAGCCAAAGTATATAAACCTTCATGCATTACATCTGATTCATTTCTTTCAAGTAGCACATATCGTTACCTTGAATCCTTAACCTGCAAAAGTGATTATTGCAAGATTGAGCTCGACAGCTCAGCAAGATCTAACAGTTTTCATGCATCACATAGCACATAACAACATGCTCAACATATATCTCATAAGCATTGGACTAACATAACATATATGTTGCAGTTCATTTAACAAGTATAAAGATTGAGTTCCTCACTCAATCAACATTCATTACTCAATCAACATAGTCATAATTTGACTTTAACATTTCATACTTTTAACATATATATAATGCATCATGCTATTGGAAATAAAGATTTAAAATAGTTCATCATCAAGTTCACATAGCAAATAGGAACTGAAAAACTTGCCTTGATCGTTGTTTACCAATAACAGTTTAACAGCTTATAGCTATCTGCACTTCATGTGCCCTACACAATTATATAATCATGCACATCAACTATTAGTCACATAGCAACGTATAGTAGTTGTAATGTAAATTTTACTCTACATCCCATAACCCTTCTTATTAATCAATACAAAAAGTTCAATTTGATGTGTTAACTTTCGACTTATATCTCACTATATTTTTTTTTAGTAATATTCGAAATTCATTCAAGTATTTAATTCTTGTTAGGACTACTTATGGGTTTTATATTAACCCCATTTCATATCTTATAATGTTAATTTCATTTGACTTAAACACTTTTTACGTTCATTAACACTTGTCACGGCGTTTCGACGTTCATTCGTCATATGCCCGAATCGTCTCTCTTGTGTATGCTTAGTGTGCTTATATAACTTATCTAATACATCATTTATTAATGTTAAGCATCCTTATATTTACTAACATTCATATTTTATAACTTAGGACAATATCTTTAATCGTTAAAAGCACTACACTTGTATACGTGCATGCCCAACGCCCTCCGATTGCCTCTAAATACACATCAGTCCCTAAAATGACCGTTTTGTACCCCTGCTACTGACCTCAAATTGAAAAACTTAAAGAATAAAAGTTGTAGGTCTACTCGTGCTCGTTCCGAATCATCTTGAATCTCCTCAATCGGAGTTCGTATGAAAAAAGTTATGGCTATTTTACCACAGGAGGTCAAAATAGTCCCGAACTGACAACTCTTCCGACGCAGCTACGCCCCAAATAGCCTTGGGGGCAGCACAGCTGCACCACTGGCAGCATGGTACGCAATTTTTTTTCCAGTTGTTCTTGCGAATTTTCTGACCCTTTCCTCCTTCTAATCTTCATAAATTGAGTTATACACATCCAATTGAGTCCGTTTTCGACTCTATGAATTCGTAAAACACTGAACTACTTATCTACATAATAACTATAACACTTCAAAAATATTAACAATTCATTTTAAGGGTTCCAATTCAGTGTTCATGCTAATTTTTTATGTTTTACACATATTTAGCGAATTCATTAACTACGAATTCATTTTACATCCGTTTTGACTCGTTCAACTTGGGTTGTTATCGTTTTTTCGAGTACTATCATAATACATCATCAATTTAAGGTTTTCATTATGATTTCATAACTAAACTTTGACTCCAACTACGCTATAACATACATATTTCATTAAGAACACAAGTTCTTCATCTTTAGCATAACTTCATGAATTCAATTACCTAAAAATTGCTTATAGATGATATATAACAGAATATATATACCCAAAAATATATATAATCAATTTTCTTAAGAAATCATCCACCAACACTATTTACAGTGAAGTTTAATACGAACAAAACTTTAGATTTAGACAATTACCTTTGATTTCTTCTTAACCTTGTCTAGATAAATTGAAAAACCTTGTTTCTTTTGATTTTTCTAGCATCTCTTCTTCTCTAATTTCACAGAGAACTTCTATTCTCTCTCAAAACTCTATAATGCTCTTCTTCAACACTCTGTTTTCTTTATTCTTAAGCTTAGGAAAAGAATGTAAAACCAAATAACTGATATAACATAATATGTACATCAATATGGCTTCATCAGTTATAAAAACCCAAGGGTCTCAAGGCCATGTTTGGCTAGAACCCAATTATTATCTTCAAATTTATTTTAATTTCTTCCTTATCATATAATATACACTTGTCACACCCATTAACTAATTGAATTGAATTAATCTCAATTCATTAATAAATCCAATTAAACATTACTAATAAAATTATAACTTCTATTTAACCAATATAATTATAATTTTATTTAACAACCATTAATCCTCTAATTTAATTACTTAATTAAATTAGACTATTTTCATTCACTTGATATTATCACACTTTAAACAAATTATTCCATAACAATTTCCAACTAAAATGCTCATTTTAAATTTAATAAATATTCCAACTAAGATATTTATTTTATTCGATAAATATTTTAACTATTTACGAGATTCACAATCGTATTACATTAACATATTACATTTATATGTAACATACATTACTCTCTCATTTTATTAAAACACGTCATAATAAAAATTTTATTCATTAAATTCTTATTTTAATTATGATACATTAATTTACTATTTTAATTAAGTGAATGCTCACATTATTTATGATATTAACTCATAACAAATTCATTGCCACAAGGCATAATAACCAAATTATATTATTTCATAATATAATCTTTAACTTAATTACATTAACTAATAATATTCAGTTAATTTCCTTTTCGTAATAATTTTATTTAATTTCTTCATTAGTTAAATTAACTATTAAACCTCACCATCCCAATATATGAATATATATATATATATATATATATATATATATATATATCTTCTATATTCCCACCAAATCATATACTTCACAATATATAACACATATATACACATATCCAAACTCAAAACATCTCATAATAAGAATTTTATTTATTAAATTCTTATTCTAATAATTTTTAAAAATTCGGGTTGTCACAGTAGAAATTTTCTTAATATGAAATACGTATTGAACTTGCATAATGTTATTAGAAATATTTATTTATTTATTTTTTTGAAGAAAAATGGGATTATTGTTGTTAGTTGTCATAAGCCGGGGTGGAGGGAGGGGGTCCCGGGGGGTCCACGGACCCCTCATGTCGTCGAAATTTTTTTATGTACTAGGTATGTGGGAGGGTCCAGCCTGAAATCCAGAAATGACAAGGGGTCTGGGGTGCGCTGGGAAGAAGAAGGAATGGGAAGAAGAAGAAAAAATTAAAAAGACTTTTCAATGGATGATCGAATAGAGGTTAAAGAACAATTAAAGATGTGGATTTCTGAAATGAGAGAAAATGCAAGATTTTCTAAACTAGAAGATGTCGGAGAACTTGCAACTAATATGGTTGAGGTGGGATATCGCACTACTTTTCATTTGGTATATCTTCTTATCAAGTTAGCTTTAGTTTTGCCTATTGCGACTGCTAGTGTGGAACGAGTATTTTTTGCGATGAATATTGTTAAGACAGATTTGTGCAGCAAGATGGGAGATGACTTTCTCATCGACTGTTTGGTGTGCTATGTCGAGAGAGATTTTTTCGGCACATTGATAATGAAGTGATTATCCAACATTTTCAGAACATGAGAACTCGCAGGTTGGATTTACCGCCTTTACCGTTCGAACTCCGAAGAGAGACTTCGCCGTTCTAGTACCGTCAACAAATCTTAGTTGTATTTGTCATTATTTCTATTAAATTTGAACATAATATATTTTAAATTTTTTTCGGTATGTTTATATATATTTTGTGTTTCAATTTGTAATTGAATTTTTTTTTATTTCAATTGAATTTGAGGAACTAATTGAAATGTTGAATTGCTTGTGATTTAGGATTATGATTTTGTTGAATGTTGAATTACTTGTGATTTAGAAATATGGAAGAAAAAAAATCAACGAACTAAGAGGCCGTCGAAAAATTTTTTACATGCATAATCCAGACCCCCCGCTGAAAATCTCTGGCTCTGCCATTGGTCATAAGTGTGAGGATTATACTTGCATGGTTTCCTAAATGCTACCTACTTTAGTATATTTAAATCAGGAATATAGTAATTGGAATTTGACATCTGTTGTACTTGAAAAAAGAAAAGAATTTAATGTGTAATTAATTTGTAAATTATTGGAATTTTTGTTCGTCAATTTTAGTTTTGTAGAATTTCTTTAGAGTACATTGTTTGGTCTAAATATTGGAACAAGTTTCCAGTTCTTCATAATTACTCTGTTTGTGTTATGATAAGATTGTTATTTTGTAGTCACATAAGCTAAGTGCACATCTTTGGAAACTGATTCATATGCATAGGCGAATATACATTGCATCTATTGTTTGAAAATAATTCTTACTAAAAAATTGTAGGATGAATTGAGCTGATTACTTCAGAGCTCACTCTGTTTTTCGATAATAACGAAAAACAAGGAAAGGTTTTGGCATTTATTTTATAAAGAAAAATATATAAGACATAAAAAGTTGTGTTGTCTGAATAATATTTTGGACTTAAATGTTTTAAATGTTTGGTTTAGAGTTCTAGTTTGGAGGTAATTATGACTATAATGAATTGGAAACTCCATTTTTACTTGTTAAATTATTTGAAGTTTTGAATTTGTAATGTTTTAACCTTGAAAGCAGATACCAATACATCATGTTAGTATGAGAAACAAACAAACTACATATTTTTTTTAGTAGTTAATGTGGTGTTTTGTTAATATATTCTTTGTCCCTGAATATGTTACTAGACACATGTCTAGTTTAACAACTGATTTGTGTTGGTAATAAAGGCTAGTTCTTCTTCTCTTGAAGATGGCTTTCTTTGGTCGTTCTATTGTTGGCATGATGTACATATTTGTCAAAGGAAAAAAATTAATCAATCTTTTGAAGGGTTCTGTTTTGAAGGTATTTCGTGATAATCGAATACAAGAAATTTGGTGCTGACTAACATTATAGGAAGGGAATGTGCTCTATTACATTGTTAACATGTGTAATTTAGTCGATCAATTTGGTTGTGCTGCAGCTTGATTGAATTAATTCAGTCCTATACATCTATACTAATTAGATTTTGATAATTAAAATATTATGGACCAAACTGCTTGAGCAATAATATATTTGGCTTTTTCCTTTATAGGCAAACGATGACACACGTTATATTGCTCCCCCCTCATTATACCCATCCCATTCTTAAATTGAATTCGCAGTTGTCAATCATCTTGTCATGCTTATTTTGTTTTCCCCAACAATAGGGTGAAGTTGATTGCCCGTTCTACCTGAAAACTGGCAGGTCAGTATATTCTGTCTGTGAAGAATTGGAAACCCCTTGCCTTTTATTGTTCTGTATGTGCTGTTTCTACAGTAATAATTGTATTAATCTTGTCAAATTTTGTTAAAATTTATATTTCAGTTGCAAGTATGGTGCTTCTTGCCGCTACAATCATCCAGACAGATATGGTATGTTTGTATATCCAGCATATGTTATTTCACCAACAAGCATTACTGGAAATTATTATAGCCATCCTTAATTAAAGTTCTCTTGTGACGTCTTTTCACAACAATCAATCCACCTGCTACTGGATCTGCTTTTATAGCTTCTGTTGCTGCTCATTTAAACATTTGTGCTGTTAACCCATCTGCATCTATTCTGCAAACTATGGACCCTAGGTTGACTCGAGCAACGATAAAGTGAAACTACTCATGCTCTATATAGAAGTATATAACTTTGACGGGTTTTATATTCTGGATGTGTCTACGATCTTGTGTGTTTGAGAGGTGGATGTGTCTATGATCTTGTGTGTTTGAGAGGTGGATGTGTCTATGATCTTGTGTCTTGATATTTCTCACACTCATTTTAGTGATAATATTCTTTTAAAAATGATATTATTAATTTTTGCAATGGGTTGACTGAAATTTTTATGTTTTTTTGCTATATATTTTTAAATGAGATTTTGAATTTAATTGTACTTATAGATTAATACAATGAATTAGTTAATATAAAACTAAATAAATTATAATTAAAATATGAAATGACAACAACATAATTGTCATTTTAAATATATTATTAGGTGACGAATTGTTCTATCGTTATTTATTTTCTTATTTTGGTGACGATAAACACAATAACATGAAGAAAGAATAATCATAAATATAACAATATTGCCGTCATTAAAATTAGATAATTTAAATAGTGTGACATATTTTTGTCACTAAAACAATATCCTTTAATTACGAAGAAAGATTTTCTTCATTTAATGTACTAAGTTTTGATGACGAAACATAATATAGAGTGACGAAAGTTTCATTCAAATAGTGACGCTATTAACGTCACTAAAATAATTAATTATAGTGACAATGATGTAGATCGTCACCATAAGTTAAAACATTTTGTGACGACATCAAATATTGTCAAATAAATCTTTTACCACGCTCATACGGTGACGGTCTTTGTGACGATTAACACTCGTCACCAAATGTTTTAGTGACGAAAAATGAATTTTATATGACAAATTTTAGCGTCATTTTTATGTAATTTCTTGTAGTGGATAGAAAACTTTTCAATTACCAAAAAAAGAAATCAAAATCAATTTAGATTCAAAATCAATTTACCCAAATCAAAATCAATTTACCCAAATTAATTTTACTCTAATCAAAACTTATAAACCAAATCATATTATCCAAATCGAGTTCAAGTACTAATAAAATCATAATCATATTACCCAAATATAATCAGATTCATATATGTCAAACTAGTGCACGTATAATTAGATTCAAAATTAATTTACTCAAATCATATTCATTGAAACATTATTTCCCCAAATAAAAAGGAAATCTATACCTAAAGGCGGTGGTGATGTGGACAGCGGTGGAGGCGGTGGCATCCGACGGCGTGGCCTTCTCCCTCTTCTCCCTTTTCTTTCTCCCTCATTTTTTTTCCTTTTGCTACTGTCGAGCTAAGCGCTTGATACATTAAAAGGATTAGCGACCGTCATTTGCGACCACATGCGGTCGTTGAATTTTAATGATGTGAAAGTATCAGCGACCCCCATCTCATTTAAAGAGAGAGAATTGATTCAACAGCTTTCTAGAGAGAGAAATTCGGGAGCTAGAGAGAAAAAGGGAGCAATTCTTCATCTCAAACTCTGTAAATCTCTGTTGTAAACACTCATATACATATAAATTTCAAGATATCAAGTTTTAACCGGTTGAAATCGAGTTTTAAATCACAAAAGTGATTCTTTTGCAGATCTTGCGCTAGACTGTAAGATCTCTTCAGATCTGTACTTGTTTATTGCTCTAGTATATATATAGAGACTATATATACGCATATCCTGCTTGGTATTGCATAGATCTAACTTTTCACCGTTTAATTTGTGTAAATAGTCAATAGTGAAAGTGTATTGACTAGATCTGTACTAGATCTAGCCAGATTTAGCTTTTAACCGGTTCAAAAGTTGTAAAACTTGAACCTTTTAAGCTAGACTGGATAGAATCTAGATAGATCTAGTTTACTTTATAGTTTATAAATATTTGACAACCATGTGACCCTAAATCTGTATATAGAGGAAACGTGAAGCTTATTTATTCGCGTACAAGGATTTGATCAATAAATCCCTTTTTAGCGAGGTTTTAAAGTTGTGTATATTTTATGTTCAGATATGCATATTTCAAGCTTTAAATGATGTCATGTGATCCTAGGAGCCACACGATCGATGATTCAATGAATAGATCTAGATCTAGTTCCCATGATGAACTTGTTTAAGTTGTAAAGTCAGCTTGCAATCCATTGTACATATAATCTAGGGCCTTAAAACGGTATCCGGATGTAAGGTTCCAAAATAGTGAAATCGTGGTTTGTGGGTGCTTGGGCTTACTTAGATGGCTTCCATGCTCACAAGGAACCCGACCCTTATAGATAATAGTTTTAATATTGTCAAAGATGCTTCGCATCTCAATAAAATCAAATCAAGCTGCTTCTAGAATAAAATTGGAAGAATCAAAGGGCCTCGATTCTTATTTGGCGAAAGGGTTTAAAAATCAGATTTCAAAACCTCACTTTTATATGCTTTAACTGAAAAAAATGAACTTTTTATAAATCAAACCCTTTGTACATAGGTCCAAAGAGGCACAACACTACTTTCAAAATAAAGTACTCAAGAACTTTTACATATTTAATCACACAATCACACACATAACACATGCTTAGGGAATGAAAAAGTAGCGGTAACCTTGTTTCACAAAAGTCGGGGGTGCCTAACACCTTCCCCTCGCTTAAGCAAGCCCCCGAACTCTATGAATCTCGGCTTGTAGACCAATTAAGCGGAGTCACATATTGGGCCATATTGCAAAAACCTTACAAAATCCGGTTGAGTAGGTACAACCTTTTGAACTAATACCAACTGGCGGCTTTGTCTAATTCGACCTAATCATCAAATTAGTATTTTCAAAATCGTCGACATATATGTCGGTCTTTTCCTAAAATCCCACCCTTTAAACAAATAAATCAACCTAGCGAAATAATAAAGGGTAGAAGAATAAAATTAGGGAAGTAGAATCCTCCCCGGCGTCGACAGGTGGCTACTCCCCTGGGGACGATAGAGGGCTTAAGTCGCATTTCAATCTTTTTAATTCTCTTTTATCTGCATGTGTGTGATAAATGTGTTCTTTACATTGAATGTATGTGAATGAATGCTTTATTTATAACTCTTTATATTATTGCTTCGAACAATGTCATCATATTGCATACGGTGAGACACGATGAATGTATGTTGTGTGATTCCTCCACTAAGAGGCAAATTCGTTGGTGGCTGATTACTAGACTCAAGAGGAGCATAATCCCGCGAGGCTCAGGAAAGACGCCACTCAGATCCGCTCCAATTGAAAGATCCGATTAATTCTCATCTAGTAGATTGCGATGATCTGGGAACCTTCATGCCGAAAAGCTCGTGAGAGTAACCTAAGATAGGTCAACCTCTGATAAACCAAACGCAAAGGAAAGTCTATTCATGCCTTTACCTGTCAATTCCATATATTAATATTAAATGTCAAATATCAATTCCATGTAAATAATTAAATCATGTCAAGATATTAATTAAATGTCATATCTGTGTCATCTTATTCTGTCATCAAAACAACTAACCTTTATTTTGTAGGAAAATTTTAAAAAACCCTAAAACTAACACATTGCATATCATGCATACTATTAGCATTTATCAAAACTAAACTACATACTCTTTTTGTAGGCAAAATTGGTCCTATTACTAGATCAAAGTCTAAAAAGGCACAAAATGTTAGGTTTGTAAGATTCATGAATGCAATCAAATTGCATAAAAAAAGCGGAAGCATGGCAAATAAGAGTTTTAAAATTTTACAAACAATATACCCGGATCATCCTTTATGCACAGTTATTAATTAAACAAAAAGATTAAGAATAAGATTCATACCCTTGAAGATTCTAGCTTCCTCAGGTACGAGTTCAACTCCAAATCCTGTTCGCGTTCCACTTGAATCCACCGGGTTGATTCCTTTCTTTGATCAACGTTAGCCACCCAAGTGTTTGGCCTCTACAGGTGATCTGTAATAACCAAGAATTTTTGTGTTGCATTGTAAATAAATATATTAAATAATTTGTGATATATTATTGATGATTAAGTGATTATGTGAATAATATGCTATAAGTATTTAAAGAAAGTCTCACTAATAAGTTAAATAAGTTAGTGCACTAACCAAAGTATTTTAATAATCCAGAAAATAGATTTAAAGTGTTAAAACCTAATTAGATACTCAATAAACTTGAATACGACAAGTCTAATTGAGTTATGTAAGTGAATTAATATTATTGATGGATAATAATATTGAAATATCAATAATAATGAGCATTAGCTCAAGAGATAATAAATTAGCAACGGCCTTATAGATAAATTGATTTAAGGGCAATTAGATTATTGAATTAGCCCAATATATCATATATAAGATAAATATAATAATGGCCCAATTTAATTAATGGGGGAAGCCCAAGTTCATTTTTGTAAGTAAGCAAAATAATAATAAAAATGTAAGCCCAAAAGAATTTAATTAAAAGCCCAAAGTTTAGCCCATTTGTGAAGGGTACTATAGTCATTAAATCAAGCATATAATAAGACAAATATGGAAGTAAAAGAAGGACCATGTGGCCGGATGTGATGAGAAGAGAAAGGGGAGACTAATGTGATGATGATGTTCACTTTAGTAGGTAATTAACTTTTGAGGTGTTGATTAATTAATGGGCCAACACTTAGGTTAATGCTTGCAAGCAATCCTTTGTATAATGAGAGAGAGAGAGAGAGAGAGAGGAGAGCAAGTTGGTACAAATGGGTAGATACAATTCATATATCTATACTTTTTATTTTAAGTAAAGTAGATATAGCTTTACATTTTATTTCTTTTCATTTACTAAGTTAAGAAAGAGAAAGCAAAAGAAAATAGAGAGATAAAGGAGAAGAACTTGGTGGGAAGAAGAAGAAGAAAGGGAGAGAGCTTAAGCTAGATGTACCCAAGATTCATAACATATTATGGTTGGAGAAGAAGAGAAGCCAATAAAACAAAGTATAAAACTAATCTCTAGACTTTATTTTCTATTCTTTTATGGATTTGATGGAAAAATAGGTTTATGATTTGAAAATTTAGAACTCCTTAATTTATGTATTTTATAGTGATTCATTTATGGATCTAACTAATTTAAGTATTAGAAAGTGGATCAAAAGGAGAGAAACGAAATTAGGTTTTTAGAAATCTAGAAAACCCTAGCTTTCTCTTCCTTTGATCAAATAGTATGTTAAATCTACACCTTATCACGATCTGTCGAAGAGGGGTACTAGATATATGTGTTGGCTAATAAACCCAAGTGGTAGAACTTAAATATCATGTGTAGAAAAGTCGTGGTGTGTGTTTTAGTCAAAACAGTACATGTAGTAGACAAAGAAGGCTAAAAAGCTCTCTGATCAGTATGCCATGAGGGCAATTTCGTCAACTTTTCTTAATCTAAAAATTTGAAAAAAATTTGGAGGGTTAATATCAGAGGTTAGGTAGGTCCTGTAAAAAGTTGAGAATTTTTGGCCATACGGTTTTAGAGTCATGCATTTTACGGCAAATGACTACTTTTAAAAATCTAACCAAATAACTCTTTGTGTGTGAGTCCAAAAATTATAAAAATTTTACTGAAAGTACATGTATATAACAGGAGCTTACCCTGAAAATTTTAGAAGTTTTGGAGATAATCTTGATTTATGAAAAATCTGACAATATTTGGCTATTATGGGCTATTTAAATATAGTAAATATATTTTAAAAATTCCCAGAAAAATATATTTTCATGAGAGGATTATATATATTTGCTTTCCAGAAAAAGAAATAATTTTGGAGTTATTTTGCTATTTTTTATATAAATAATGTTATATGAATAAATGAATTTAAATAAATATATGATGTCGAAATTATGGAAAATACGATTTTATGACTTGAAACCCTTAAGCATGATTTATGCAGATTTGTGATGAAGGTTTGGGTCAGTTGTGAAGAGTCATTATGCGTATGGTGTGACACTCCCAAATTTGGGTACTTCAATTCCACGGGATTTGGTGCTCACTGTACAAATATCATCTATCTATCTACCCATAAAAGTGTAAGCCATGCAATAGATAGAAATAATCCTCCCCTTATGGGGTTACAACATCTGAAAATAAATACATCAATCCCAGGTTATACTAACCTTAAACATCTGTGCGGAACATAAACAATTAAATAAGTCTTACACAACTTTAACATAAGTCTTAAACAATAACATATCAAATAAATAACAAGTCTTCATTACTTGTTGACCTTGCCCTTGCCTTTGCTAGTAGAAGGCTCTTCGGACCTTTCGTTCTTAACTGCAATGTTATTATTACGCAAGAGTGAGCACAATTGCCCACAAGTATAACAATATAACAACAATATAATAACATGCGAGTGAATCAAAGACTTCTGAATAAGAAACACGACTTTTGAATCAAGAGTGAATAATGAGAATCAAAAGAACATCTGAGGGTCATAAGACCTTGAACTATGTCCTAGGTTGTAAAGTGTTTATACTTTAAACCTTTAACAGTCATATGACTATGGACTCTACTTCTCGTACTTAGGGGGATCAGCCCTTAGTACCATACTGTGCACAATATCTCAACGCTAAAGCGTAAATAATCCTCTATACAGGGTTGTTCATCTCAGTTTGACATCAGAGTCCGCACCAAAGGAAGTTTGGTTTGGATAGGCTCAATAATAGTTCTAGAATTTAGAACGCTCATCAACTATAGACTAGTTGAATCAATAAGGGTTCGCTAGTCTTACAAGGTTCAGCAATAAACGATATTCAAATTGAATAATAACTTCTCAAGAGTATACAATCAAATAAGTATTGTATAACTAGAATCATGCTTTTAAAGGTAATATAATATCTCATATGGAATCTCAACTTGATTAACAAGTATAAGAACTTGCATCATGATAGTATTTCAAGAATAGAAAATTTGCTCAATAAAAGTAAGGTTTAGAAACTTGCATAATCGTAAACGAGTTAGGGTAAGGAAACTTGCCTCGTGCGCAAGCTACAAATCTAGTTACAATACAATTCCTCAACGTCCTACACATTACATTATGCATACGATGTCGATTAGTTTTCATAACTATCATGCTTAACTGTTGAACTATTCACTTAAGTTCAACTTATAACTTGGTTTATAATATTACTCGATGACTAACCACATAACATGAGTGTAAACTCACAACATGCATATCACACATGTATAACCCTTTAAACAGTCAGAATCAAGTTTTACAATCACAATATTCAAGTTCGCACTTAGTTTGTTAACTTGAACCTTCACATTATCTTATACATGTCAATAACTTAGTTTATTAATCATGAACTTCAAATCATAAGATATTCATGTATTTAACTTAGAACAACATCTTTTATTGTCGAGAGCACTACACTAGCGTATGTGCATGTCCGACGCCCTCCGATTGCCTCCGAATACGCATAAGTCACAAAGATAGCCATTTTGACCCATTTTAAACGACTTCAAAATGAAAAACGTAAAGAATGAAAGTTGTAGGTCTACTCGTTATCTTTCTGAATCATCTTGAATCGCCTTAATCGGAGTTCGTATGAAAAAGTTATGCTAAATTTACTACAGGAGGTCAAAATAGAAAATTTTCCCTACACTACCCCAGCTGGGGCGGGGGTTAGGCCCGCTGGGGCGGGTGTGGTGCTGTATGGGGCCCTCTGGGGCGGGTTTAGAGCCGCTGGGGCGGGCGTACCTTGGCGGTTCAGCCCCAATTCACGATTTTGACAGTTTTTAGCCCAAATACTCCAATTAAATGCAAATTAAACTAACACAGTGATTTCTATGAAGTATGAACTTCATAGAAACACCATACAATGTTACTAACATGTTTTTAATATCTTAAATAATGCAATTACTCGAATCAAATCATAAAATTTCACCATTCTTGGTGTTCTTGATAGTTTTGAAGAAAAACACGAAAATCATCGTCACAGATTCGTTATAACTCCGAATCCGTCCGTTCAAAGTTTGATTTCTTTGTTTTAACATGTATAATCATAATCCATTATCAAATCTAAGTTAAACAACCAATTTAAAACATACAAATTGTATATAAGGCCATATATACGTGTTCTTCATATTTTTCATACTCTGTAATTCATGAAACTTTGATTAAAGCATTTTACATGAAATTGATTGTTTTAAAACATGAATACATGATATAAAACATATTAAGAACATATACTAACATACACATCATCATATACTCAATAATTCATCCGAACTTTAATTTCAAAGAGCTTTAAAAATAGTTTTCATGGAGAAAGTATAAAAACACAAACTTAGAATCTCAGATAAGAAATTACCCTTTGCTTTTTGATAAGATGATGATAAAGGAATCTAGAACCTTAAGTCTTCTTCTTCAATTCTCAATCTCTCTCAAATTTTTCTCTCTATTCTCTAACTGATGAAAGTAATATAATGATATATGATATAAGGTTACTATGATATACGTATATAATTAATCGTGGAGTGATGGGTCGTCCGTTAATCCCATAATGGGTTAACTGGCCCCAACTCCCACTAAGATTTTGTTTGTTTGTCCCTTACTCCCCTTTCCATTTAATTTAATTAACTTCTTGTAGCATAGTTTTAATGTCACACCTTTATTAACCAAATAATCTTATTTAAATCAATTAAATAAAATATCATAACTCCACATTAAATCATTTTATCACATAATTAAAATTCTCCTTTATTAATTATGTCAAATCTTTAAATCTCTAATTAATTATTAAATTAATTAGAATAACATTATGCTTATAAAATAATTAATTTAATCAAATAAGTTCAATTAAATACATACTTTGAATATAAAAATTCTCCACATTAATTTAATCAATGTAACACATCTAATTAAATTAATCTACCACAATTTCATCAATTAATTATTTAATTCAATATTAAATTATTGAAAAATATTTATTTAATTCAATAAATACTCAAATTAAATTACAAAAATCTCGTTCGTCACATATGGTGTTTTAGAATGTTTAAAAGAATTACTTAATGAAAGAAAAATATTTAAAATAAATTATTTATTAAATTGATTAAATGATTTAAAATATTTTTACATGACTAATAATATTTTATTGATTATTATTAGTAGTATATGACTTAAAGGTTATTAAAAGTTAATAACATTAGCTTAAAAATATTATTACTTAATTAATAATATTAAACGGAGAATTAAAATAAGAGAATTAAGTTATTTTTAAATATAGTTGTTGAATTGATATTCAATGAACTATATTATGCATGTAGTAGACTGAAATGAGAATTCAGGGTGTTTAATTGGATTTTGGGTTGCTTAAATGATTTCAGTTTATTAAATTGATTTCGGTTTGCTGAAATAAGGATTTCAGGATGCTGAAATGTAATCTGGTTACTGAAATAGTATTTCAGTTTACTGAAATGTTATCTAGTTTACTAAGATAACATATAAAGGAAAACTTATAAGTATAAGTTATGACATGATTAAAAGATTATCCAAGTATAATCGTAACGCTAAGACTTTAATGTAATGTCTAATACTTAACTATGTGATTGAATGTTAGACAAGTTAATAAAAGATAATAAGATTATAAGTGAGTTATGCTATGACTAATTGAAAGATCAATTATAGGTCTTTTCTCTAAAGAAGTTAAAGTAAATTGCATAGCTGTAGACTGCGATTGAGGCAAGTTCTCTAACTCAAACTTGAGTTATATTCCAAAGCATGTTAGTGAATATTTATTGATGATTATTCACATCCTTACTGATTGTTGTTAAATCACACTTTGTGCAATTGCAATTCATGTTCTATTATTATCGAACTGTGAATTAGTTAAAGTTCTTTCATTCATGAACTGTTTATATGAATTTATGCTAGTTGTATCAGCTAGATCAAGCATGTTTAAATTTGTTAAATCAAATATGTTTTTAAAGCGGTGCCTAACCAATTAAAATGGTAAGGACTCTTGACTGAGAAAAAGAACAATTTTACTAAAGCATTATTGGAAAACAATTGTTGCTAGTATATTGAGTGACTAGTTTAAATACTGACAATCTTAGTATATGTTCATGGTTATTCTAAACCACTCAGCATCTGATATTCAATTATTCGAATATCAATTATTGAAATTAATTCATGTTCTTTCAATATCCATTTATCTGATTGAACTTTGAAAGTTAAATTCTTTTCTAATCATGAAATATCTCTTTCATATGTAAACTTGCTAAGCAAATTAGTTGCTTACCCTTGCTATATCATGGAATTTATTTCAGCTAAGCCAGAATCGTCCAAGAAGGACAAGAGTTAAGGAAAGGTTCAAAAAGTTAATATAAATGTATATGTATCGTGAGATACTATGTTTGATGGTTTGTAAACCTTTTGTGTTATTATATGTAACTTAAGTAAAGTATGTTTAAGTTAAGTTGATAGACCTTGGGTTATGTTTGTAAGACTTTATTATAATGAACAATGTATGTTTATTATTCCGCAATAGTATATAGAATGATTATGATGATGATGTATCGTGCGCTCTGAAT
The DNA here is from genome assembly GCA_020205555.1 of Panax stipuleanatus. Classification (NCBI taxonomy): domain Eukaryota; kingdom Viridiplantae; phylum Streptophyta; class Magnoliopsida; order Apiales; family Araliaceae; genus Panax; species Panax stipuleanatus. Next base: position 65,989,891 of record CM035123.1, on the reverse strand, counting down.
CCGAGGTTAGAGAACCTGGATTTGGGGGCGTCACAGGTTGGTATCAGACCTGTAGGTTATAAACCTTAGGATGCGAAACCTAGGTTATAACCTTAGACGAAAACTCGTATAGAGTGTTCTAGGAGATGAATTGAGGAGATTCATCTAGTATAGATTGTACATAATAAAATATCATTTCATTTTATCAATGAATATATTTTATTGTGATACTGATGTTGTGTTTGTTTAGTTATAGGATACCTGAGGAAGGACAAGATAGCCATACAATCGAGCAGGAGCCGATAGATCCGGTAGAGGATCAAGCTGATAGTGACGAGCACGACGAGAATATGATGGAGGACTTGTTTAAAGAGAACATGGCGCTGGAGAATAGAGTAACGTAGTTGGAGCAGGAGAACGCCACTCATCAGTTTACTGAAACTCGATACAAGGAGTTGGCGTACCAGGCTTAGTCAGAGCTTGCTAAAGTGAAGATACAGTTGCAGGGGTAGACGACCTCAGCTACACAGATGTTGCCATGAATGCTTAGCTCAGGGAGAGACTAGATCAAGAAGAGGTAAAGCTGGGAGTGTTAGGGTTGAGCATGAGGCGATGCGATTTGAGTTCTATCTGGAGATTGCAGATAAGATTAGGATTGAGCAGGCATGGGTTAGTAGCAAGATGGTGGACCAGCTGGAGTTACTTCTAGAAGAAGGAGAGCCAGACTAGAGTCTT